>CM051484.1:6067500-6667500 GCA_028015225.1 Carex myosuroides | reverse complement strand
CGTAATACACCACTTAAGGACAAACTGAAACATCATAAACAGAAAGTACCAACCAGAAAGTAGCTGAAAACTTGAGGACCTTCAATATATTTTTTCTAATCTAATGATACTCCATCAATCAGCCATGTTTATCAAATTTAAAGTTAGATCACACCTTTATCTTATTATCCTGAAATTCAATGTATCAAAAATTAGAGTCAGTAGTAACAACAGCATGAAACATGACCCATGAACAGGTAGAGGAGAAGAAATTTAACTCAATTTAGATAAACCCTAAATCCTAATCGTGTGAAAACAAAATTTTTGGTAGCTTTGTGATCGGCCAAAACATATAGCAAAAATCCATATCTTTTATTGCGGAAAATGGCCAAAAGCAAATGCGAAGTAGCCATTTTTCCAATTTATTTACCGCAAACGTGTTTTTAGGCTATTTTGGAAGGTTTTGGAGAAAGTTGTGTATTTAGGCCAAAAATGGAGCAAATGTGTCAAATTTAGGCGATTTCTGAAGTTAGCACCAAATCAGAGCACTGCTGGAAGCATGCAACACCTCACACGAAGTGCACAACATGCAAAATGACAAAATTATAGAAAATCCACTAAGTCAGGAGGTCGTGCGGGTTCAACCTATGCCGCACGATCCGTGGACTCAATCTGTGGACTGTTCAGATTCTGATCAAATCTCCACCATTGATGCTAATTTTGGTAGAATACTTCTAGGAGGGCGTGATTGCTTCAGAGCCAAGTTTGGCTAGCTATTTTTGGCTCATTCTATGCAAACTTGGAGTGCACTCCAAGTCTCCATCTTCTCCACTACTTCAACTACTTCACCTCTCAAGGAAGGCTATAAAAGCCCCTCTTGTAATAGGATTTGGGGTGCGTGTTTAATTGTATTAAGTTCATAGAATCGATTAGCATCCTCATGCTAGGTTAGGTTAGAGAGTTACTTAGAGAGATAAGAGTAGTCATCGGAAGCCGAGCAAGAGAAGAAGGCGTCATCTAAGAAGGCTAGGGTTCTTCAATCTTCAATTGGGTTGTAGTCTATGTTCTCTTTATTTTATTTCTTTTATTTTGCCATGACCATGATGAACTAAACTTCTCATCTCTAAGGTGAGGGTTTGTAATCAATTCTTTGTTATGTTTTAATATATATTTATGTTTTGTGTATGTTGATTTGTGTTTGCTTTATTATTTAAATTCTTTTTTATTAAGTTCTTCCATACATAGTTCTGTCTACTATATGCCAATGTCCTCCACATATCAATAGGTGTAAAATCTGAGAATCCCAGTGTGAGTGGCATACCCTCGTAAGAACTTCAAACACTTCCGTTCACGAGGCTTAGCAGAGGTTCAAAGACTAGGGTTATAACTCAGGGGGCTCCCTTGGCAGGACAACGTAGATTGAAAATTTAGGTTTTATTAGTAGATACTTAATTTATGTAAGGTCTTTGGGATAATTAATTGAGGGGTAGAAAAGATATGAACAATTAGGTTTGTGTGAGAAAGTTAATTGCATACTTACGATGCTCTGAACTGTTAGCCCAAAAGCCGATCGCAAGATCGAAAAACCTTTCAAATCACATATACAGAAACCCAGCATGCCTTGCGAGGTAGTGACAGTGCCGCATGCGGGGTAGCTGTGGGACAATTCTATGCGGCATACAGGGTGACAGGCCGCATGCGGGGTAGGAAGACGTCAGAAATATATATTTTGCATAATTTAGAAGGAGAAAACTTGAACCCTAGAGAATCTCTATTTAATTGTTTAACTCAAATCTTAGCACAATTAGCGCATTCGCCTATAACTTTAGGGTATTGAACCCAACAAATTATTTTCAAAACTATTTTAAATCTATTTTCTATACTATTTTCAAACCAACCGAAGCACATAGACTAGTGAAAAGTTAGATAACTAATACACTATCCCTGTGGAACAACACTCCAATTATACTACACGGTAGGATCGTGCACTTGTAATCTAAACGTAAGTAGACATTAGGGTTAAAAGGTATATTAATTTATACTGAAAGAAGAATAAAGAAAGGTATATCAAGAAAGAAGAAAGAAACACTTACCCTAAACAAACCTAAAAGAAAAAAAAGGGACAAAAAAAAGGTCCTCTCTCACATCTCAGTTGTCTATACTAACAGTCTTAAAAGAAACTGTTGAAATTCACAGAGATTTTGGGAGGATTGTTGAGATGAAAACTTGTATTCAATCTACTCTATCAACTTGTACAGTGTTGTGTATATAACATTGAGAAAAGAAAAAAGAGACGTTAGAAATTCTAACGGTTGCCTAGTACTATCCTGTAGCCTACTGTAGCCTATACTTTCAAAAAAGGAAAAAAGTTGAGTAACTTAATGTCTAAGTTTAGTTGCTCCTTTATTCCTATAATAGCATATGATGAGATTAATCTGATGCTATTATTGAATTCCTTAATCCTAATTATTTTCTACACTCCCCCTCAAGTTAGGCGTGTAGATATCAATCAACCCTAACTTGCTTAAATTTTCTTCGAATGACTTCGGTTCTAAACCCTTGGTGAAGATGTCCGCTAATTGTTCTTCACTTCTAACAAAGGGAGTTTCGATTTCCTTTGCTTGAATTTTTTCTCTAATGAAGTGGCAATCCACTTCAATGTGTTTTGTTCTTTCATGGAAGACGGGGTTAGTTGCTATGTGTCGAGCCGCTTGGTTATCACAAAACATCTTCATTGGTTCTTGAATTTTAATTCCAATGTCCGCAAGAAGTTGTTTGATCCAAGTTAACTCGCTTGAGGTCGATGCCATGGCCCGATATTCCACCTCGGCGCTTGATCGTGCCACGACACTTTGCTTCTTGCTTTTCCATGTGACTAAGTTTCCGCCTACAAATGTGCAAAAGCCGGTAGTTGATTTTCTATCAAAGCTACCGGCCCAATCTGCATCGGAATAGCCACACACTTCGTTAGAGTTGTTACATTTCATAAATATCCCCTTTCCGGGTGTCCCTTTTAGGTATTTTAAAATTCTATGTATAGCCTCTAAGTGTGGTGTTCTAGGTGCATGCATGAATTTACTAATTTGGCTTACCGAAAAAGAAATATCGGGTCGAGTTACCGTTAAGTAAATCAATTTTCCTACAAGTCTTTAAAATTGATTTATTTCTTCTAAGGGTTCACCATCCTCTATATTTAATTTTCATTTGTAATCTATTGGGGTAGATGCCGGTTTGCTCCCTAATTTTCCGGTTTCTTTTAATAGGTCGAGTGTATATTTTCTTTGTGAAATAAATAGCCCCTTGGTTGAGTGTGCTATTTCTATTCCTAAGAAATATTTTAGTAAACCCAAGTCTTTGATGTCAAAATTTTTTTTTAATTGTATTTTTACCTTTTTGATTTCATCCGAATCGTTTCCGGTAATTATTATGTCATCTACATATACTAGAATTATGGTTGTGAAGGTACCACTAATTTTGGTAAATAATGAGTGATCGGCATTGCTAACTTTAAAATCACAAGAAATTAAATATGAGCTTAGTTTGCCATACCATGCCCGTGGAGATTGCTTTAGCCCGTAGATTGATTTTTTTAACCTACATACTTGGTTAGAATTGTTTTCTTCTTTGTAACCGGGTGGAAGCGTCATATATACTTCTTCTCCAAGTGTTCCTTGAAGAAAAGCATTCTTGACGTCCATTTGATATAAGGTACAATTTTGGTTTACCGCTATAGAGAACAAGATCCTAACGGTGTTCATCTTGGCCACGGGTGCAAACGTTTCTTGATAATCTATACCATATGTTTGAGTGTAACCCTTTGCAACTAATCGTGCTTTATATCGTTCGATAGTGCCATCACTATTGAACTTAATTTTATAGACCCATTTGCATCCTACGGGTCTCTTTCCTTCGGGTAGTTGGACGACTACCCATGTTTGATTTTTTTCCAATGCTTTAAGTTCTTCTTCCATTGCTTTACACCATATTGGTTGATATTTGGCTTCCTCAAAATTATTTGGCTCCTCTTCTTTGGATATGGAAGTCAAATAATTTTGATATTGAGGTGTAACATTTTTATAAGACAAAAAATTTTGGATAGGATATTTTACCTCATATGTTACGAAATCCCGTAACCTAGTTGTAGGTTGAGGAGTTCGGTTGGACCTTCTCAAAGGTGGTGCTTCGGGTGCACTAGCTTCTTCCCCCTCACTTTGAGAAGTCTCTTCCTCTTCATTCTCATTTGTTATTTCATTTTCGGTTTCTACGACCACATTTCTTTCTTCGGAGTTGTAAAATAATGGAAATGTAAACTCATTCGGTTTTGTTTGGTCATTAGTCTCCTTTTCTAGTGATTTATAATATGGCTCATTTTCTTGGAATGTTACATCTCTTGAAATAATTTTTTTTTTATTAGTCGGATCATAACATTTATATCCCTTTTTTTGAGATGAATACCCCACGAAAATAGCTTTGGTTGATGTGTAATCTAACTTGTGTTGTTTATTTTTGTGCACATAGCATGTACATCCAAATACCCTCAAATGACCAATGTTGAGTTTCTCTTGATAAAGAATTTCTAGTGGGCTTTTAAAACTTAAGTTGGCACTTGGCAATCTATTAATTAAATAGGTTGCGGTGAGAACGGCATCCGACCAAAAAATTATTGGAACATTGTTTTGAAATAGGAGGACTCTAGTCATTTCGAGTAAATGTCGATTTTTTCTTTCCGACACACCGTTTTGTTGGGGTGTGTAGACACAAGTCGTTTGATGCAAAACCCCTTTTTGTTTGAAAAAATTTGAGAAATTTTGATTTACAAATTCCGTTCCATTATCACTTCTAAAGGTTTTAATTTTTGTATCATATTGATTTTCTACAAAATTATAAAACTCTTGAAATTGAGAAAAAACTTCACTTTTGTTTTTTAACAAGTGTAGCCATGTTGTTCTTGAAAAATCGTCTATAAATATAACAAAATATTTGTAGCCATTATATGATTCAATTGGGGCGGGACCCCAAACATCCGAATGTATTAATTCAAAAGGTTTTTTACTTTTACAATTTGATAAACTAAATGGTAATCTTGTATGCTTTCCTAATTTGCAAATTTCACAACTACTACAATCTAGTTGTTTGAAATCGAAAATACATTTCAAAATCTTATCGGAAGGATGCCCAACTCTCTTATGCCAAAGTATGCCTAATTCTTCTTCTTTTCTAATAGTGAAGTTGCATTTTCCTTCACTCAAAACATATAGCCCATTATCTAAAAATCCTTCACCAATGATACTCTTTGTTATCCGATCCTGAAAAATCACATTTTTGTATGTAAATGTAATTTCACAATTTAATTCTCGTGTGAGTTTACTAGTGGATAACAAGTTAGATGCACAATTTTCCACATGCAAAACATTAGTTATTATTTTTGAAAGGAGACTAATTGAACAATTTCCTAAAAT
The DNA here is from genome assembly GCA_028015225.1 of Carex myosuroides. Lineage (NCBI taxonomy): Eukaryota > Viridiplantae > Streptophyta > Magnoliopsida > Poales > Cyperaceae > Carex > Carex myosuroides. The sequence continues at coordinate 6,662,062 of CM051484.1, read as the reverse complement.
TTCCATTTTTTCACCATTTGCAACAATTACAAATTGTTTGGTTTCTAATTTTTTGTAATTGTTAAGCAGGTTTTTATTTCCAGTCATGTGATCAGTGGAACCCGAATCAAGTAACCATTTTGAATTTGAAAATTTTTGAGTAAGGTTAGTAATTATACCAGAGGTCTTTTGGTTTTTTTCTTGAAACAGCACAGAGAGTTGCGTATACATCTGCCTCATTTGATCCATATCAAGGTCTTTTACTTCTTTCGCTGGTGGGTCTGGATGTTCAACCCGCTCCCCCATTTCTTTTTTCGCTGCATAGCCTTTTCGGTTCTCCTCTGGTCCGCCTCCCTGTCGCCGATCTCCCCCTCTAGCGAAACCGCCTCCGCCGCCACCGCGCCTGCCTTTTGGCCGGAGATGAGGGTAAAGGCACCAGCACTCTTCACGCTTATGCCCTTCTTTTTTACAGAAATCGCAGCGGTTTTGGTCTACCCGATTCTCCGGTCTAGGGTTAGGCCGAGTGGCAAAGGCTTTGGCTTCGGGGTTGTCGGGTGGCTGAGAGCTCATCACTACTCGCCTTGTCTCTTCTCTTTCAACCATCCCGACAACTTCGTCAAGGGGTGGTAGTTCGGCCATTAGGAGAATTTGCGATCTGACCCCCTCATAGCTTGAATCAAGCTTGGCAAGGAAGATGAAAATGTCATCTTGTTCTTCCCTTTTCTTGATTTCTTCGATGTCTGCAGTGAGAGGCCGGTACACTCTAATCTCATCTTTCTTTTTTTGGATTTGGCTGAATAGCTCAGTTACGGATTGATTTTGTTGTTGTAATTGATGGAGTTCTTGTTGAAGTTGATAAACGAGGGAGTAATTTTTCTTTTTTCCGAACATCGTTTCGGCTTTGACCCACATTTCTCGAGCAGTGTCGAGATAGGTCATGAGGTCAGAGATGTGGGATTCCATTGATGCTAGCAGCCAGCTTATGACTAAATTGTCGCCCTTTCTCCATTCTGATATTGCTTTTCTCTCTTCTTCTGTTGGCTCAGTTGGTTTGCTAGCTTTTGGCTTTGATTTTTCACCTGTGACATGCTCGAATTTGTCTCTGCCGATGAGGGCAAATGTCACTTGTCGTGCCCAAAGATGATAATTTTTGCCATTCAGTAACGCACCTGTAAGTTTCTCGGGTTGTTGTGCCATTTCTGAATTTTTCGAATTTTGTTGAATTTTGTTCTTTGATAAGAACTGATGCTGCCTTCTATGATGGAAATTGCTCTATTTGAGCTTGGATGGTTTTTTTTTTGATGATTTGTTGAACTGGTACAGTTCTGGTTATCTGTCCAGTGATTGGGTTGCCTATTTGGCGTTTGATTTGGAGCAAGATCAAGTCTGCTCTGACACAATGTTGAAATTCACAGAGATTTTGGGAGGATTGTTGAGATGAAAACTTGTATTCAATCTACTCTATCAACTTGTACAGTGTTGTGTATATAACATTGAGAAAAGAAAAAAGAGACGTTAGAAATTCTAACAGTTGCCTAGTACTATCCTGTAGCCTACTGTAGCCTATACTTTCAAAAAAGGAAAAAAGTTGAGTAACTTAATGTCTAAGTTTAGTTGCTCCTTTATTCCTATAATAGCATATGATGAGATTAATCTGATGCTATTATTGAATTCCTTAATCCTAATTATTTTCTACAGAAACTAAAAAATAAGGAAATTTAAGAATAAACCTCTAGAAATGCCAGCAGTAGCAGTGAAGATGAAAGGCTTGGGGTTGGTGATCCTAACCGCGACATCATCATCATGGTCAAAGTTTATCCCAGTGTCACTGAACTCCTAGAAATCCGCCTCGGATCCAGCCACAGGTAATCTACCGTGAGCCTCCGCGACTTCGTCGTTGGTATAGCGCAAGGTAGAGAGAGGCGAGATTGTAGAGATCGGTTCAGGTTCAGGTTCTTTTTTTTCTTAGAGAGCTTGCGATAGAGATGAAAGAAGACGCACTTGTGTTGGTGTGGTGAGGAAGCACCAAGGAGGAAACAAAATTAAAGGCTGTACTGGCATCTAGGTTTTTGCCAGAGAAGAGAGACGGAGGAAGAAAGGCGAAGGAGACAGCAGGAGCGAAAAAGAGGATAGAAGTTTTCGGAGAAATCTCGGAGAGATGAAAATCTATGAGAGAGAATGATTTTATTTTGAGAAATTGTATAGAAAGAGAAAGGGAGACAACAGGTGTCGAGAGATGAGAAAGAGTAAGCGGGACTATCAGATATGAATCAGACGGTAAAAAAAAGAATGGGTTACTGTTGGAGTATTGTAGCTCCGCGATGCGAATTATATATATATATATATATATATATATATATATATATAATAGATGTGCTGTTTGAGATGAAAAGTCAGCTTCTTAAAAAACACAGACATAAAATAATCTAATTATTTTTCAATTACGTAATTAAAAAACTATATATTGGAACGGATGGTTCATAACTTCGGCTGCAAAACTTTCGAGTTATGAGTGATAAATTTCAATTGATTATTCAAATTTGCCTTAATTTTTTGTAAACGATCGTATCATTTGGAGGTTTATTGGCAGCACTCGTCGTCCACATTGCTTGAAGTTTTTCAAGCGCTTTGAATCTTCAGGAAACAAAGATAAAACGATTCACATTTTTGCACGCAACTATAAAATACATATAGAAAACAACCAATAGAATCCTTTTTATTATTTATTATGTTAAATGAATTATCAATTTAGGAATATAACATGTAACAAGTATCGAATGGCCGCATTACTTGAACAGGTGGCCCGTTTAAGAGTTTTTTTTGTTGTCTTGGAGAAAGGTAAGATTAGAGCTAGATGAATTTTTTTATTATTATTATTAGAGTCTCGCTACACTTTAATATTCTTTAGATGTTATTTTCAATAATTAAATATGTGTTTATTTGAAAAGAAACGTAGACTTGTATCCCTACACTGAACCTGTAATTCAGCATTGGATGCACTTGTTTTTGTAAAGTCTATGGTTAAGCCAATTGAAGGTCTAAAGCTAAGTTTATATGGCCTTCAGATCTAACTCGCGTAATTCCAATTATCTGACAATGTATTTTTTCAGTCCACCATCTCTTGAATAAGCAAACTATATTTTTATAAATTAATTTCAGATATTATAAATTATTTTTGGGAATATAAATTATCTCTTTTTACCTATTTTGTATCTATCGGTTGGAACTCGGAAGTGAGGGATAAATCGTTTTTTTTTTATGTTTAACTGTTTCAGTCTGCATCTGCTATTATTTTTTTGGGTAATTATAATTCTCCTATCTTCCAATTCCCAAATCGTCCCCCATCTTATCCAGTCTCTCTTTATCTAACTAACTAACTAATGTGGTCCCTACTAACCCCTAAAACCCTCTTCTGATCTATTTCTCTTATAAACCTAAAATAAGAGAGAGAAAAGAGAAAGTGACGGATCTAGTCAGTCTTTTAATTTTAACTCTGATGAGAATTCTAGAGCAGCAATCTCAGGCATGGTGCGCTCGTGAACTCTAGCAGTGGAGATCTCAGGCATTAAAGCGGCGATCTCAGGCATGACATCTCGCTCCTTCTTTTGCTGGATCTCAGGCATGGCGCCGCAATAGGGATCTCCGGCGACTCAACTCCTTTCGCTAGATTGCTATCTCGTCTGGAAAGACAAGTACGTGCCTGCTAACTAGTCCAGGTCAGATAGTTTGATTTCACCGCTTTCTAGAGACTAAACACGAGACAGGCTACAAGCAGGGGCGATTTGACCAAAGCTTGACCCCCAATTTTATTCTAGATCTCAGATCTCAACAATGGCATTGTTCGCAGAAGCACCTCCTGGCAACCCCAAGGCCGGAGAGAAGATCTTCAAGACAAAGTGCGCTCAGTGCCACACCGTTGACAAAGGAGCTGGTCACAAGCAAGGTTCTCTCTCTCTGATCCAATATTTCACATAATTCAAATTCATAAGCAATAATCTATGTTAATATTTTTTTAAAATAAAAATCTATGTTACCAATAAAGAAAATTATTGATCTGGTCCGTAAACTTCCGGGCAAATTTTCTGATGAAATTTTTAATCGGTACCTTTGGGATATCTGGTAATTGGTAATATTATATGAAGAAATTCAGATGCGTTCAGCGGTCAGAATTTATTTGTGAAGTTTCTTAATTTGTTGGATTTTCTTGTAACGGTTGGCCAAGGCTATGCTCCAAGACTCAATATTACAAGGGAGAGAGAAGGGAGAGGACTAGTCGATAGCGGCACCTAAGAAAGGCAAGGAGAAAGGCGCAGTCGACTCCACCGCTACACCCGCTGTCTTAATCCGATTAAATGTGTTTAGTATTTGTTTGAAACTTTGACTTGTTATTTTATTAATTTTTACATATTAGTATTATTTTATAATATATTTTACAATATAAATATACCTACTTCAATGTATAGGTATGAATACTTTCCGAATTACATGTTAATACCATCAATCTCTGAAAAGAGATTTGTAACAAAATATATTTCTCTAACAATATGTTGATAAAAAATATTTTACAACGTAAATATTTGTACATCAATGCACAGGTGTGAATACTTTCCATATTACATATTAATACAATCAAGCGCCAAACATAGTCATTTGTAAAAAAAAGAAAAATAAATTAAGATACTTTACAACATAACAATTCATACTCAGTTATAAGTATGAATACTTTCATCAGTAACTATCAATACGTTCAAGAACCAAAAAAAAAAAAAACTGATTTAAGTTACTTTACAACATAACAATTCACATTTCAATACGTAAGTATGAATACTTTCAGACATTATCCAGTGTCATATGAAAAAAAATGATAGAATTTGTTAGATACAAACACTTGATACATGAACTATTCACACTTACATGACGAGTTATGAATACTTGCAATACTTGATATTAATACTTTCAGACATCATCCAGTGCCATGTGGAAAAAATATTGATAGAATTTGTTAGATACAAACACTTAATGCATGAACTATTTACACTTGCATGACGAGGTATGAGTACTTGCAATACTTGATATTAATACTTTCAGACATCATCCAGTGCCATATGAAAAAAAAAATTGATAGAATTTGTTAGATACAAAACACTTGATACATGAACTATTCGCATTTGCACGACGAGGTATGAATACTTGCAATACTTGATATTAATACTTTCAGACATCATCCAGTGCCATATGAAAAAAAAAATTGATAGAATTTGTTAGATACAAAACACTTGATACATGAACTATTCGCATTTGCACGACGAGGTATGAATACTTGCAATACTTGATATTAATACTTTCAGACATCATCCAATGCCATATGGAAAAAAAAATTGATAGAATTTGTTACATTAAAACACTTGATACATGGACTATTCACACTTGCATGACGAGGTATGAATACTTGCAATACTTGATATTAATACTTTTAGACATCATCCAATGTCATATGAAAAAAAATTGATAGAATTTGTTAGATACAAAACACTTGATACATGAACTATTCACACTTGCACGACAAGGTATGAATACTTGCTCGATGAGGTATGAATACTTGCATGACGAGTTATGAATACTTGTGCGACGGACAACCCGGAAGTATGTCATCATAGATCTCATTTGAAAGATAAAATTGTGTAGAAGACGTTCGTGGTTTTAGATTTGCAAAATTTTTCACAGATCGTCAGAAATATTGGTTAGATTGAACAGAGAAAAAAAAACCCACCTATAAAAACGTGTAAAAGATGGGTGAGTGATGTGTTCAGTTTTTTTTTTTTAAAATAGTTGATATCGTATGTATGAATACTTGTGTGCATATGTTTTCATATTTGTGCGCGTCAGTTGTAAAATCTTTCAAATATTAAGCGGTCCCAAGTAGTTAGTGGTCCTCTCAAGTAGTTAATGATTGAGGAACAAAATGGGAGATTGTTACAAGGAGACAGCTAGGCGCTCTCTATTTTTTTTTATTACAAGTTCGTAGGCAGCAACTGCTGTTATCGGCTACTATGAATAGTAGTGCAAAATCGGCTACTATGAATAGTAGTGCAAAGTCCGCTCTGTTCAATCTAACGGATGGATCTGGGTAGGATCCGCAATACTGATGTCCTACCGGGAACTTTCTATTTGTACCATCTATGCAAATCCAAACCGATGGAAATGTAGAAATCCATTTTCTTTTTCCAATTTGAAATGGTGTTGCATTTTGGAAATGTAAAAAGTTCGTATTTGCAAATCATACTAATAGTTATCGCTACTTCAGCATTGGTGGTTTGTCCAGTCCTATCAAAAGTTTGTTTTCTATGATGGTGCTAATTTAATCTTGTGTTGTAAATTTGCCTTCAGTATAGAGATTTATTGGAGTGGAGATAAAGCACGGAGAAGCTTATGTGTGGTATGTAGACATCCACTTGAAATTAAAACATCCTTTCAAAAAGAGTGGGGGTGGTCCGATGCCAAATTTAATATGATATTTGATTGGAGCTGTTTGATCTACATTAAAATTTGTATGTACTTGATTCATACAAATCTTGATGAGGATCAAACGACTCCGATTAGGCATCAGACTGAAGTTGGTCCCATGTCCATTGAACAACTCCCAATTTTCTTTCAAGATAATTGTCTGCTACTAACATTAACTAATGAGCTTGCTGTGTTACTGATCTTTCGTATGGTAAATACAAAAAGAAGCACATAAGTACATAGTCACAAGATTTGTGAATAATTTTTTTTTTCGCTGATGGCGAACCGAATGCCGAATTATTCGATTGACTGAATAATTTGTGGATAATTCGCTAATTTTACGATTTTTTTCTGAATTTTACGAATTATTTACGAATTTTTCCGAATTTTTTTTTTTGAATTTTTTTTTTGCTTCCTTGTGAGACTGAGATCTTCAGTCCGGATAATTCTAAATCATTTTCAAATTATACTCGAATTATTCTCGAATCACGAATTTGCCAAACCAAATCCGAATAATTCATTGCCACTGTGACACATACACGGACACTATGTTAGCACAAAAATCCAAATATTCCATTACGTTTTCAAAATGAAGAAAGTACTCCTCTAGCCGATGCCTCTCGACATTTTTATTAATATCCAAAGTTTAATACAAATTATTAATTATGCCCAGATTTTCAAACTTTCGCTAAAAATACCCAAGCCGGCCAGAAAATGGCCGGCTTAGGTATCCGAGTAAACCGGCCATTTTCTGGCCGGCTTACTCCATTTTTTTTTTTTTAGAGAGAGACACTATGAAAATCAAAATATTAAAATTTAACACTGAAAATTTGAAATTTTTTGTTTAAATTATTTGTTATATTACTTCTTTTGATATATAATTAGCATATTTATACTAAAATACGCTATATTAATTGAAATTATATTGAATAACACTATATTATGTTAAATTACGCTAATTACATTACAATACGCTATATTAATTGAAATACGCTATATTATTGTTTATGTTGTGCTACTATTTTAATGTTGTAATATTTTCTGTTTAGTATTATCATGATATTTATTTTGATCTGTAAAATATAAAAATAGTACCATAAAAGCACACATACACAAGAACCGAAATATAGGATAATCCAAATATACCAAACATAAATAGTATATCAAATATAAATAGTACAAAACTAGTAAAAATACAACTAAAACGGAGAGGGGGAATATCGCTGAGGCGGTACTCCGGCGTTCGCCCGGCGCCAGTGCGGCCAGGCTCCGTCTCTCTCAGGCTCATTTGGGGCATCGGCAGACCTGAGTATCTGCTCGGCGGTATCCCATCTGGCATCGCCTGTGGAGACTGGTGGTACTGGCGAAGGTGTACTGAAGATGGATGCGGCGAACTCAGTCCCAAATGCAGGCTGAGTATGAGACCCACTACCACTAGCCTCTCCATCATGCGGCATCTCTGTGCCATATCGGGACCATGCCGGTGCCGTAATGAAATCCTCATCGAATACTCCGAAGTCCTGGAGACTGCACGAGAGGGACTCGTACTCAGAAGTATCGGTCTCTGCAGGTGGTGGCTGTGGTGGCATCTCTGCTGGACCCTGCAATCATACACATAAATTATTAAATTTGATCTGAATGAAGAAATTTATTAAAACCTGACAGATGCTGAAGTATGACATACATGAGGCTGCACCGGACGTCCATGCTCGTCGTACCATGCCGTCCACCCAATGTTGGACAATACCCAACGATGGTAATCCCACTCTGGATGTGAATCAGGGGAAGATGGCATATCATCTAGCAGAACCGGGCTCGGGTCGGGCTCGGTCGGAATTATCTCACGCCAGTTGATGTTCTCTCTGGCGTCTCGCAGCATACCGATGATCTTTCCACCGTGTCCGGCATCCTCAACTACATTCGCATTCTTCTTGAGGACATGGTACCTATGCCGTCTCCAGTTCTTCTTTCCCAGCATGGCAATCCCATGCCCGCACTCCTTGATCGCGGCCAGAAGCTGAAAAAAATTTGGCATATCAGATCAAACCTTGATGAACTACTAAGTTAGACCAAAACTATGTGGTTTTAGGTGCTTTACCTGGCGAGCCCATGCACGGCCGTTGGGATGGTAACTATCATCGGTTTTGATCCTGTTGCGGAGATGGGCACCGTAATCACCCTGCAGATAGACACTCGCCATGCAGACCTGCTTGTACCATACATCGTACCTCAACTGGGGATCTCCCTGGGTCTGAATGATCCCATCTGGCTCATGATAGAAGTCTATCTGCTGAGGATCCTGGGCCGTCCCGTAGTATGCATCGAAATGGGTACTCCAGTCCTTATCCAGTCGCCCTCGGTGGTTTATCCTATAAGGAAGACGTTAGTTGCAATACAAAGCTATCAAGTAATATGATGTATTTAACAATAAATACAATAGACTACGACTTACCCGTGCAGGTCTCTGTGCGTGGAACTCGGCAAAGATGGGTCAGCGGGAATCAACGCCGCTCGACCAAACTGGCGGAGCACCCGATCTGGATAGTGGTGCTCCACTGTCCAGAAGTGTATGAGTGGACCTCGATAGAACCACATCGCCCGCTCCTGCTCGTCACTCACACTGCCCGGCAATAGGTACTCCTCGTACAACTGATCGTACGGTGTCCACTCAACAAGAGCCTCAGGCAAACTCTGAAGCTCTGACCGGACTGGCCTTATCCCAACAGTAGCACCGTGGGTCCGATCCAAGTAGTGGTGGAAACCGTACCACTTCTTGGCGTATGCCGGGCATCTAAACACATCTAGCTCTCCCCAATCCGGCACCTCATTGGGGATAGGACGGCCCACCGGTAGCCGTGACCACGACCAGTGCTGAAGCAGGAGTACCGGCCCGTACATCTGCTTGGCTTTCGGCTGTATTTTCAAGAACATTACACGTCAGTGTATTTTGATGGACTGATTGATTAAATAATTTACACTAAAATTAGAGTTGGTGACTTACCTCACTACTACGACACAGGTGTGAGTACAGATACGCCAGGACAGCTCCACCCCAGTTGTACGGCGACGGCCGCTCAAGGTCCATCAGCAACGGGAGATACATCATCGGCATCTGATCACCGCTGGAATCAGGAAACATGACAGCACCAAAAAGGTCCCTCACGTAGCCCCGTGTATATCTGCAATACAAAACATATAAAAATTCTAATAGAATCACCGTATTATAAATTAATTAGTAGAAACAAGTTATAAAATTTACCTCTGAATCTCCAGCTCGGTGGAATCTGCCGAGAGACCCGCGATGAAGTGCTACCGTAACCTCGTCATCCGCAAATGGAACTTCGACCTCCCATGTTCCCCAATGATATAGGAAGGCTCAGCTCCCAACAACTCCTCGACATAACCTGCGAATCTGGTGCTGTCAGAGACACCGCCGACGGGTGTGCCACGGATAGGCAAACCCCAGAGAGCACTCACATCCTGGAGAGTCACTGTCATCTCTTCGAATGGCATGTGAAACGTGTGCGTCTCGGGACGCCATTGCTCCACCAGTCTAGCGATGAGAGATGCATTGATGATGCTTTTCTCTGTCCACACGATGTCCACAACCTGGTGGAGACCTAGGTTGACGAGATACGGCTCCATCACCTCGTAGTACTTCATGTGTACGCACCGCAACTTCACATCTAGAAGATCCGTGTCCTGCGTTGAAAAAGGTAATCCGCATGGTGATAACATAATAAAATTTAAACCCAACAAAATTTAATGAAAATATAAGAAAAGGAACGTACCTCACGAGAAGCCAGTGAGACTCGGTGCTCGCTGTGGGGAATCCACAGGAGAGGATTGATGTGCTCCGTGCTGCTAGTACTGATCGGCTCGTCCACTACTGGACGCTGGGTAGGCCGTGCTCTAGGCATCCTGATGTCTAAAATAACCTAATTTCGGTAAAATTACGCTTGATCAGCATAATTATGGTAAAAAAAGGCCAAAATACCATAAATATTGGTCATCTGTGCTAATTACACTAAATTACGCTTAATTAGCCTAATTATGGTAAAAAAGACCAAAATACCCTAAATATTGGTCAAATGTGCTAATTTCGGTAAAATTACGCTTGATCAGCCTAATTATGGTAAATAGGCCAAAATACCATAAATATTGGTCATCTGTACTAATTACACTAAATTACGCTTAATTAGCCTAATTATGGTAAAAAAGACCAAAATACCCTAAATATTGGTCAAATGTGCTAATTTCGGTAAAATTACGCTTAATCAGCCTAATTATGGTAAAAAAGTCCAAAATACCCTAAATATTGGTCATCTGTGCTAATTACACTAAATTACGCTTAATTAGTCTAATTATGGTAAAAAAGACCAAAATACCCTAAATATTGGTCAAATGTGCTAATTTCGGTAAAATTACCCTTAATAAGCCTAATTATGGTCAAAATGACCAAAATACACTAAATATTGGTTAACTTAGCTAATTACATTAAATTACAACAACATAATCTAAATTATAACACCTAAAACCTAAATCCTAAATCCTAAAATAAATAAATTAAAAATTAAATTAGATAAAAAAAAAATTACCTCAAAGAAGAGCTCAAATCCGGTTGTGAGATGAGAGAGTTGTAATGAGGAGAGAGAAAAATGGGGTATAGGGTGAAATGCGGGTTGAAAAAAAAAAAAAGTACCAAGCCGGCCAGAAAAATGGCCGGCTTAGGGAGGGAGTAAGCCGGCCATTTTCTGGCCGGCTTGGGTATTTTTCGATAATGGATCTGATTCTGGGCATAATTAATAATTTGTATTAAACTTTGGATATTAATAAAAATGTCGGCGATGCCTCCTTCCATTCGATTTTTTTGTATTAATTTGGAGGGAAAACATAGCCATGCCTCAATAAATGGACGGGCCTTGTGCGTCTTTTTCCAAAAAAAAAAAAAAAGCCATGCCACCGTATCCAATTGTCTTCTCATGACAAAAGAAAAGGCACGATGCATATTTATTCGACATTATAATATGTCGTCACATGACAAATGGATGTATAATAAGTTAATAACATGAAGAAGCATATAGACACGAAATTAATTGCAGGGTGATGTGGCATATAGAGATGATACGAAAAAAGTTGGGATTTAACAACAAGGTGCGGTGACATGGCAACGAGCACCGGGTAGTTTTTCTTATGTAATTTTAATATATCCGAATTGAATTTTATTTAACCTGATAAATAAATTTAAGAGGATTTAAGAATTGGATTGTTTCTTATTATAACTAATTATTCACGTATTAATAACTTAATATAAACTAATAAATTGAATTAACAATTTCCACAAAATCCCACCAATCAAATCTGTTTCACGCCCCTAGTTGCACCAATCCACATCTCTTAGATTATATGAGAGTAGAATTATTAAATTCAGACTGTTCTTTAATCTAATACTGATCTCAAAACAAATCTCCTATAGTTACAATAGGCACTTTTTTTTATATGGTTGGAATTAAATATATTATGAACCGTTACTTATGTATTGCATGGTACAATGCCTGAGGGGGTATGCTTTCTAGTTGCACTTATGTATGGTTTTCTTTTCTCTCTTGAATTCTAAGAAAATTAAAAAAAAAATGTCATCTAAATAGCACAATCAACAATTACTGACTTTATAATAAATGCGTTAGGCTATGCTTCACAAAATAGAGGTGAAATTTCATTAATGGAAAAGAAAGGAAGATGAACGATGTCATTTCACCTCGTCTCCATCTCGATTTAGAGGTGAAGGATTTCGTCAAAACTCAACGTAGCGTTCCTCTCTGCACAGTGTCGCTTCCTGATGGGTGTAATCATGATCAGGCTAATAAAATTTATAACCCGGTTTGCTATCAAGCGCATAATCCTATCGAGTAGTATAAACGAGTGTCAATCAGCAGGAAATAAGATTTAAGGTCTTGAGCGATAAATCACAATTTTTCGAAAGGCTAGACAAAATTTGAAACTAAAGAGTTATTATTTTTTATCAATGTATTTGGCGAAAATTAAAAGTAAAATAAATATAGAGATGTGAATTCCTAGGATTTTGGCACATCGTTGTTACTTCAATCCACTTTGATTCTTACTTTATTTGATATTGGTTTTCAGTTGTTGTATGAGGGTTTCTAATCCCATTTAGTGATTACCGCTTTCGCCTAGCAACCACCCTACCAATCAAGAGATTCCGTTAAGACTTGTCTTGATTGGTGCAAAGAGATCTGTGACTAGCCCAAAAGAATTCATACTTCACTTATTGGGTACGTCGCCCTACTATCTTGGTTATATTGGATTTCCGAATGGTAAGGCATGACAATGCGACATTCGTCTGCGAATGTCGAGACTCTCATTTGTACTTTTGTTGATCCAACTAGTGGTATCTCCGTTTAAGGTCTCCACCACTAATCTAGTATTTTTGTTATCCCTTATCCTAATTCGATTAGCCCAATGATGACTAACTTTCATGTGTGACTATCATATGACGGTCTAGACTAATAAACAAAATCAAGTAAGATATAATATAAAGCGCAAAAGTAATCGAACAACAAAAGACTAAACAATGATAAAATAAAAGTATATATCAAAGCATCATGAGTAATGATACCTCGCATATTTAGTCTATTTTAGGCCTGTTTTAGTACCAGATTCGTGCCCTAATTCACCAGAATCATGTGCATTTCATCGATATATCTTTAGAATTTGGTACTGCTGAGTGTTTGTTTGTTTTCTGCAGGTTTGGAGCAAAACACACGAAGAAACGACGATTTGGGATGATCTGGTACGGCCCTTACCAAGTTTGGTACGGGTCTTACCGGACTTAGCCATTTTTCAGCTCATCACGCCTGGTACGGGCCGTACCTAAAGGCGGCCTGACAGATTCAAATTTTGGCAGAGGCTATTTAAAGCGGGGAACTCTTCAATTTCGACATTCATTCCATTCCAGATCTATTTGAGAGCACAGTAAGAGAGAGAAAGAGAGCTAAGGAGCTAGGAGCAAGAAGGAAGGAAGAGGAAAGAGGCGAAACTCGACGGATCTAGCTTCCTCCTCTCGATCTCTTCGATCCATGGCTATCTCTATCCCTTTTATTGTATTTTTAGATCAGATCATGTGCTGTGAGTAGTTATTTTAGTTTCTAGGGTTTAGAGATGGATTCTTGATTTGTTTTGACTTTCTTTGACTTGTATCTTGTATGAACTCTTTTGATTGATTGATTGTGATTTCTTTGCTATCTTTTGCTTTGATTGCTGTGATTGTGTATGATGAACCTCTAGGTTTAGATCGAATCTATCAAGGTCATGTGATCATCTCAATCTCTCAACCAAATCAATTGTTTAGGGTAGACTTGTTCGAATTGAAGCCGAGAGGTTGAATTCTCCTCTAATCGACAGATTAGAGGGTGCCTTAGGTCTCCAATCAACCAGTTAGGGTAGATCTGTACCAACACACGAGAGTTGAGGTGTAGAAATCCCTAAAAGGCAATCAATTGCATTCCAACCTAGATCTTGATCCAACAAACGACAGTTGAGGCTTAGGAACCTTAGGTATGGTCAATTGAACCTTTCCAAAGAGTTTAGCACAAGGTACCAGCAAGGAAATGCATCAAATCGAACTGGTAAGCTCTGTTCTGGGAAGCCAGTACGGGTCTTACCAGAGTGGTACGGCCTTGCCTTACCAAGTTAAGTACGGCCTAGCCGTACCGACTTGGTACGGGCCGTACTACTAGAGGCAGATCATAGATGAAGTCTGAAACCCTGGAAACGCCCTTTATCCATAATCAAAACACAATTTACATTTCTTCTAGCATTTTATTACATCTTTCTGAATTGTTTGAATTGTTTGAATTGACCTTTTTAGGAAATTAAATACCAAACCAAATCTTTCTCACTTCTAGTTTTTAATCGAGTTAGGTAGATTCTAACCTAGTAATTGTCCGTCCCTGTGAATCGATACCCGATTATACTACTCGATAGGGGTTGTGCACTTGCAACCCTTACTCGTGAAGTGTAAACGCGGTTTTAAAAGGTACGCCCTCAAGCGTACCGAAACTTGCGTTGCGCTTCTGCGCGAACAAGTTTTTGTGGTTCCGTTGCCGGGCCACCCGAGCCTGCACCATTCGATGACTCGAACAATTGCGTATTCCAACCCGACCCACCCGAGCCGTACGTTGATCCCGCTGAGATCGAATTCATACACGAGCAAGGGAAGGTGAACCAGATGCTGTGGGAACAGTTGCAAAACATGTCCACACAGATGGCCGCTCAAAACAAGCTGTTGGAGCAGTTGAGTCAGATCATCATCTCACGCCAATCTCAACCTAGAAAGCTGCCAGCTCAGCCAGAATGCGAAGGACCAGCCCAGCCAACAGACCAGACCGCACTTGACGCGACCCGCATCATTGAGACACGACCCGCATCACCCACGGAAGAACATGTGGACCCAGGTCGTATCGAGCCAAGTCGACCCGCATCTCCACCTGAAGAGCATGTGGACGCGACCCGCACGCCACCTGATGCGACCCGCATGCCGTGGTCTGATGACCTGGAGACAAAAGGAAGCAAGTCAGATTGGTCAGCATGCGATGCCATTTCACCTGATGCGACCCGCACGGCACCTGATGCGACCCGCGTCAAGACCCAGACAGAGCGGCTGACTCCTGAGCTCAAGCCTCCAGGAGCTCACCTCAGGTATGAGCTTCTAGACCCAGATAGATGTCGTCCTGTGATCATAAGTGCAGATCTTGAACCCGATCGGACTGCTACACTCTTGGAGAAATTGGAAGCGCACAAAAGCGCGATCGGGCGCTCGATCAAGAACTTGATGGGAATCTTGCGGATTCTTCTGATGCAAGAGTGTGATCGCATGGGCCGTGTACCTCAGAAGTGGGTGCTCCCACCAGTACCACCTGATCCACCTCCCACCAACCAGTGAGACGCCCCCGCCTCATCCCTCGCTCACCATCTAGTAAGTTTCCATATTTTCTTCTATTTTACTTTTTCCTTGTGTAAATTCAAGCATTGAGGACAATGCTTCATTCAAGCTTGGGGGGGGGGGGTGGAATAGAAGAAAATTGTATCTGCATTTAGACATGTTTATTTTTCAAAATGTTTGCATTTTTAGGTGATAAATTTGTGTGATTGCTAGGACTAGGAACTTGTTTGAAAACTTTTGTTTGTGAGTTGGATGACTTTGCGAAATTAGAACTAACCTCATAATTGACCAAACAAAACTGATTACGAACAAATGGTTTGAGATTTGTAAAATTGGAAACTTGAATGTCGAGATAGCATTTAGAAACCGAATTGTGCCTTTCAAATGTGGAAATAGGGATTTCAAATAAAGAAAAGTTGGGATATCCGTTGGTGTGAATGAACACTAGTGGATGTGTGTATTCATGGTATGTGCGAAAAAAAAAGAAAAAAAAAAGAAAGAAAAAAAAAAGATGAAAAGATGGAGAACATAAGAGTACTGGCAATAAGCCTTGAATGGGCGCCTTTGAGCTCGTCTCCCAATTAGAAATGAAAAAAATAATTTTTTTTGCACATATCAACACACGAAGTCCGCAACTTTCTGACCTAAGCTTGATTCAAGCTTGGGGGTGCCAAAAAGGGAAAATCTCTACAAGCGAAGGCATAGTTTAGTGAAAGAATGATAAATCGATAAATTCGAGTAATCAACTTTGCAAGACTTGAAACATTTAGATTGAGGTTTTATTAATCAATTTGTGAGGTGAATCACAATTGACCAAGGGAAGTCCGAATCATAGCAAAAAGATTCTTGCGTTCTTTTATTGTAGCAATCATGTACGTTTTCACTTTTAGACTTGTATCCGCATTTAGATTTAGTTGTCCCGGCAACGGAACCACAAAAACTTGTTCGCGCAGAAGCGCAACGCAAGTTTCGGTACGCTTGAGGGCGTACCTTTTAAAACCGCGTTTACACTTCACGAGTAAGGGTTGCAAGTGCACAACCCCTATCGAGTAGTATAATCGGGTATCGATCCACAGGGACGGACAATTACTAGGTTAGAATCTACCTAACTCGATTAAAAACTAGAAGTGAGAAAGATTTGGTTTGGTATTTAATTTCCTAAAAAGGTCAATTCAAACAATTCAAACAATTCAGAAAGATGTAATAAAATGCTAGAAGAAATGTAAATTGTGTTTTGATTATGGATAAAGGGCGTTTCCAGGGTTTCAGACTTCATCTATGATCTGCCTCTAGTAGTACGGCCCGTACCAAGTCGGTACGGCTAGGCCGTACTTAACTTGGTAAGGCAAGGCCGTACCACTCTGGTAAGACCCGTACTGGCTTCCCAGAACAGAGCTTACCAGTTCGAGTTGATGCATTTCCTTGCTGGTACCTTGTGCTAAACTCTTTGGAAAGGTTCAATTGACCATACCTAAGGTTCCTAAGCCTCAACTGTCGTTTGTTGGATCAAGATCTAGGTTGGAATGCAATTGATTGCCTTTTAGGGATTTCTACACCTCAACTCTCGTGTGTTGGTACAGATCTATCCTAACTGGTTGATTGGAGACCTAAGGCACCCTCTAATCTGTCGATTAGAGGAGAATTCAACCTCTCGGCTTCAATTCGAACAAGTCTACCCTAAACAATTGATTTGGTTGAGAGATTGAGATGATCACATGACCTTGATAGATTCGATCTAAACCTAGAGGTTCATCATACACAATCACAGCAATCAAAGCAAAAGATAGCAAAGAAATCACAATCAATCAATCAAAAGAGTTCATACAAGATACAAGTCAAAGAAAGTCAAAACAAATCAAGAATCCATCTCTAAACCCTAGAAACTAAAATAACTACTCACAGCACATGATCTGATCTAAAAATACAATAAAAGGGATAGAGATAGCCATGGATCGAAGAGATCGAGAGGAGGAAGCTAGATCCGTCGAGTTTCGCCTCTTTCCTCTTCCTTCCTTCTTGCTCCTAGCTCCTTAGCTCTCTTTCTCTCTCTTACTGTGCTCTCAAATAGATCTGGAATGGAATGAATGTCGAAATTGAAGAGTTCCCCGCTTTAAATAGCCTCTGCCAAAATTTGAATCTGTCAGGCCGCCTTTAGGT
The DNA here is from genome assembly GCA_028015225.1 of Carex myosuroides. Lineage (NCBI taxonomy): Eukaryota > Viridiplantae > Streptophyta > Magnoliopsida > Poales > Cyperaceae > Carex > Carex myosuroides. The sequence goes on along the minus strand of CM051484.1, from coordinate 6,644,460 downwards.
ACGGCCCGTACCAGGCGTGATGAGCTGAAAAATGGCTAAGTCCGGTAAGACCCGTACCAAACTTGGTAAGGGCCGTACCAGATCATCCCAAATCGTCGTTTCTTCGTGTGTTTTGCTCCAAGCCTGCAGAAAACAAACAAACACTCAGCAGTACCAAATTCTAAAGATATATCGATGAAATGCAAATGATTCTGGTGAATTAGGGCACGAATCTGGTACTAAAACAGGCCTAAAATAGACTAAATATGCGAGGTATCAAGTAACAAGGTTTACTGCCAACCCTAAGAATCTGAACTTAGCCGCTGAACGACATGTTTACAAAGAGATAAGAGAAAGATACAACCAGATACGAAGTACCCTCATACTTAATCTATACACACTCCTCTCTTTCTTACTTAAGAAAATATAAAACCAAAAGATACAAAGATGATGTTTTTGTTCAGTCTAGAAAGCTTATATAGGAGTGAAGGGGCGCCTGTATATGAGTGGAGTCCAAGTTATCTGATCTGGATACATCTATCAAAGAATTCACCAAAGGGCGCCTTGGGTACAGTCCGTATTGGCTAATACGGACCGTACTCCCACTGTGTCGATGCAGCAGTTAATGCGTATTTGGCCATCTTTGGTCCGTACTGGGGCTCTGGGGTATTGCCTAATACGGTCCGTACCAGAGCCTTAGTCGATGAGCTACGCTTTTCCGATCGACCCGATTCTTGCTCCAAATGATGTAAAATAGCCCCAAAATATGGTTCCTGCACTAAAATATAAAATATGGTAATAGTAACCTTTTTCACGTAATAATTAAATATAAATGTGAGAAAATAAGACAAAATCTAAGCTAAAATTCTACGTAATTCACTATCAAAATTAGCTTGATCACTTCCCTCCGCTCCCTCTCCATTTTCACCTCTTCTGGAGTAGGTGAACCGCTCGGTCAGACGCGGTCTGGTGAAATCTCCACTCCCCACAGTGAATTTCACTTCCCCTCTCTTCGCGTACCCCCAACTGAAGCAGGCTCTTATATACGACTTAAGAGTAGGTCCGATGGGCATCGGACCTACCTCGGTTCGACGGGTTTAATCACCATCGATTTTCTTTTAGATTCGTGCGAAATGTTTTGAACCCCGTGCGTGTATGTTTCAAGTTTCGTGCGCACAAATTACTTCGTTATCCTACGGTAGATCTGCCCATCGGAACCAAACTAGGTCCGATGGGCATCGGACCTACACCTATCTCCTTATATACATAACAATTTTGTAAAAAAGGTCCTATACAAGTTTTGAGGTCACCAGTATACTTCTGTTACTTTCTGGGTCATCTTTCAAAATAAATTCGAGTTTAATCTCTCAAGATTTTGTAAAAATGTAGTGGTCACCTTTTTTTTTTTTTTTTTTAATACAAGCCCTTAGGCATCTTGGTCACCTTTGTTGGTCATACCCTCATACTGACAGTGATTTCTCCTTTTATCCTAAAATGGAGATGATATGCGCGACGACCAAGTAGAAATTATCACTACCTTCGTCTGCTGTTCGCCTGTTCCCAGTTCATCCCCCTGGATCTCTAGTCTTCCCCCCTCCTCTCTCTGACTCTCTCTCTCCTCTCTCTCTTTCTCCGTCAATCTACCGACTCAATCCAGTAACAGGTACACACCATCTTTAAAATTTTAATGGCTTCCTGCTAAACCCCAATCTTACTACACCTTGTTTCCTCATGGCCACCGCCAATTCCCTCTCCCTCCAGCTCTTCTTCCTTTCTCTACTTCTCCCCTCGCAACTAACCCAGTCCCAAACCCTGAACCCCGATATTGCATCATCCGAAACCCAAAACCCGGAAATCACACAGGAAACTGAAACCCAAATCCATCCATCCCTTGTCGATCGCCAGGAGGCTCTAATTAACCGGCTTGAAACCCTAATCGCAACCCTCGAACAGTCCATTGCGAGCTTGAAACCCAAACCCAAACCGGAACCAACCCTCTCCTCCCAATACGCAAACACGAAACCCGCTATCTCAGTCACCAAGAACCGTCCATTGTTCACCGAGCGGTTTCTCTTCACCGCCGCGGTCAAGCTCTCTTCCTCGATCCCTTCAGCTGCTACACCTCTCCCGTTCGAAGACCACGACGGCTTCACCAAGTACTTTGCAATCGGAGATTCCCAGGGCTCGGTCTATATCTTCTCATGCAGCGGCGATGTCATCCTTGAACTTCCTTCTTTCTCTAACACTTCTGTTACCGTTCTTCTCTCTTATCTTTCCCCAATTAGACGTAGTGAGTGCCTTTTGTTTGTGGGTCACACTGATGGGTCGGTTGGGGCCCATCGGCTAAGTGAATCTGCTCCATCAACCGAATCCGATTGGGTCTCTCTGTATACAGTCGGTGACCACCGGATTATCACCCATGGGCTTGACGATTCACCTGTTACTGTCCTTGAATTCTTCCCAATTGCCCGTGCCCGCTACATAATAACAGGTGATGCAGCTGGTCGGATACGGGTTTTCACTGAAAATGGTACATTGTATGGTACCGCTATTGTATCGAGCAAGCCTGTTGCATTCATGAAGCAAAGGCTTCTTTTTTTAACTGAGACTGGTGCCGCTTCGCTTGAATTACGATCAATGACAGTTAGGGAAACCGAGTGTGAAGGGCTTAACGGGTCGGTTGCAAGAGCTTATTCGTTTGACCCATCAGAGCGGTCCAAAGCATATGGTTTGACCCGAGAAGGTGACTTGGTGCATTTAGTCATACTTGGTGATGTCTCAAATCTTAAGTGCCGGGTTCGGTCTGTTAGACGGGCAGAAATTGAGGGCCCTGCTTCTATCCAGGCCATTAAAGGTGGTTACCTACTTGTATCTAACCATGATAAGTTTTTTGTTTATAATATTTCTTCACAATATTATGGTCGGGTTGGTGCTCCAAAACCTTTGTTCTTTACCTCAATCCGAGAAATCAAGTCATTGTTCCTGAATTCCTATCCGGGGGAATCAGAGGGGGGTAATGGTGAAACAGACACAGGAAAGCCGCTTATTGCAACCGGTAGAGAAAAGCTTGTGATTTTAGGGTTTAGGGATGGATATGTTGGGATCTACAGGTCTAATTTCCCAATATTTCGGCCTGATAACAGTGTGGTTTTGTGGAGTGGGCCTGCTTTGTTGTTTCTATTATTTCTCATTGGTATCTGGCAATTCTATGTGAAGAAAAAGGATTCTTTGGGTTGGGTCCCGGAGGAGTCCTTTGACATGTCTGTGACGGCGCCAAGTGGTAGTCTTTTGAACAGCACAGAGCGAGTTGGGTTGTCAGATAGTAGAACAGGAAGGGACCTCAGAGTTGACTCCACAGATTTGAGGAGAGATGCCAGGAGATATTTGTCTCCATCGAGGTATGCAGGTCTATCTTCTGGCATTTCATATAGACCTGTTATGGGTGATGCAGGTTTGAATTATAGAGGGCAAGGGTTAGAGCCTCCTGGGTTGATTAAGAAGAGGGACCCGTTATTCTCTGGTACACAGTTGGTGGATGAACATGCTGATTGATTTGAAACCTGATGCTTGATTTTTCCTCCGTTTTTTGGACCATGTTTCTCACCCTTTAATGGTTACTCAACGTCAGAGAGTGCTTTAAGAGTAGATTGTTTCAAATATGGATGATAGAGATAAAAAGCTAAGAAGAGATTTTGCCCTTGTTCTTGGATGTAATTTTGTATTACAGGAGGAACGCCACTTTTTTTTTTCTTTTTTTTTCCTCCCAAGTTATTATGGGTTTCTTAGCAGCATCTAGCATAAATATATAAGGCCCGGTTTGCAACCTGGCTGGTTGATACTGGCACTTGCCAGTCCTGGAATTGGGTGGCACAACTTGACTGCCTCTTTTGTGTTTAATTATGGTTAAACGGTTATTCTTTCTACATTTTTTTTAATTAGTGGAAAACCAATGCTCAAACAACATAAGTCAGCGGTTGTGCTCGCTTTGTTTTGTACATCAATTATTTCATATCAATTTTATTTCTATTGACTGATATATAATTGCCTATTGCTACATTTAAGTTCTTAACATGTGACCTTTTCCGTCATGAGCTTCTTTCTGGTACGTGTTTATAACTATTTTATTTTGATCTTGTAATGCTCTCTAGTTTGGAACTCAAACCGCATACTGTTTCCTTTTACCATAGTTTGTAATTTGCTATTATTATTACATATTGATTCGGTTTAAACATTCAACTCTTTTTTTTTTTTGCAGCTTAGTCTTCAGACTTCTCATTCTTTTGTGGAATGCATTCTATTGTAGTTTATGAAAGATTGTGATCTGTATGAAAATTTTGCTTCCTCATATGTTCATATTCTATTGTGAAACTTGTGTTGGACTAAAATTTTCTTTGAAGATTTTCCTAAATCCAAAAATAGGGTCCATTAAGAAATATAGAATTGGTAAAAACTGAAACATGGAGCATCTCCATACATAAAATTGATTAGCAATTTCAAATAACTGTTAAAATGTAAAGAAAAATTAATTTCAAACTTAATTTAATAACTCCTACATCCATGCAATTCATTAGCAATTGCTTTTAAGTCACAATAACGAATTTGATTGGTTGTGAGAGAGTGAAAGTGGAGATGAAATCTTTCATTTAGGGCCTGTTTGGCTGCACAGTGGGAATGGGAATAGAAATAGGAATAGGAAATTTTTGAACTGAAATTTACTATTCACGTGGGAAAAAAATTCAGTCTGAGTGAATTTTATTTTTTCCACGTGAATAATATTTTGTGGGGAGCAGCCAAACAGGCCCTTAGTGAAATTTTTCAAAATTTATAATTGCACTGCATAGGCTGCATCCATTAAAGTGAAATTAAAAGTGTCAACAAGAATTTTGAAAGTGTCAATTAGAATTTTACAATTCAATTTGTAAGCCTATGGAGATCTCTGGAAACATGATTTGTTGTATGAGATAGAATCACATATTTAGTAATGTCCGAAATTAAGTTATAAGATAAAATCAGATAAATTCAAATATAATTAACTGGTTATTTTTTTGTCTTTCATATGAAAAGTCAGCATGTTCTAAACTTAGTGTCGCATTAGAGATAATAATTACACAAATTAAGTTACCTATTAAGACAATTTAACTTCAGCAAAAAGAAAATTCCAAATTAAATATCAGCGGACTTCAAAAATTAACACAAGGGAGATAAAAGGCATTATAATTTATAAACATTATAATGTATTAAAAAATTAATATGACCTTGGGTATAAGGGTATAATAAACACAAAACAAATTTTACCAAATTTATTAATGCAAATTCATTAGGGAAACATTCTTATCCGTCCTTGATCCGGATCAGCATTTGTAGATTTGCTGCTATTGTTATGTACATTTAATTGAAATTGTCCGATTCAATCTAACACAAATTAAATTGTGTGTGCTTTTTTTGTGAAAAAAATGTGTAGAATGCATGTGATGATGTGAATCGAATTTTTTTCATATTTGCAACTGTGGCAGGAAAATGGGAGTCGGCCATTCCTCCCAAGTCCAAACGGAGCCAGCCGGACCTCTCTACTATCGGGTTTCGACCCGATATGATCCGACGCATAATGATCGGCGAGGCGTTGTAGTTATGTGCGTCAGTGCGGGGCTTAAGACAACTGTTAGGGAACATATTCCCAGTTTTGCGAAGCAATTTGATGATTATTTATTTAGCTTAAAAGGCACCGACCCAAAAGTTGGCAAAAGCCTACTACGCAGGCTCGCAGAGAGTAATATTACTTCTCATGGTTCAATTAATATAAGTAACACAACTGTCAAACTTCTCGCTTACTGTTTAAGTTTGTGTTTATGTTACAGTCACTTGATTGGCAAGCTTTTTATCGACGGGGCCGTTCCTGTGTCTTTACCTTTTTCCAAAGCATTCCTTTTTCTACTTTTTTGGATTCTGTTACAGCGAAAGAGAGAAAAGAGGAATGGAGAGGAGAGGGGTGGCGGTGTGCGCCGTAGTGGGTTTCCTTGGCCTCCTCTCCGCCGCCCTCGCCTTCGCCGCCGAGGCGACACGTGTCAAGGTCAGTGGGCCCCGCTCTCTCTTGTTTATCTTTCACCAACCCCGCTATCATCCATCTTGTGGTGATTTGCATCTCATTATTTTTTTCCTCCCCCTTTTTTAGTTTTTTTCTTTTTGTTAGTTTTGTTCTGTTTCCTGTGTTCTTGTTATATTAGGCTAGGGTTTTGGTGGGGATCTTCTTTGGATTGATTCGTAGTGCACAAAAGTTGACATTTCTTTAAGATAGAGAAGTTTGATCGGGCTGTTCTATCACTGACCGAGTTCTGTAGGTTATAAGAGTGACAGAGTAATATCAACTTATTTTCCGTATTTCCTTTATTAGAGTTTAAGATTTGCAGCAAGCCCTCAGAAGTTGGAGATTATACTGTGCAATCAGAATCTCTGTATAATCTGTTGAGAATACAGAGAAGTAGCACCTTCTGAAGTCTTGGACTATGTACCAGTATTGACTGGTATCCAGTACATATGGCACACTGACATCTAGCAAGCCAATCAGTAACCAGATTCTATGTTAAATGCCAACCAACATGATGAAATTCTTACCAATATCTGGTACTACAAACTTACCTCACTAATGAATTAAAATGATGTGTAGGCAAGTGATGTGCAAGCACCAGAACCAGGACAGTGTGTATATCCTAAGAGCCCTGCTCTATACCTAGGGCTGACATCAGCAGTGGCTCTAATGATGGCTCAGGCTATCATTAACACTGTGGCAGGGTGTATTTGTTGCAAGAAGCATCCTCATCCGTCCGATAAGAATTGGACCGTTGCATTGGTCTCCTTTATTGTATCCTGGTATTTCTATATCTGCTTTAACATAAAAGGAAAAGATATACAATACTACTATGTGTGTTCAAGTGTTTTCCTTTTTGTTCTAATTACATGAATGTTAGTGGTTGTTTAGGCTGAATAACAAATTTATCAACCGTTGATGTGTTATAATCATGTCAGATACCAATTTAAATTTGACAAGTTTTTTTATCAATTCGCTGATCCTCAATGTACAGTGGTCTTGAAATTTGTTGTCAAGTCCTGTAGAGAGAAATTGCTAATTTGGGAGATTTTGCTGATTTTAAATATTCTGTATTCACATTTTAAAGATGAGTGAGGCTACGGTACTATGCATAGCACGGATTGGTCCGTGCTACAGCTCAATATTTGAGTTTTCAAAATCCTAACGGTCGATCCAAACCGTTCAACATGATTATAAAATGAATATGTACTTGCAAACCAAATTTTACATTTTTTTGATTTTTTTTACTATTTTTTTAGATAGGTAGAAAATCACTGTTTTTGGATGGTCCAGAATTTTCAGATCAAGTGATTTTCTACCTATCTAAAAAAATAGTAAAAAAATTCTAAAAAAAATGTAAAATTTGGTTTGCAAGTACATATTCATTTTATAATCATGTTGAACGGTTCGGATCGACCGTTAGGATTTTGAAAACTCAAATATTGAGCCGTAGCACGGACCAAACTGTGCTATGCATAGTACCGTAGCCTCACTCTTTAAAGATAACTGCAAGCATACTAAAACTTCTCGACTCTTGGAATATGAGAATTTAGACAACAGATATTCAGCTGGATTATATTTCTGGCACTAACCTGCGAAATCTTAAAATAGCATGAAAGCCCTTGAAAAAATGTGAAATATGTAAATACCCCTAGTAAAGGACCAGAACATGATAAATTCGCTTACAGACCAGTATAGTGTCAACAATACCCATCTAATCCACTATTTTCCACTGAGTAATTATTTTTGCTAGATCCTTGCCTGGTACATTGATGTTTTTTCCTTCAACTTTTTGCATATTTCTTGAATTTTCATTTCGCATCAGTAGCTTTCCCTTCCCCAAATCCTAGCAGAACATGAGGGAAATCCTAGCAGAACATGAGGGATTTTTGAGTTCTGGAATAATGTTTATATTATAATTCAATGGATCCCGGGTTGAACCATGTATTACAATTACAATGTATTGATGTATCACAATTCCATGGTTTTGAGTTTTCCATTTCTCGTAATTCATTTGTTTAAACATCGTGTAATTTGTAATACATGCAGGGTCACTTTCATCATTTCCTTCCTCCTATTACTGACGGGTGCTGCGCTGAATGATCAAAGGGGCCAGGAAAGCATGTATTTTGGTGGCTATTGCTATGTGGTCAAGCCTGGGGTCTTCTCTGGTGGGGCAGTGTTGTCCCTAGCCAGTGTGGCACTAGGCATTGTCTATTATGTGGCATTATCTTCATCCAAAGTTGTGCAGCCGTTGGGACCACATCAGCAGGGGTCACAGGGGATTGCCATGGTCCAGCCGGTGGTGGTCCCGCCTCAAAGTAGCCAACCGGTATTTGTGCATGAGGATACTTATAATCGGCGAGAGTTTCCTTGATCAATTTGGATGTTTGTCCTGAGAATAAGAGAAAGCTTCAGATATAACATATGAATTTTGATCCCTTCTTCCTCCTCTCTCTTCTTTCTCTTCTTTCCGCTCCTTTTTATTCTTTCTTCTCTCTCTCTCTGTTTTTTTTTTTTTTATGTGAGGGGGTGGGTGGGTGCCGGGACTTCTAATTTAAGCGTTAGTTATTTAATTAATTTTCTGTAGCTAGTGTGCTATTTTGGTGTGCTTCTAATTTTTCATTAGCAAATTTCTGAACACAAGTATCGATAAATATTGAGACCTACAAAGATAGTGAATTAGTGGTGGCTGTACAGTTTGATTACAAGCTCGTAATTTTCCTGCATTTACCGTATAATTTTATATTGCCACATATTTCTTTGATTGTTCTTGGTAAAATTTTGAGATTGTGTGGATTTTAAAAATATATGCATAATGTTAGTTTGTTAAATTTATCCTATTCTGAAACCACAACAGTAATGCTCATGAACATTTTGTAGTTAGTACCTTCAAATAAAATAAATTTAAGAGGGGACACGCAGACTAAGTTTGCGAAAAATTTAGTAGTCTGCGTAGACAGGTATTCTGTTTTTTAAAATTAAAGTTTTGATATGAGTGAACAATATTAGTGTGTCAACGATGTATTTTTTAAAATAATATACCACTTTACAGTTTACAGATTCCAGTTTCTGTTTAGCAAATCAATTATGAACTCCGAAATACTCTCAAGCCCCATAGTGGCATCAACCCTAATTATCGCTTCATCCTTTTCAAGCTGTAACAAATCCAATTGGGATTGCAACAAGCGTGATGGCATGAAATGGGACCCTTCTTCTGACCTTCTCTCCATCCTCTCCATTAGTATTTCAACTGGAGCCTCCAGGCACACAAATTTCACTTTGCACAGAGAATAGTTGCCTGGTTTGTAGTCACAATCAGCTGATCTGAGGATCTCTCTGTATCTTTTTTGCAATGCTGAGCAGCTGAGGGTTACGTTATGGCCATGCTCTATATTTTCTTTGATTGCATCCCTAAGTGATTCGAGCCATGGAATTCGATCTGAGTCTGACAAGGGGAATCCACTTTTCATCTTTTCTGCAATACAACAGAAAGACTGTTTATTGCCGGTGGATTGCTTTCGGATGATAAATTGGTAACAGATCAAATTAGTGAAGTCCAGTTACTGCAGTATCACAAAATAAAAGTAAAAATTATTTGTGTGTGTGTGTGTGTGTGTTTGGAAGGGGGAGGGGCTGCCATATCTGGTATGTAACTATGTACTGGTACCACTTCTGAAAAACAATCACAGCATAATTGTATACAAAAGAAAAGAAATCTGCATCAAAACCTTTATTAGATGGAGGATGGAAATCATCAGCTTCAACAAATTTACATCCTATTGCATTTGCAAGTGACTCGGCTACAGTCCTGGTGAAGATTTGAAGCTCTATGAGTTCATTAAAAAAAAGTATTGTTCAGATTACTCTTAAATTGATTAATTTCTTCTGCTAAATAGAAATCCCTAGGTAGAAAGAGCAAAGAAAAGAAAAGCTCACGATTTGCCAGAGCCAGATACTCCCATGATCACAATTGCAAGTCCTGTTTTCTCGAATAGGAATAAAAAAAAGAGAATCATATTAAAGATCAGTATGATCATGTCAGAATTTGCTTCTTTCTATCAAAAGTGCCTAGATCGATAAGGAGGAATAAATCTAACACGATTGTGCACACGAAGATAATTTCATTTTTTTTTGTTTGTTTACCCGTTCGGTAGGCCAATAAAGTTGTTTTGATTATTTTACAGGTGAATCCTCAGAAAATTAAATTCAATCGTAAAAAGAAGGCGCTAGAATTTACAGAGAAGTAAAGAACTAACCCGTGATCGTTGATAACCCCATTTATTTGGTGTCAGATCAGGAGAGAGAAACCTTGCCAGCCTCTGCAGAGATTTTGGGAAAAGAAAATTACAGAGAGATGTCTCTTGTGGGGAAGGGGAACTGCTTGTATCCACGGTCGAGTCGGACGACTCGGACGGACTCGTGAAAAATTATAATTATTTTTGGAAGTATTAGGTGAAGCCATGTCAGAGTCAATCCTTTCCTCCGATATTTTTATTAATACCCAAAAAAAAAAAAACAAATTATCAAATCTGCTCCCACCCCAACTTTATTTTTATTTCTACCCTAACCGCCTGTGGGCTGGGCGGTCCACTTTTCCTACCTGACCGCCCAGCTGCCGGGCGGTCCAATTTCCATAGCTGACCGCCCAGCAGCTGGGCGGTCCGCTAGTGTTTTTTTTTTTTTTTTTTTTAAAGATTAGAGACAATATGAATATCAAGATGCTGAATTCTTAACGCTAAAAGTTCGAATTTTTTTTGTAAATATTAGTTAGATTACTTCTTTGAAGCATATTTATACTAAAATACGCTAAATTACTTGGAATTATGTTAAATTACGTTAAGTTACACTATATTAAATTAAATTACACTAAATCACATTACATTACGCTAAAATACGGTAAATTACATATGAATATGGACGATATCTTCACTGAAAAGGCGAAAAACAACGACGAAATGAAAATCTTAAGTAATTTACTCAATATGTACTTACTTAAGTGAGTTATACTAAATTACTCAATACGCTAAATTACTTAAGTGAGTTATTCTCAAGCTTTCCGAAAAGTGCTCATTTGCTGAAATCGGACACTAAAATACGCTAAAATACGCTAAATTACGCAATACGCTAAATTACTCAATACGCTAAAATACACTAAATTACTCAATACGCTAATGTACGCTAAATTACTCAATACGCTAAAATACGCTAAATTACTCAATACGCTAAACTACTCAATAAGCTAAAATACGCTAAATTACTCAATACGCTAAAATACTCTAAATTACTCAATACGCTAAAATACGCTAAATTACTCAATACGCTAAATTACTCAATACGCTAAATTACTCAATACACTAAATTACTTAAGTGAGTTATACTAAAATACGCTAAATTACTTGGAATTATGTTAAATTACGTTGAATTACACTAAATTACGCTAAATAACAATAACTTCGCCAATTATGCTGAAATACGGTAAATTACGCTAAACTACGCTAAAGTAGACCGATTCTGTGCCATCTTTCATGAATCATAAAAAATAGTAAAAAAATTCCAAAAATAGTAAAAATTGGTATTCTACAAGTTCATTATGTAACTAATTTACTGAACTACTTGGATTGAATAATAGAAATGAAAATCTTAATCGGAAACTTCAACTCAAGTTTTGAGGGTCTTACCTTTGTTTTTCGGCGATTCTGAATTTTGGAATCTAGCAAAGCAGGCACGGACGCATGCGCATTTTCTCAAGCTTTCCGAAAAGTGCTTATTTGCTGAAATCGGACACTCAAGCGCCGTTTTATGACCGTTTGAAGTTTCGTCGTCGTTTTTCGCCTTTTCAGTGAAGATATCGTCCCTATTCATATGTAATTTATTGTAATTTACCGTATTTTAGCGTAATGTAATGTGATTTAGTGTAATTTAACTTAATATAGTATAACTCAACATAATTTAACATAATTCCAAGTAATTTAGCGTATTTTAGTTAAATATGCTTCACAGAAGTAATCTAACTAATATTTACAAAAAAAATTCGAACTTTTAGCGTTAAGAATTCAGCATCTTTATATTCATATTGTCTCTAATCTAATCTAAAAAAAAAAAAACACTAGAGGACCGCCCAGCTGCTGGGCGGTCAGCTATGGAAATTAGACCGCCCAATGGCTGGGCGGTCAGCTATGCACAGTGGACCGCCCAGCTGATGGGCGGTCAAGTGGGGAAAGTGGACCCCCAGCCCACGGGCGGTTAGGGTAGAAATAATTATAACTTTCGAGTGAGAGCAGATTTGATAATTTGTTTTTTTTTGGGGTTTTAATAAAAATATCGGTCCTTTCCTATGCAAATAATGAGAATTTTTCATATATAGAAATTTATATAAAATAATATAAACTATTAGAATGAGTACAGTGAATTTAGTCTAGATAGCATAGAAAGAGCCGTAAAAAATTAGAGCTGTAGACGCTGTACTCATTTCTTTCTTTCTTGGATCTTGTGTGGTCTAGACGTTGCAACGTCTGTGTTGTGTGGATGATTTAATGGATTCGAAAAAAAAATTGATTTCATTTGTAGCATAGGCGGAGCCAAACTATCAAACCATGAGAATTAAACACATTTGGAAGTCAATTATATGAAAAAATTCTATTTAATAAATATGAATCAATTTTATAATATCATGTCATTTTACTCTAAATTATATATAAAATTATACACAAGTACAAAATGTTAAAAAAATGCTATGTTGTGTGGATGATTCAATGGAATAGAAAAAAAAAGTTGATTTCATTTGTAGCAGAAGCGGAGCCAAACTTTCAAACTATAAAGATTAAACACATATGGAGGTCAATTATATAAAAAATTTATATAATGAATAGGAATCAATTTTACAATACCATGTCATTTTATTCTAAATTATATATAGGGTAAATTTCGCTGGAGGTCACTAAACTTTATCCTTTGTCACGAATTGGTCACTCAACTTTGATTTGTTCCTCCATAGCCACTGAATTTTTAATTTGTCCCAATCAAGTCACCCTATAATTTTTCCATCCAAAATATTAACGGAATATAACTTTTCAGTTAGTATTTTGGACGGAATGAGCATATTCCGTTAAAATTTTGGATGGAATGAGCATATTCTGTTATATTTTGGACGGAATAAGAATATTTTGGATGGAAAAGTTATAAGGTGACTTGATTGGGACAAATTAAAAGTTCAATGGCCATGGAGAGACAAATCAAAGTTGAGTGACCAATTTGTAACAAAGAACAAAGTTTAGTGACCTCCAGCGAAATTTACTCTTATATATATAATTATACATAAGTGCAAAACATTAAAAAAAAATCAGTGTTGTGTGGATGATTCAATGGATTCGAAAAAAAAATTGATTTCATTTGTAGTAGGGACGAAGTCAAACTTTCAAACCATGAGAATTAAATAACTATGAAGATCAATTATATAAAAAAAAATTATAATGAATATGGATCAATTTTACAATACCATATCATTTTATTCTAAATTATATATAAAATTATACACAAGTACAAAACATTAAAAAAAAATGAAGATGAATAGACTCTCATTTTTTTCTTCTGCCCTCCGCTCCTGATTTGGAGCCGAAACTTTTTATAGTTTCTTCGATGTCATCTAAATCCCACTGTACTCATTCTAATACTCTATACTATTTTATATTAATTTCTACAAATAAAGAAATCTGCATATATTAATAATATTATACGGCACCTTAGAGTCCGCACGAAGTGATATAGTATATATCGCCATCAAAGAAAAAGTTTTTGAAATTAGAAGTTAGAAAGAAAAACAGAACTGACACCATAAATAACGACAACAGCATGTGTCATGCTAAGTTGCTGGGGCGTGATATTTTGATATATTTAGAGAAAAGTACAAGAATTATTTGATTTTGTTCAATGAAGTCTTAAAACTTTTTTAATTTAATTGGACCTCTATCTCTAAACTATTAATTTAGGTTCAATCAAACTATTCTGTTAACTGTCCTGTTGAATATATGCTGACATGTCTCTTAAAATAAAATAACAGGTCCATGTCATCTTAAGACAAAAGACAACAGAAAAGAGATAACCAGCACTCTTACCTCGTTTTTCTTTCCCCGGCATTCCTCTCCTGCTCTGCGATGGTTGATTAATCGCCAAAGGAAATTGATATTAAAAGCATCACAAAAACTGCAGGAGCATTTATCCGTTTCTTTCTTTTATTTTGTTGATGAGACAAAATTGGAGAAATTATGGTTCAAAAAGGAACTCAATGTTATAAAATAAATAATTTATGAATGCCAATTTTGTAACTCTCAAGATCATCAATCACTTCAAAAAATTTCCTCAACAAAATATATTTTATTTCTCCATATTTATTCATAGAATATTTAAATGGCTCTTTATTTAAAGTCTATAAAGAAAGAATTTATAAGTTTGTATTGAATATGAAAAATATATGAATAAGAGATAGTCATCATTTGTTCATTATCGATATATTGTTAATTTTTCTTTATCTTCAATTTACAACACGCAAACCAAAATCATAAACTCGGACAACACAGCTAGAGATAATGCTTCAGTTACAGACGGGCTTGATTGAATGTAATTAATCTAATAGTTCAGAAGCTGAAAACTGAGACTTTTCTTATATATTTATCATATGAAAGAAGTCTCCTCCCCAGAAAATGATGACAATCGACAGTTCAAGAATATATTTACCTAAAAAAATTAACAGTTTGAGTAAATGAGCTGACAATGCTTTTCTTATTGATCTTGTCTTAAGAGCAAGCTACATTACAAGTTCTCCAACTAAGTTATCTAGCAAATATGCAACAGTCTACACACTACTAGTTATCTAGCAAATATGCAACAATCTACACACTACTCTGTTCACCATCCTACTTCATCTTTAGCAAGGCTAAATACCTCAAGCAAATAAGAATGTTAATTTAATCTTAATGGGGAAGACATCTCTTTGTCAATGGTCATGCTGGTGCTGAACAGGGAACAATTTTGAACTAAATTAGCAAATTAATTAAGATACTGTGCAGGAAAGAAGGAAAAATCTCTATTCGATCTTAATCTGCATTTCAGGTTCAAATGTGGAAGAACCTCTCTCCACCAATTTGTCAGTGGAGAGAGTAGAATTGATGTCCTCCTTTGGTTGAGCTGATAAGGTGGAGAGTATTGAGTGGTTAAGAGAGAAAGAGAATTTGGGAGGGAGGGTCATGAGAGGCTCGTCTCCACTCTTCTTTAGCCATGCTGTGGCCAACGCAAAACCCAATGCCCGACTGACAGGTACAGCCACTGCATTTCCTATCTGGCGGTATCTGCAACCAAAATTCAACCATTTTAGTGTTTGCAGCTTGCAGTCAACTCAAAGAAAAGTAGGTGCTCATAAGAAATATGTAGCATACCTATCTTTAACAGATCCTTGAAATCGGTAGTAGTCAGGGAAACCTTGCAACCTGGCACTCTCTCTTATAGTAAGTATCCTGTCTTGCTCAGGGTGTATTACGGCCTATACAGGTTAAAGGAACACACATCAATTTTCAAATAGACCTTGGTTTTACTATGGATAACATCATCAGGACAGTAAAGGTGGTACTGGGACAGTATGAGTACCTATGGTAACACTGTGTAGCAGCACTCATAGATTTTTGCTTTTATCTTGCTTCCCTTGGTTTAGTCCAGGTTTATTAATCAATTCAAGTCTAATGAGAATCTAGTAAGCTTTACAATTTTCCTGACCAACAGCACAAATATTTTGGTTACCACACAATTCAGCTACAGGACGTATTAATTATCAGGTATGGGGCATTTTGCATCATCCCATGCAAAATCGAGATAAAAATTGTTATGACTTGAAAGAGTGTTGGCGTTTGTACCATGCAATGACAACTGGGTAAAGTCAGCACTGTCGACACAACCTCATCCCACCACAACCGAGCATAAGGTCTGCACAACATTGACCATAAATATCATGGTTAAAGTTCAAAAAAAAAAAAGATTGAATAAGCGAAGGGAGAAATATGATGTATAATGATAGTAGCAAAGCTCTCACCTCAATGATTTGCCATTTTCATAATTTAGGGCATACTCAGGTACCTAAGAGGAAACGAGTAGATATTAGTGTAAATTTTTAATGAGGCTAAACTCAGACCCCTATTTCGGTAAGCCATTCCAACTGGAAGGTACCAGTCCAGAGCAGTGGCAACCTACTATACACTGATATTTCAAAGAACTGGATCCAATTTATTGCCAAAAGCTAAGTATTAACACTTGCAGGTATCAACACATGGATTGGCAATACAAAGGTCAATACTAGCAATATTAATTAATTAGAAAAAGTGATGTTGGAAGATCAGAAGGTAGTTTTTTGTTCTCTTTTTCTGTCAGTTCCTGGAAGAGGTTAATTACGTAAGTACAGCAACAATGATCATCTTTTGTAGATCTTTCATTAGGACTTGAAAGAATTAAAAGAAGCTTTGTCCTACATTGTGCGGGGACCCTGGGGAGGACTTAGCTCTGTCAGTGGGGTCCTGGATGGAAGGAAGGAAACTGGTGTTGGAGGACTAAAGTTGTGGCAGGAAGTTGCTTCCAGGCATGTTTGGGGAAAATATAGGGGGCATTTAATGAAGTCGTACCAGAAGGTATTATTGGCACAGATAGGATAGCTAATAAGAATTTGTGTACTGCAAATAGTCAGGATGGTTGTAATGGTGACGCACTGATGATGTTACTAAAAGCTGGAAGCAAATCCACTGTTATTTAATAAAAAGGGGAGAAGAAAAATTGACAGCTGACATACCAGGGGTCTACCAGATGTTAGCATTATGCGGTCCATTTTTGGGTCTACTTTAACGACATTATCAGAGCCGACTATCAACCCTTGTAGGTCTCTAAAATTAGCTCCCTGAAAGTTAAAACAAAAAATAAGCTTGATATTTTTCTAGGAATTTTGGAATTGAAATAATTTAAAATAGTACCTTTCTTTTGGGAATTTGACAGACGCGTATATAGTCGTCTTCGTGCAGTGGCAAAGGGCGATGGTCATAGAGTCTGGGCTTTGAATCGTTAGAACTGCTGGATCTTATACCAAGCATCTCTGCATATAAATCAAATAAAATAACAACAAACCTAAAGTTAATCAACTAATTAGAACAGTCCTTCAGAGAACAATGCCAGAACAAGAAACAAATAAACATCATAGTAGTTTTTTTAATTTATTCAAAATCATTGTAAGAGCTAATTTTGAAACCTATTAAAAAGGCTTTGGAAAACAAAACAAGAAAAGCTTGTTGTTGCTTTCATAGTATTTCACCACTTGCGATGACTATTAAAGTACTTGACTGGTATTTTTTTTGGGGGGTGGGGGGGGTGAATATCATATTTCAAAAAAATACATATAGAAATAATAGTAATCAAAGTATTAACATCGGAAAAGCAAGTACCAAGTTTAGGGGTACGAATGAATCTCTGGAACTCAGTCTGAGGATCTTTTTCATGACGCATCTCATCACGCGCTTCCTTATTGGTAACCTAAATGTTATGGCTCAATAATCATAAGAACAGACAAGGAATTGCATTGCAAAGATCTGTAAACCGCATTTCAGAAATTACGTTGTGCACAGCATTTTAGAAATATTGAACCATTAAAGTTTTTACTTACTGCAGGGAGATCAGAGAGAATATCTTCGAGAACAAGTGCCTTTTCGAGCTGACGTGGCTTATCCTCGTCATATCCAACTAAGTTACGCTGTAAACCAGGAGCATTGTAATAACATATAATAAATTTCAAATTAATATAAAGAGTGATTAATTAACTTGAAAAAAAAAACACAGAATTTTTACCTCAAATTCCAACGGAGAGCCATACTTCAGAATAACTTCGTGTGTGGGAAGTGGAAATTGCGGTAATTTCTTGAAGAGTAAGAGTGAAGAGTGCAAATGTTAGGCAAAAAAGTGGGTGAAGAAATATAAACTGCTCACTGAACCCAAATAGTTGAGGAATTTTACAAAAGGTCCCTGATACATGTTCCCCTACCCAAAACCCCATACGAGTACCCAAAAGAGGAAGACAATTGTTCTCAAGATTTATACCATGTACAATACTTGGTCTAGAGTTCATATCATTTTGGCTACCAGTTGAACTCATTTCGACCATTTTCCTTTACTTGACCTCTATAATGGCACAATTAATGTGGCAGTAAAATCAAGGCTTAGCTTCTATGCTAACCAACACGTCAAAGCCAACAGATAACAGAACAAATAGATAAATCAATAAATAAATAAAACAGAGCAATACTATACAGTCACTGCTATAAAAAAACCTGCCTGACTATGATGACAGCCCCACAAAAAAGCCCGCAGTCGGAATTGAGGTAGCCCATATGAGCCAGCAGCCATG
The DNA here is from genome assembly GCA_028015225.1 of Carex myosuroides. Lineage (NCBI taxonomy): Eukaryota > Viridiplantae > Streptophyta > Magnoliopsida > Poales > Cyperaceae > Carex > Carex myosuroides. Next base: position 6,625,975 of record CM051484.1, on the reverse strand, counting down.
ATCCCTAATCTTGCTTGATATCTCATATGTACCAATCTGCTGATGGCATATCTCCCAAGTGTTCCCTTGGCAAATTTTAGTATGTCAACTACATTCTCCATCAGGACATACTTAGGTTTGAGAAATTCAACAATGTCCATAAAAACTTCGATCTGGCGGTTTCTTTCATCTTCCAATGGTGCATCGAAGTTCCTAAACCGGTTGTATCCACTTATTCCCTGGCAAGGTGGGCCTCCACATATTGCACCTACTTCCCCCTAAACAAATTAGTGTAGAAAAGAAACAAGTGCTAATTAAATAATGTGACACAAGTGTCAGAAAATTCAGAACTTAAATAGAAGATTATGAATGAAACATAGCTCCTACCGGAAGTGGCAAAAGATTTTTCCTGTAACCTTCAGTAACAAATTCCTCCATTACTTCCTCACAATTACTGAAATTGTCAAATTAAAAATTAAAATAGAAGAAAAGAGTTGTTGGCCACAAAATGAGGCAACTTCTTGTTGCAAGATATGAAATTGCACATACCTTAGGCCCTCAATTGACTCCCAAGTGTCATCATTATGGCTGTAACCTTTCCAACGTACCTTTAAAAAAACAACAGAATCCATCATATGTAGTGTGCAACATCCTAAATAGGTGTAATAGACCAAAAGTGACATTTCATGGTTGGGCAGCATCAGGCGAGTTAACTATTAGTTGACGTTTAACACCGAATTAAGGCTTTGCTTTAGTTGCATATGAAAGTACCAAAATGCAATTGACTATTGCTTTTGATTTTAGTAGGGTTTGGTATGGTTCTAGATGTATCTAAATGTGAGGTGATAAGTACCTTGAAGTGTAAACCACGGTTACCGTGATTGTTTGGGTCACCATAACAAATATCAACAAGCTTCCAAACTTCATACTCCTCTTCATCTGATGAAGAAGAACTCTTCTTTTTGTTGGAATTGTTCTTTCTAGAATTTTCCTTCCTTCGTTTTACACTCGCATCCTTGTCACCATTTATGTACTTCTTACATAGATTCTCCCACGCCTTGAGCAAATCCAGGAAATCTTCTGCAGTCTCATTCCTGACCTGTTTGTGCTCTGTGTCAGAAATTCTTTGATAGAGGCAAAATAATTCATAATAGCCCGCAACTCACATTCAAAAAAGACAAAAAAAAAGAAGGGGAAGAGTATAAAAGGGAAAAATGGTACCCGAGTATCAGGATGATTTTGTTGCAAACTCTTGCAAGCAACTTCATCAAAATCAATAGCCCATTTCTGTACGAAGATAATGAAATGGCTGAAAAAGAGAGCCTAGAACTAAAAAAGATAACATAACCAGCAATCTGGTAAAAACATGTGGTCATCTAACCAGACCTTTAGTTGGTCCTTTTTGGTTATCTAGAATGATTTATTTGTAATTTAAAAAACACATAAACCAGTATTGTTAATATTAGACAGCAAATTTTAGTTCTGAAGATGAAACTTGATAAATGAAACAACAATCTTACCCTATAACAAATTTATCCTGCTACCATTTGGGTTTCAGATAGCTTTGGTACAGTCAAAGTTTCAAAATCAAAACAATGAATATACCGTGACAAGATTTAAGCCGGCAGATTGAGCCCCCAAACAAAGGCCAGTAGACATACCACCACATCCACAATACAAGTCCAACAAAGCTACCTCGTCCTCCTTTTTATTGCACTTAATAGAGTTACTTCTCTTATTATCATTTGCTGTGATATATGTACTGTCCTGTTTTTCTCCAGAATTATCTATGTATCAAGAAATACACAAAAAAGTAAATATTGGCAATAGATATAGATTAATATTACCCAGTAAAAAAGTGACAATTCTGGAAACCAGCCTGACTTGAGTCTAATAACCCATTAAAACATTTAAGTATACATAAGGAAGGTAAGTTTGAGGTACCATATATGACAGTACTTTAAATCCTTGTTATTAATGACGTTTCATAGCATGGAAGATGAGGCTGCGTACCGATATCAATGGTAGAAAAAGTACTGTAGTCTACAGAATACTTCAAGTCGTAATAGTAGTAGCACCATGGAACTAAAGTTGATTTCTCACCCACCTTTCATTAAAAGAAAACCAAAATATATAAATCAAGAGTATAGAGATAAACTATGCTCAATCAGGACCTGACAGCAGGAAATGGAGAAAAAATTGAGTGATACATACACCAAGAGGAATTTGCCCGACCCTGACTTTAGAAACTATGCAAACTAGAGGGTTGTCATTCTTCAAGTCTGATAAAAAGAGCCTCTTCTTATCATGAAAATTTGCTTGGTTTCCCATGACCTAAAAAAAAAAGGAAAATCATGCTCTTTTTGCTTGGTACTTTTGTTTCCAAAGGCATGAAAAAAAACAATAATTTACCGTATCTTCAGCTCTAAAGAACCATTGAACCGTGAAGTAATTTTCACCTATTCTAGTTTCAAAGAATTCCAATATCCGGCCCACATAGTTAGGTTTTCCTGGCGGACCCTACAAATTCAAAATAAAGTATAACATAAGCTGACATTTTTTTAAATTGGGATCCATTAATGATGGATCAATATGACAATCTTGAAAATCGTTAAAGATAATGTTTTTGAAATCCAACATTAGTAATATGATCAAAATGAGGAGGGTTCAAATGCCTCCATTTTTCATGCCTCCACCATGCCTCCATTTTTAAAACTTTAATAACTCGTCAAAATAAAACCGTTGGATATGATCTACATCATTTTATCTATGCACGTGTAAAAAATTATGACATTTCAATTTTATTTTGGTTGTCATCAAAAGTTTGTAAAAAACGTACTAATGTGGATAATTTCTAGACGTTGATTTTTCAACTTATTGATTCACATAAAAACAAAATCAAAATGTGATAATTTTTTATGAGCACATAGATAAAATGATGTAGATCATATCCAACGGTTTTATTTTGACTTTTAAGTTTTAAATTTTGAGTTATTAAAGTTTTTAAAAATGGAGGCATCGTGGAGGCATGAAAAATGGAGGCATTTGAACCCTTCTCGATCAAAATATAGTTCATCAAACAATTTGAAACTCAATGGAATATCAAATGTTACTCACATTTCACAAAACTTGATACACAACTAATCTATACGGCCAACAGTGCTTTTATAAGTTCTTTTCTATTTTTGAAAATTTTTGTTTGATTTGGTTTGAAAAATATAGTGAAAATTGTCAGGTTAATCCACTGTCAATGGATCCAACCCTTATTTATTATTTATAGGAAATTTAGACAATGTAACAATCTAAAACAAGACGAATAACCCCAATAATTTATTTTAAAAGAGAAGTGAGTCAAAAAGATTACTATATTGATTAATGGTTCGGGCTTAGATAAGCCTTACAACGCACTCTTACAAATAACACCCTAGATTATCCCGTAATGTCCTATTTGCCATAGGCCCCTAAAATATCCGAAAACATGTAAACATACAATATATCTCAACACTCCCCCTCAAGATGAGCGAAAGATATCCACTAAGCCCATCTTGTCACATCCTCTCGCTAAGTCCAACGAATTGAGTCCTTTCGTCAGACAATCTGCTGCTTGGTCTTTAGTTGCAACATGGCCTAACTCCAGGAGTCCACTGTTCAACTTCTCCTTGATGAAGAACCTATCGATCTCGATATGCTTGGTTCTATCATGCTGTGGCGATACTGATGGCTGACTTGTTATCGCACCACAACTTCATTTGGGCCCCTTGGTCCATCTTGAGCTCTACCAGCAGGGCTCTCAACCACAACATCTCTGCCACGCCTAAGGCCATGGCCCTGTACTCTGTCTCGGCTGTGGATCTCGCAACCACTGTTTGTTTCTTGCTCTTCCAGGAGACCAGATTGCCCCATACAAACATGCAATATCCAGACGTGGACTTCCTGTCATCAGCACAACTAGCCCAGTCTAAATCACAATAGCCCTCAATGTTCAAGTGCTCATTCTTCCTGAAGATCAACTCCTTCCCTGGTGCACTCTTCAGGTACCTCAGAATCTGGTACACAGCATCCATGTGACCCTCTCTAGGGTTATGCATATAGCGGCTCACCACACTCACAGCAAAGGATATGTCGGGACGAGTGTGGCTCAGATAGATCAAGCGGCCCACTAACCTCTGGTACCTCTCTCTATCAACTGGTTCTCCTGCCTCAGCACTCAGCTTGGACTTCTGGTCAATGGGAGTAGTCGCAGGTTTACACCCTAGTATACCTGTCTTTGTAAGCAAATCTAGCACATACTTCCTTTGAGATAAAACAATCTCCTCTGCACCACGAGCTACCTCAATCCCAAGGAATTATCTCAGCTGTCCCAAGTCCTTTACCTCAAACTCCTTCACCCAATCTAGCATTTAGCTGAGCAATCTCACTCTCATCATCAACAGTGATAATCATGTCGTCCACATACACCGCAAGCATCGTAATGTGAACTCCATATCTCCTAAAGAACACTGTATGGTCTGCATTGGTCTGCCGATACCCCATGTCTACCATTGCCCTCCTAAACTTGTCAAACCATGCTCGAGGAGACTGCTTCAGCCCATAAAGAGATTTATGGAGCCTGCACACCTTACTAACCGTTTATTTCGTGCCAAAACCCGGTGGGACCTCCATGTACACCTCTTCCACCAAATCACCATGAAGGAAGCATTCTTCACATCAAGCTGGTGCAACTTCCAATCTCCATTCGCTGCCAAAAAAACAAGTGTCCGCACTGTGCTCATCTTCGCCACAGGTGCAAATGTCTCATCATAGTCAATGTCATAAGTCTAACTGTACCCTTTTGCTACCAATCGGGCCTTGTAGCGCTCAACCCGACCTTCTGGGCCTTGCTTCACAGTGAAGACTCACTTGCACCCAACTGCCTTCTTGCCTAGTGGTAGTGACACAAGTCTCCAAGTTTTGTTCTTAGCAAGAGCCTCAAGTTCCTCTAGCATGGCAGTTTTCCACTTGGGATCCTCCTTAGCAATCTGCCAACACTTAGGAATAGAGACAATGTCCAAAGATGCAATGAATGCTCCATGTGCAGGTGATATGTGAGAGTAAGAGACAAACTGGGCAATGTCATGTGGAAAGCCATATCGATCAGGTGGAACTCCCACATTGCTGCGAGAAGTTCTCCGTACCGATAGGGGAGTGGGAGGAGTAGAGAGAGGAATCATATCACATGTGTACTCTGAGTCTGAGGTGGATGGTGTAGGTGTCTCAGGAGTCGGGTAGGCAAGGACAAGGGTCTTGGCACAAGCGGCGCTGTAGGCACGATCCCCTCATTCTGCTTTCTTCTCCTCGTATACACCCTCAGCTCCCCCTGAGCCTGAGTTCCACCATTTTCGGGATCATTCCCCTCATGTTCTGGCACAACGGCCGACTCCTCATCAATCGGACAAGAGACATCCCCCACACTCACCATTCTCCTCTCACTACCGCTGCTAGTCTCCCCCTCTCGCCTCATACCTCCTGTATCGAGCGAGTCTCAAAGGGTGAGGTGACATGAGAAGAGTAGTATGGCTCAAGCTCTCGAAATGTGACATCCATACTAACGAACAACCTCCTCTCCACAGGACTCCAGCAAACATACCCCTTTTGGGTAGCTGAATACCCAACAAACACACACTTCACAGCCCTTGGATCCAGTTTTCCCACATTTGGTCTATTGTCCTGCACGAAGCACACACAGCCAATAGAAAAATGAGCCAAAAGATTGCTTTATTGATTAATGGTTCGGGCTTAGATAAGCCTTACAACGCACTCTTACAAATAACACCCTAGATTATCCCGTAATGTCCTATTTGCCATAGGCCCCTAAAATATCCGAAAACATGTAAACATACAATATATCTCAACACTCCCCCTCAAGATGAGCGAAAGATATCCACTAAGCCCATCTTGTCACATCCTCTCGCTAAGTCCAACGAATTGAGTCCTTTCGTCAGACAATCTGCTGCTTGGTCTTTAGTTGCAACATGGCCTAACTCCAGGAGTCCACTGTTCAACTTCTCCTTGATGAAGAACCTATCGATCTCGATATGCTTGGTTCTATCATGCTGTGGCGATACTGATGGCTGACTTGTTATCGCACCACAACTTCATTTGGGCCCCTTGGTCCATCTTGAGCTCCACCAGCAGGGCTCTCAACCACAACATCTCTGCCACTCCTAAGGCCATGGCCCTGTACTCTGCCTCGGCTGTGGATCTCGCAACCACTGTTTGTTTCTTGCTCTTCCAGGAGACCAGATTACCCCCTACAAACATGCAATATCCAGACGTGGACTTCCTGTCATCAGCACAACTAGCCCAGTCTGAATCACAATAGCCCTCAATGTTCAAGTGTCCATTCTTCCTGAAGATCAACCTCTTCCCTGGTGCACTCTTCAGGTACCTCAGAATCTGGTACACAGCATCCATGTGACCCTCTCTAGGGTCATGCATATAGCGGCTCACCACACTCACAACAAAGGATATGTCGGGACGAGTGTGGCTCAGATAGATCAAGCGGCCCACCAACCTCTGGTATCTCTCTCTATTAACTGGCTTTCCTGCCTCAGCACTCAGCTTGGACCTCTGGTCAATGGGAGTAGTCGCAGGCTTGCACCCCAGTATACATGTCTTTGTAAGCAAATCTAGCACATACTCCATTTGAGATAAAACAATCTCCTCTACACCACGAGCTACCTCAATCCCAAGGAAGTATCTCAGCTGTCCCAAGTCCTTTACCTCAAACTCCTTGCCCAATCTGGCCTTTAGCTGAGCAATCTCACTCTCATCATCACCAGTGATAATCATGTCGTCCACATACACCGCAAGCATCGTAATGTGAACTTCATATCTCCTAAAGAACACTGTATGGTCTGCATTGGTCTGCCGATACCCCATGCCTACCATAGCTCTCCTAAACCTGTCAAACCAGGCTCGAGGAGACTGCTTCAGCCCATAAAGAGATTTCTTGAGCCTGCACACCTTACCAACCGTCTGTTTCGTGCCAAAACCTGGTGGTACCTCCATGTACACCTCCTCCAACAAATTACCATGGAGAAAGACATTCTTCACATCGAGCTGGTGTAACTTCCAACCCACATTTGCTGCCAAGGAAACCAGTGTTCGCACTGTGCTCATCTTCACCACGGGTGCAAAGGTCTCATCATAGTCGATGCCATAAGTCTGACTGTACCCCTTTGCTACTAATCGGGCCTTGTAGCGCTCAACCCGCCCCTCTGGGTTTTGCTTCACAGTGAAGACCCACTTGCAACCAACTGCCTTCTTGCCTGGTGGTAGTGACACAAGCTCCCAGGTTTTGTTCTTGTCCAGGGCCCCAAGTTCCTCTAGCATGGCAGCTTTCCACTTTTGATCCTCCTTAGCCACCTGCCAACACTTAGGGATAGAGACAGTGTCCAAAGATGCAATGAATGCTCCATGTACCGGTGATATGTGAGAGTAAGAGACAAACTGGGCAATATCATGTGGAAAGCCATATCGATCAGGGGGAACTCCCACATTGCTGCGAGAAGTCCTACTTACCGATAGAGGAGCGGGAGGAGTAGAGAGAGGAATCATATCACCTGTGTACTCTGAGTCTGAGGTGGATAGTGTAGGTGTCTCAGGAGTTGGAGGAGGCAGGGACAAGGGACTTGGCACAAGTGGCACTGTAGGCATGGTTCCCTCATTCTGCTTTCTTCTCCTCGTGTACACTCTCAGCTCCCCCTAAGCCTGAGTTTCATCATTCTCGGGTTCAACCCGTTCCGGCACCACAGCCGACTCCTCAGCAGCCGACTCCACAATCGGCCCAAGCGGACGAGGGACAAGCGGACAAGGGATATCCCCCACACTTACCAACCTCCTCTCACCACTACTGCTATCCTCCCCCTCTCGCCTCGTACCTCCTGTATCGAGCGAGTCCCCAAAGGGTGATGCGACCTGAGAGGAGTAGTATGGCTCAAGCTCTCTAAATGTGACATCCATACTAACAAACAATCTCCTCTCCACAGGACTCCAGCAAACATACCCCTTCTGAGTAGCCGAGTACCCAACGAACACACACTTCACAGCCCTTGGATTCAGTTTTCCCACATTTGGTCTGTTGTCTTGCACGAAGCACACACAGCCAAAGGTTTTGAGAGGAAGAACATCTTCTTTCTTACCTCTCAGCATCTCAATCGGAGACTTCCAATCCAATACTCGCGAGGGCATCCTATTGATCAAGTAGGCTGCTGTCAAGACTGCTTGCCCCACAAGTACTTTGGTATATTCATTGACATCATCATACTCCGGGTCACCTCAAGGAGATGCCTGTTCTTCCGTTCGGCTACCCCATTCTGCTCTGGTGTGTACGGACAAGTGGTTTGATGTTGTATTCCCTGGGATGACAAGTACTCCCCAAACGCCCCGTTGGTGTACTCTGTCCCATTGTCAGACCTCAATACCTTCACAACTGCACCGTATTGAGTCTGAACCCTTTTGTGAAAGTCTTTGAAGCAAGCAAACACATCACTCTTGTTTTTCATCAGATAGAGCCAAGTCACACGAGAAAAACAATCAATGAAGGAAACAAAGTACCTAAATCCGTTCACCGTAGTTGTGGGACAAGGCCCCCACACATCGGAATGCACCAAGTCAAAAGCAGAAGAACTCCTACTACCAGAGCTAGAATAAGAGCTCCTGGTGTGTTTCCCTATCTCACACGCATCACACACCAGCTTTTCCTTCTTAGCCTTCTCAAACAAGGGCGGGTACAACCTACTCAAGACAGAGAAGGAAGGGTGACCCAAACGCCTATGATGAAGCAGCAGTACATCCTCTACACTCCTCCTAACTCCTCCAACACCCTCTACAACTGATGAAAGAGCCGAGTCCATACTCTCCCTATCCAGGTACCACAACCCGTTGTACCATGTGCCAGTCCCAAGTCGCCTGCCGGTCTCCTTCTCCTGGAAGACCATCTTGGGAATATCAAACAAAACGACACATTTTAGTTGTAATATAATGGCACTTATGGATAAGAGATTCACGGGGAAGGAAGGAGTATGCAAGACATTAGACAAGGTCAAAGTGTTGGTACATTGCACGGTACCCTTACCTACCACGGGCTGAGTTGTACCATCGGCAGTCTGAATGCTCTCTGGGACTGCTAGGTGAGTATAGGAAGAAAACTCCCTAACAGCACCATTCATATGTCTAGATGCACCAGAGTCGACTATCCAATTTAGTGATCTAGTGGTGGATATCGAGGCTAGAGCAAGTGGATTACAAGTACCGGTGGCTGAGTGAGCAAAGGAAGCAATGTTACCCCTAGATGAAGATAAGGTGGATGCATCATCGAATACACCCTTCTGCTTTCTCTTCATCAACTGAGCGTAACCATCCACGACTGCCTGCTCCTCCTTAGAATGACCCACATCAGCCATACCCCCTTTTTTCTCTTCCTCTGCTACCATCAGATTTGCCCGGTAGCCCCCTCTTCCACCACCTCTGTGACCTCCACTTCAACGACCGCGACTCCCAGACTGTCCCCGCCTACCTGCATCTCTCTCATTTGGTGGCTTAGGACAAGTCTGTCTCAGGTGACCTATCTCCCCACACTTGTAGCACTGTCGAGTCTCGCTCTTGTATCCTGTGTTACCTGAATTGGAGGCCGTTAGTGCTGACTTCACCCTGGAAGTCCTGTTGCACCAGACTGGAGCCTAATCCTGCTCTCACCCGCAGGCTCACTGAACGCTCGCATCAGCATCTGGAGCTCAGTGGCACTCAGCTTTGCCATAATATCCTCTATTGGGTTCTTGCCTTCCCCGGCCATTGATCTGACTCAGATCTACTTTTCACACACTTTCTAAGCTCGGATCCCTCCTACCTCCTCCTTAGACCCGATCTTGCACTCTCAAGATCCAGATCTGAAGCATCCAACACCTCTTCCTCTTCTTCTTCTTGACCCGATCTTGATCTATCTCATCAAGATTCGAGTCCAAAGAACCCGATCAAGAACCCGATCAAGAACTCGATCAAATCAATCCAAAACCCGCTTCTCGGGTATCGTGGGGTATAGGCCCCCCACGCCGGCCTAATCACACCAAAGCCCGAACCCTAGGTAGTGGCCGGCCCTAGAAGAGAGAGAACCGGCCTAGAGAAAAGAGAGAGAACCGGCCTAGAGAGAAGAGAGAGAGATGAGAGGGTTCGGTTACTGTAGCAGCGGCGGAGGTTGCTATAGCCGCGGCCTAGATCCGGCGGTGAGGTGGCTGATCGCTACAGTAGCGGAGTGCTACATTAACGGGTGCTACAGTAGCGGAACACTGGCTAAACCCTAATCCTAATTTGTATAGCTCTGATACCAAATAGAAAAATAAGCCAAAAGATTGCTTTATTGATTAATGTTTCGGGCTTATATAAGCCTTACAACGCACTCTTACAAATAACACCCTAGATTATCACGTAATGTCCTATTTGCCAATAGGCCCCTAAAAACTCCTAAAACATGTAAACATACAATATATCTCAACACAGCCAAATGTTTTGAGAGGGAGAATATCGCAATTCTTACCTCTCAGCATTTCAATCGGAGACTTCCACTCCAATACCCGCGAGGGCATTCTATTGATCAAGTAGGCCGCTGTCAGGACTGCTTGCCCCCGCAAGTATTTGGGTACCTTCATCGACATCATCATACTCCGGGTCACTTCAAGGAGATACCTGTTCTTCCTTTCGGCGACCCCATTCTGCTCTGGTGTGTATGGACAAGTGGTTTGATGTTGTATTCCCTGGGATGATAAGTACTCTCCAAACGCCCTGTTGATGTACTCTGTCCCATTGTCAGACCTCAATACTTTCACAACTGCACCGTATTGAGTCTGAACTCCTTTGTGAAAATCTTTGAAGCAAGCAAACACATCACTCTTGTTTTTCATCAAATAAAGCCAAGTCACACGAGAAAAACAATCAATGAAAGAAACAAAGTATCTAAATCCATTCAAAGTAGTTATGGGACAAGGCCCCCATACATCTGAATGTACGAACTCAAAAGGAAAAAAACTCCTACTACCAGAGCTAGAATAAAAGCTTCTGGTGTGTTTCCCTAACTCACATGCATCACATATCAACTTTTCCTTATTAGCCTTTTCAAATAAAGGCGGATACAACATACTCAAAACAGAAAAAGACGGGTGACCCAACCGCCTATGGTGAAGCAGCAGTAAAACCTCCACACTCCTCCCGACTCCTCCAGCACCCTCTACAATGGACGAAAGAGCCGAGTCCAAACTCTCTATATCCAAGTACCATAGACCGCTGTGCCATGTGCCAGTCCCAAGCATCCTGCCCGTCCCCTTCTCCTGGAAGACCACCTTGGGAATATCAAAAGAGACAACACATTTTAGTTGGAGAATAATAACACTTATGGATAAGAGATTCACTAGAAAAGAAGGAGCATGCAAAACATTGGACAAAGTCAGAGAGTTGGTACATCGCACAGTACCCTTACCCACCACGGGCTGGGCCGTACCATCTGCTGTCTGAATACTCTCAGGGACTGCCAGATGAGTATAGGAAGAAAACTCCCCAGCAGTACCCGTCACATGTCTAGAAGCACCTGAATCAACGATCCATGGTGATCTAGTGGTGGGTATAGAGGCAAGAGCGTGTGAGTCACAAATACCTGAGGCTAAATGAGCATAAAAAGCAATGTTACCCCTGGGTAAGGACGAGGTGGATGCATCATCGGCCACACTCTTTCTATCTACTGCGTTTTGCTTCCTCTTCAGTGCCTCCAACAACTCATGGTTATCATCAGTGAAGACCACACCTGCCTCTTCCTCTTCACCTGCTATCATCAGGTTTGCCCGGTAGCCTCCTCTTCCACCTCCTCTGCGACCCCGACCACGACCGCGATCTCCAGACTGGCCGCGTCCCCCCGTATTCCTCACCTTTGGTAGCTTAGTGCAGCCGACTTCAGGTGGCCTACCTTTCCACAATTGTAGCACTCTCGGGTCTCACCTCTAGACCTGGTGTTTCCTGAGTTGGAGACAGCTAGGGCCGACTTCACCCATGGAAGTCCCCCTGCCCCAGCTTGTAGCGCGATCCGGGTCTCCTCATGTATCATGGCCGAAACTGCCTCATCGAGTGAAGGGGTGTTCGGCTGTGCTAGTAACATCGCAGTCCTTTGCTCGAAAGCTGGAGCCAGACCCCTAAGAAACCCCATAGTCTTGTCCCGCATATCAGCCTCAGTCCTCCTGCACGCAGAGTCAGGGCAACACAATGTCCTCGTGCAATGGTCATGATCCAGCCATAAGCGCTCCAGCTCTATGGCATACTCCTGTACAGACCTCTCCCATTGTACACAAGCAATGATATCTCCTTTGATCTGGTAGACCCTCAGATTGTTCCCCACTCCATCATACGTCTTCCTCAGCTTTTCCCAGACAAGCCTCACATCCTCAATGCCATCCACATTGGCTGCAATTGGTGGTGTCATCGAGCTCAGGAGCCAGATGTATACCAGCATGTGAGTGGACCTCCACTCATCTCATGGCGGAGTCCCCTCAGCCGGCTCAGTAATCGCTCCAATCAAGTACCCCTCCAGTTTTCTCCCTACCAGAGTGTACCTTACCCGACGCGACCAGCTCAAATACGAAGCTGGACCATCGAGTTTCACATCAATCGGTGGTAGCTCCACCCTCGGTGCTGGCCTCGGTGCACTCTCGCTAGCGGCCACCTTGAATACCCTCATCAGCATAGTGATCTCATCCCCACTCAACTTTCCCAAAGCCTCTTCCATGGGATTCTTGGCATTCTCCTTGCCTGAATCCTCGTGAGCCATCGAACAAACTCAATCTACACACACAGTTTTAATCAAATCCTCTTTCTTCTTCCTCGAGACCCGATCTTGCACCCTCAAGATCTAGATCCTCATCACCTCTAACCTCTTCTCTTCTTCTTTTAGCCCGATCTTGATTTTTACTTCATCAAGATTCGAGCTAAAAAAACCCGATCAAACCCTATCAAACCTGATCAAACCCGCTTCTCGGGTATCGTGGGGTATAGGCCCCCCACGCCGGCCAAACATAAAAACAAGCAACCCCTTTACCTTTCGGCCTAGAGAGAGAAAGAGGAGCCGAGTAAAAGAGAGAGAGAGGGCTGTTGGCTGTCTACTTGAGGGTTGTTGGCTAAGAGGAGAAAAGAGGCTAAGTAGAAGAAAGAGAGATAAAGTAGGTACTGTTAGGCTGCTGCTAAGAGGAGGTCAGATCGGAATAGGCGGAGCAGGGCGGTCCGACCAGAGGCGATCTGGCCTGAGCAGTGGCAGAGGCCCGATCTGGCGGAAGCACCAGTAGAGGCCTAGGCGGCCTGGAGGCGGCGGCCTTAAGAGGCGGCGGCCTTAAGAGGCAGCGGCCTGGAGAGGCGGCGGCGGCCTGGATCTGGCGGTGAAGTAGCTGCGCACTACAGTAGCGGGTTGCTCCTGTAACACGGAAAAACTGGCTAACCCTAACCCTAATTATTTGAGGCTCTGATACCAAAAAGAGAAGTGAGCCAAAAAGATTACTTTATTGATTAATGGTTCGGGCTTATATAAGCCTTACAACGCACTCTTACAAATAACACCATAGATTATCCCATAATGTCCTATTTGCCAATAGGCCCCTAAAATCCCCGAAAACATGTAAACATACAATATATCTCAACAATTTTCACCTCTTTATCAAAAGTTGCCCATACCACCACTCTTTCCTCACTCTTTTCTCCACTTTCCTAACTCCATTAATGAGTGTGAAAAAAAAGCACATTGGATAATCCCCCCCCCCCCCCCCAAAAAAAATGATTTTATATGAAGGGATTGCTTTTTATTTTTCTAGGGTATAGGACTTGAAGGCCTCAGAGTTACACAAGGGCAAGAAATAATCTTTAGGGTATTATTAGAAAATGCAAATTTTTGCAGAATATTGTTCTTAGAGAGAGATATTTTACTCACTTCCACATATGCACAATCACCCAGAGAGAAAATGCATCCGGATATACAAGCCTGCAAATAATGGCACTTGGCATCCAATACCAGATCGTTGTCATCACTACTGTTACACAAAAAATATGAGAAAATATCTGAGTAAAGTTGACTAGAAAGGACAAACCTTAACCAAGATTACTAATTTAGAAAGGTAAACCCTCTTAATCCAGAATCTGATTCAAATCCAATTGACCCAAACCTGAACCTGACATAAGACCAAAAACTACCCAAAATAACAACTGGCAATGACCAGAGACTAACCAAGACCTAAACCTGACAAAAATAACCAGACCTAATTCTCACATTTATTGCTGCTAAGAACAAGTATCCCAAAAATTGTTGAATTTGGAAGTATGTGTGCTGTAAATTAACTCACCTGGAAGGTACTTGGCGCCTCTTTTTTGTCTTCAAATGAAAATAGAGAAAAAGTAAGATCATAAGATATAAACCTTTAAGCTTGAGAAAAAAGAGAGGTCAATTTTAGTTTTTCAAACCAATCTCGATTGGATCGATACAATTAAATCAAAGGCAAGAGCCATATGTTTGCTTTCAACCCTGACCTGTCTTACTAAGTGCAAAACTCAACTGGTCAGTTATTAATAGAGAAGTCAACTCCAACCCAATAGTTTGTCCAATTAATGTATAAAAAGACAGTTTAGAACTTATGTTATGGATTAGCGAGACATAAATTGTCCCATGTTTCTGTGCCAGCAGAATTATTGGAAAATTAGCCTGCAATGTGTAAAGTATTGTGGTGGATAAATCAGAACAAGATTGGAGAAGAATGCTAGCTTTTATATACTATAAGTCACCTTCTACCGATGTCTACACAATGATAAAAAGCTGGTTTTGCTTTTTTACCTTGAAAGGCCAGATAATATTAGTAGCAATAATGATTACTTATTAAGAATGAAGTAAATACAACAATTAGTGATAAGTAAGAAACAAGTACCTTTTCAATATAGTGATGTGGCCATCTCAGTCTGGCTTCTGCATCAGGCACAGCTTCCCCCACAAAGAAGCCCTCATTGTGTCCATTCTCCTTTCTATTATCCTGATTAATTTCTGAAATTCGTAAATCCTTTTCTCCTGTGCTCAATTTAACCTTTTTGCTCTTACTACTTGAATACGAATTCCTGCATTCTGCGTTGCTTTCAAGTTTCTTGTCAGTATTATGTTGTCCTCCGTTCTGATTTTCTACAGCAGCAACCAGCCTCAACGAACGACGTGGGGTTATTGAAGATTGGCACTTGATAATTTGTTCAGTGGTAAGTGCAACTGCAACTATCTGTAATTCTCCTTCTGGGCTCACCTTAACCTTTTTAGTACTATTACTTTCAAGGGAACTTGAATTCACGCAACCTGACTTGCTTGTCGGCTGCTCAGCAGTGCCATTGTGAGCTACATTGCTCTTATCAAGAGATCCGACAAGCGTGGGCGAGCAACAGGGAGTGAGTGGTGAGGAACAGTTGGCAGTTGGCTCAGCGGAGCAAGTGGCAGGCTCTGCTTTCGTAGCCTCCCTCTCTTGGAATCTTAATTCTGTGTCTTTACTGCTAGCGGGTTTACCAGAATTTGAATTTTGGTAACTGGAGTTGCTTCTAGACTGCTCGAGAGTACTGCTTTGATCGACATTGCTAGTTTCAAAGGATACATGAAGATCTGAGGACAGATAGAAAGACCCGGGAGAGGAACACTTGGCGAGAGGCGGACACGTGCCAGGTTCAAGTACATGCATTTCTCCCTCTAAGCTCAATGGTATCAGAAGTGCTTCCGAAACTCAAATTATCAGAATCCAAGTTGTTTGTAGACAGTTTCGTGGTACAATTTTGATCAGCGTTGATTTTTTTCAACAGCTCCAAGCAGCCCAGGAGACTGCAGAAGCAGAGATGGACAGATAGCAAGAGGACTAGTAGGAAACGTGGCAGGAATGGAAGGAATTGGGGACGATCTGGGGCTACTTTTGGTGGGATAAGGATGCAAATGGAGGAAAAGGAAATTGGGCACGATTTGGGGCTACTTTTGGTTCGAATTCAATTGAGCAATTTGGATAGCAGCAGATCCAGCCGCGAGAGAAGGAGACGGCCAGAATGCAAAGGCTGTTGCCCGTTAATTCATCTCCTCGATCAGTATGTGGGACCCACTGAAAAACGGGAACTTAGATAAGAGATTGGTCAGGACTCCGGCGATACTCCTATTAGAATTGTTTACAACTGGACCAGGGACGGATGGGAAGTTAGAGAATACAATACAGTCACTCGATTGTGGGACCCTAAGACGGGTCCCAGAGACTCGCTCGTTTAGATTCAAAAGGCGCAAAATGTAAGCAGTTCAGAGATGTGGTAGGTAGGGATCGGGGAGTTCGAATAGTTTGAATTCGATCGTCCGATTAATATAAATAGTAAGAGATTCTATTGAATTTTCAATTTATATTGAGTTGGTCGGATTTTAATCAGACAGTTAGAATTCGAACTAAATTTTTTTTAATTATTTTACGAGATTCGAACCCCTCGCCGAATATGACCGGTTGTATCATTGATTCACTGTATGTGACAGTATGAACCGATTTTTTTTGTTTTAATTCAATACCATATTTTTTTGTTTTAATTTAATTCAATATCATATTTTTATCTCAATTTAGAACTCATAATCTCTCACATCACAAGATCAAAAATTAATTCTTATGAACAAAAATACTTATGTAACATGAAAAAAAAATTAAAATTTTACTTCTACCATCAGTCTCGTCGAATTTTGAAAATACCACGACCACTAACTTTATAAGTCGGTAGGAACCAGCTCTGACCCACTAACTTTGTCAGTAGCCCACAGCTGGTCCCTATTGCTGATGTTATTAAAAAATGAGCTTAGAACGAATATTCACGAAATATTTATAGATCTTGTTACTGTGTTATATAAATATTTGATCGTTCATACTACATTATATCCATCTGATTAAAGTAAATTATTTGATTGTTCATACTAAATTTTATGCGCCTAAATATTAAGATGCTTATTATGGCAAAGACTTGAGAGTAGGTCCGATGGGCATCGGACCTACCTCGGTTCGACGGGTTTAATCACTATTGATTTTATTTTAGATTCGTGCGAAATGCTTTAAAATCCGTGCATATATGTTTGAAAATTCGTGCGCACAAATTTCTCCGTTTTCTTACGGTAGATCTGCCCATCGGAACCAAACTAGATCCGATGGGCATCGGACCTACACCTATCTCTGTGGCAAAAGTTAACGAAGAAGTACATAGTTGCTTTGAAGAAATTGAAAAGCGTGGAACCCACCAAAAAACGCATTAAATGCTCCACGAACTTTTCTGAAATAGAATATGGCTAAAGAACTAAAATAATAATGACATTTATTCCACTAAATATTCAAAATCAAATTTTAAAGGCGGGGATCTAATCCCTGTGTAGTGTACGAGCTTGTACTAAAGAATGCTACAGCGCATTTGCTTTAAATAAAATAAAATATGGAACTATTTGTTTTTCGTCTTGGATTCTGCAAAACCGTGAAAGGGTAATGAAAGGGTAAATTAAGTCGGAGATCACTTAATTTTATTTTTGTCACAAATTAGTCACTCAAATTTAATTTGTTTTTCATAAGCTATTTAGAAGTCATTAAACTTTTAATTTGTTCCGCTGAAATCACTCTGTTAAGTTTTTCATTCAAATTTCACAGAATCTGACATAAACGCCAACTCACCATTTATAACCAATTTTGATAAGTTATTTGGAGACGTGAAATATTTCTATAGACCAACTCCTCCTCTCTTCCTTTCTGACTCTACTTCTCTTCTACTTTTCTTGGCACCTGGTTGTCTCTTTCTCCATCCCACTTCGAGCCCTCCTCTCTCCTACATATCTCCTCTCTTCTCCTTATCGAGATAAAAGCCCAACAGTTCAATCTCCTTCGCGCCTGCTCGACTGCCTCCTCCCTCCCCGATCCTTCTTCCTCTCTCTCTCCTGCCTACCTCATCTCTCCTCCTTTATGATCACTCGTCCTTCTCCATCTCCTTTCTCCTCCCTGAGGCACTTCTTATTTTACCTCGCTGGTCAGGTTTGATTGAATCTTGAAACAAATTAGTTTGAATTTTCTATAAATTTTCGATTCATCATTTTCTTAAATGCTAAATTGTGAATCATTGTGGGTTCCATTTCAATGGTTGAGTTAGATTGAAGCATATTAAACTCGATTAATATAATTCAAGCCTCCTTCATTTAATTGGTAATTGATCAAGACAGAGATCAAGTATAGTAGCTTCATTTGATTGATAATTGCGTTGTAAAAAGGAGAGCTTTAGGAGCAAACATAACAAAAATATTTTGCAAGGCTCAAATAAATGGTAATGTATCCCTGATAGGTATTAGAGAGAGAGAGAGATATAGAGATAGAATGAGAGAATGAATTCTATATTGATTATCTCTGAAATGTTACAATGTCATGCCTTATATAGACATTCTAATACACTAGCATCAGCTATCATATACTATAACACAGAACAGCAGTTGTAACTGATTCTGTTACAAGTCTCTAATTATCTATTGTTCTGCCTAATTACAAATCTACCCTTGTGCTATTACTGTGCCTAATACCCCCCCTCAAGCTGAGCCCGAGAAAGCAGTCAGGGTCAGTTTGCTTCGTAGGAATTCTAGGCGTGTAGATGAGAGGGACTTGGTAAATAGGTCAGCCAGCTGATCCTTTGTGGAAATGAAGCGAACATCCAATTGCTTGTTAGCCACCTTTTCTCGAACAAAATGGAAGTCAATTTCGATATGCTTCGTTCGGGCATGAAAAACCGGGTTAGAGGCAAGAAATGTGGCTCCTAGATTGTCACACCAAAGGACCGGATTGGAGGGAATTGGAACATGAAGTTCACTAAGAAGTTGTTGCAGCCACACCAACTCGGTGCAAGCGCCAGCCATGCTCCTATATTCGGCCTCAGTGCTGGATTTGGAGACCGTCGTTTGCTTTTTAGACCCCCATGAAAGCAAATTCGAGCCAAGAAAAACACAAAACCCAGAGGTCGAGCGGCGGTCATCGGGACACCCAGCCCAATCTGCATCGGAATAAGCATGAAGCTCACAAGAAGAATGAGCACGAATATGAAGGCCGAGAGACAAGGTTCCTTTGAGATACCGCAAGATTCGCTTGACACCATTCCAATGCTCATCGGTGGGAGAGTGCATGAATTGCGAGGCTTTGTTGACGGCATACGAAATATCGGGACGAGTGATGGTGGCATATTGGAGAGCACCAACTATGCTGCGGTATGTATGAGGATTGGCCATGGGATTGCCATCAAATTTGGAGAGAGGGTCACCTTTGGAGAAGGGGGTTGAGCAAGGTTTGGCACCATCCATTTTGGAACGAATGAGAAGATCTCGAAGGTATTGAGGTTGAGAAAGATGAATACCATCGGATTGAGGTTGAACTTGGATGCCCAAAAAGAAATGCAAGGGACCAAGGTCTTTGAGTGAAAATTGAGAACCAAGAGAAGAGATGAGAGAGGTCACAAGTGAGGCATCGGATCCCGTGACGATAATATCATCAACATAAACTAACACAATGGTAATAGAAGAAGAAGAAGTACCACGTGTAAAAAGAGAAGAATCCGATTGGGAAGCCTTGAAGCCAAGTTGTGAAAGAGCGGAAGCCAATTTGTGAAACCACGCACGAGGAGCTTGCTTGAGACCATAGAGCGCCTTTTTGAGAAGACATACATGAGACGGGAATGAAGAATCCGCAAACCCCGGTGGTTGAGACATAAAGACTTGTTCTTCAAGATCTCCATGAAGAAAAGCGTTGTTAACATCCAATTGCCTAATCGGCCAATGACGCGAGGTGGCAAGAGAAAGTACCACTCGAATAGTAGTAGGCTTGACTACGGGACTAAATGTCTCATGATAATCGAGACCCGCCTCTTGATTGTAACCTTTGGCAACGAGACGAGCCTTGTAGCGCTCAATAGAACCATCGGCCTTCCTTTTGATTTTAAAAATCCATTTGCACCCAATAACATTTTGATCGGGTTGAGAGGGAACAAGAACCCATGTGCCATTTTTGGCAAGCGCATTCAATTCATGAGCCATAGCCGCACGCCACTCGGGATGCTTGTTTGCCATAGTGAAAGAGGTAGGTTCATCACTAGAAGGAAGGGGATGCTTAGTTGTAAGGAGGGTCTGTTTGAGACGGCTAGCACGGTTGCGAGTAGTCATCGGATGAATAGAGCTGGAGGGAAGAGAAACAGGAGGAGTCTCAGTTCAAACAGTAGTGCGCCTCTGGTACACTTTAATAGAGGAATTTGGAACAGGAGTGGTTCTCGGGTGAACAGTAGCAGGGTGTATGAAACCCGAGGCTTGACAATCCTGTGAGGTAGGAGGCCTTCCAGTAGGAGCAACAGTAATGGGCCGGCCCTGTAAAGGAGATGCGCAAGAAGAGAGAGGGAGTCCAGTATTGGCTGAACTGGACAAGGGCTGAGGTCCAGTGTCATGTGCATTGGCGCAAGAAGTGGGCTGCGGTCCAGTAGTATGTGAATTTTCCAAGGGAGAGGCCGAAGGTATGAGAGGTAAAAAGGTGAGAAAGTTGAAATCATTGCTGGGCCGAACTGAGGCAGGAGAGATGTGAGATTGAAAAGGAAATTTCGTCTTATCAAAGCGAACATTTCGGCTAATGTAGATTTTGCTAGTGGGGATATGTAGGCATTTATATCCTTTGTGAGTTTGAGAATATCCCAAAAAGACACAAGGAAGGGAGCGAAATTGGAGCTTGTGAGAGGTGTATGGTCGAATTAAAGGATAACAAAGACATCCAATAACTCGAAAGAATGTGTAATCGGGTTTTTTGTTGAAGAGAAGGGTGAAAGGGGATATGTGAGGAGAAGTGTTAGGAGGGAGGCGGTTAATAATGAAAACCACACTTTGAAACACATGGTCCCAATATTCCAAAGGAATGGATGAATGAGAAATAATAGCAAGACTTAGCTCCACAATATGGCGATGTTTCCGTTCGACAACCCCGTTTTGTTGAGGGGTGTAGGGGCATGACACTTGATGAACAATGTGCGGGAAAATGCGTGAGAGAGGTTTGAACTCCGTGCCACCATCCGTTTGAAGGATCTTAATAGTCGAGCTAAAAAGATTCTCAACTTGACATTTAAACTTTGTAAAAACATCAACAAGCTCATCTTTAGTGTGAAGAAAATAGATCCATGAAAATTTAGAAAATTCATCCACAAAATTCACATAATAGCGAAATCCATTCTTAGAAACAATTGGGGATGGTCCCCACAAGTCCGAATGTACCACGTGTAAAGGAGAGGAAGTATGAGAAAGAGAGGGAGCAAAAGGCAAAACATGTGCCTTGGCTTTACAACAATCATCACAAAGTTCCAATTTATTTGAAGAAAGGGGTAAAATTTGAGAATTTATTATGAAACGAGTGGTGGAAGGAGACGTATGCCCCAACCTCTTGTGCCAAATAGAAGCCGACACACGTTCTCCAACCAAAGCTTGAGGTGAGGAGGTGAGATTGTAAAGGCCATTAGTTTGTGAAGCTCGAAGAAGAGGCCGCTTCGTGCGGCGGTCCTTTACAATACAAAACAATGGGTGAAACTCTAAATAAACATCATTGTCTTTGGTCAATTTAGAGATACTAATAAGGTTTTTGGTAATATGTGGTACATGTAGGACACCATTCAAATCTAAAGAACCATTAGGAGAAGAAAGAGAGCAATGGCCTAGATTTTGAATGATAAGGTGAGAGCCATTACCAACTTGAAGCCGATCTTGTCCATCATAAGCATTAAACGAGGTGAGGTTGTTCAAGTCAGAGGTGACATGATGAGAGGCCCCGGAATCAAGGAACCATCCTTCATTTGGATTGGAGGTGGTTGTGTTGAAGAATGCTTGAGGTGGAGAAGGATAGGCATCATTGTCGAATCGATACCAACACCCAAGGGCTTCATGTCCCCTCTTCCTACACACCTGGCACTGTGGCCGGTCTCCAGTGAGTTGAGAAGTAGAATTGGTACTGCCTCGGCCTGGAGTTGAAGAGGAATGAGCATAGTTGCGGTTTGGGCCCAAAAATGAAGGGGCCCGGTTAGGAGTTGGTAGAATTGGGCCTTGAGCTACAGTAGAAGAGGGATTAGAAGTATATTGAGATGAGCCTCTTCCCCGACCTCTGCCTTTGCCACGTGCCCGACCCGCATAAAGGGCAGCTGGATCCGCCGAATGAGAGGAATGTGAGATCTGAGAGTTCAAGAGAGACTCGTGAGAGAGTAAAAAAGCGTGAAGATCTACTAAGGAGACTGGAACGGCCCGGGTTGTGAGAGCGACCACAAAGGAGTTGTACTCCGCCCCGAGTCCACTGAGAATGGATCGGACTAGGTCAGAGTCCGGGATTGGATCGCCAGCTGCCGCCAATTGATCAGCGATGCGCTTCATGTGCTCAAAGTACTCGCCACAACGCTGATTGCCCCTGAACGACGACTGAAGAGCACGTCGCAGCTCCATGATTCGAGCTGAGGATACGGCAGAGAAGGTTTGATGAAGGGACAGCTAGAGATCTCGAGAGGATTGACACTGCACATATTGCGACAAGATGCCTTCGGTGAGAGTAGTGCGGAGCCAGCCGAGCAAGAAGCGATCTTGCTTGTGCCAGGCGGAGTAATGAGGATTAGCAGAGGAGACGCCATCGCTGATCAAATTCTTGTCAGGTGGCGACACTGTAGCATCCAGAAATTTGGAAAGGCCGAATCCATCAAGAATCGGCTCAATCTGAGAACGCCAAGTTAGGAAGTTGTCTCGGGTAAGTTTAGTAGAGACAGGGAGAGTAATCTGGATGACTGAATCAACAGGGGCGGGAGGAGCGGGAGTAGAAACCTCGCTGGAAGCCATGAAAGCTTTGAGTAGCTAATAGAGAGGAAAGAACGAGGCACTTGATACCATGATAGGTATTAGAGAGAGAGAGAGATATAGAGATAGAATGAGAGAATGAATTCTATATTGATTATCTCTGAAATGTTACAATGTCATGCCTTATATAGACATTCTAATACACTAGCATCAGCTATCATATACTATAACACAGAATAGCAGTTGTAACTGATTCTGTTACAAGTCTCTAATTATCTATTGTTCTGCCTAATTACAAATCTACCCTTGTGCTATTACTGTGCCTAATAATCCCATACAGAAAAGTGATGATATTATTGGACATTATTTTTGGATAGGACTATATTCATAAAAGACAACTACCACCAACATATATCAGAAGAGAATAGTTTGAGTTGTGTACAAAAAAATAGACTTCTACGCCTCTGTCTATCAAAATACACAGAAAGACCTATCAAATTTCTACATCAAAGTTAGCTCTATGCCTCTACTCTAGATGTGTCTTTCTTGGATGCCTCTAGATCTAAGAAGAAATATTTGAAGATTTTATTTTCCTTCTCACCTTCAAATTAATCAATAAAATATAATCAGTTGGAGTTTGTTTGTAGTTTGAAGAACCTACAAGAATAATAGAATGCTAATATAAAAAAATAGTAAAATAAAATGAAATTGAAATCAAGACTGGTAATTTATCAAATTGTGTTGCAAGACAAACATATGCTCTCTTAAAAACATATGACCTAAGATCATAGATTACAGTACTCCCAGGATTGGTCTTTTTTAGCTCATGAGCATAGTCTGGTAATTTGGCATATTGCTCTTCTTCATTGCCAGCTAAGATCTTGAGGGCACTTGACTTAACCTTTCAAGCTTTTTGTCTTGTAATTTCCAAGTACTGGCCATTACGAACTCGGTCGATAATCCCTGCTAAGGACCATGTCGGATTAACTCTAAATGTTTGAAGGTATTTCTTAACAAGCCATTTAACTGTCAGAAATTTATATTGTGCTCATTCACACATGTGTGAGAAGAATTGAAGGTTTTGACCTGTACATTTTCAGTCCCGTCCCTTAATCGAGAAACCCATATCATCCATGGACAATCCTTCTTGCACACTGCTTTAACTCTTTTAGTATCATTTTTTCTCAAAATGAATGTTCCTTCTTGCCTTAATTGCATACTCTATCACTACTTTCTTAAACTCATTGAAAGAACCAAACCCCATACCGACTTGAAAATATGGATTAGCCATGTCGATTGTCGAATTGAACTCGGGATATCTCCTTTTATTTCCCATCTCACCATCAGATTCACCCTCACTTAGTAGCTTGTCAGAAGGAGCATAGTCAGAATCTTCTAGTTCACCAGGTTCCGTTTCAATGTGTTGTGGTACCACCAAATCACTCTCTATACCAGATGTCACATTCAACTCAAAGTGAATATCATCATCATCAGTCGCAAAATCATTATCGGGATCATAAAAATCACTATCTCCGCTACCATAACTATGAACTTGACTACTGTCAATAAGATACTCAACTTCGTCTTCTGTGACCACTACATTTCTATTATGTAAAGTCACATCCTGAATTGCACTAAACCCATTATTTTCATTGTGGTATAACATACATTCTAGCATTGTCTTCTTCTTTTTCATTTGATTAACCATTGTCATTAATTCTTGGTCAGACTCTAATAACTTGAGGTTAATATTCTTCTCACCCCATGCTCTACACCAAATAGGAGTCTCCTTAGAATATCCTAATTCTTCTATTAGAGATATTTCATCAGAGTCTAAGTAGTTGAAGTAATCCTTCTTACCTCCAATGTATCTAATTTTTCTATGATCCATATAAATGGTCCCTCCATGATACACTTCACATGTAAATAAATTCTTCTCACCTGAACCTACAAAAGGCATATGCAAAATTCAGTAAGCATAAGCAGAAATTTTTACCATAGCATGGTGTTATAAATGGCTTCAAGAAAATCAATCTCGTAATAATAGTAAAAATACAAAATAAACAAATGTGCTTAACGCAAATTACTAATGAGTTTAGTCCAATTTGGTGGTCCAGTAATGCATAAATTCACAACAGTTTAGAAAAAAATCTGAGTCGGAATCTAGAGAAATTCTATCATTTTGACAAACACAATCCAAACTTTTTACTAAGTGTATATGTTCACAGTATAATTTTGTGCACCTTCATTTGCATTCACCAAATAAAATAAAAAGACAACAATGGTTCAACTGATCATTAGAAGAAGAAAAACATAGTATAACAAAGTAGCCTCCGTACCATAAATAGGCCACACATGGGAGTTCTTTCGATGCTTTATTGTTGAGTTATTCACTTGAGGATGAAATTAGAGTTTAAGAGAAAATATTTTTCGGATTATAATAAGGAAGAACATGGAACAAGAGGGAATGTGGATACGGTAAAAGAAAAAAAGAAAAGAAATTACCAATTCTAATAAAAGAGGTAAAAAAGAAGAGTACGGAGGTGAGAACGGAAATGAAGAGTCTGGGAGAGAAAAATGAAGAGGGAAAGAAAAAAGAAAGAGGAAAATAGTGGGAATAGAATAGTGTCTCCAAATTGTACCCAATTAAGTCAAAAGATTTAATTATTTTCAAAAATGATGAGTTGGACTTTCATGTCATATTCTATTAAATTTTTGGATGGAAAACTTGACATAATGACTTAATCGAGACAAATTAAAAGTTCGGTGACTTTCGGAGGACAAATCAAACTTGAGTGACAAATTCGTGACAAAGAGCAAAGTTGAGTGATCTCCGACGAAATTTACCCGCAATAAAATATCAAGTCGTCAGTCGTCACATCTTTCTCACTGAATTAATAGCATATGTTCATGCATTGTACATTTTTATTTTTACATGATACGCATAATAATTTTAGTTTGGAAGTTTTTTTTGTTGTTGTTGTTGTATCTGTTTCGAAGAGAAATGTCGTTGACAAAAATTATACCAAAAAAGCAGTTTACTCTCAGCCACAAAAATAGTACTAATATATTAACAAAATGTTAAATTCGTAGTCTCATCGTGAGAATATCTTAAATTAAAAACGAATGTCAAATGACTCTTTCTTCTACTCAAGAAATATGGCCCGAATAAATCAATCATCGGTCTAATCAGAGAAGAGTAAACAAGCGGAAGAAAATGAAGCGTGACTTAAAAATAAATCATAATAAAGCTACTCTAAATATTGCAGTGGTAATTCGTACATATATTTTATTTATTTATTTATTTTTGGAAAAACTTATAAGAATAGTGGTATATTCTTGAAATGATTTTGGAACTAGAGAGGTCCGCAAGTGTCCACCCAAGACTCCACTTAGCTTTGCCTTTGCTCGCATTGCATACAGCCACCGGCCACGCGACACACGTTCAAGCACACAAACAAAGTTACAATTAACCCTCAATACAACTAGTTTAGATTTCGAGCATTTTGACTATCTTCTTCTCATCGTGTTAAAGTTACTGGGATAAATTTTGATTACTTCATAATTTTCATTCCATTGTAATTTAACCACATTTCATGGAAATAATGTTATATTAGCGTTATTCCGTTAAACCAATATCTTGTTAAATATAAATTTGGGCCTTTCAGCCCAATAAAATTGTAGCTTTGCAAATGTTGGGCAATTAATATTTTTTTATATTTTCTGTAAATTGTTTCCAACACTCTCGTCGGCTCTAATGCAAGACTATAGATAATCTAAGAAGTCCAAAAAGGATAAATTTTAGGCCCTTAGCCCAATAAAACATTAGGCCTGCAATTGTGGGAGAATTAATATTTTTAACCTGAAATTACCAATATTCTTATTAAAAACTTTCTTGGCGTATTGGAACTTTTCCAGATAAACCAGAGAATACTTCCTGCATTCGACCTCAAACCCTAGCCTCTCCCGTTCGCTCTCTCCGTCGATCAAAGGTAAGGAGTTCGCTTTCTATTGTCTCTGTTTAATTCGGATGTGAATCCCTAGCTATTACGTTGCCTTCATTTTGTTTCGATTGTGCATATTGTTCGCTGATCTCGAACCTCAATTTTTTTAATAAAACAGAAATATTAGATCCTGAGGCTTGTTATCGTTTTTGTATGATCGACTATTGTATTGAGTAGTTTTGATGCCCCGTTGATGGGAAAATCCGGCCGTCCTTTTGTTCCTGAAATTGTATAGCTTAAGTCTCGGATCCGATTTCACGAACTGATAATCCAATCGTGAGATCTGGTGTCTGAACCCCCTTTCCATCAACATTAAAAAAACCCCACCTTTTATTATTTTTCGATTGCCCCTGTTTCCTTCTTTACCAATTCTGAACCTTATATATATTTGCTCATATGATCAATGAAGCTTGGTGTTGTTTATCTCTCTATTTCTACACCTAAATCATATGGTTGGAGTATAGTTACATTAATACCAATATTTCTCTTTCTAAACAGAAACCTGAAACTCCTTCCATTTTAACCATCCTTTATTCATGTTATGTACTTTATTAAAAGGTTGTTATGCTGTTGTCCTTTGCTTTCTAGTGTAACTCTTATGTACCAGATCACTTGTGCGTTACTAAAATCTGAAATTCATAATTGACCTATCATTAATCACATGACAGTATGTTGTTGAATTATAGAGACAAGCATATATCAATTAGAAGTTAGTAATAATTAATAATGTTGATGGATATGGTGCAGTGAGAAAAGATGTCGACCAAATACATCATCGGCTCACTTGCTGGTGCCGCTGTCATAGCTTATGTCTGTGACAACATCATGGCTGATCAGAAGATCTTTGGAGGTATAATATTTTCCATGTTTCCCAACTAAATGCTCTTTCGCCTTTTGTATTTAAGAAATAATCTTTTCCATGTTTCCCAACTACATGCTCTTTTGCCTTTTGTATTTAAGAAATAATCTTTTTCATCCAGAAAACATGAAAGCATCATCTATGATGCTCTTCTAAGAGAACTATCTCCTGCTTACATCTACAACAGGAAGAATATCGCACAAATTTATCTATTCCTTGTAAGAACCATAAACTGTCTGTCTTTTCTTCCCCATCTGTGTGGAGTCAGACAATGAGTTAGGTGGCACACCTAAGTAAATACTGGAGGAGGAGCTCAAATGATAATATTTAGGTTTTGTATGGTTAAATTATACAAGTGGTGTGCCATTTATCTCGTTTTGCTTTTTTTCATGTAGGAGTATACATCAAATTGTATCATTTTCTTAAAATAACCTTGGTTTCTTATGTCATCTTGGAACCTTCCCTGGAGGTTCTGTGGTCTCATCCTGCTTACATATTATCACTATTTTGTACCTTTGGCTTTGTTGAATCAGGAACGACACCATCGACTGTCGCTAACAAGGAATGGTGGGCCGCAACTGACAAGCAGTTCCAGGCATGGCCACGCACGGCTGGCCCACCAGTTGTGATGAACCCAATCAGCCGCCAGAACTTCATTGTCAAGTCTTCTGATTCCTAAATCAGATGCATTCTCCATTTTTAAGGCTTTTCCTTATGCTGCTTTCCCTTTTTTTTTATAACATGCTGAGATGACACTGTATAGGTATTTGGAATATTTTCTTCAATTGTTTAATGCGGTGACCATTTATGTGATTTGTTGATCATGCTCATTCTGAGCTGTAATAATATACTTTAGAGTCTGTTTTTACGGTGGCTGCTATTTTTCAAGGGATTTGGAAATAATTAGTTATCTACTTTCTTCTCTAGTTTTAATCGTTTTTTTTTTATATTTTGATGATTTAATATTTACATGGAAATTTTAGAGTTGACATTTGTCGAACAACAAGCAGACCAGTAAGTGGTACATACTTTTGAGTGTTCATTGCATTCTCAGAGATTCAATATTTAGGCTTGGATTTTCTTCTAATCAAAGCAAACAAATCTATCTTATAATTTAATTTTGGATCGATGAGTGAACAGTTTCGTCTACAGTAAGACTGACAGCTGGGCCTTAATTTTCAGTGAAAGTGTTTTCCCTTCTCCACCCGTCAGTTCTCCCTTTCTCTAAAAAAATTCACTACAATTTCTCCACTCTCCAGAAACTTCTACCGCCTTCTCTCCTCCGAAAAAATTGCTCTCCTCTCTTCCGCTCACTTCCCTCTCCTCCTCCCTCCTCTCCGTATCTCCTTTCATTCAGGTGCTCTACCTCCTCCGCTCACCTCCCTCCTCTTCATCTGGTGCACACTTCTCCTTCTCCTCCCTCTGCCGACCTTATCCTCCCCTTTTCCTCCCCAGCTGGCCTCCTTGCAATTGTTCACACCGTATCCTTCCCCTTCTCCTCCTCCGCTGGCCTCCTTCCTTCCTGCTGTCCGGACCCTCTCCTTCCCCTTATCCTCCGCTGCTCATCTCCCTCCCACATCGACAATTCCAAAGGTCTACCACCATTCTCCTTTGGAATATTCAGCGGTGCTCTATTCTACTTCTATTGAGATCAAGTTACTTTTACCTAGGTTCCTGGTATATGGCGATGGATGCTGGGAGTGCCAACCATACAAGCAGTTGTACAGTTCATTCTTATGATTTTTCTACCCAACTCACCTTGATGGCTTTCCATGAAGGTAATTTCATTTATTTCCCACAATACTTCTAAATGATCCCGATTTCTCACTTTCAATTGATTTATATGTCTATTTTTTGTTGCTGGTAGGATAAGAAATCAAAGGCAATAGCAGTGCTCGAGAAAATATACAAAGGAGGAGATAGAACAGTTTGAGGTTGCTTCCGACAATTTTGTCAGTTTGGAAAAACTGTTTAGTTACTTGGATGTTTTCCAGTTGAAAAAAATACAACTTGCATTCCTCACTGGGGCCGGACTTCAGGTATAAGAATTAAATTAAAAAAAAATGAAAGGAGTTTATTCTGTGGAAGAATTTAGCATAGCCTCCTATATTTTGGGATATGTATTTGTATGAGTGGTTATAACAGATCTAAGGCTTTGATTTTGCACATTTTGATTTCAGTAATGAGCAGCTAGACTCATGTGAATGTGAAAACATTTAGTTTGCTCACCAAGTTTTTAACCGTTTAAAAATAATCTTATTTAGTTGTTGTAAATTATCTTAAACTTACAATATATGCATCTTAGATCTTCTGTACAACTATTTCAATGTATAGTACCCTATCTTTGATCAAACAAATGAAAAACTCAAAAAAAAAAAAATTCTATGTAAACCATAATCTACGAGTTAATAAAACAAATATTTCTATTATTTCTGAATTGAGTTCTCAGCAATATATGTTTAACTTTCTTTCTTTCACTATATCTGCCAAAAATTAAACAATTACGATGTCTGCCACACTAAAAATTCTCAGTCATGTGCTTAATTCGTTCTTGCAGTTCTGAAGCACAATTAAAGCCTCCAACAACAAGTGATGCGAAGGACGCAAGAAAACAACTATTTGTAAAACCTTCATCCAAAAAAAAGGTAATATATCTATATTAGTATATATAACACATCGTGTTATATGTAGTTTTCAATCAGTTTTTATTATTCAGTTGGGATATGATATTGGCCTTTTTTCTCAGTTTCAAAGATATGGTTTTAGATTGTTTACTGCATGGTACTAAGATTTTAGGTCACAACATTTTAGGCTCATGGACTCTGGATATCATGTCAACAAAATAATCCAATGCCTTCTCAATTTCACCTTTCTTGCACAACTCACCTATAAGTGTTTAAGGTCAGGACATCATGCTCATGCTCTTTGGAAATCATGTCATCATCAAGAAAATTCAATGCCTTCTCAATTTCATCTTTCTTGCACAACTCACCTATAAGAGTGTTTTGGGTTACGACATCATGCTCATGCCCTTTGGAAATCATATCATCAAGAAAATTCAATTCCTTCTCTGTTTCCCCTTGCGCAGCCCACCTAAAACAGTGCTATAGATCACAAGATCAGGCTCACAGCCATTAAGAATATTCATTGCCGCCTCAGTTTCGCTTTTCTTGCAAAGCCCGTCTAAAAGAGTCTTATAGGTGATGACATTAGGCTTACATCCCTTAAGAAATAATATAATATAAAATATATACATTACCTTCTCAATTTTATATTTCTTGCACAACAATAGAGAATAGTGTAACAAATCTTGAACATAGTTGCTGTGCTTTATCTGTCTTGGCAAATATAAATCAAATTAGATGTCTGAACATTACAACAAGGCAAACTAACACGATTTCTCATTTTTGCAGCAGCGAGGACAATAAAGCAAGAGAAAAAAAAGAATAGCTACATATTACCCGTGTAAACAATTTTATATATTTTGTTCATCGTAAATATTTTATTTAGTATCTCCATCCAGAAAACACTTGGAATTATTTTGTTACAACACTACAAGAAAAATGTTTTTGACAATTTTCTAACAGAGGGATGATAAGCTTACCACATAGCAATTTTCCCTCCAAACTCAGCTCATAAGTCAAATGTTAAGCCAATATTACTTTTATCTCACGGAGCACAACAATCTAATACTATTAACTGTTCTCACAGAGCAATGTTAATTTGTTATCCACCTGTATAACCATTGCAACCTTCGGTATTTTTTTTTTCCTTTACAGTTTATTAGTTTTTGTTTTATGTAGTTTTTTTATGTGAATTTTCTCTATGTTTTTTCCTCTGCCGAAGCAAAGCGAGGCACATGTCTAGTTTCTCTGATTCTTGAAATTATTGTCTGAACTATTTTGGGCCATTGAATTTATATGACACCAAGCAAATGCATCCTATGACGCATCCGAATGTTTTGAAATAAAAACCACGGTTGTAGGAGTAATGCTGTGATGAGTATTAAAGCGATACGGGCCTGATTGAATTTTTAATTGAGCAAATGAGCTTCTAACCATTTCGTTGAAGACAAAAGTTCCCGAAATTTTTATTATTACCCTATAAATTTTTTTGCAAATTTGCTCTTCAGACTGAATTTTTTTTAAAAACACTTTGACCGCTCCATGATTGGGCGGTCTGCTTCCTGTATCAAACTGCTTCATGATGGGACGATCTGTTATAAAAATCTCTATAAAAGTCAGTTTTTACTTTTCTGCTTACTGACAATTCATTCTCACTTAGTTTAAGAGAGAGAGGAAAAAGAGAGAGGCGATTTTAGGTTTTTTTTATTTAGTTATATTTATTTTATTTATATTATTTATATTATTTTTAAAATTTTTAATTTAATAAATTTGTAAATTTTTTAATTAATTTTTTTAAATTTATATATAACTGATAAATGATTATTGGCTAATGTAGTTTCAAAAGAAAAAATGTTAATTGCACTGTATATGGGCGGAAAGATTATCCAGGGTGTGGAGGGAGCACAGTACACGAAAGATGCAACATATGGCTTCGAGGTTAATGAAAATATCACATTTCTGGAACTTAAGCAAATAATATACGAAAAGACTGGTATAAATCCCAACCAGTATGACTTAAGACTTAGTAACTCGGATTGACACATTCAAGGGGGTAATAGATCTTACTTTGTCAGGTATCCAATAACATATGAGGGGTTATGGAGGGGTGTTTACAATCAATTTGAGTCCGCTAATGGACATATTTCATGAGAGTTCCGCGTCAATCCGGGGTTGGACCTTCTAGGGAAAATACAGATTATGACAACTCGGGATACCACCACTCGGGTTATGACAACTCGGGGTACCACAACTCGAGTCATGTACCACCGTATGAACAAAACGTACCACCCGTTTATGACAATTATGTGCCTGCTTATACCACTGATTGTACCATGGATGATTATGACACCAAGCTACAACCACCACCACCTCTTCGTGAACCCGTAATTCAAGCTAGATTTCTATCTATACCAGAGTCAATACCTAGACTGTTACCCGGAATGATACTGACATTAATGGTGAAGGGATCGATGCCATACCAGAAAAAGAAATGGACACGGGTGATGATTGAGAAGGGGGTTGGGATTCTGATAACTTATTAGATGGTGATGCAGATGTCCCTCCCAGAGAAGACATTTCCAATTAAAGGTCCGACAAATAGGCATTCGGTCGCCACATTCAACGTTACCAGTTCTTTTGAAGAAGCAAACATTGGTTACTTTGGAAAGCGCATCGTATACAATTCGGAGCTTGCCCCACAGCAGGTTTATACCAACATAAATGAACTTGTGAAAATCAATGAGGTTCATATTCACGGCAACTGAGAGTGCAGAGTACAAAAAAGGGACCGAAAGACACACCGCGTTGCGATTTCTGTCTTTTTGCAACCCCTGTAGGTAAGGGGAGGCATAGATGATTAAGAAGTGTGAACCACCTCATACATGCAAGTCTGCATCATCAAGGACAGACCATGCACAACTTATGACATCACTTATTGCCGACGTAATTGCGATAGGCATTAAGGCGGACCCATCGATGAGCATTAAGGAAGTCGCTAAGAGTGTCAGACTTATTTACAAACATGCAACCCCAAAATACAATAGGTTGTGGAGAGGACGTGATCTTGCGATTTGCAGAATGTTTGGTAGTTGGCAGGGTTCATACAACTTGATTGCGCCATTGCTCCAGGCCATAGCAAGTACAAATCCAGGCACAAAGTATGAATGTTGGAATGTCAGCATACCCGATGTCGATGACGCTAAACAATTCAAGGCCATTGCATGGGCTTTTGATCCATATATTCAAGTTGTGCCATACATTATACCGGTCATCAGTATAGATGCATGCTTCATGTCTGGCTGTTATGATGGGAGGTTGTTGATAGTATGTGCATATGATGCTGAAAATCAGTTATTGCCTTTGGCCATTGCAATTGTTGAGAAGGAATATAGTGAGAATTAGGAATTTTTCATGATTTTTTTACGAAGAGAAGTGGTTGGGAACATGTTCTTTTGTGTCATATCAGACCAGCACAAATGAATCAAATATGTTTTTATCGTACCGATTTCAGATGGTCAACATTGGACTGTGAATGTGTGCACAGGCTGTGTATGCAACACGTTGCAGACAACCTAAACAAGAATACCGGATACGCCAAATGGGTTGCAGACACATTCAAAATTGGTTGCAAGAGGAAGAAGCCGAGAAGGGTGGAAGAGATGTTCAGAGATTTTGTCAAGGTATGTATATTTTTCATTTGAAATTTAACATATTTTAGATGAAATTTTACTGAATTATTTACTTATATTTTTTCGTCTCCTTATTTGACATAAATGCTTCTCTTTATTTTTGTGCAGTACTGTCCAAAGGCAAAGGCCTACTTACTTAAGATGGGTAAAAATAATCTCAGAGATCTGCAAGAGCCAACCGCATATGTGAAATATTTCAAGCCCGTGATGGAGGTTACCGATGGAGAATTATGACCACAAATGGGTATGAGTCGTTAAATAATGTTTTCAAGCAGAGCCGGATGTTGCCCGTGGCAGCAATTGCAGAGGACACCTTCTACAAGTTAAATGTATGGTTTGTTGAACGGCGTGCTAAAGCCGCAGAATTAATGGAAAGAAATCAAACGTTTTCAACAAGGGTGGAGGGTAAACTAAGAAAACATAGGGAGAAATGTGTAGCTATGAACGTTGTCATGTACGGTGATCGACGCATGGAATTCGAAGTGCAATGTCGAGGTGAATACGTTCCAACCAGCCGTAGACCATATGGGACTATGGAGTTTGTAAAAAAGGATTTCAAGTACGTGGTTATTTTCGGAGCTGACAATTATGTAACATGTACATGCCAAGGAATCAAATTAACTCACCTACTTTGTTCTCATGTTATGGCGGTGTGCCGAGTGAGAAACTTCTGCGAGGATGATTTTGTCACAGACATGTACCGTACCAAGTACTTGCAGTGGATCTTTCATTCTTATCCCAACCAGTATGTGTGGCCTCCCTATGTTGGGGGATATAATCATTCCTTCAAATGGGTGGATCAGGTTAGGGTGAAGGAAACACAAGCGTGATGTAATGACCATGGACCAGATGCAAGATAGGCGAATGGGACATCAGACTTGTCGTTCCACTTCTGACAGGTAGCGATCAGGTATATTTGATTTTATATCTGACTTTATATTTTACTATGTCAATATCATACCATGATTGGTGAATTGGAATGCAATGTAGATGACATAAATGAAGCCAATGAAAGAGAAAATGCTATAGTTGCTAAGGCAACCGGTAGAAGACAACCCACTCATGAGAGTCAAGCATCTAGTAGCCATGCAGAGACATCCGGTACTGTCGAATAACCATCTAGAAGCAGACCCATAACTCATCGACTTAGTTTGTTCGGATGTCGTCGCTGATTACCAAGTTACTTAAGATGTATGTTGTGAACTATTTTATTTGGAGTATGTGAAATTAATTTATATGCTTGAGTTTTGTTATTTTCATAACTTAATTAAATATACACAAATTGACAACATAAAATATAAATAAACACTAAATTGATGAAATAAAGTCTACAAAATAAACACTTAATAAGTAGTACTATTTCTTATAATGAGTCTTGAAAATACATGGAACAAACTTATCATCCGATGTTGGCGGATCTGGATCAGTCACAGCAGACGAAGTGCTAGCCTTACCAGTATAAGTATAAGGAACAAACTCATCGTCCGTGGCTAGCGGCTCTGGATCAATCTTTTTTTTCAAACCATAACCATAGGGGTTTTCCACAAAATTATCGTTTGAAATTTCAAACCGAATAGATCGGCTAAGAAATTGCCCTATAACATAGACTTGAGAGTTCTTTTTACCTGAAGCATACTTGACAGTTCTTTTTTTCCTCATTATTTCCTCGACCACTCATTGACCCTCCTCTGAGCACCTGTCGATTAGAAGATCTACTCTGATTGTTACTGTCCATCCTTCTCGTCTAAAAAAATGAATTACAAAAAAGAATTACAAAATGAATTACAAAAAAGAATTACAAAATGAATTACAAAATTGATTTAAAAATAGAATTAAAAAAATAAAAAAAATACTACAACAAAACAAAAATAAAATACTACAATTCAGTCTACAACATAAAATACTAGTACTATAATCTAGTGTACAACATAAAATAATACAATCCAGTCTACAACATCAAATAATACAATAAAGTCTAACATACAATAATACAATTGAGACTATGGCTTAGAAGTAGTGGAACTTTCTCCCGTCTTCCTCGAAGGCCTACACCAACATGCAACACACTCTCACATTTGGAAACGATAGTCATTTACCATATATGTATTTTTGTCGATACATTTGGGGTGAACTCTTACGCCACAAAGATGACAAAAGAACATCTCCGCAATATCTCCCTTGACACGACATACGGGACACACTTCCCAATCAGGAAGAGGGTCGATATCACCGAAGTTCTCGTAAAAAATACTTCTAATAGTCGGATCATCTGTGGTAGCATATTCTTCAACCTCGTTGGGTGGAAACCCTAAACGAGATAAACCTCTCCTCAAGCGAATTTCAACCGTCCAAAAGTTGTTAGCGAGGGATATGTGGGCATTGCGTGCGGTTTCACTTCCTCTTTTTCAAAGTTCAGTTTTGGGTGCCATGGTAAGATCTAGGGTTTCATCAGACCATGATGATGGATTAAACAATTTATATTAATTCTAAACAATTTCTAACCAATTTTGGACATTTTCTAACAATTTCTAACCATTTAAATTAATTAATTTCTAAATAATTTTAGACTACAAAAATAAATAAATAAAAATTGAGGGACTTACATGTAAAAGGGAGGCGATCTGTTGGAGAAAGAGAGAGAGAGTGAAAACTTGAAATGAATGGGGTGAAAAACGGGAGGGGTACCCTCCAATATATAGGCAATAGTAGACCGCCCAATCATGGGGTGGTTTGATACAGGCAGAAGACCGTCTCATAATGGGGCGATTTGGTACAGGGTGCAGACTGCCCAATCATGGAGCGGTCAAAGTGTTTTTAAAAAAAATTCAGTCCGGAGTAGATTTGCTATTTTTTTTTTTGTAGGATATTAATGAAAATTTCGGCAAAAGTTCTCGTGTGTCTTGATATCTCCAGTTGTTTAATTTTTGACTAAAAGTTTCCTAGTACTAAACTTACGCTGCTGCAATGTTACTCCTTGTCAGTTACTTCCCAGGGATCCATATCCTCTCCGGTACCGTAAAAGATTTCCTTTTACAATTCTTCTTTTACGGTTTGAGATTAACTCCCAGCCGGTTTGAGATTCGGGCTGACAGAGGAGGCAGTATTATTGGGCTTTGAGATTCGTGCCAAGTTAAAAAGAATGGTCCAGATCAAGTAATTGTAAAAGATTCCCTATTACGGCCGAGATTTTTATTTATACCATTTTAATAAAATAAATTAACTAAATAACCATCGTTTTTGGTCAATTCTAATTCTAGCACGGCCGCACCGGCATTCTGCGGACCCATTTGAGCGGGCCCGCAGAATACCGATGCGGACCCCTAAATGGGTCCGCAGAATGGTTCTGCGGACCTTTTTTTTTTAATTCAGTTTCAAACCTCGCTGCACGCATCCCTAGAAACCAAATTTAGGAAAACAATTTTTAATTTTGAGCGGTAGGGCTTTTGACCCCTGGGGTGCCTCGGTAAAACAACAGAAAAGAAAAAGAAAAAAAAGGGGTCCGCAGAAGTCCGCTCCGGCATTCTGCGGCCCCCCCATATGGGTCCGCAGCGGTGTTCTGCGGCCGTGTTAGAATTATAATTGACCAAAAGCGATGGTTATTTGGTTAATTTATTTTATTAAAATGGTATAAATAAAAATTTCGGCTATTACGGTACGGGGGTGATGTGAATTCCACTTCCCAGTCCCCAAAATAGCATCTATCTTCGCATATCAAATTTAAAGTCATCTTTCGACTCGAATCAAATTGCGATCGGACATTTCTCATTGAAACCGACAAATCAATATAGAATAATAGATGGGCAGTGTTTAGTTGAAACCAGAATTTTTTATTTATAGAAATTATATATAAATAATATAGATAATAGATAAATGGGCTTGAGATTGTAATTTCATAGAAGAATTCGAAATTTTTTTTCATTTTTTTTTAGAAATAGAAATTTTCTTAAGCATGGGGAGGCAGGTCGAAATTTTTTTAGTTACCACTATAAAAAAAGAAATTAAATGATTACCATCCAATCTAAGTTATTTTCAATCCTACCACCCACGCGGATTCAGTTCGCGCACCAAATTGGATTGGTGCGCGGAGTGGGTTGGCGCACTAATTGGTGCTCTAACTGGGTTAGCGCATCAAAATTGGTACAAAATTAGTGCTCAAACGAGGTGAAACACACCGAAGAGCAGTAAAAGTTTTGGAATAGTTGGTAATTGGTGCGCCAACTGAGTCCGCGCATCAACCCATTTTGGTGCGCAAACTGAATCCGCATGAGTGGTAAAATTGAATAATCTTAGCAAATGTGGTATTCATTTAATTTTGATTTTACGCTGGTAACTAAAAAATTTCCGGGAGGCAGGGTACAACGATTTTTTTTTTTTTACAGTTTGTTTTGTTTAGATATAGAATTTTCTATAACACGTGGAGGCGGTACACTGAATATCGAAAAAAAAAATCCCTCTGACAATTGTAAAGGAATCGAAAAAGTTACGCAAATTTTTTTACCGTCCATGTATTTTTTAACATTATTTCTATAAATAAAAAATTCTGGGGAAAAAACTGCTGAAGTGGTCATTCTCCCACTGCCACGTTGCCCAACAGCGGTGCCTCTCGAACAACTCAAAAGGCTTAAAAGGCGCACCTCAGTCTCAATGTATTCCTTTGCAAAAATTTCTCAACAAACACAGCATCTCCGTTCTATTCAAAATATTCTCCTCTTTCATCTGAATAGAACATCAAAGAGACAGTGTTACAGATCCTCTTCGCCATGGCCATTGCATCAGCCCATTTGAAGCATGGTAAATTTGCGAAAGCGTTACCAGCTTTGCAAAATGGCAGTCTTCTGTCATCTCTCATCTCCGTCAGGTTAGTCACCCATTTTTGGTTTCTTATGAAGTAGCCATGGATCAGTTGCTATGGGGCAAAGTCGTAAGAGGAAGCGGGGTTATATAAAATATAAATTTTCAACAAACTTCGGTACATTTTGTTTGTATTAATATATATTTTTCACGACAAATTATCCTGTAAGATTTATAAGTTTAATTACATGTACCCTTCTTGGCTTGCCCCTTCCGGCTTCATCCCCTGATCGGTTAATTCTGTCAAAAAAATTGAAATCTTGATTACTTCTGTACATTTAATTAAAACATGAGACAAAGAACAGAGAAAGTCATGGAATTGCTGAGGTGTCTCTAGTATCTACTAGAACCGACAAAACTGTCTCTTATATGAGGTGTCTTCCCTAGAATTTACAGTTGACTTTTGTAAATATAGAATAGGACAAAAATTGGTTGGTGACTTGGTTAAGGTGCTTTTACTATGAATAAATAAAAATGTAACTCGAGAAAATATTGAAGGGCATGCTTTAAATCTACAGGAGAGGAGCTCATACATCTTCAAACAATTACAGCGGCAGTGACACAGATGAAGTAAATTTGGACTGTGACGGCATACATGAAGCACTGAACCAAAAACCTATTGAAGAGCACGAAAATAAGACGGTGGCACCGGTGCTCCCAGACAAGGTGATAGAGTCTGAAACTGAAAATTTCTGGGCCCCAGATCCAGAGACGGGTGTTTTTGTGCCGGCAGAGGAGTCAGAAATAGATGTGAACAATAGTCGGCCGGCGCCACCACACCCGACTGAGAACGGGACATCGGTTTTGGACCAGACAGTTTGGGTACGAGAAGTGGAGATAGAGGAGGTTGAGCGGCCCGCTCCTAGCATTGCCGGGGAACCTCCAACCAATGTCAAGGAACAGTAGAGTTCCTTGCAAAAAAATTAGGGAAAGGAGTTTACAAAATCGTCTTTATGTAATGTATTATGTGTTGAAATAGTCCTGGCATTATCTTGCCTTACTCTTGCAGTACTAGTTGTAAGCTGTATCAATACAAATAAATAAAATTTGCTAGATCTTTGCTCTTGCTCATTTTTTTTTTATTTTCTTATTAGGAGTGTCTTGCATGATAGCAGTGTTCTATTTTGCACTCTTATTTCCAGTTTATTCTCTCAAGTATAAACTCTAATTCTCTTTTTAAGTTTTTCTGTCATTTAAATTGTACTTTTCAGATTCAGATGCAGCAAAATAAAATAAGGAGAATTTATTTCCTTCGGTTGTCCTGTTTGTTTTATAATAAAAAAGAAAACAGAATAATTACACTTAAGATTTTCCGACGATAAATAAATCTGAGTTAAATACCACAAAAAGCCTGATTGTGTGAGAACACACAAACACCTCTGCTATCCAGTACTGGTACTGGAAAATGATTGGAAATTACTGTGCAAATCTGCACTGTTTAAAATTCTCAAGCCAAAATAGTGAACTTCTTGGAGTAAGCCTCACAAGGAGAACTTGTTTCCTGCTCGAAACTCATAAACAATCCCATCTATCTCAATTGAACTACATCCAGGTATTTTCTTTACCCTTTTTCTCCTCATCTCCTTTCTCACCCGAATTGAATCAAACCGTCTGTTGGAAGATGCATATAAGTTCGACATGAGTACATAATCCCCGTCTTCTTTGCTTTGCGTCTCCAGAACACGCCGCATGACTCTCTCCCCCATTTCTACATTCCCGTGCATCCTACAAGCTGCAAGAAGAGAACCCCATATAGACGAATCCGGTTCAACAGGCATATCTTTCACAAATTCTTCTGCTTTTTCTAAAAGCCCGACCCGACCCAACATATCTACAACACATCCATAATGTTCAACTTTTGGTTTTAATCTGTAAATTTTAACCATGTTTTCAAATTGGAGTAGACCCTCCTTAACTAAACCGGCATGGCTACATGCTGTCAGCACACCAACAAAAGTGACCTCATTCGGCTCTACGTCAGCTGTCAACATCTCGAAGAAGAGATCCAAAGCGTTCTTGGCTTTTCCATTCATGGCAAACCCTACTATCAAGCAACTGAAGGTGAAAACATCCCTTTGTGTCATCCCTTCAAATACTTGCACTGCATGGTCTATTACACCGCATTTTGCATACATGTCAACCAATGCATTTCCTAAGACCCCTTCTGGCTTGAAACCCAATCTCAGCATGAACAGGTGTACCCATCTTCCCATATCAAGTGCTCCAAGATTTGTACAAGCACTGAGCACAGATACAAGAGTTGTATTGTCTGGATCGATTCCTTCACTTTGCATCTTTCGAAATACTGACAGTGCCCTTGTGAACTCCCCGGCATGTATAAACCCAGAAATCATCGAGTTCCACGTAACAATATTCCTTTCTGGCATTTGCTTGAACTGCTTATACGCACAAGTGATATCCCCGCATTTTGCATACATGTCCACTAATGCATTCCATGCATACACATCCATATTCACATTTTTTGTTTTAATAAATTTGTGCAATTTCTTGCCCAAATTCAAATCACCAAGCTTGGAACAAGCTGATAGTGCAGATACCACAGTAACAGCATCAACTTCCAAATTTAAAGCCATCATTTGTATAAACAGCTTGACAGATTCTCTAAACATTCCAACTTTGGTATATCCAGACATTAAGATAGTCCATGAAACCATGTCTCTCTCAGGAAACAGATCAAACAGCTTGCATGCAATGCCAATATCCCCACACAGTGCATAAAGCCTGATTAGATTGTTTCTGATATAGGCATCATACTCAAACCCCAATTTGACAATATGGGCATGAATTACTTTTCCCTCGGCCAAGGCACGTGAGTTTGCGAGAAGCTTGACAAGGCAAGGGAAGGTGAAGGTGTTTGGTGAAAAGCCGCTATGGAGCAACTCTTGGTACAAGGCGATGGATTTGGGAATTGGGTCATCTTTTTCCTTAGCGATTTTAAATAAAATTGAGTTGTAGGTTGAGACGTCTCCATGGTGAGTTTTGGATTTGAGATAAGGAAATTGGGTTTTCTTTTGTTTTGGGGTGGGTTCGGATGGTATCAAGTGGGGGAGATGGTGCGTTTGTAGGGAAGATGGATGCATGGTCTAACATACAGATTCTTCGTCTGTGACGGACGAGAGAGAGAGAGAGAGCGCTCCGTATATGAAAAAAAAATATCTTTTAATTTGTTTGTTTCTTTCTTTCTTGATTTTTGTTTGCTTGTTCAAATGAAAATTTAAAAGATTATTTTCTCTTTGTGAAATCAACATAGTTTTTTAGCTGTAGAAAAAGAGAGCTGGCTCAGTAAACCTTTACACCGTAGAGATCATCAAGCTACTACCAATCCCAAACAAAATTGTGGGGCAGCTGTAAGTTCGGCCTTTTTTTACATCATCGCCAGCTTATGTAATTCAATTTAAATAATAATGAAAAAGGAATTGGTCAAAAATATAATCCCATGAAAAAGGTCATGGAGATTTCGGAAGACTTGCGCAAAAAAAAAAAAAAAAATCAAACGGGAGAACATAGCAGCCGCCCCAGCATCTCTTTCAAACCCTAAAGATAAGATCGAAGTGAAATTTGGGATACGGTTAAGCCGCTCTTATATGTGTTTGATCCGGTTAGGCTCAGCTTCGGACTCGGTAGACCGCGAAAACACCGGGGGCGTTATCTCCCTCCGCTGCTCCGAATGGAGTGTGGTGCGCCGCGCAAAGACCGGGGTCTTGATGCTTTGTCCGAGGCTGATGCGGGTCTAAACCGACCCACTGCGATCCACGTTCATCTCTGGGGAGGGACCCAAAAATTTGGTATTAATTACGGTCTTTTAGTTAAGCTTTAATTTTTAGCTTATCGATGGTTTAATTAGAGATTAATTTATTACGGTTAAATTCATGTGAAAAATTCAACCGAATTTTTTTTAGTTACCGTTAAAAAAATAAAAATAAACAGAGTTGACATGAACTTACAAAAATCACGCATCACTCGAGAATTTCATAATGCATGTATGCTGTAAAAGTGTCATTTTTGAATGAAATTTGTTCCAAACTATTTATTTTATTTTTATTTTAATTGGTAACTAAGAATCGAAATAAGATGACTATGTATTTAATTTTTGCTAAGTTAGGTTTTTAAATGACACCGTAGTCTGTGCCCGATCAGTACTGACAATATATGGTAAAACTATACACGTGATGTGAGTGAAATGAGGGGGACCCGGCGATGAGATATTTAATGGAATTCAGTTTGCGTTGATGATAAGAAATTTATTTGAATTAACGTACAGTCGTACACTCTTCAAAAATTTCATACTTACATATTATTTCATCTGAAATTCATAATATTATATTTACCCTTTCAAATTTCAAAAGCTCGTAAATTCACTCAATTTGATAAATTTTTTATTAAACACACTGTATTTTTTATTTTTTTAAATAAAGGGTGAATCAGTACTTTATAAATTTTAAAATAATTTTAAAAGAAAAGTCAATAAATTAGATAAATTCGGAGTTTTTAAAATTTAGAAATGTAAATGTGACATTATGTATGGGGAAAATATGTAATTTTAAGGTTTTTTATGGCATAAAATTACGAGAGTATCACGAGTTTGTCTTCAGTAGACCACGGAAACACCGGGAGCGGTATCTCTCTGGAATTCACATCCTCTGAGATAACTCAACTTTTGCGTGTTTTTCTGGAACATCACAACCATTCAAATAGTTCTGCACGAATCTCAAAGCACAAATAATACTGGCCCATGCGCTATCGCCGAATAGTAACCGGACACGTCGGTCACCCAAAAGTTGAGATATCTCAGAGGATACGGATTCATCTCTCTGTGCATGCAATACGATGCACCGTGCAAACACTGGGGTCTTGATGCCTGTGAGGCGGATGCGGGTCACAGCTGACCCACTGCGATCCACGTTCCTCCCAATGGACCAAAAGTTAGCATTATGTATTAATTATTGTAGTATCTGACAAAGTTTCGACATGACGGTCCGTAAACCGTTTGGCACTCGCAGTGTGGTGTTCCGATGATCATTTGGTTGAACTTTTAATTTTTAGTTCAGTGATGGTTTAATTAAAGATAAATTGATTACAATTAAATTGAATTCACAGTGAAAGTTGAGAATCGAAGTAAGATGACTGTATTCAATTTTTGCCAAATTCGAAATAAATTTAGATTTTAAATTACAATATAGTCTGGTATTTGACTAATACTGACGATACATGGCAAATTATACACGTGTGAGTAGGAGTGTTCATAAGGATTGATTTAATTGCTCTAAACTGCACCGAGAGTGTTCGGATTAAAGGATTTGGTTTTTTAATTAAATAGATCGATGCGGTTTAATTGTTTGATTCGGTTTAAAAACTTTTATAATCAGTTAAATCGAATTGATCGAAAAAAGAGTGTATATCTTTTGAGCCAGTAAAATATCAACCATGAATGTTTTCTTTCTATTGAGTATGAAAATCACTAAACAATAATTCAACTATGCGTATCAAAATATATAATTCGTTTGAGCCTATAAAAAATTCAAAAAATTAACAAAAACTGTTTATATTTTATCAATCTTCTTATTTTGATTCAACCGAACAAACTGAAATTTAGTTCGATTTGTTTGGTTCGATTTTAATTCAGTTGATAGGTTTATTTCTATCAGTTTGGTTGTATTATTGAAATCCGAATAAAATTTTGATTTTACTGTTTTATTTTGCTTCTAACC
This sequence comes from Carex myosuroides, assembly GCA_028015225.1. NCBI lineage: Eukaryota > Viridiplantae > Streptophyta > Magnoliopsida > Poales > Cyperaceae > Carex > Carex myosuroides. Next base: position 6,581,349 of record CM051484.1, on the reverse strand, counting down.
AAACCGAACCAATAAACACCTCAACGTGCGAGTCGAATAGAGATATGTAGACACGACAAAAGAAAATTTATTTGAATTCGGATACCTTAATGATGATATTGTTTAATTTCAATACCATTTGAATTGTGATATTGCTGTTTTTCATTTTTTTTTTTGGTATTGTATAAGGATTTAATTAGTTATAAATTTAAGTTCAGATAAATATATTGAGATTATATGTATATTTTAAAGTGGATTGATTATAGGATTATATCACATCTCTCTCTCGTCAAAGTTATTTTAAGTTCGAATAAAGATATCGAGATTATGTATATTTTAAATTGAACCGATTATTTTGTTATATCGTGATCAATTTAATAGGTCTGAAAGAAAATTAATTATTCAACGTGTTACTTAATTATCAATAAATTTTTATTATGCTAAGATACCACGAGAAAGTGATATTTTGTCCATGGACGAACTTCTTAAAGTATTTTTTGATGAGGTTTATCTTTATTTGAATTTATTATTGTAATCTATGAAAATTTACGCGAGCTTGTTTGTTATTTTTTTTGGAGTCATGGATCTTTATACTTCACTGTGAATTGTGCTTCTCCGGCATTTTTTTGATGGAGAATTAATAGTTACTTTTTTTCCGAATGAGAACTAACTTTTGGTCTAGTGACAAAGACACATGGCTCCTATGTAAAAGGTTATGGGTTCGAAACCCAAAAAGTGAAAAAAATTCTCTGTAAATATAAACATGAGCTTGAAAAAAACTGATAAGCTAGATCTCCACTTTTCATTAAAAAAAAAAATTATTTTTTTCCGAACCAACTTCTTAAACATCCCCACTCAATTTCTATATATCTTAGAATGCGCACTGGACAATGTAGATATGCATTCAAAGTTGTTACTCAATAAACCGAGATTTTTATTTATACCATTATAATAAAATAAATTAACTAAATAACCATCGTTTTTGGTCAATTCTAATTCTAGCACGGCCGCACCGGCATTCTGCGGACCCATTTGAGCGGGGCGCATAATACCGCTGCGGACCCCTAAATGGGTCCGCAGAATGGTTCTGCGGACCCTTTTTTTTTAATTCAGTTTCAAACCTCGCTGCACGCATCCCTAGAAACCAAATTTAGGAAAACAATTTTTAATTTTGAGCGGTAGGGCTTTTGACCCCTGGGGTGCCTCGGTAAAACAACAGAAAAGAAAAAGAAAAAAGGGGGTCCGCAGAATGGTTCTGCGGCCCCATATGGGGGTCCGCTCCGGCATTCTGCGGCCCCCCCATATGGGTCCGCAGCGGTGTTCTGCGGCCGTGTTAGAATTAGAATTGACCAGAATTAGAATTGACCAAAAACGATGGTTATTTGGTTAATTTATTTTATTAAAATGATATAAATAAAAATTTCGGCTCAATAAACACCCGATATCTATTTAGTTACCACCTCTAGACCTTGAAAATCATACCTTACCATTGCTTTCTCAAAAATTTAAATGTTAGTGTGAACGCATATTGGTATTACGCATGATCCCTTAGTTATGCGCAAATTAGCGTTACACATGTAGTAACATTTTAATTTTTCAGAAATCAACAGTAAAATCGAAATTTCGAGATGAACACTCGCCTGTTAGATATTTTAGTATGAAACAGTTAGGGCTGCTAATGAGCCGAGCCGGCTCACGAGCCAACGAGTTGAACAGCTCAAAAAATTGTGTTGAGTCAGGCCCTAAGCTAAATAAAGCCCGAACTCGACTCGGCTCATATTTTATCACTCAAACCGGGCCGAGCCCGAGTCGAGCCGAGCCGGCTCATGAGCCCTCTCTTCTCTTTCCGATTTTTCTTCTGTCGCTCTCTCTCTAGTTCCAGCAGCCACTCGAAAGTGAGAAAAAAAAAGTCTTTATTGGGTTCCAGTTCCCCATGCTCTATCTTTACAGCATATATCTTAGGATCCAATTATGTTATATTACATGGAAGCATATATAGTTTTATCTGTCTAATATATTATATTATGCCTACCTTTGTTCCCAAAGTCCAAAATCTTTTAATGCGTTATAAAGTTGAAATAATTTGCTTGTGCAGACAAAAGAGTTATGGACTTGAATAGATTTTGATTTTGATTTGATTTTGAATACCTGCAGGTAGAATCCAAATCTGCTAGCTGCCTTTTTCTCATAGTAGATTATTACTTTTTTTGTTTTGTTTGGTCATTCTGATTAAAACATGTGACTATATATATATATATTTATATAGCCTGAATCATTCGCTTCTAATTTTTTAGAAATATATAGTAGTTCAAATTATGACTTGTAAGGTTATAACTAGTAATCAAGTAAATGCTTGTTTTTTTAATGCTTAATATGAGTTTGAGCTCGCGAGTCATGACATGAGTTGAGCTCGCGAGTCATGAGCCGAGTTAGAGCCGAGCTGAAGGCTCAAACTCATTAAATTGAGCCGAGTTTTTTTCTTCAAGATCGAGCCGAGCCCGAGACGAACCTGTTTAGTTATATGACGAGCTGAGCCGAGTTTTGAGCCGAGCTTGGCTCATTAGCAGCCCTAGAAACAGTTGTTACCAACTGTTACGCTTTTTTTTACAAGATCAAAATACGTCTTGACAACTAACAATAGTTGTCATGATTTTCCAAACTTATTATTCTGAAATTTTAAAATATATACTTTGACTATTTCCTGGTATAAACTTAGCTACGGCATTATGCACACCTGACTATTTCATAAATCATAGTGCATGTTTGATAAATCACTGTGCACGTTTGTAATGAATTTTCTCGTAACTTTCGTTCTCTTATAAAAAGATATCTAAAATATGCATAAAGTAAAAAAATACTGATTGAATACAGAGACGTGAACGCTCGGTGTTAAAATTTGAATCCATGCATTGAAATTTAAATATAAATCTTGCTACTTTTTGAAACAGAAACGTAATTTTAATTATTTATAAAATCCGATAAAGATGGAGAAAATAATTCATTTTCCAATAAAAAGAGACGAGAAATGTCTCGCAGTCGCTGATTTTGTTCCTCGTATCATCATATGACTCATTTTAATTCTTTATAAAAGCCGATAAGTTATGTTTGGTTGTGGTATAAAGTTAACGAGAATTAAATTACTTATTCGAATATTATTTTTCAAATTTTACTTCTTATTTTTTTTTTACGAGTAAAGATTGAAAGTCAAACTACTCAACTATTTTAGTATTCATAAAGGATTCTCCATTCTAGGTTTCCAACCTACGATCTCTCTATTTTACATCTTATTTGATAATATGAATCATTGTTTAAATTAATTCATCTAGAGAAGTAAGATGTTTGAGAAATAATTTTTTACTAATGTAAGCGGACTCTAGAGATGGAGTAAGTTAATATGACTGAAGAGGTGGAGTAAGTTACTCCGAATTAACTCATCTCTTACTTGATTTTAATCCTTCTATTTTACTTCTCGTTTGATGACTTGTGTGGAGTAAGGAGTTTACTCTATCTCTTACTTCACAACCAAACATGACCATAAAAATAAAAATGAAGTAAAAAAAATCAATTTCCAATAAAAAAAATAATTTAAACGCCATTTTTTTTGTCTCACTCTGTCTCCATAGCTGATAAAAAAAATGATTCAACCTTGGACCCAGCCCATATCGATTCTCCTCTGTGGCCTGCTTATCCCAACCAAATTACAAGGGAAAGAAAAGCAAAAACGAAAAGAAAAGGAAAGGACAAAATGCCAACGGGCTTGTGGCAGTTGTGCTAAAGAAAAGAAGAAAAGAAAGACCTGCTCGCGCTGTGTTGCTTCTAGACTCTTCCACACCACACTGCTCACACCTACAATTTCACAAAACCACATCTTAACAGATCCGAGGGATGCGGTAGCCTCTCGAACCTTCCCGACACAAAACCCTTGGATAAGTTAACTTTCATCGACCTGGTCTTCCAACACCGAATTTCACTAATTCGTGGGACCGGACCCAGTACGATTAATGCATTATTACGAACCAAGTTTAGGTAGGAAACGGAGTACATTTCATCTATAAAGAGACCAATCCTTTGCCTACTTCGCGAGAGAGTAGAGAGCTGCTGAGAAGGAAAAGCCTTATCCTACCAAAGTCTCGCTAAAACCCTAGCCTCCCAATCAGTACCGAGGTGAGCTTCATTCAGATTTTGCTTTTATTTGCTTATACCCAGTAGGCTATTATTTCGTCTGGGACTTTTAGTTCGATTGAAAAGTAACAGTGATAAGACGGGGTTGATTCGCATTAAATCTAGAATTAAATTTGTAGGTCCGGTTAGATTTAGATGCAAAATTAGTATTTGTTCGGCAAAAAAATTTGGCTGTAAATCCGACGATTTTCTGTTTCATGGTTCTTTAGAAGAGTCAACTGTCACTGGTATAAGGTATATGGCCTTTAAATATGAAAAGTTTAAAATTGCTGAGCAATTTTAACTTTTCTTTACCTCTGTCTGTGAAAATCTTTTGGGCTTATCCTGGTTCATCTGCATTGACAATTGTTGGTTAATAAGTTACATGGAAGGGCAATAATATTGTGTGAAGTTAGGAATTATAATTCAACAGAAGTATCAACAGTTTGTTTAATTTGTAGAAATGCTGTACCTACATTTTTAATTACTATCATTGTTTAATCTGAATAGAATAATGGCGACAACTTTTGGCACTGTATCTACAATTGGTCCGATGGCCTCTTCTAGTGGCCTAACCTCTACCGACAAGGTCTCCATGCCATCTAGAAACGTCAGGTACCAAAGAAAACACAACTACAAGGTCAGAGCAGCCAAGGAGCTTTACTTCAACAAGGATGGTTCTGCTACTAAGAAGCTTCAAGTAAGATTTCATGCAATTTTTTTTAAATGTAAGACATAATTGTTGTTCATACAATGTGTCATTTTCTTATATTTAATGTTTTCAATTGCAGGCTGGAGTGAACAAGCTAGCAGATTTGGTAGGTGTTACCCTTGGGCCGAAAGGGAGGAATGTGGTCTTGGAAAGCAAGTATGGTTCCCCAAAAATTGTCAATGACGGTGTTACTGTCGCAAGAGAGGTACATTGCTTCCCTATTCTATGGTTCTGCATCCTTTTTCAGTGATTACTGAAATTGCAAAACAGTAATAAATTTGCTGACTATTTTGTTGGTGTAGGTTGAGCTAGAGGATCCAGTTGAAAATATTGGGGCAAAGCTTGTGAGGCAAGCTGCTGCCAAGACCAATGATTTGGCTGGTGATGGGACCACCACATCTGTTGTTCTCGCTCAAGGGCTCATTGCTGAAGGTGTCAAGGTAAGTTGTATCTAATTTATGCAACCTGCTCAGTTCTCTAGTCTGAGACTCATGCATGGTTGTTTCTATAAAAATTAGAACTCTCGCATGAAATGGAAATGACATGGTGCTTTTACTAATGCAGGTTGTAGCAGCTGGAGCCAACCCTGTCCAAATTACTCGTGGCATTGAAAAAACAACTAAGGCCTTGGTGGCTGAATTAAAGAAGATGTCCAAGGAGGTAAATTTGGATTGTTATCTCTTATTTATCCCCTTCTCTAAATTACTAAAACTATATTCTGGGACACTATAAATCTGTTGCCTGTTCATTCTTGGTGTGGAAGTTTTACTTTTTGAAAAGCTCATGAATCTGAATCAATAATCAGATTATCGATGGTCTATCATTCCCCTAAAAGTAATAATAGAAGTTAAAAGCTGGTTTTGTATGTATAAGAGTGTTTTTAGTATTGAGATTGGTTTTGTCTGAGTAATGCAGGTAGAAGACAGTGAGTTGGCAGATGTGGCAGCAGTGAGTGCAGGAAACAATTATGAGATCGGCAACATGATTGCTGAAGCCATGAGCAAAGTCGGCAGAAAGGGTGTTGTCACCCTTGAAGAAGGCAAGAGTGCGGAAAATAGCCTTTATGTTGTTGAGGGAATGCAGTTTGATCGTGGCTACATTTCCCCCTACTTTGTTACTGACAGTGAAAAAATGACCGCTGAGTATGAGAATTGCAAGGTGTGTAAATGGCTTTCTGTTTCTTACGACTCCTGCATGTAGCTAGTTTATATTTTCATTGAGCAAGTTAATGCTAACTATCTACTAGTCGTGTGGGACTAATGAGCTTTGTAATTTTATTCCAATGCATTAAGGAACTGGCTGTATTTCATCAGGGTCACAGTAATCACATCGAATTATGGACCTTATATATATTTTTTTTCCCTTAAGCTACGTGATATGTAAAAGATTTACCCTATTGTAAATGCAGTTAGCCTGAATGCGAAAAGTTTTTAAAAAACAATTTCTTGGAAGAATGCCTGCATTGCATTGCTAACTTTATTTTATTTGAACTTGCAGATGCTTTTGGTCGACAAGAAAATTACGAATGCTCGGGACCTAATTAACGTGTTGGAGGAAGCTATAAGGGGAGGTTACCCGATCATTATAATAGCAGAAGACATAGAGCAAGAGGCTCTGGCCACTTTGGTCGTGAACAAGCTGAGAGGTTCTCTAAAGATTGCCGCCTTGAAAGCACCTGGTTTTGGCGAGCGCAAAAGCCAGTACCTTGATGACATTGCCATTCTCACAGGAGGTACTTATTGATGTTTCTCTTTTTTATCCTGTACATGCAGCCTTAATTTTTAAAAGATGAGGTTTGTTGCTGTCATATACTGAAAATATCTCCTTGGGTTTGCAGCGACTGTGATAAGAGATGAGGTAGGCTTGTCATTGGACAAAGCAGGAGGTGAGGTACTGGGCACTGCAGCAAAGGTGGTGCTAACAAAGGATTCTACCACAATAGTTGGAGATGGTACAACTCAAGAGGACGTTGCCAAGAGAGTTGTTCAAATTAAGAACTTGATCGAGGTGTGCATTTTATTCCAGCTAAAATTGTGCCAAAATGGGTTAATAAGTTTTTGTTTCTGAAAGTAAAAAAGTGACTCCTTTCGTCTGAGATGAATACAAAAATAGCTGTTGATTTGAGCTTATGATATTTGGTAAAACATGATTTTGTCCCATCTGAGAGGAACCCGAGAAAAACAGTTGACTTTGTTTCTTCTGCATTTTTCTGTTTCTTCTTTTATTATGATGCGTGTTGTGTCTTTTTCAGAATGCTGAACAAGAGTATGAGAAGGAAAAGCTCAGTGAGAGAATAGCTAAGCTCTCTGGTGGTGTTGCTGTCATTCAGGTATATCCTTCCTACATCAATTTTGTATTCGTTTCGAATGATTCTGAACAGAAACTTTCTGTGTGCAGCAATTATAATGTTCCAGTACAGTTAAATGAGGGATTCTCTAACTACTATCCACTGTAACTTTTTTAGGTTGGAGCTCAAACAGAAACAGAGCTGAAGGAGAAGAAATTGAGAGTTGAAGATGCTCTCAATGCTACCAAGGTAATTGTTCAAACTTGGTAACATTCCTTAGTTAATTAAACATGAAGTTGTTTCTTTCTCACATGCATATGTGCGTGTCGTGTATCTCAGGCAGCAGTGGAGGAAGGAATAGTAGTAGGAGGTGGCTGTACCCTTTTGAGGCTTGCTGCTACAGTCGATGCTATCAAGGAAACACTCGAGAATGATGAGCAAAAGGTATATCATTCGAAACATTTGCTAATTCTAAGTTATCAGTATGTTACCAGCACATTTCAAAGCATACCGGTGCTCTCACAATTTATGTTCAGTTATCATTAGATTTGATGTTGAATTAAAACATCATTGTATTGTGAATTTAGCTTGTTAGTTCACGTTGCAATGTAGGTGGGAGCTGATATAGTCAAGAGAGCATTAAACTATCCCCTGAAACTGATTGCAAAGAATGCTGGTGTCAATGGAAGCGTTGTCTGTGAAAAGGTTTATTTTAGTTCCTAATTCATTTCAGCATTATATTCAGAATTTTGATGGAGAATTGCTCAAATACTGGATTGTTTGGAATGCAACCAGGTTCTTGCTAGTGATAACTACAAGTTTGGTTACAATGCTGCCACTGGTAAATACGAGGATCTCATGGCTGCTGGCATCATTGACCCCACAAAGGTTCTTCCTTTCTCTTTTTCTAGTAGATTATTCTAATATTATTTAAAGCGTCTTTTTATCAGATTTCCTGTCATTATGCCAACAACTTTTTGATGAAAATAAGAAAGAGCTAAAACAATTCAACTTTTCATAGAAGGTGAGGATAAAATTTAGGGCTGGTGGAGATTTTTCTTTTAGTTGTAATAAAATGTGGTAGAATGGTGGGTATGAAATTTAAGGACCTGTCAATTAAACCTACTCCATTTTCTTATCCTTCCTGCTCAAAACAATTTTGAAAAATGGATTAATGACAAAATGGGTTGGTGGGGACCTAAAGCAAAGACCAAAAACCTACTAACATAGTGAATGGGTCATTGCATTTATAACAAACATTCTGATTATAGTAGTACCAAACATTCTGATTACTGGTTGAGTCTTTTTTTAAGATGTATATGTAACAACAACGTTTTTCAATTTCTTATATATGCATTTATAAGTATACATTTGTTACTTACTGCATATTACTGACAGTGACGTACTGACGTATGTCATGGGTCTTGTAACTCCTGGAAATGTCATGAATTTTTGTCTTTGAGAAAGGATACATGATGAACAATAGATATAAAGAAAAAAGTAGTTCTATAATGGATTTTAATTGTGTGTTGAATAGGTGGTGAGATGCTGCATGGAGCATGCTGCTTCAGTTGCCAAGACATTCCTCACTTCTGATGTGGTTGTGGTTGACATCAAGGAGCCGGAGCCAGCACCTGTTGGAAACCCCATGGACAACTCCGGTAATTTTTTTGTTTGTTAAATACTTTTAGAACTTCTCTAATGTTCGAGTACAGTATTGGTATTGACTTGTCCTTTTCTTTTGGTTTAGGTTATGGGTACTAGATAGAGGAAAGCCAAACCGCACAAAGATTGTCAAGGATGTTTGGGCAAAGCCTGTTAATTTTTGTAGACATAGTAGACTATTATGTATTGTGTTATCATTATCCTGATTTATGTGATTGGTTGGCGAGGCTGCTTTGATGAGTGCTGAGTGTAGGTTTTAACTGATGTAGCTGGCATCGATGGTATGCTTTGTTTTAATGGTAATAAGATTTTTCCGTTTGGAATAAGTGAGAAGAGTTATCCTTAGTTTCATTTTTTTTATTTTTGTTTTTGTTTTTAAAGTACACGATCCCCCCACCCTCACCCCAATTCTCCAATTAAAATCTTTTAGCTCAGTTATAGTTGAAATTTGATCCTTATTCTTCATGTTGTGAGATAATGAACTCTACAATTAAAGCTCGTGGCCTCACCGGCACACAACTTATGATGAAATATAACTTGAGTTGGAGGTTTTAATTCCTATGACTTTTGGATATAATTAGATTGGGAACATTTTTGCCTATTGTTATAGACATCCGTTAGGGTACAGCCCTTGTAAATCACCATCATTCGGCTTTTGGATTATAATTAATTGTGAACAGATTTACCTACTGTTATAGAGGTTTCTGATAGGGTACAGACCCTTATAAATAGCCCATCAAATTAGCTGGATAAGAGCCGCATCAAGCAGCCATTGTACTTGGCATTAAATTAGAAGGGAACGAGGGCCAGAAATTCAACAACCGCTTCCACTGTAGAGGTTCATACAGCAGGTGCTCAACACGTGCGGTACCAATAATACATGACAGCTGAATATTATGTCACTCTTACACGATTGCGTGCGTCAATTGCTGAGATTAGTAGGCCCTGTATCTCCTCATTGATACCTTCTTTCGAGGTAACCAAGTGCTGTCAAGCTCATCAATATTTTTTTAACTTGATTTCAAAATCTATTAAAGGACTTTAAATAATAAATTTAAATTGTTAAAACTGATTTACTTCACAAGAAATGTATACATATGTGAAATTTATAAATTTTTGAATTAATTTAATTAACTTTTTGTCATGTGTTGAAATTTGATCGGACACATACCTTTCCATTACAATAAGCGAGCTTGGAATTTGGAAAGAATTATTATGGAAGCATGAAGTTGTTTTTGACCGCCTCCACTACGACGGTACCGTAAAAGATTCCATTTTACAATTAGCTATTTACGGTTTGAGATTAACTCTCAGCTGGTTTAGGATTCGAGCTGACAGAGGGGGCAGTATTATTGGGCTTTGAGATTCGTGCCAAATTAAAAATAACGGTCCAGATCAAGTAATTGTAAAGGATTCCCTATTACGGTACCGTCGGTGATATGAATTCCTCCACTACCTCAGCTTCCTTTCAACGAACCAGAACTCCACTAAGCACGAACTGTCTCCAGTCCTTCCTTTTTGAACTTATATGCCTGTCTTATCCGATTTTAATGGACGAATGGTAATAATAACTTGCAATCTCAGGCTTTCAGCTCCTGATCAAACAGCATGCCACTTAGATCACGGCCGACACGTGGGCCCCCTATTGTTAACCAACTAGAGGTTGATTTTAAGTAAAAAAAAAATTCTTTTAGGATAAGCTAGCCATTGCTATGTGTATGGCTATAATTTGTTGGAGACCTGGTAATGTAATTATGATCCATTGGGCATCCTATAAATTTGTTAGCGTGGAGACGAACCAAACTTTATTGCATCCTGCAGCACAAGGTAATCAGTGCTAAAAAGACAATTTTCTCTTTATGAGTGGTCACAGATTCGAAATTCAAATAACATTCACTAAATATTAAAATAGTTGAGTGGCTTGATTTCTAATTTTATTCGAAAAAATTAAAATTATATGAATACCCTCACTTCAGTACCTCCCAAATCCCCATCTCCATTTTCTATTTAGAGAAATTATGTACTATAGTCCCTACTAATTATATGGTCTACAATAATTATTATTCTAAAATTTGTACAACACTCTTTCTCTATGGTCCTCCTATCGCAGTCATCGCATTCGTCCCCGTGTCAACCTTCATAAATATAAATACTTGAAAGATAAGATATTAACACTTGAAAAAAAATATTAATACTTTGATGCGTAACTTGATCATTCTTTTTTCAGTCTCTCAATCGTCTTCGCGTCAACCTTCATCTAATGAAGTAGTGGGGACCCCATATCACCACATCAACATTCTCCAATCGTTTCCACTTCAACCTTTCCTCTAACAAAAATAGTTAACCACGTAGGTATAAACAGGAGTGGATCCATAAAAACCTAGGGGTAGGCAAGTGTCTACCCCTGAATTTTTTTTTTTTTAAACCCAATACAATTTGAGCCTAGTGCCTACCCCTGGGCCGAAAAAATCCATTTACTGGAGAGAAATCTTTGCTGTAGAAAAAAAACTTCGCTTCAGAGAGAGAATTCACGTCAAGTCTCTGAAAACTCCTTCGCTAGTTCGCTAGAGAAAAACCCTTAGAAAAGGAATTCGTGTGATGTCTCTGAGTTCGCTCTCTCCGGATATCTCTTACTCTCTCTTCCTCTCTTCCTTTTTTTCAACAGGTTTGAACTAAACTCGATTTGGGATTTTACTTGATTCCCCTTCTTGCTTCCTTGTTGACTGAGCACCACGTGAGGAGTAGACGACCACTTCTGAGGCAGGAAAGGCGTGAGTTCAAGCGAATATTGAGGATCGCAGTATTCCTCCTCTATCTTTCTCATTTACTCATTACAGGTCTGCACCTGATAAGCCCCGAGGGCTGATTTTAGTTGTATGCCATGAAATTGTTGTTGATTCGTGTTCTTGCTCAGTTTTGAATTATTGTAGTATCAAGTATGTGAACCGAACCCTTGAGCCTTTGAGATTGTTATTTTGAAATCAATTGTGGAATTGAGCCTTGATGCATAAATTAATTAATGATTTCACCCTTTAGACGATTTCACAAATTACTAGTATGGTACTAGATAGCTTCTCTAATTTAGTAGATCTCATTTTTGGGGAAATTTTAGAATCTCACTTAGTTAGACATTTCAAGTAACCAGTTCACCGGAGAAATGCCAGTGTCAATATGGGGCTTGTCTAATCTTTTGGATTTATCTCTTTGTGATAATAAGCTTGTTGGTCAGGTACCATCAGAAATTGGAAATCTTAGGTTTCTCAATTCCCTCTCTTTAAGTGATAATTTGTTCACTGGTATGATTCCTGATTCTATAGTCAAATTACAGAAGATCTCGTACTTCAATCTTTCAAACCATGTATTGATGGGTCTCCTCAATGTATTAATCTTTATGTTGTTGCGGGACAAAGTACTAACCCTCGATGTACTTAGAAGAAGGGGAATGGAGTTTGACGTAGAAGCAAGATGTGTAATCAGGGGCAAACTGAAACTTCTTTGCATCTGTTCTTCGCGTGCCAGTTGACAGTCATGGTGTTGGCTGTTTTGGAAGCAAGGTTGGGGATCCTATCATGTCCCCTCAGGAATCAGTACAGAAATTATGGGACGAATCATGGAAAGGGGTCAGGGGTCTGATGTCGTCACATGCATGGACTGCTTACTTCGTGTGCACCTGCTGGTCAGTTTGGAAGTAACGAAATGACATAATCTTCAACGGGAAAAAACTAATCCCATTAACGTTGTAAACAAGATCCTGGAGAAGGCTAATCTGTGGCTAAACTTATGTAGATGAGTATCAGGGTTAGGCATTTAACAGGGTTGTTTCCATATGATATTGTAAGAAGGGGCATAGAGGGGACTTAAGAAATGCTATCGGTAAAAGGTGGGAATTTTAGCAGGTTTTGAGTTAAAAAAATAGTGGATGTTGTGTGTAATAACTATAATAATGATGCTTTAAATTAAAAAAGAAATTAAAAATATGCAAAAGTATGAGTTGATTTTTTTTTAAATTGTTTTTTTATCTAGTACTCGATTAGTTAATGGGTTTGAACCCGATTAGTGCCCTACACTAACAAAAATCCTGAATCTGCCCGTGGGTATAAATACTTTAGTGCATAAGTATAAATACTTGCAGTACTTGATATTAATACTCTCCACGTCATCCAATGTCATATGTAAAAAATAGGTATAAATACTTGCACGATGAAATATAAATATTTGTGTAACAACAAGTCCGAAAGTACGTCATCATTGATCTCATTTGAAAAAGAAAATTGCGTAGAAGACATTTGTGGTTTTAGATTCGCAAAATTTCTCACAGATCGTCAGAAATATTGATGAGATTGAACGAAAAAAAAAACCCACATCTAAAAACGTGTATGGTCCCCCATGTAGTTTGAGTTATCCCCCATATGCATTTATGGTGCGGGTATGTTTGAGAAATTTGATTGGTGAGACAATTATTTACGTAAAAATTATTCACTTCATAGGTAATAAATATTTCTGTTCATATGTATAAATATTTCCTTGCATAAGTATTAATATTTTAGAAAGATTTTTTGTGCCCCCTGAGATAATTATGACAATTATAGTGCGGATATTGTTATCAGTTCTAAAAAAAAAACTAAGTACAAAAATCGAGATAGAAAAAAATAAAGAAAAAAAAAATATACAAATAATATCATCGGAGATAAGACCATTTTTTTTTCTTTTAGGTTAAACAGCCAAAGGTTGAACTTTTTGTATTACGAATTGAACTTATTTTTATTATTTAGGTACATTATATATTAAATTTTGTATAAATTGAGAATTGTTTAATCACCGACCGAAAGTTGAAAAAATAAAATTCCTAAAAGTTCAGTTACTTTGGAAATAAAATCACCAATTCAATTGTACCTAATTTACATACAATCGTAAATTATGGATTTTGAGAATCTAATGTTAGCTATCGCTTATTAATTTGACTCATTGTTATATTCTTTGATCTCATCATAGATAACATTAACATATACTCAAAACACACCGACGTGTCGGTGTTGCATATTCGGCAGAAAGCCAGAAAGTAAATATTGTCAAGACAAAAAGCCTAAAAGCACTATTTTATTTTTAAAAACTATTACTGAATCTTCAAATTTTACGAAACCAACATGATTATAAATTTTTTTACAGGAACCATCTCCACCGAAATGAGGCTCGGTATGAAAATTAAAAACCAGATACGGGACTCGGTATCAAATTTGAACCCATTTGAGTCCACTTCCCTCTCGTCGTGGCCACAGAAAATCAAATAAATGAAAAACCGGATATGGGGCTCGGTTTTGTGGAATTAGAAACCGGATATGGGACTCGGTTTGGTGAGAAATGAAAACCGGACCCCAATTTCAGTTTCCCACTTGAATTATATTTTATTGTTGTTGTGGTCCCCATCTCTCTTGGTCTCTCTTACTTTTTTTTTTTTTTTTTTTCCGTTGCTTCAACAAAGCAAACAAATTCACAGTTGCTTCAGCAAATCCTATAATATATTATAGATATAAATTAAAAAAAAGACAAAAAATCAAACAAATTCACAGTCGTTTGGCAAATTGAAAAATATATATATATAACCAGTCATGGTATTCGGTTTCTCAAAATGAATTTGTCAGAAAAAAAAAAAAACTAAAACCGGTCATGGTATTCAGTTTCTCAAAATAAAACCATCCATGGCATTCGGTTTCTTGAAATGGGTCAGGGGTGTGTAACAATTGTTTCTTGAAATGAATTATGGGTGTGTAATAATTGTGTGGCATTTCAAACCGAGCCTCATATCCGGTTTTAAATTTCCATACCGAGCTTCATTTCTGGTGGAGATGGTTTTTGTAAAAAGATTTGTAATCAATGCTGGTTTTGTAAATTTTGAAAATTTAGTGATCGTTTTTAAAAAAGTTTCTAAAAGCACCAGTGTTATTTGAATTCCAGATTTGTAGGGGTCTTTCTTGTACGGCAGTGCCTCGGATCCAGAGAATCTTTCCGCATAGGAAGCCCCTGCCATGCCCGGGACAAGATAATTTTAAATAGACTCCGTGTTCCTACGCCATAATTACTGGCCGGTGGCCGCAAGTAATATCGGTCAGTTTGAAACCGGTGCAGGGAATCTTATCAGCATGGTCCATGCTCTTTTCTCGGCATGAAAAGAAGTGAAGCCTGCGCCGCTGACACTCCACATTTTCCGATATATTATACCGTGCAGCTGTATAAACGTTTACAGATGTAAAGCGGGTCGATATACTGATTACTAGACCCGCCGTACAAAAAGAATGCTATAATTCAAAACAAAATATTTGACACTGTTCACAGTAGCTGCATGCTCAGTACTCACAAGTCACAACAAAGCTCCTGCAAATCCATTTCGTTGGACTAACGCTGGAAAAAAAAAAAGAGTGAGGCTACGATCGAATGCATAGCACGGATTGGGTCCGTGCCACGATTCAAAATTTGACTTTTAAAATCTTAACGGTCGATCTGAACTGTTCAACATGATTATAAAATGAATATGTACTTGCAAACCAAATTTTACATTTTTTTGAATTTTTTTACTATTTTTTCGAAAATCACTTGATCTGAACATTCTGGACCATCCAAAAACAGCCTATCTAAAAAAATAGTAAAAAAATTCAAAAAAATGTAAAATTTAGTTTGCAAGTACATATTCATTTTATAATTATGTTGAACAGTTCGGATCAACCGTTAGAATTTTGAAAAGTCAAATTTTGAGCCGTAGCACGGACCCAATCCGTGCTATGCATAGCACCGTAGCCTCACTCAAAAAAAAAATGTTATGCTGCATTCAAAAAATTATATTCACGTACTGCTTTTTTACTTCGGTAAATTCAAAAACAATTATTTAAAAAAACAGTATAATTGTTTGATTATTTTATATGGTGTTGTAGAAGCATGGTATTGATTTTTTTATATTTATAATGACAATTCTTAATTATTTTCTGATAAATTATACCAAAACAATCACATCAATCTTTTAAAAAAAAAAGCTTTCCGAGCTATCAGAAGAAGGAATCTTCAGATCCTGGGAAGGAAAAATATATATTTAGTTTGGGCTGAAAATATGGAGTTCACGTAACGTTGTACCCAAAATGTGACGAAGCAAGCCAGAATGGGTCTTTGACTGATTGACTGATACCAAGGAATTAAAATCTAGTACCATCCCATGGAATGACATTTGAAGCTACTTGCAAACTAAAAAGAAATGGTGTCAAATCACTTCATTTTAAATATTTCAATTGCTATCTAATCATAGTTCTTAAAATGTGGCCTCTTATATTATTATTACAGTAAGCAGCTTTCTTTTCCAGGTTGTGTGGGGTTTAATACTTCTTGAAAAATCAAAAGTATAGAAGTGCTGGCAGTTATGTAGTTGTAGCTGTCTGTCTCTATTCAATTGCATTAGCGGAAGTTAAAGCAAATAGCTTCACTGTTATTAATCATAGAATGGAAAAGGCCAAAAGGGTCTCAGTGTTTGTTTGCATCATCTAAGTATCGAACTGTAGACATCGGAATAAAAGATGAAGTAATAGCAATACAGCATGATGATGATATGATGATGATCAATTGACGGCACTTTTTGTTTCTTCTAGTTTTATTTTTATTTTTTGCTGTATGTAATCTTCAAAATTAATTGCTGTTTACAGCTTACTCGGCAATGCTTTTTCAGCTTGAAAACAGAATAATAATCAACATTGTTCTATAAAATGAGAATGCGGTGTTATAATACCTGTTTTTATCTGATCAATACAATGGTGAAGCTGATTTGGTGAAACCTGTGTTCATCTAATCAAACGCTATTGTCGGATAACTGAAGTTGTTGAGAAATTCACAAAATGAGTTTTAAGAAGCTCTAAATTGTCAGCGCGGATTTATTATGATGCTCCATTTGGCATGTGGGTCCTTTATCTGGTCTATTGCCCATTCATACATATATACCCTCGTGTTTATGGTATGATAAATTTTTAGTCGTTGATGCATGAGCGTATGTTTGAAAACAAGAACCGCGTACTGTCGTTTGCATTTATTTATTCTCGCAGCATTCCTGATTACAAACAAACGTAGGCTAAAGGTCCCACTGATTCCAACAAGTACCACACCAACAAAAAC
Organism: Carex myosuroides; assembly: GCA_028015225.1. Taxonomy (NCBI): domain Eukaryota; kingdom Viridiplantae; phylum Streptophyta; class Magnoliopsida; order Poales; family Cyperaceae; genus Carex; species Carex myosuroides. Next base: position 6,564,403 of record CM051484.1, on the reverse strand, counting down.
ACATCATGAAAAGTAAATTGAACCGAATTATTGGTTTAGTCTCGTTAAGCTATCCTCTGTGCTAGCAGATAGAATATAAAGAAGAGAGTAGAGGAGGAAGGGAAAGGACACAATTTTCACAGCTTCTGCTGGAATCGAAACAATGGCTCAGGTACAATAGTTTTTGTATTTTCTATGCTCATAGCGTGCAACAACTTCTAGTAACTGCTGAGATTGAATCATTAATTCGGTACCATAAAATAACTCGATGAAATCATTCATCGAATCATTGATTGGTTCGGTACCATCTACGAGCTTGGGAAAAGGTAATTCATCTTGGTTTGGATAATTTTTTTAATTCCTAAATAAAAAAATTGAATTTGTTAGCTGTGAAAAAAAAACAAAAAAAAACAAATATTTAGAATTATGTTGTAAACCCACGATGCCATGTTCTTAACTACTAAAACTAATACCAAATTAAAATGTCCTAAACTCATGATGTTTAAGTTATAGTCCCCATCCATTAACCAGCTAAATTTATATTGTAGAGTTTACAATTTAGAGTAGAACTAGGGTGTTTTTAAGTTCGTCAAATCTCTTGATGAACTCAACTCTAAAACTTATCAGATTGACTTTAAACGATGAATCTAAATCGTTGAAACTCATCTACTTTACCAGTGATGCGTTTACATACAAAAATTTTAAACTTTCAAATTAATTTAGCATAAAGTCAAGCAATCAAAATTAGAATGTTTATAAATTAATTTTAATGTATTTATTTTTTGAACGTTTTTTTACAACTTGACTCTATACAAAATTAATTCTAAAATTTAAAATTTTTGCATGTAGATGCATCACTAGTAAGGTAGATGGGTCTCAACTGTTTGGATTCGTCATTTGAAGCCAATTCGATGGCTTTTAGAGTTGAGTTCACAAATAGACTTGATGAACTAATTAAGAACATCCTAGTTCTACTCTTACAATTTACTAAATTTTCAGAAATTTTGTTTCAACGACGTCCGCGTATCTTAGTGATAACAAATTTAAATTAATTTTGATCATCCAATAAATCAAGAACAAAATTGAAAAAACAAAATTATAAAATGTTATATTTTTTCAGTAAGAAATAGTATAATTTGAATTGTGATAGTTGAGAGACTATCAACATTTCTATTTTAAACAGATGAATAAATAAAAGAAATAGGAAATATTTTCTCGTGGCCAATTTTGGTCAATCGTAGACATCACAAAAGATGCGTAATTAAACTAATAATCTCATTAGGAAGTTTCTCATGCATCGGATGACAGTAATCAAATCAAACCAATAAGGATCGTATGCATGTTTTTGGTAGAGGTGCTACTTTTATCCGATTACCCGGATCCGATCCGGAACCGAACCGGATCCGACCCGGAACCGACCCGGATCCGGTTAATTTGGGTAGGGTATGGTTTAAAAAATATAACCGGTTAAATTATGGGTACGGTTACAAAATTAATAATTTAATATCCGATCCGGATCCGAACCGGAACCGATATTGTAATGGATAGGATATGGGTTTGAATTAGTTATCCGACCCGATACCCATATAAATACCCGATAAAATATATATTAATAACTATGAAAATACAATTTTACATATAATCAAATTAACAAATGTCACGCCAGTAATCACATTTTGCATATTAATTTTTTAATAAAATTTATTGCTCTGAATATATCTTTCAATATATGCCTTATATATCCCGTGCATAATCATGAAAATTTATTGCTCTGAATATATCTTTCAATATCTACCTTATATATCCTTTGCATAATCATGAAAATTTATTGCTCTTAATATATCTTTCAATATTTGTCTTATATATCCTCTGCATAATCATGAAAATTTATTGCTCTCATTGATATGTCATTTGCAATAAATCTCATTGAAATCAAATATCTGCCATAAATTTAATTCTCTATTAAAAAATTAGTATTAATATTCCATTCATGGATTTTTTGAATCATAGAAAAAGAAAATCACCATCTCCAATATTTTACTTTCTCAAATTCTTGGGAGTTGTGACATATATCCGCTTCGGATCCAGAACCGCCCATATCCGGACCGGACCCGATAATCCACAAACAAGTTATGGGTATCTATCTATCCGGAACAGAAAGACTGGACCCGAAATATCTACGGATAGATAGGTATCCGGATTCAGACCCGACCCGATTTGAAACAAATAAGTATATGGATCAAAATTTGAACCCGAACACTTTTAGGGTACGGATCCAAATATAATAGTATCCGGACCCGACCCTACCCGATAGCACCTCTAGTTTTTGGTAAACTGACGGCCCGTCCAGAATTCAAATCAGTTCCTATTATTTTTAAATTTTATTAAAATTTGTTATTCAATTTTGTGAGGTTAATACATGAGAATGACCGTTCCGACATTAGTTCGTACCAATCAAATTTTCATATTAATGAGATTGCGACCATTCCGATTTAAATAGTTTGCACTTTGGATAATTGTGGACCGTTGATAACAAAATGACACCTGTCACTGAGCACTTAATTTATCGCATTAAATGAATTGCCTCAGCTTGGTCTCACCCGTATCAGGTCTATATCGGCCAGGGATCCGGATCCGGATCTCCTGAAGGCGTACTCGAGAAAACTCTTATTAAAAGAAAGAAAAGGGACTGAAAGAGAGAAGAGCACGCATGATTTCACCTTCATATCGTCTGTGATAAAATCGTTCTTTTACTTACATTTTATACATATTTCATTTTTTGTCTCTTCCTCTTCCGTCCGTTCATCTTTGAAATTCATTGTTATTGAGCAAGTAAACGACCCTATTTATATCCAGTCAGGATTCAGTATCATTCCGCTCCACTCTTACCTCCTTCTGAAATACACCCTAAAATATCTCAAAATTTGAGTCTAGATCCGGGCCATCCGATTAGAATTCAAACTATTCTGATATGATATAAAATTTGCAGAGTTCATTTAATATTTGTGTAAATTTTGATCAAATGGTTCACAACCAAGTTCCAATTTTAAGTTACTCCCCATATAATCTATATCGGTCACTGGATTCGATGAAAATAACGAGGAGAGAATTACGGTATATTATATACCTGTAGTTTAAAAAAAAAGGAGAATGATATTTTGTTACAAAGAATTTTATATTTATGATTGGAAAACTAATTTTAAATCCACTCCTTCCATTAAAGTTCATTATGAAAATAAAATAAAAGTGAAAAGGTATTTAATAAAAGATTGTTGTCAGCTCGTTATATGAATGAGACAATACTTTTCTGAAAATAGTACTAGCTGGTTAATTATTATTTTTCTTCTCTTGTTTGCTACAGATTTTTTTTTATAGAATTTTAAATTTTGACTTAGAGTATACATTGACTTTAAAATATAGTTGACGAGAATCTTTAACTTATTAACAATAGACATGAATTCATCGCACTGACCAATTAAAACATTGTAAAGTACCATAGCCTCACTTTTCTTATTTGATCTCTCTAGTATCATATTTAAATTGTAATTTATGTTATTTTGTATTTATTTTTCAAACAATAGCTACTTGACAATGAACAGAGTCAATTAAAACTTTGAAACCACAATTTCAATCACTGATCGCTTTCATTAAACACAACCTAGCAATTTTAAAAGATCAAACCTTACAATATCGGAAATGAAAATTCCCGAGAACATCATTCTTCATTGAAGCTTCGGGAAATGCATTAATTAATTTTCTCGTTGTTATATTGAAATTTTACTCTAAAACAATTAATTCGAAGTCTTAATCAACAATTAATGTAAGCGAAAGAATTTTACTTTTCCCGCAAGTATTCCTATTTCCTAACCAGTCCTTCCCAACTTATAAAACATCAGTATTGTGATTTACAATTTCATATATGAAAACAAAATAAAAGAAATAAAAGAAATAATAATAAATATCATTAAAACCAAAATGCACGGTGGCCTTAGTGATTAGAAATGGAGATGAGAAAGAACTAAACAAGTTGCAGGCAAATACCAAGTCAAAAGTGCTTACGAGTTACCTAAAGTTTGCAGTTCACGTTCCAGCATCATTGCAAGCGCTTTGTTTCTTTCTTTTTAGTTTTTTTTTATTCTTTTAGATCTCCTCTAACGCCGGATATATATTTTAACAGAGTTAATTTAACTTCATGCAGCTCACAAACAATAGGAAACGCAGTGTTGATTCTATAGTCTGTGCGCTGCATGAAGTGAAAACTACTCTGTTAAAGTATTTCCCTGAAGACCTCTCACGCATAGTCGCACAGCGCTGCAACGAAGAAGCAGAATTTTTTTTTTTTGAGGATTAGTGGAAATCTTCCACTAAGAAATATATTGATACTAAAAAAGTTATATACAAAGCTCATTTACTTGTTCAAAGGAACCAGTAATGACTCATAAGGATTTAAGAAGAAGAACGAAAAAGAATTTTAACCTACACACACGCTACCAAACCGTAATGAAACAGTTTAGTTGTTACAAAGGTTCAAGAAGGCAGAAATTTATTCTCGTTTTGCAGCACTAGCCCGGATTCGGGCTAGCGCTGCAAAATTTTAGACAAGGATTTCCCTCACTTTTATGGTTTAAAATTTATTCTCACCCGTTTTAGAATTCGGGCTGCAAAACGGATTCGGGCTAGTGCTGGGCAGGAACTAGAAAAGAAATTAGTCACGCCGTGCTCAGTAACGTCACGGAACGTCACATCACGTCACGTGAGTCGATTACGTAACGTGACTCGCGTGACATGACCGCATTCGAGCAAAAATTACAAGTCACGTCACGTTACGTGGTCACCTCACGTCACGTCACGTCACGGTATGAAACATAGAGTATCTAACTTTTTTCTACTTAATTTTTAGTTTATTTTTGTACACATAGAGTATTCATGTTTCTCTTATGGTGTAGGTTCAGTGATACCGATACTCATGTAATACTGATTTTTATTTTCTCTAGTTTAGAACAATTTGTAATTTAAATTTTTAAAGTAATGTCAAATACCCAACAACCTTTCCTAAAAAAGTTACAACATTATTTACCTATTTTATAATTTTTATAATTTTCATATTTTGTGATATCTTTTTTTTTCTGAATTTCAACAATTTTAAAATATAAAAAAAAAGTTTCACGTGATTAATTTACGTCACGTCACGTGTGGTCACGCCACGTGTAGTCATGGCGTGACTACGCGCGACGTGACCGTCTGCTACTATTTTGATCACGTCACGTGACTAAATCACGACATGTTTGTCACGTCGCGTCACGGCGTGTCACGTATTTCCTTCTCTAGCAGGGGCAGTAGTATTGGGCTTTGAGATTCATGCCAAATTAAAAAGAACGGTCCGGATCCACTAATTGTAAAAGATTCCCTTTTCAGGTAATGCACTGGATGTGAATGAAGGGTTTTCGGGTAGGTTATATGTGCAACAATTCGATTCTGTTCATGATTTGTTTACTACCCAAAAATCAAAATTCAAGTATAAAACTAATTCCAAAATTCATATAAAGTTTACCACTAGATGCGCAGCGGAAATCTTTGTCTAGTCGTAGGAGCAGTTATCCTCTTCCAGCAGTTGTCCTTCTGCTTCTTCTCTGTGTCAGAATACGCACCAGCGACAGCAGTTGCGTCTCTATTAGTATCCACTCGAACAAGTTGACAAACTACCGTAAGTCGGTATGCTAGTCCCAACAGACATTTTCTTTTCTTTCTCTATTTCTCTCTTTCGTTTTCTGTGAATAGTGTAGACTGAGTGGTAGTCCAAAAATGAACAGATCACTGCATATTTATAAATCATATGCACTATTTCAATCACACCACTTCAAATAGACTTATTAGAGATATATAGCAGATTATTAGGCCTATAATATATCCAGCTTAATATCTTAATGAGGAGGGTTCAAATGCCTCCATTTTTCATGCCTCCACTATGCCTCTATTTTTAAAACTTTAATAACTCAAAATTTAAAACTTAAAAGTCAAAATAAAACTGTTGGATATGATCTATATTATTTTATCTATGCACGTGTAAAAAATTATGACATTTCAATTTTGTTTTGGTTGTCATCAAAAGTTTGTAAAAAACGTACTAATGTGGATAATTTCTAGACGTTGATTTTTCAACTTATTAATTCACATAAAAATAAAATCAAAATGTGATAATTTTTTATGAGCACATAGATAAAATGATGTAGATCATATCCAACAGTTTTATTTTGACTTTTAAGTTTTAAATTTTGAGTTATTAAAGTTTTTAAAAATAAAGGCATGGTGGAGGCATAAAAAATAGAGGCATTTGAACCCACCTCTATCTTAATACATTAATTCGGTCCAAATCATTTAGTCTGTACAACATTTCATATATGGGTGCGTTTGGATGACACAGGAATAGCGCTAACCCAGGAACAGCTGCTATTTCTGGCGAGCTATTCTTAACACAGCACGTTTGGGTGAAAAAAAACGCTATTCTCAACAAAGGAATAGCTCGGGTTAGCTGTTGTTCCGCTATTCCTATGAAATGTTGGGTTAGCAGCTATTTCTAACCCCAGGAACAGCTGCTATTCCGAGCTATTCCTTGATTCATCCAAACGCACCCATAGTGAATTCAATTGAATTGGCATGAGAGAAAAAAAAAGGCTTCCATTTCTCATCATTACTCAGCTTCCCATATTAGTCTGTAGTTTGGTCCCAATTAACCTACTAATGAAAGAACTTTCTTTTTTCTCTTTTGCATAAAAGGAACTATTGACAGAGGCAGGCCCGGCCCTGGCCCAGGGTACCCAGGGCGATGGCCTTGGGCCCAAAAATTCAGGGGGCCCAAAAAAAAAAATTTATATGTATATTGGTAAAATCGTTTCTTTCCATTCAATTTTTTTGACTCTGGGCCATTGTTTTATTTGGGCCATCAAATCAAGAAAGAATTTTTTATTCAGCTAGCCGACTTTTGTCTCTGCTTTATTCGATTCCCAATTTTTTATTCAGCTAGCCGACTTTTCTATTCAGCGGAAACCCTTATTCGATTCCCAAGAAAAACTTTCTCTGCGGCAGCCGAAAAAAAAGATTGTCTCCGCGGCTTCAAAAAAAAAAAACTGTCTCCGCGCCTCCGTCTACAGGCTAGGCTTGATTTGAGTAACTCATAGTTGGGTCAGATTTGATATTGAAATCATTTACTGCACAGAGGTAATTTTAACTTAGATTTTGCGGCAGATTTGAGGAACTCATAGTCATAGTTGGGTCTTCTGTGCCTCATCACTCAGGTTCTATACTTTATTTTTATTTTAATTTAAAACAATGTTTCCTAGAAAATATGCATCAGGTAGCGAAAAAAGAAATAGAAAAAGAGAGGGAGAAGAGAAACTAAAACCTCAAAAAGGTTCTATTCAAAAGCTTTGGAAGAAAATTAAACCGCAAAATGAGTCTTTGGAAAACCAAATTGAAAGTCAGGTGCACGAACAAACAACAAATGTGTCTGAAAATGAAAATGAGGTAAATGAAGAAGTAACAAATATGCTTGAAAATGAGACTAGTGAAAATATTGAAGAAATTAATCATGTGTCTGAGTGCTTAGATTCTTCGTTATCTATAAATATATATGATCCTAGAGTGTGGGATGGTTTAGATTCAAAACTGAGAGATTTGCTTATTGAGAACGGTCCTATTAGAGATTCTAATATTAATTTTCCTAAGGATAATTACAATAGGGGGTTTTCCACATATTATTTTGATCAAAAATTAAGAAATGGAGAACTTATTGATAGGAAATGGTTGGTTTACTCAAAAGATTTAAATAAAGTATTTTGTTTTTGTTGTAAAGTTGTAAGACATGTCCGTTCTAAAAGTCAAATAGCAACTATAGGTGTTGATGATTGGAAACATCTAAGTGAAAAAATTAAACTACATGAAGATAGTAGTGAACATTTTACCAATCTTAAAGCTTGGGCTGAACTACGAGTTAGATTAGGAACAAATCAAACTATTGATAAAGAATTACAAGAACAAATCAAGAAAGATACAGAACATTGGAAACAAGTTATGATTAGAATAATTTCCGTTGTTAAGCGTCTTGCAATGAATAATCTGGCATTTCGTGGAACAAATGAAAAAATTAATGAGGGTTCTAATGGAAATTTTTTAGGCTTTCTAGAATCAATTGCTGAGTTTGATCAAACAATGAAACATCATTTTCGACTCATTCAAGATAAAGAGATTCATTATCATTATCTTAGTCATAAAATACAAAATGAATTAATTGCCATGTTGGCATCAAGTGTCAGGAATGCAATAATAAATAAAATAAAAGAAGCTAAATATTTTTCTGTGATTCTTGATTGCACTCCTGATGCTAGTCACACAGAACAAATGACTTTGGTAATTAGATGTGTTGATGTTGCAAGCTGTCCAATAAAAATAGAAGAATACTTTTTAGAATTTTTAAATGTAGAAAACACATCTGGGTTGGGTCTTTTTGGTGAATTACAAGCTGCTCTTAATTCTCTTGATTTAGATATTAATGATGTAAGGGGACAAGGATATGATAATGGTTCTAATATGAGAGGAAAACATCAAGGTGTCCAAAAAAGATTACTTGACCTAAATCCTAGAGCTTTTTATATGCCATGTGGTTGTCATTCTCTTAATTTAGTACTTTCTGATATGGCAAATTCTTGTTTGAAAGCAAAATATTTTTTTGGAGCATGTCAGGCTTTGTATAATGTGTTTGCTAATTCAACAAAACGATGGAACATTTTACTTCAATATGTGGATGATTTAACTTTGAAGTCCTTGTGTGTAACAAGATGGGAAAGTCGTATAGAAAGTGTAAAAGCAATAAAATATCAAGCTCCCAAAATAAAAAAGGCTTTAATAAAATTAGCTGAAGTTTCTAATGATCCAAAAATAAGTTGGGATGCTGAAAAATTAGTATCAAGTGAATTGTCCAATTTTGAATTTATTTTGAGTTTGGTTATTTGGCATGAAATATTGTTCAAAATAAACTTGGTGAGCAAAAACTTACAATCTGAAGATATGCATCTTGATGTAGCTATTGAAAGTCTGAAAGGGTTAGTTTCTTTTTTTGAAAAATATAGAGAAAATGGGTTTACTTCTGCTATGATTGATGCTAAAGAGATTGCTGATGAAATGGAATTGAACCAGTGTTTCAAGTTAAACGTAGGGCTATAAGAAAGAAACATTTTGATGAAAATCCTGATACAGATAGAGAGCAACAATCTGCTCAAGAAAATTTTAGAACAGACTATTTTCTTGTTTTAGTTGATATGGCAATTTCTCAATTGAAAATCAGATTTGAACAAATTGAACTTTTTGAATCTATATTTGGTTTCTTGTTTGATGCATCACGGTTAATTTCATTAGATGATGAAGGAATGAAAAATTATTGTTTGAAACTTGAAAATGCTTTGACACATGGTGAGAATTGTGATATTGATGCACAACGTTTATTTGCAGAATTACAAATATTGCAGGTAATGCTACCAAATGAAGCGAGTCAAGATGGAAATGCATGGAACTCCATTAAAATTATGGAGTTTGTAAAAAAGATGGACATGTTTCCGAATATTTTAGTTGCTTATAGAATTTTACTAACTGTACCTATTACTGTGGCATCAGCAGAAAGAAGTTTTTCAAAATTTAAGTTGATAAAATCTTATTTACGGACAACTATGACTCAAGATAGGTTGAATGGATTAACAATATTAAGTATTGAAAAAAATATTGATGTTGAACATATAATTGGTGATTTTGCCTCTAAAAATGCAAGAAGGAGTCATTTCAGATGAGATGTGATTTAGATGTGTTTTTTGTGCAGGTACAACATGTGTTCAAAATTGATTTATCAAGAAGCAAGCAAGAAGCATGGTGTGGGTATGTTCATCATTATATATGTTTTATTTTGAGGGTTATTGGTTTTATGTCCCTCCTATTTTGTATGATATGACCTATTAATAAAAAAAATTATTTACATAAAATGTTCAAAATTTTCTTCCGCCCCGGACCCCAAAATCCTCAGGACCGGCCCTGGACAGAGGGGAGCTGGACAGAAAAACATTTCCGATGCTGCTTGGCACTGTTTCATTGATGGTAGAAATCAAAACCCAACTTGCTAACTAATTTGGTTCCGATTAGGAGGCAGTAAAAAAGAAGAAGAGTTGCTTAGAATCTTGACATTATAAGGATTCCTAAACTTTCATGCATGTGTTTGGTAAGTGTAAGCAGTGGTGATTTAAATTTTAAGATGTTTTAATGCTTCAAATAAAGAGTGAATTGAGATTTTTGAAGTGGAATAAGTTAAAACATTAAGTTTCTAAATTGTTGATATTTTTTTAATCTTTACTAATATACTTGCTAACATAATAGATTTAGATGGCAGTGGCTTGCTGCTGATGGTTCAGCTGGTGGGATTTCAACTGGGTACAATGATGAGTTGGTCCAGGAGTTATTTTGTTGGATAGGTAAAGTAATTTTTTTTATTGAATACCGAGTGAGGCTACGGTGCTTTGCAATGTACACATACTTAGTGTACTTCGATACAGCAGGCGTTATGTTTATATCAAGATGCTCACTTAAAGAAAATCGAGTACGTGTGGCGAGTATGTGTCTAAATTTAGACTTTTACATATAAAAATACATCAAGAAGATGTATAAAATCAAAATATTTGATTGGAGGGCTATCAGTGGGTTGATATTGAATCTGAAATTTCATATTTTAATCCAAACCGTTGGCGGATCAGGACATTTACGCGCTTAATATAATATTAAGAATGGAGAAATAGTGATTATTAAATACAAATGCAAATTTAGTATCTAATTTGATTTAAATATACTTGACCGATCAAGTACATGACGGCACTGAATTTTGAATCTTGCAATATCTGAACCCACTAAAATAATCAATACGACCTTTTATTAGACCGGTTCATAAGATGGGCATAAACCCGAACCCGATTGGATTAGGTCCGCCTCGTTTAGCAGATCCTAGATTGAAAATTCTGTGACTGTTAGTCTGTTTATCCGACAAATAATAACATAGGTACTATTGGCGGATCAGGACATTTACGCGCTTAATATAATATTAAGAATGGAGAAATAGTGATTATTAAATACAAATGCAAATTTAGTATCTAATTTGATTTAAATATACTTGACCGATCAAGTACATGACGGCACTGAATTTTGAATCTTGCAATATCTGAACCCACTAAAATAATCAATACGACCTTTTATTAGACCGGTTCATAAGATAGGCATAAACCCGAACCCGATTGGATTAGGTCCGCCTCGTTTAGCAGATCCTAGATTGAAAATTCTGTGACTGTTAGTCTGTTTATCCGACAAATAATAACATAGGTACTATTGTTTAGTTAGGCAGCCGTTGGAATCCCTTTTCTTGTCTCCTCTTTTGCCACGAGCTGCCTCATGATAATTAGTGTAATCTAATCATAGGCAATAAATAATCTTTATTGATTACAACAATTACTACTCCATGCAAATAAATAAATTATGAGCTACCCTCTCACTCTTTGTATTGCAAGTAATATGTGTAATTGTTTTTCATTCAGATTTAAACAAAATGCAAGCCAGTTTTAAGGGGAAAATCTAAAATTTTCCCAAAGATCATCTTGCTCCTGCGCAAACTTCTATGAAAATAATAAATAAATATAAATAAAGGGCATCCAAGAAAGAAAGGAAGCAACTTTGAGGTCATAAAAGCAATCCGTTCACCTGTTAATCTCTAACTAAACACCAAATCCACCTCAAAACCACGCATCAATCCAAAAGAATAGTACCAAAGGGCCCTCAACTTTACAACATTACACAAAGTTGTATTTAAGCTAATGTAAATGAACCCAAAATGAACTAATGTAAACAGGCTGACAGGCATCTCTGAAAACATTATTCAAGCTTTCAACCATCTGGACTAACAATATTTTGATTTTTGACAGTGTATAATTTTTGAAATAAACAGCGGAATTGTATAGTTTGTTTGGACCTTTTGAATTACCATTTGAAGAGCATTTCTTTTTCTGTGAATAAAAACGGCACTATATCAGGCCTGCACTGTCCACAACGGCACAACGGTTCGGTTAATTTTAATTTTTGTTGGCGCTCAAGGCATCATTCCGAGTTGCAATAAATACAGAAAGGGAAATTGTCGGGGGCAATTTCTGATAAGACGAGGGGCCCTTTTGCATGTTTGCGTGAAGCGAAGCATGGGGTACTTCTGATGAAAATCAGAGACTCAAACCCAATGCATGACATGGAAAAAAGCAGAAATCAAACCAAAAAAGAGAATCCAAAGAAGAAATTAGCTAGCTTTTAGAACAACGCCATGAACCAAAAAAAGCTAGAGTTGGCTCAACTAAATCGATGTAAATCTCTCATATTTTGCAACAGAAACGAACCTACTCCCAAAACCCCACACAAAACACAGACAACAGAACAAAAGTACAAAACGACCCCTCCTTTTTATGCATGTTTTATGCTTAAACCCCTCTTCCAGGAGGTCGAGACAAGCGATTCTCAAAACCCTAATGGAACATGTATTCTCACTCTCATTTTCTACTATTTCTAACGTCATACTTATTTGACAGAAAAATACTAGCTGACTATAGAATGCAAACAATTAAAGCCGCGCAATTACTTGTCTTTACTCAAGTAGAGTACCGTAAAAATGAAGAGTAGGCACAGCAATGCTTAAAAGGCTGAAAGCGAAAATCGTAAAACCAAATAACGCACAGCACAGCACAATACACTACCTCGCTCTTATACCTCCCTCCCCTTTTTGGCTTTTTCACCATCCCCAAATGAGTGCAAATACCAGCCATCACTAATTCCTTGTCTGCCCTCTTTTTTCTCTCTTCACATTTCTAAACCCTCCTCTCTCTCTCTCTCTCAAGCACCTTCACTCCACAGCATCTCTCTCTCTCTAAAGTCTAGACCATCTCTCAAGCACCTCCCCTCACACTATTTTCTCTCTCTAAAAAGAACCTTCATTAGTTTCCGTACCTCTTGCTCACTCCAAAACCTCTTCCGCTTCGTCTCTGCTACACAACCTCCTTCTGGCCCCAGGAGAACCCCACAAGTAAAACCATGACAGGCTCCAAGAGCATGAGAGAGGCATTAGAGAAGGCTGGTGCTGAAGAAATGGTCCAAAACCAAAACCCAAACCAAAAGGAAAAAGAAAGAGAGAAAGAGAAGGTGGTGAAGGAGAAAGAAGCCCCGGTAGCTAATTACAAGAAAGACAAGGACATCGACACACCAGACACCCGAGAGATCCAGGTCGTGCCGAGCCGTCCTGACACATACTCGTACCCGTATCTCTACGCATCTGTCGTACCGGAAGACCCGCCTTCGCCTCTCGAGCTCGCCGGCTGGTACATCTATGGCTTCTGCTCTTACTTTGTTATGACGGTGCTCTTGCCGGTGCTGTTTCCTCTGCTCATCACTCAGGTCGCTTTCCCGCCTACTGATCTATCGTCTGCAGCTGTGCTTTCGCTCAGAGGCCATTCCTGCTCTCAGAGAGAGATGGCTCTGTAAGTGACTCGTTTATTAGTTCTTTCTATGTTATTTTCATTTGCTGCAAGGTTTATCATTTTAAGTTTGCATGAAATAAGTTTCGACTATACCAAACTTTTGGATTTTTGTTGTTTAGTTGAAGATCTCAGCGTTTTTAAGTAACTACTATTTTATTTGTTTTTTGGACAACTTTTGCTTGAAATTCATAATCTGAAATTTTGAATATGACACCTAAAAATTATTTACTAGATAGTACAGTAAATTTTGTAAGGTACTTTATTTCGTGACTAGCTGTTGTTTCTCTTTCCTATAAAGAATCTTTAAGGCTGGTGAAGTATATTAACTTTGAAATCGAGCCGTATTTTACGTTCACGCTTTGAAGCTTTATAAATTAACCCTTCTAAAGTTCCAAATCAAATTTCAATCCGCGTTTTCTGGCAATTTTTGTCCGTTACCTTTCATCACATGGTTTGTGTGAGTAGGATATGCACATTTACTGTCCAGTGAAATTATTTATTAGTCCTATGTTAGTTTAATTTTTACGGAATAGCCCTTTGACTCTTTTCTATGCGTTAGTTACCCCCAAATTCCGGTAAAAAATTTCTTAGTTTCCTTTAAAAAAGCAGAAAACGATGTGGTGTCAGACTTCACCTTCTTTGTTTATTGTTTATTAAATTGCTTAAACACATCGATTTTCTAAATTGTCTTCTTTCAAGGCCCAAGGGATAATGCATCACCCCTAAGAGCAGTCTATTTCAATTTCTTCTCCCTCGTGTTAACCTTCTGACAACTCTGACATAATTAAGTTCTTGATCAGATTAATTATCCTCCTAATTGTTTTTAGTAGATTTGTTAATTATTAATTGAGGGGTAATTATGGAAGGTGCGCCAATTCACAAGGGGCTTGGTGTTTCTTTTAGCATAAAGATAAAAGCGTGGTACTTCACTGCGGTACAGCTGGAGCAGTTGCAGTAAATCATTATTATTGTCCCAGAGATGGGGCCTACTTCTGTTACAAATTCCTTTGTCTGCACTTTGCCTTTGTGCACCGAAAAGACGTCCTCTTTCTTGTTCAGAGTAATGTGGCCCAGTTGCAAGTTACAGTTAGTGTATTAATTAATATCAGGTCTAGGTCGTGAACCGTGATTCTGTTTTTTGTCGTCTTTTGAGGTCTGAGACACACCGATGCGTCGCTCTCTGTTTTGAACCAAGGACAAACAAAAATTAGCGGGAAACGGTCGTTTTTGTAAATTGTGAGAACACTGCTTATGGTTTCAAAAAAGGATTCCGTAGAAAAAAAATCACAAGTTGCAAATGGATCATCGGTTCACCTTTGCACCATAGCTTCTTTCCTGGTTTCATTTTATGAACAAAATGGAATCTTTTGTTTTTTATCACTGTATCCATCACTTTGGTAAACACCGAGTTAAAAATGTCAATTCATTATTTACAAACATTTTACAAGAAATGTGGCCAATACAGTTTATATATTAGTGCGCAAGTAAATATTATTATGATTTTGTGATTTGCCAATCTGAAAAGCTGTGTGCTTGATTGTGTTATCTTTTTTTTTTGTATAAAAAGAAGTCTATGCACATTTTACAAAAAATGTGGCCAATACAGTTTATATATAAGTGCGCAAGTAAATATTATTATGATTTTGTGATTTGCCAATCTGAAAAGCTGTGCTTGATTGTGTTATCCTTTTTTTTTATGAAGAGAAATCAATGCAGAACAAGCTCACCTCTACTCTTGGTTAACTAATCAACATTATGTGCAGAGAATTTGTACTTTTCATCAACGGTTAATTAATCAATCATAAAGTATCTATTATCTCTGTCATCTAACCATTTTTTAATACTAAAACTGTTAACCAGGTACACTAGGCTGGTGAAACACTCAATCCACATTGCTGGGTCAGACCTCTCGCCACTAAACTGGGCTGCCATCTCCTGGGCTGTGGGCCTTATCCTTAGTGCCCCACTCGTGCTCCACACAGCGAGCCACCTGGACCGGGGCCAGCACCAATCTCTCATCCTAATTGCCGCGACGTCAGCAGGCTCCTTCGCTTGTCTATTGACCGGCTTCTTCAAAACCTTTTGGCTCTTCCCGTTGTACATTGTCGTCATAGTAGGCGGTTTTATTATTGCTGACGCAGCGCATACAAGGAGCCTCGGCCTTCTCGTGCGGGGCTTAGCAGCCCATGCAACAGGCCGCCAGCTAATACTGCGTCGTCGTGCAGCCGCTGCCAGGCTGTCTCTGCATGCAGCTGCTGCAGGTGGTGTGGGGTCTGCTCTGATCTCGGCATTTGTGTACCACATGCTTCGCCGGTCCGACCAGCTAACTGGGCTTTGGGTCGTCTCTATCTTCAGTGGCCTTATTTGGTTCATTGGCATTTGTCACGGTTTGTTTTCGAATAGACCTGGAGCATCGGGCTCGCCTCGCATCGGGGCCACAACTAGTGATAGTTCTGTCTCTCGGCTTGGGTATGCTCTTCTCTTGTTCAACTACCCTCATGCTATTGGGAGTTTGGCTGCTGGTTTCCTTGGTTCATTTTCGACAATGTGCATTTTCACCAGTGGGGTTTTGTATGTCACCGGTGGGATTTGCATGAAGCCAGTAATAGTGCTTGCCTTTTGGATGTTGTACTTTCTCTTCCCAACAATCATCCTCCCAGTGATGTATCCGGTCCAGCTGTTCATTCGTGCCGATGCCGTCAAAATGCAGCTTCTCGGGTTTATGGTGTCAGCTTTTGCTGCTGGTGCGGGATTCTATTTCAAGAATCATAGGTGGGGAGCTGTGCAAGTGGTACTTGTGGTCCTAATCCAAAGTTCTGCTGCTGGGCTTTTACAAGCATTTGGTCGTGTTTTGCTGCTGGATTGTGCACCAGCTGGTAAGGAGGGTGCCTTTGCTTCATGGCTTGCGTGGATTCGTGCAGCTGGGGCCCTCCTAGGGTTTGCCGTGGGGTCAGCCTCACCGGGACATGTTGGTGGTGCATTTGGCGGTGCATTTTTGGGAAGCTTTTTGGGGCTTATTGTGTTGGTCTTTGGCAATGTCAGTAATGTCGGGGGTTTGGTGGCGGCTGGTCACGTGAAAGGTGCTGAAGAGGAGAAGAGGCAAAGTCTGCATGGATCTGACAAAGGCGGGGAAGGGATAGGGGGGTCGATCGAGGACAGAGAAGCGTATGGAAGGCCAAGGGTATGATGGAAATATATTGTATGGAAATGCTCTAGGGGGGTGTTTGATTGTGAGTACTATGTTAAGAGGGGTTCTTGATTTTGTTATTTACTTATTTTGGGGTCTTAATTTGGGAGTCAACATTAGTTTGGTGCTTGTTTGTTTGATTATGATGATGAAGGCGATGACATAATTAATTGGTTGTAGTGATTTGATGAATTCTTTTCTTTGTTTGTTTTTCAAGGCAAAAAGTGTAACTTAAACAGTGGTCTTCTCGGTGTCAATTTTAATTTGCTCTAATTAGATTATGCTTGTATTTTATTGCAACTTTTAGTTATGATTAATGTAGATGTCCATGTTGTGTTGAGAAATTAAAACTGCTGGGTAAATTTTCAACTGCTATGCCCCACTGCTTATAATTCATTAAATAAAATTACATCCATCGATCACATCTACCACAACATCAACATCTCAACATCTAACAACCCATTAAATAAAATTACATCCATCGATCACATCTACCACAACATCAACACCTCAACATCTAACAACCCATCATCGACATCATTAACAATACATCATTTTCTCAAACAAAAAACAATACATCAAAACATCTAACAACACAACACAAAATCTAACCTCACAACAACTACCCACGGCAACCAGTCGGCAATCTCCACAACATCAGCTGAATGAGGCATCTCGTTTTTTTTTTTTTTTTCTGTAGTATGGTGGCTGTCGGGGGAGGCCGGCAAGCACCGCAGCCTCCCCCAACAGGGTTTGGGTGTAACCGGTTTAGAGGTAAGGAGGCACCAATCTAGGGTTTAGATGCGACAGATAGTGGGGGTTGTCACGCAGCTGATCTGACCTCTCTCTCTCTCTCCCTCGAAGTCGGAGCCTCTGATTACCAAGTCGCGCAGAGATACCGGAGAGAAAAGAGGAAGACGGAGGTTACTGTACTGACGGGGGTGGAGAACTTCAGGCGTGGGTGGGCGAGGGTGGAAGGAGGGGTGCTGTGCTGGCGCGGAGTGGACGACTCTGAGACGTGGATGAGAAACGGAGATGGGTGGACGGAGAGGAAGGAGGGGGGATGTGAGCTGGCGGCTAGGGTTTGAAAAATTGCCTCAAGAGCCGCGACCCCAAAGGAGCCCTGCCTTCCCCGACTGGTCCCCACTGCTTATAGTTGATTGCATTTGTACATGAGTGATACTATGGTACTGTGCGGATTGATTCGTATTATGTATCAATGTCTCTGTTTTCAAAGTCAAAACAGTTGATAAGAACCGATCAACATGATCACATATGAAAATGTATTTATAGATCAAATTTTATATTTTTCAGAACTTTTTATTATTCTTTACATAAATTGAAAATCACTTGATCTGAAAATTGTAAGCCATTCACAAGTAGTGATTTTCTAATTATCGAAAAAATTGTAAAAAATGTCAAATTTAGTCTTTAATTACATTTTCATATGTACATCAGTTATATAGTTGAGATCGACTATTTTATATTTTTGAGAACTAAGAAATTAGTCCATAATATGAATCAATCCGCACTGTTGCATATTGCCGTAGCCTCACTCGTTAATAAATTCACGGGGTCTTCGAGCATCAAGCTAATACAAGTGTTAGTTGTTATTGCTTAGTATTTATGATGCAGTATGATGTCTTCTTAACAATTGGGTACATGTGTTCCCCACACGTGTCATTTTTTTGCTTGTCAAATGTTATTTTATTTTTTGTGGAAAGTGAGTGTAATTAAGTTTCACATCCCCTCTGTTACTTGGCAAAACTGTACATTCTAAAATAGTTACCTGAGATAAAAAAAATATTTGTTCTTGTTTTAATAGATGTAGAAATAGTGTAATGTGTAACGTGCACATGTAGCAATGATGAAGTTTCTTTGTAGCGGGACATTGAGCCTGGCAATGAACTTTACAACACTATTTCAAATGATGAAATATCCAAACTTCTTTATCTTCCATGCGCAGTGTGTAGGCCCCAAAAACTACATTGGAATCAAGAACAAGAAAAGGACACAATTTTGAAGTGATTCTTTGGGGGATTAGAGTCAAAAGATAACAAATTAAAAAAATATATGGTTGAGGGGCCGTAAAAAGAGAATCAATTCCAAAGTGCACTCAGATAATTAAAAGATTTGAACTTCCAATCACAACAAAAAGAGTTTCCTCAATATATGTAAAATTTCAGAGGAATTTGCTTCAAATTTTAGACCGAATGCCAAAATTTCGGTCTAAATACAATTAAAGATTATAGTGAATCTTCCTCCACTTTTTCTTGATTTCAAGTACCATCATTACAGATTACCATTAGATACAAAAAATAATGTACCGTCTTATGTACGTTGTTGAACTGAGCACTTAAAGATATCCTCTCACAGCTGAAAGAGATCTCCCCACAATCACTTTTGTGGCTTTCTGTTAACTAAAGTTTTTGTGAAAGAAAAACACAAAGTTAAAGGGAGGCCGCCAACTTTCATTGAAATTAGATTTCCATAAAAAAAGATGGAACATCAATCATGCTCTTACCAGCTAACAGGGAGGTTTAATGCTGGTAAACAAAACAAAAGAACCAGGATCTATTTGTTGAACTCAAGAACCTTCGCCAACTTGACATCTATCATTTTAGTCCGTTGTTGGACAACCATTAGATCAATATGAAGAAATAAAAACGCTTCTAGGGGGAAAAAAAATAAACCCCGGTATAAATTTTAACCATTAGAACAATACGCGATATATCACATGACGAATCCAACAAAATATTTTTATTTGGATCATGACCATCTGATCTGAATCCGGGCCAATATTCCCGCCCGAGGTAGAATACACATGGCCGCTTTAATAATCGTGCAAATTCTGATTGGACGGTCCATATCCAAACACAAATGTTCTGTCATTTTAGGTGATACGAATTCATCACATGACATGGGCTGGATGTCATGTCGATTATTAGTAGGGATAAGGTTTACTTTTGGTGGTTTAATTAATTTCATTGAAAGTAATGATTATACTGCATTTAATCTCTACGATGCTGTTCGACAAGGAGAGATTAAGTCTACTTTAGCTTCTTTTAGCTTTCTTAGCTGCTTAATTCTGCCGAACATCAGTTCCTTAGTGCAGATTAAAATTACTTTCTTTAGCCTTCTTTTGTCTGGATCGTAATCATCTGTCTTGTTCGGGTCTTAAGACATCTCTACTCTTTTCTTTAACTTTCTTTTTTAGTTTTCACCCACGAATTAATACAACCGAACATTAATTTTTTAGGGCGGACTAAAATTAGCACGTTGCCACAAGTTATAACAGAGCTGTATGAAAATTTCCACGGGCATTAACTGAAAACCCAGAAGTATAAGAAACAACGAAAGATGGATAAATCGGCATCCAAAGAGCTTTATTATTAGTCAATTCGCGTGATTAGATATGGATATGACCGATCAAAGAGAAAGATGAAAAATATGAGACATTGATTAGCCAATTCAATTGATGTAACAGCCAAAGATCAAGAATGCTAAAGTCAAGGCCTGATAATATAGGATAGCCGACAGAGTATAGGTGCACCCCGATAGCAGTGCCGTGATTAAAAAAGAATTCGATTAAGAATCACCGGGCAGTGATATTTTATAAAAGGTACTGGACTCGAGAATCTTTTCTTCTTCTTACTTTTTTAAAAAAAGAAAAAAAGAAAGAAAGAACGAGGAGATATGCAATATGTCAGCCCTTTTTTGACAACTGTAACGAGATCATAGCTGATGTGGAAACTCAGTAAAAAAATTGAATATTTATTGTTTGGCTCAAGTAAATTATGATTTATGGATTAAAATTTTGAAATAATTTGAAAATCAATTAATCATTGGCTCGTTTTTATTGACTTTTGATTAGACAAAATCTGAGACATGAGAGAAATCATTCACATAGATATTATCATTGTTTTGATTATGATGAGTCCTGACATGAGTTCTTATCCTCGAATGTTACAGAGTATTTCTGTTTTGTTTTGGACCGTCTTATCAGAATTTGGATCAATTCAATTCAAAATATAATGTACGAGATTATTTTAATATTCATACAGATTCTGATCAGACAGTCCAGATATAAACAAAAAATTTCTCTTTACCACGGGTAATATGAATTTATCATGACATTGGGTATGACAATTGTCGAATAGAACTAGGGTGTTCTTAAGTTCACCAAACTCTTCTGTGAGCTCAATTCTGAAACCTATCGAAATGGCTTCAAACGATGAATTCAAACTGTTGAAATTCTTCTACCTTACGAGTGATGCATCTAAATACAAAAATTTTAAACTTTTGAATTAATTTAGTATAAAATCAAGCGGTTAAAATAGAAGGTTATAAATTTTAATTGCATTTATTTTTTGAACGTTTTTTTTTACCACTTGACTCTATACAAAATTAGTTCGCAAATTTAATTTTTTTGCATATAGACGTATCACTGGCAAAATAAATGAAATTCAACAATTTGAATTCGTCGTTTGATACCGATCCGATAGATTTTAAAGATGAAAACACAAAAAGTCTTGATAAACTTCAAAAAACTCTCGTTCTACTCAACAATTGTCAACTAGTTGTGGTTGTCAATGACTCAATATATCACTATCAAAAATTAGAAGTTTGTTTTTGGTTTCAATTAGAGCCCATGACTTTCATGAAGTAATCCTAGAAGCCCATTTTTCAGAACTGATGATAATTGATAACACTTCATGGCCCGAAGCAACCTAATTCCCATTACCAGTTCACAGTTTACACTACACCTCGCCTATCTCCCATTATCAACAGCTGACAACTGATCTCAGGCGATGCCCGCCGGAGCGCCACCAACCAGAGGCGGAGCCTCCGACTCCTCTTCTTCTTCGATGAACCAGCAGCAACCGAAGATCCTCCTCACGAAGCCCCTCACCATCGGCGCCGTAAGCACCCTAGCAGCTGGTCGCCGTGACGAGGACTCCTCCGCCGGAGCGGTAGGAGGTGTCGCTGGGCCATCGGCGAGGTCTTCGTCGCGAAGCTCGTCTCAGCCGGCGTCGCTCGGCCTCCTCTCTGCTGAGTCCTGGGAGCTTTCTATCGACCGCGTTTTACCCGTATAACTAGGCCTCAATTTAGTGTCTCTTTTGTGACTTTAAGCTAGATAACTAATTTATTTCATGAGATTATCATATTTTTAATAAAGAAAATTTTCAAAATTGATGCAGTTTCTGACTGAGAACAATGATTTTGTTGTGGTTGGAGTGATTGGCCCAGCCGGTGTGGGAAAATCTACGATCTTGAATGAGCTCTATGGCTATGATGCAGCCTCCCCTGGTACTTATTTATTACTAGCATTCCTTTTAGTTCTTTCATTACTCGTTTCGAATACAAAGATGACACTTTTCTTTTTTTAGTTTGATAAGATGGTATTCATGATTTCAATAAATGCAGGAATGATTTCACCATTTGCAACCGAGACAGATGAGATGAGAGCACTGGCTAAGCACTGCTCTGCTGGCATTGAATTGAGGGTTTCTAATGAACGCATGATTCTTCTTGATACCCAGGTTAATTATATTTTATTTTTACTGCATTAGCTTTTTAGAAGTGTTATGATTCATCGTTCCTATTTGCATCAACTCTCCAGATAATGGACCTGTCATATCGAAAATGGCCTAAAT
Source organism: Carex myosuroides (assembly GCA_028015225.1). Lineage (NCBI taxonomy): Eukaryota > Viridiplantae > Streptophyta > Magnoliopsida > Poales > Cyperaceae > Carex > Carex myosuroides. The sequence continues at coordinate 6,541,994 of CM051484.1, read as the reverse complement.
GGTCTAGTATCTCCTAATTTATGTATGGCTAAAAGTTTGGTCTTTTCTAAGGTACTGATATAAACTAAAGGTTCCCTAAAAAAAAAGAAGATATAAACTAAAGGTAGATAATTTTAATGCAGCCAGTTTTCAGTCCCACAGTTTTAACCGACATGATCAAGCCTGATGGTTCAAGTGCAATTCCAGTTTTGAGCGGTGAACCCTTGTCAGCTGAATTGGCTCATGAATTAATGGGAATTCAGGTGATTTTTTTTCAACAACTAGTTCTCATGCATTTAATTGGTGTTCCCTTTTTGTTTGCTTAACTTATTGCGGTTTTTGCAAGGAGTTAACCCTCTAGCTGGCAGTCTTCCTGGCATCAGTTTGTAATATAGTGCTCGTTCTGTCAGAGGGGATTAATGATTTCAGCTTGTGGCAACTGATGCTAACGGTATATTATGCTGTTTATCAACTTGTATATGGTTCTCAACTACATCAGTTGAATCACTCAATCCTGGTTTTTGAGATCTTTTTTACTGTTCCTGTGGGTAATATATATATTTTCTGATACTGTAGGGTGATTTATTGAAGCATAACATCCCTGATCCATCTCAGGCATTAAATTTTGCACCAGACAAGGACAATAGGAGCACTTTACAAGCTAATGGTGATGAGTATATGGCTGACCTTGTTTTTGTGCATACCAAGTGAGCCTCTCGTTTATTTTCACTCGTCACATGAATGCTAGCAAAATCTTATATAATTTTTATGCAACTACATTAATTTGGCTACTGCTCGACATTATTCTTCTATTAGTAAATTTTAATGTGAACTGTACTTTTTGCTGTCTTTTGAAATTAAAATCACCTCTCATGAATTGAATGGTTGATAGCAGGTTGCGAGAGCAAGACTTCTCGCCTCCAAAGCTGAAGCTCGTAAAGAAGGCATTGTATCAATATTTTAAGACAACCTCTTTTGCTGCAAGTAACTCTAGGTCTACTTTGTCAGAATTTAATGGGTCCAGTGATGTCGGCAGAAGTAATAGAGAGGATCCAGATGCAACTCAACAAGAGGTGTTCTTTATCCCCCACAGAGCAACCCAAGAAGGCACTAGTAAATTTGAATACGCAAGTTATTCCTGCATGATTGAATCTCTTCGTGACAAGGTACTCCTTTTCCTCAATTTAGATTAAATATGAGTGCGAGTAATTTTACTGAAATTATTCTTTTGATGCTTCTAACAAAAATCTAATATTGTCTTAGATATTGTCGATGAATCCACATGCATTTTCAAAACATATTTCTGAGCGTGATTGGCTAAGGGGCTCGGCCAAGATTTGGGACTTGATCAAGAAATCTCCTGTTATTGCCAACTACTGTAGTACACTTCAGGATTCAGGCCTATACAGAATTTAGCTTGTAGGGATCTTTCTTTATTGAGGAGACGAGGACACTCTTAGTAGAGAAGGCTCTGTGTTAGTGAGGTTTTTTTAGTACTAAAAATGCAGCTCTTATCTGTGGGTCCCCTTATCTGTAAGGCTAAGAGATCATCATTTTATTTTCTTTCGTACCCTTTATTGGTGGTTATTAATTAGCAATCAGTACCTGAAGCTTCACTCAGACACTCACAATGGTAAAAAAATAAGATGACTTGTTGAATTTCTAATTATATAGATTGGTACCACTGTGTACGAGTAACTGACGGATTATGTTCTTTCCACTAACATTGAATTAGAAAAAATAGTAACTTATCAACTCTTAATATAAATTCTAATAAAAGGATCAGAGGAAAATAAAATTTGAACTCTACTCGTGCTTTGTAGTTGGAAGTCAGTATGTTTTCTTAAAGGGGGAATCGGTTATATACCCATCAAAAGTTTAGAATTTGGATATTTACTCATATTGTATTAGAAATTTGGGCCCAATTTGAAGATTTGATGGGCAAATATCAAAATTCTAAACTTTTGATGGGTATATAACCGATTCTTCCTTTCTTAAATGATATGATACTCGACAATATTAATTAGACTAAACTGATCTCAAATATTACAATTAAATTCATAATTACGGGCTTAATTGTCAAACTCGGTGTATGCTAATAACAGATTACTATATTCCCCTACAATTTTTTTTTTTTTTTTTTGAGAAACTTAGTAGTGACTGCTAAGTGTTTATAAATTAAACACTAACTGCTAAACTCTTCAATCTCCCGTAAAATAAAAGTACGCTATTTTTTTAACCTCAGTCCTGGACTCCTGATCCATACATGGATGAGTACGATATAGACAACGGGAAAAATATATACCCTTTGTTAGTAACGGAATTCGTACTTTTCTGACGGGAAAAATATATACCTAGTTCTTTTGCTCGGAAGCTACTCTCAAGGTTGTTGTCAAAGTTCAATTTAGAACTTCAAACCGGACACCGTTCCAACTGTGCGAACACCACATCTTAATGTTTCTGGTAGTTATACAATTTCATAAAATTAAAATAATCTGTCTTTCATTAACCTCACAATTAAGATCACTTGTGCATTTATAGCCAAAAGTATAACCTTCAAGATTGCTGTAAATCAGTCGTGTATATTCTATTCTATCAATATAATAAATTTACCGTTTCACCCCAATAAAATGCAACAAATAAACTATCAATACCGTATGTTAGAAAGTGAAATTGAAAAGCTGGCAACATATACATAGGGGTGTAAACGGACCGGATACGGACGGATAATGATCAAACCGTATGTTAGACGTATACGCATACAAATCAGATATCATACGGATACAAATATAATTCGAATAATTAAGAACAAATTACTGATGTACATTCTGAAAAATTCCTACATTTTTTTGCTTTTTTTTATGATCCGTAGATAAACAGTCAAAATTCCCATAATTCCCATAATATACAGTCAAAAAAAGAAGAAAAAATATGATCCGTGGATAAACATTTTGTACTTGTCACACCGTTGGCAGACTGTTATTAAAGCAAAGAAAAAGAAGCTCCGGAATCTAGATACTCCTTAATCCCTCCCACAAGGGAACCGTAAATAATAAAGAGGCATTTATATACTAGGTATGAAGTTTTTAACACTGAAGTTGTGAAGCACCTTCAGTCGGCCCAGAGCCCAGAGCCCATATAGTAATACTATGCTAGAAGCAGTTGAAATTTTGCGAATCAGTCGGGTGATCCGGTTAAGTGAAATGTCGGATACGAATAATTATCTGATTATCCGGATCCGTCCGTACCCGTCACGAAACTATCCAAATCTGATAAGAGCATCTACAATGGTAATTGTTTTTAAATTGCTAATCTGATGTGTCAATTGCTAATATAATTGTTGGGTTGTAGGCCAATTGCTAAAAAAACAAATTTGCTTATAAAGCAAACGATTTCTTTTGAATATGCTAATACTCTCTCTCTTTTCTATTGACTCTGACTCCTTTGTTCTCTTTCCTATTGGCTCTGACCTAATTTCTGGGATGGAGTAGTTAACAAATTTTTTGAAAATAAGGCTCAAGGCCCGTTTCATATAAAAACAAAGAGTCATACATAGACATTTAAACAGAAGTGCAGACAGAATCAACAAGACTCATAGCAAAATAAGAGAATAGCTAAGTATATGCTAAAATCAAAGCCCACACAGTTTGAACAAAACCAAGCCCAGACGGCTTTGCCAAAACAGTCTAACTATTTGTATACAGTATATGAACTGGTAAACTTCAAAAGGTTTGTGTAGTATTCAGACTGAGCGCGCCACCAGGTGAGACTCGGAGGAGGGCTCTATTTCCTGTAATGGGATATCTGCTAAGGAATGTGGCATCCACATGGCGCTCTCCTGAGCAGGCGATTCCTCCAGGTTCCCTGACCAATACATAATTAGGTGAATGATATTAGTCACAATTGTTCTGACAGAGTCCTGAGAAGAATTATTAAAACAAATGTTATTTCGTAAAGTCCATATAGTCCAAGTAAAGGCACTAATGGTAATCAAAAAGGATTGTTTCATTTTTGAGGGCAAAGCAAAACCAAAATTCAAGATATCTTGAAAAGTAGACCAATCAGCAATACAATTTTGACAGTCCCCAAGCCAAAATAACACCTGTCGAGCTTTGGGACATAGCAGGAACAGATGGTCTATGGATTCAAATTCTGGACAAAAATGACATTGTTGATCTCCCGACCATCCTTTAACAACTAAATTATCCTTAGTCAAGATCTTGTTATGGTGAACTAGCCACATAAAAACTCGAATTTTGGGTGGGACAGGCAGTTGCCACCATTCTAAAGCATGAAGTTCCTGACACCCCCCAAAACTAAGGAATTGATAAAGGGATTTAACAGAAAATTTGCCATTCGCTTCCCATAACCATTGTATCTGTTCTGGTGTATTGGCAGTGGCAAAAGTGGAGATGATTTGTAAAACCTCAAGCCATTCATATTTAGTCACTCCAGTAAGGGTTCTAGAGAAAGTAACACAGTGACCGTTGGAGGCAATGACCTCTGGCAATGTTATATTAGGGTTACTGCATAGAGCAAACAAAAAAGGGTAAAGGATAGCCAAAGGACATTCCCCCATCCAAACATCCTGCCAAAATTTAACAGGACTATGAATCCCTGCATGATGGATTATCCCCCTGTCATATAGAGAGATGTGAGTAGTGACTGCTTGCCAAAATGGAGAAAAAGAAGAAAGTGAGTGAGTAGAAAAATAGTTAATGCAGATTGCTGTTTTCCACAATCCAGTACAACAGGGGTCTTTAAATCGCCATCTCCACTTACCTAACAAAGCAGTGTTCATTAATTGTAAATTTAAAACTCCTAAACCCCCGTGTTTCTTTGGAAGGCAAACTTGAGCCCAATTAACCAGATGATATTTGTGTGTTGAAAAACCATATCCTTGCCATAGAAATTTTCTCCGAGCTTTGTCTAATCGAAGCAGAACTGATTTCGGAATGTGATAAATAGACAAAGCATAAAGAGCAATGGATGACAAGGCAGAATTGAGTAGGGTAAGTCGACCTCCTAAAGAAAGGAGGCGACTCTTCCAATGTTGGAGTTTACTTTCTACCTTGTGAAGTAAAAAATCCCAATCTTTAACTCTAAGTTTAGAATGAGAAAGAGGCAACCCTAAGTATTTAAATGGAAAGGAACCCACTTTGCACCCAAATATATTAGACAGCAGTTGAGTAGATTCAATAGAAAGATTCATAGGGTACAATTCTGTTTTGGTTAAGTTCATTTGAATGCCAGACAGGGCTTCAAATCCTTTCATAGTCCACCAGATGCGTTCAATGTTGGAAGAGTCTGCCTGTGCAAAAATGATTGTATCATCGGCATAATGACAGTTTGTCACTGCCTTATGGTGTTGACAAGGAGGTCCTAAGCCATGGATAAGATCTAATGTTCTCCCTGTGTTAAACATCTTACTTAGTGTATCAGCTGCTAAAATGTAAAGGAAAGGCGACAAGGGGTCCCCTTGACGAACTCCTCTACGACATTTAAAGTAAGGAGTTAGATGCCCGTTGACATTAATACAGGATTGGGAGCTGTTGAGCCAGGAGTGAATCCACTGAACCCACTGGAAACCAAATTGTCTACTGTGGAGTACCTCTAGAAGATAATCCCAATTAATGCGGTCATAAGCTTTCTCGAAATCTATTTTAATAACAGCCCCTGGGACAGCAAGAGACTGAGTATGATGCAGTACCTCTTGACACAGAACAACATTATCCAAAATAAACCTATTAGGAATGAAAGCTGCCTGAGATGAATCTATTATACGAGCCATAATGGGGTCTAACCTGAATGTAAGAAGTTTGGAAAGGATCTTAAAGCTACAATTAACTAGGCTAATTGGGCGATATTGCTTGAGTAAAGTTGCTTCTTGCTCTTTAGGAATAAGACAGATAACAGATTTGTTAAGATTATTCAAGTTAAGGTCATTGCGATGGAACTTAGAACATAGGAGGAGAAGATCATGTTTGACTAGAGGCCAAAAGAATTGATAAAATTTGAAAGAAAAGCCATCTGGTCCAGGTGCACCACTTGGATTAGAGGACCAAACAGCTTTGTGTAGTTCCTCTTCAGTAAAAGGTGTGGTTAAGGAATGTTGTTCAGCCCTAGTCAGTATTTCAGATTCAGACCAGAAATTTGGTTCTAGAGTGGCATACTTAGTCCCTGGGATACCTAATAATTGTTTATAGTATGTACTAGCATGGAATTGAATATCTCTAGTATTGGTAATGTCCCTAGCACCATCGTGTAATCTAGAAATTCTATTCCTTTTCTGTCTATGGGAAGCGATTCTATGAAAAAATTTAGTATTTTTATCCCCTTCCTCTAACCAAGTTTGCTTGGATCGTTGTTTCCAATGTAATTCCTCTTCTAAGTAAATATCCTCAAGATAGGATTTTTGTTGTTGCCATAGAGCAAATTCTTGGGATGTGAGAGTTCTAACCTCTTTAAGAGTTTCTAGGTGATAAAGAGTTTGTAAAGCGTGTTGTTTTAATCGCTTTTTTCGCCCATAGTGATTGCGGGTCCAACCTTTAATTTTGGAAGCAATAGATTTGAGTTTAGTTTTCCATTGTAAGGCAGTGTCACCAATGGGAGATAAAGGATGCTCAGACCACCACCTATGAAGAAGATCGACAAACTCTTGTTCTTTGAGCCAAGTAGGGTCAAACTTAAATTGATGTGGTGGAGGGTCTGGGGGGGGGGGGGTTACAGTAATCAGGAGGGGGCAGTGGTCAGACCCAAAAGAGCTTAAGGAAGCAACGGAAGTGTGTGGAAAGTGATCTTCCCAATTTGGTGAGAGTAAAACTCGGTCCAGTAATGCAAACTTGCGACCACTAGCCCAAGTATATTTCCTATCTCTAAGAGGAAGTTCCATTAGACTATGTGTTTGAATAAAGGCGTTAAAAGCCCTACTGTTAGCTGTATCAAAAGCAGAACCTGATTTTTCATGTCGGTATCTAATGGCATTAAAATCTCCACTAACCATCCATTCAAAAGTACTATATATTCTACTCAATGATAAGTCTGTCCAAAATTGTGATTTAAGGGATCTACTGGGGCATAAACTATACTATACATCCATTTATATTTTGTATCTAGGCATTCCAAAATAAGTGTAAGAGAATACTGTTGGGAGTGACAGTCCAAAATAGAAATGCGAGAACTAGAGCATCCAATACCCCCAGAACGACCTCTAGAGGGTAACCATTTCCAAGAGTCTAGGTGAGATGAATAAGATCTAAGTGTCCTATCTGTAAATGACTCATTTTTAGTTTCTTGAATTGCTACAATATCTACTCTATGATTTTGTATTATATCAATGAATATTTGTTTTTTCCTAAAGGCATTCATGCCTCGAATATTCCAATTGAGAATGATCATATAAACCGAAGAGCTCCAGTATCATCTTGATCCAAAACTAAACAAAATGAATCAGATTGTCCTTTAAGAGTATCTAAAGCCTGGTTAATCATCCTATCAAAATCTGATCTGTCTAAGCTCTTAATTGCCTGAATTATGCTATGAGTATTCAAATCATTTATGCCTAACCTAATCTTATAAGCTCTAAATAGTGAAGCCACTTCTTTTACTGTCAAACGAGAATAAGGATGGTTGTTTAGTAGAGCATTACCTTGGCCAGAGCTCCTCAAATTATATCTATTCTGAATTCTAGCCTGCGCTTTGGATAGGACTGGGACCTCCTCTCCACCTTGAGCACGAATGCGTACACTCCTCCGAAGGGAATCCATCTTGAAACCTCTTTTCCTGGAGGGGGGTGTCACTGCCACGGGCACAGGGGTGTTGGGATTATTGGTGGAGGGGGCAGGTAAAGCCAGAACAGGGGAAGTTAATTGGTTCATGAGCAGAGTGAAGATTTTTACCGCCGTATCAGTATCACCCGTAGTGTGATAAACTGGAGAGCTGTTATCAGGACCCACTTGGACAGTAAAGGGAGAAAGTTTAGCGAGGTCAATGTTTGTGTTCTGTAGGTTTATGGTCATGGTTTTAGGAGGTCGATATGGAGCAGGCGTGGCACTGCCCACTGGAACCTCCTGGGTTGTGGCAGAGAGATCAATCACCTCAGGAGGGGCAGCAGAAGGAAGGGGAATACGCTGGACTGAATCTCCCGATTCAGAGGGATGATGGTCTCCTTGTTGTGGAGGTAGTGAAGGAGGGGGCACTTGTTGAAGTACTACCCCCGGAGGTAGAGGAGATGAGGAAGGGGGAAGCACCGGGGCAGTAATGTCGTCAGAAGCTGTATGTACTGAGACTTGCGGTGATGGAGCATGATGAACAGGGGAAGCCTCAGATACGTCAAAATCAGAAGGGGCAAGATCAATCGGAAGATAAGAACCAGGAGAGGGAGGCGGCTTAGAAGGCTCACCGGTATGTGTTATGGGGCGTTCAGGTTTGGGAATGGCAGTGTAGAACCAGGAGAGGTCTTCCTCATCAGTATCAGAGTCCTCATTAGTGACAAGTACCGGTGTTTTGCCATTACCTTCATAGTATCTGCGAGTAGGCAATGGAATCGGGGCAGCCTCCTGAATAACAACCCCCTTTTCTTTTGGTCTGGCAGAACCCGGGTGAGAGCCATTAGTGGATTTACCAGAAGCAGATTTAGAAGAAGCCGGTTTACCTGAGCCTGAGAAGGTCGGTTTAGTACCAGGGCCTGTACTACCCCCGCCCCCAGATGGCGGTTTGGGACCCTTCGGAACTACCGGAAGCCATTTTTGAGTGGGACCTAGATCTTTGACCAACTCGAAGGTAATTTCGAAACGGGAAGTGTATCCAGAAGAATCTGTATATAGGATCCATTTACTAGGTGGTAAGAGTTGAGGATCGCACAGACCGAGGCGCACACGAGCGCTACGGAATTCATCCAGATTATCAGTCTCCTCCGCCAGTTCATACACTATGGCGCCATATGGATGAAACAGAGTCTCAAAATCTGTCCATTTCCAGAGAGTTTGGGGAAGACCTCGTACCTTACACCAGATAGAGAGTAATTTGAGCCCTTCCAGGTATCCGGGGTCCCATGGGGTCACTGGGAACGAAGTGTTGTCAAGGCGGAGAAAGGTATCGCCAAGAACTCCGTCTAACCATTTGGGATGTGGCGCCTCTATCAGAAAATGTGTGTCATCGAAAGTACGGACTCGCCAAGTGAATTTGTGATGTCTCCGGTGTAACGCTTCAGAAATGCGTTCACGTCCCCAGTCCGCGACATCTTCAAGTAGGAAGCTTTGGCGGAAGTGTTGTTCTAACTCATCGGTGTGAGGAGAAGCAAAAAAGTGTGGGACAGGCAATTTCAGCGCCATTTCGCGATTCATCGGATGAGCTGGCTTACTGAGTGGTAGAAAAGGCAAGGATCGAGTGGGAGGAGCGGGGACAAAGGGAACAGAAGGTTTCGGCGCTGGTGTGAGAGGAGGAAGGTCTGTGATCGCTTTGCAAGTAGAGGAAATGTGTCCAAATCGATTACAGAGGTAGCATAGAGCAGCGTTGCGACATAGATCACGCAAGTGCCCTGGAGAGCCGCATTTGAAACACACAGGGCGTGTTGGGGAAGACGAAGCTTTAAGCGCTTCAAATTTCTTTCGGATGCGATCTCTGCGTGACTCTCCAGTCGCAGAATCTGTTGCACACCTCCAGTAGCGGACAAAACGTTGTTTCGCGTGAATCTGATCGCGTCTCTGCAGAACAGCAGATTTGTACGAAGTAAGCGCAGAAGAGGAGGGATCACCTGTATCCCGACTCTTCGGATTCCCGCCAGATTTCAACGGAATGAGCGGGGGGAAATCCAAATGTAGCTGAGGGACGCTCACAGAAGATCGCGATGAAGCAGGAGGCGGATGCACTGTGGCCTGGGAACTATGTAAACTGGAAGGAGAAGGTAGAGGCGCAGGGGAAGGCGCTGTAGAAGATCTCACCATTTCTACGCATTTGAGTAGCACACTTTCCAATTCGGTCAGAGGAGAGTAACGATTAGAGAGAGAGGTAGGCGGCATCATAATGGCGACAGAGGAGATTATTCTTTTTTGTTGCTCTCTTTTTTCTTTTTTCCGATTTTTGTCTCTCTTGATGTTTTTTTTTTGTGGAATTATTCTAAATCGCCATTATCGCCTTTTTGATCGCCATTATCGCCCTCTTTTTTGTGGAAGTGATAAAGAATCCGGAAGTGCTCTCAGTAGTTAACAAATTAAAAGAAACTTAATTTTTAAATAGTGCTTTACAGCTGTTTTTAATTTTTTACGGATTGCTGGGTTGGAGATGCTCTAATATCTGTATCCGAATTCATCATTTTCTGGATTCGGATCCGAATAGAATCGGATAATATCCAATCCGTTTACACCCTTGCATATACACCACCCCAGCCTTGCATAATGAGCCAACACACAGCCCTAACGAAAAAATATTTCTCAATTCCTCAATGGTTCCCTACGCTTTGTTCACACACTCGAGGATCACAAATTAGTGCCATGGCACGGCAAGTTATTTATTCAAAGGCGTCCATCGAACAACTTGAATTTGATGATCCTCCAATTAGTTTCAATATTTCTTATTTGATGCATCACATTTTGACCCAACTTCTAGTTTTCTAATAAAAACAAGACCTTGTACGTTAATTGCATCGAGAACTTTTCCAACCTCAATTCCATTTCCTACAAACTCATATAAATGAGCCGCAGCACTTAGGATATAACTGTCTGGCTTAACAGACCCGTGCAAAGTCTCAAAGAAAGAAATACCCTCTTCTACAAGACCAAGTTCCAGATATGCCCTCATCATGATCCTACAACAGGCAAGATTGGGTCTCACACCCATTTCTCTCATTTGGTCGTATATTCTATGGGCATTGTTGATTGACCCTTCTTTCATAAAGGCAAAAATAAGACAATTGAAGTGAGATGGCAAAGGGGTTAGCCTCTTTTTGGGCATCACATGAAATAGAATTTCTTCAGCTTTGGAGTAATGTTTTGATTCTGTGTATGCCCTTACTAATGCTAGGTATGTGACTGAATCTGGGTTACGGCCTTCTTTAAGCATCCCAGACAAAAGAGACTCTGCTTCTTCATGAAGGCCTGATGTTGCGCATGCATTTATCATAGAATTATAACTGATCTGCAAGTTTAAAGCCATATAATAACAATAAGTTACCCAATAACTCAAGTCGTGATGTACTAAAATAATTTTCTAAAGGTCATCAGTTCAGGGTTTATGTGGGCCCAAAATATGGTAATTCAGAGCTTTCTTATTGTGGTTATTAGTTAACAATACCCTACCTCTCCAAAATCAGTAGTTATCATTTAACAATAATGTATATGGTGTAGAAAAAATGCTACAGTGCATTCATTTCCAGTTACGTCTAGTCGTGGGTATATGAGGTTGTACATTGAATATGTAAAACGAAATGTAATATTTAAAAGAGAACAAGGAAATGATACCAGTCCAGGCTTTATCCCATCCTCCTTCATTTTGTCAAATAGATGGGAGGCTTCTTTAAACCTACCTGCGCATTTGCAGTTGAAAATAACAACAGTTCAACATTTCAACTTTGACAAAGTAAAATATTTAACATAGAGGAAACATGAGCGCACCAGCTTTTCCGTAAAAATTAAGCATGTTTGTGTACAACTTCTCATCTAATAGGACACCCAAGTTCTGTGCAATACTAAACATTTCAATAGCTTTCTCCAATTTACCTCCTCTACCATAGACACTGCATCAGGTAACAATAAATGAATTTTTTAAGAGAATTTTGATATATACTCTTATGTAGGATTGAAGTGAGAGAAGCTCTTCATGGAAAACCACATATAACAAGAGATTTATAATTATCAACTTGTCAGGTAAGATGTTGACGCATTTTTTATTAAAAAGAAACTGAGGTAGGGTATGCAGATACCTGATCATAGTTCCATATGTTTGCACAGATGGAGTGACATTAGAAGAAATCATGCGATCATATATGCTTACCGCTGAATGTAGTTTACCTGAAAAGGAAGTTCCAGTTTATATAACGACAATAATTTTTAAAAAAAAGTAGAAGAAGTAAAAAATTCATCATGCTTTCACACCCTTAGATTTTATTAGTATTAGTCTGGTTTCTATTCCAGGTTTTGTTTGAATTTCTTCAATAATTTATTTCAACCAATGATATACTGAGAAACTTGAAAAATATACGTAAACAATAATAAGAAGGATAAATAATATTTCATTTTACCTGCTTCAAGCATTGACTTGATGCAGGTATTATATGCAACAGTGTCAAGCTCCACACAATCACAAAAGCTACCATTGATAATGCTTTCTGCTTCATGGTATTTCCCTGAAATCCAACAAAACAGCAGTTACTTTTATTAATAAAATGACCCGTTCAATTTCTTCAAAATCAAAATTATTGAGCACGTCATAAACTTTTACCATGCTTTGTCAAGGCATTTACAAGAATGCTTACGGTGACAGCATCTCGAGTACACCCCCGATTCACCAAATCATTATAAAGACTATAGGCCTCATCAATTTTTAAACATTTGCATAATGCATCTATCATAGCTTTAAGAACAATCCCTCCAACTATAGAAGAGAGTCCTGATACCGAATCAAAAAATTCCCAGGCTTGTTCCAGTTGCATATTTTGGCCATAGTGGATGATTAAAGAGGCAACAGACGAGTCATCAGGCTTCAACCCTAGCTCAATTAACTTGTCATGTATAAACCTGGCCTGCTTCACATCCCCTGCAGCAAAGCAGGTATAGAAAATTAGATGTTACTTTATTCTCAGTCAAATTATCTTGCACTGCAAAACAGTATACATTTATTCTCTAATAAAATATTCACTTGTACCAAAAAGGAAATGAAGTCTAAAATCCACCTAATATAAGGGAAGGAAATTCAGGTTGTAACATTTCAGTGATTGGTAGGAGTGACGGGCATACCTGGCACCAATGGAATAGGTTAAAAACTTTGAACCACTGTACTGTGGTAACATAGACTGATGTATTTGTACCATGATAAAAATGGACATTGGCGGCTAGTGGATACAGTTTACTATATTAAATAATTACAGTAAGAGAAAAATGATAATATAAAATACCTCTCCTGGCAAATTTCCCAATTAACTGGCAGGCAACAAAGGGACCATCATCCTTCGCCAGCATGCACTTCAAGGCATCAATTGATTTATTATAGTTACCAGTCTCCACAAATAATGACAGCATTGAAGTAAGAGTATCCCAATCTCTTTCTCCCTCTATAAAATTCAAACTTTCTAACAACTCTTCAGATTTATTAACCATACCTTGCTTCCCGTATAACTCCACCAATTTCAATATTATGCCTTTATCAATGTCTATTCCATCATTTTCCATCTCCAAAACAACTCTCTCAAAATCAAGGACTGACCCATCTCTGTAGTGCACCTCTAGAATAGTTCTACAAAGCTCCTCATCTGGCTGTGTCCCACCTTTTGTAATTTCCAAAACAAGACCCTTTGCTTTTTCCAAAAGACCTAATTTCAAGTACAGTTCAAGCATGAAGGTGTAATTAAGAAGGTCCCGTTTAGTTAAGGCACAAAAACAGGCCTCTGCTGAAGCCATATCCCCCTTGATTACATGACACCTCAAGAAGGCATTATACCCGATATCAGAAATTTTAACATTCCTAGACTTCATAATTTCAAGAATTTCAAGGGCTTTCTCGTGCTTTCCGGCATTCAAGTGGACTTGGGCCATTGCCACATATGTTTTTTCACTAGTCAGCAGACCCAACTTCTCTATCTCCTCAAATGTTCTAACCGCGTCCTCATATAACCCTAGTTTACCATATATCCTAACTAAAATTCCATAAATTACCTCATCTAATATAACTTTACCCCTCTTCATCTCACCAAAGAGGGATAGAGCTTTGGAATAGTTTGAATTCTTAATAAATAGAGTGAGGAGAGTAGCACACGTGTAACTACTCGGTATAATTCCCAAATGTTCCATTTCTTCATAAAGTCTAAGTGCTTCTTCCTCTTTGCCATTTTTGGCGTATAAATTAATTAAATGACCATATGTGGCCTCATCTGGTGTGGAACCAGACCTCTTCATTTCATCAAACACTTGGAGAGCGTCATCCAATCGCCCCTCTCTGGTATAAGAACCAATAATTACGGCATAAGTGAAACTAGTTGGTACAAGCTTGGCATCCAAAATTCGTCCCCAAAACTTGATAACCTCTGAATGCATCCTTTTCTTTTGGAGTGAGGAGATCATGTGATTGAAAACCGAGATAGAGGGAACAATGCCTCTCCTTTGAACGGCAGTATAAAACAAAAGCATGTCTTTGAGCCGGCCACACTTGGCATAGGCACAGAGGAGGGTCCCACAAGCAACCTCATCAGGCTTGACTCCTAGTTCAAGCATCTCTAGAAAGGTCTCTTCTGCAAGTTCTATTTTGCCAACCTGACCATATAATCTTAGAATGATGGTGTATGCCACTACACTTGGCTTGTAGCTTAGCTAAAATGATACAGCTGATAGCAAGTTAGAAAAGTAACAACCAATCTGAAAAAAAGATAAGAGAAAAGTTATTAGTTTGTTCCATACCTGAAGCTTCATCCAAGCAAAGAAATCTCTAGCTTGCCTCCATCCTTTTTGCGCCTTGAGGACTGCACACATATCCCTGATTAATTTGTCAGTGGAGTTACAATCAAATATAACAACAGAACTTAATTTTCTACTAAAAAACACTTGATGGAAGAAAATAACAGTGATCTGAGATCAAATAATGCGGAATAAAGTAAACTGATACAAAGCAACTCACTGACAGTAAGGCTAACCCAAATAAGAGTTGAAACTACAAAATAAATTGACTACAAAAATAAAAATAATTATAATTTCATAGGCTAAACCACGATCTAATCGATAACACTACCAAGTGACTCTGACATGCACTGACCTTCCTTCAAGAAAAATAATACCAGATTTGTTTATATAAAAGGTTCAGTGCACCAGCTACGAAGTCAGTTGACAATAGCTACAGATTAAGGAATAGTATTTGTACCAACTACGAAGTCAGTTGACAAAAAGTAAACGTATGGTCTGTTTCTGATATTCTGGGAAGACAAAGCTCTGATTAGATGGCGAAATGAAAACAAAAGGAAACTAAATCGAATTACAAAGACAGAAAACAAATAGGAAACTGATCAAATTTAGTGTAATCAACAATAAACATTGGTGCAACCCCGGAAAACAAATAAGACACTGATATCAATATCAAACCTGAAAGTAAGCTTGGCCACAAATGAACGCATGACCTCCCTCATGTCATAAGATCCTACTGGTCTCGACGCCAGTTCCCTCACAACCCTGGATACACACATAACCACGATAAAAATAAAATCAACACCTCTGATTTTATTTCAAATGAAAGTACCACTATGATATGTTGAATTGTTGATTGGTGATGAATTTTGTGACCTTATAGCAGCGACAACATGCTTGCCGTACAGCTGGCCATCACGATCTCCTTCTACGTATCTCACCATCTGCTCTGGCGTGCGCTGGATCCAGCGAGGCGTCATGGCGCCGCTTCCCTGTTTGCGGCGAAGGAGGCGGAGGTACTTCGCCTTGGCATCTATTATCCTTCGTGCATCATCGTCTGGGAGAGGTTTCTTTCTACTACGTCGGTAGGGTTTGTCGTTGCCCGAAGAAAGCGACCATGAGTCGGAGGAGATGGAGGCGGACGTGATGAAATGGCGATGGTGAAGATTGTGGTGGTGGGCTAGTTTGTTGGGAGGTGGGAATTGAGGGAGGAAGAGAGACTCCATTGGTGACTGAGAAATGGCGGGAGCAAGTATAAAGACTGGAGAAAGAAAAGACCGTGCTATGGCATGGCCAGTGACCACTGCCCACTGCCCCCTGCCCAGTGGATATGGTTAGTCACGTGATATGCACGTGAGTTGTAAATTGGAGGGCGGGTAGCCTCTTTAACTGGAGTTGGGTTGGATCACTGGATCCACATTTCCTCAATTTAAATAAATTTTCTTTTCCCAAATCTGTAGCGATTTTAAAGAGAATTAAAAAAATTGGGTAATACCACATTTCATAGATGGAAAATATTTTAAGAATTAACAATGATAACAGAAAATCAGCTTTCGATAAGGGATTTTAAAACTTGATAAGAAGGTTAGCTGACGGTTTTGTCATCTTCGTGTTTAATAAGTGATTGTAAGTGCATAACTAGGATAGTATGAAAGATAATTTTGAAATAAACAGGGCCTGAATCAAAAAGAAAAGAAAAAATTAAAAAGCATAAAGTGATTGTGAGAGCAAACAATGGGCTAAACGCACCATGCACAAACGACTTTGTTTTTGCGAGTGACTAAAGGTGCAATCTTTTAACGAGAGAAAAAGAAGAAACAAATTATAAACTTTGTTTACAGACCATGACATTACCAAAATGCCAAATTCAATACAAAAACAAAAGAAAAAACGGAACGTCATTGCTACGAGATTACTGAAGAAAATCAACGTGCAAATTCAATTCCATTTCTCAAGTCAATAAATATTGAACGAACAAAATTCTTCTACCTCTTGTACAATTCCTAACTCAGATGCTGCACAACAATACATGGTACTTGATGTATACATTAAAAGAATACACAGCCCGAGAAAACTGTCAAGATAAGTCGGTCAAACTTTACAATTTTATTTCGCAGCAACACTCACCTCTTCCTTTCACACAGTTCATCACTCCTGCCTGATATAAGGAGATGAACTAAGGTCGGTGGTATCATACATGGAATCATCATTATAGTTGTCATCCTTCTCATCCTCCCACCTCAGCACTTCACGTATGTACTTGAACACCTCATCCACAGTAGGCCTGTCCCGGGCTCGGGATTGCCAGACGAACAACTTTTGACCCGTTAAAGATGAATAGAGGTCCTTAAATTTCATGGCAATGTAATAGTAGGCTTGTTGTGCAAGGGACTGGTTGTTATGGTGCGTCCGAACTGGGCAGAAGTCACTAAACCAATCACACACTGACAGCTGGGCATTGCCAATTTTCTCCTCGAACAGGTCGTACTTGTTCAGCACAAGAACAAATGGTGTATCACGAAAACACGGCTGCCTGCCAAGTTGGAAATAGATTCCCATATGAATAAACAATATTTTGATTTTAACGGGGAACTATTTTTTGTATTCAATTTTTGGATATAACCTTATTTTGCCAAGAAACATTTTTGCTATAATGGTGGATTTTTCTTTATACTTCCATTTTGCTGAAGTTCGGGTTATGTTAGTGTATACAAAAAACAAGAAACCTACAAAACTCGCTAATTAGACAAAACAAGAGTTCTATTTTTAAGGTAGATACCTTACGGTAGCTTCAAAAAGCTCTTTACTTTGCAGCATCTTATTCTGAAAAGGCCTTTCATTGGCAGAACCAAGTGGGCCCCCAAGCTGGTCATAGTCACTGAGTGCCACACAGAAAATTACAATGCGCACATCTTCAAACATCTCAACCCATTTACATCCGTCGCTGATCCCCTTTGCGCTAACTCTAATCAACTGATATCTGACAACCAAGATAACATGATATGTAACTATTCCTTCCCTCACAAAATAATCGATTAAACTTGGAGACAGATAGAGAGAGAGATAGAGAGAGGTAGAGAGAGATAAAGTACTTGGTAAGTGGTTGAGAGTGAGCTTCGGGATTGTCATTATAGGGCTCAGACATAGGGCTCCGATCATCCAAAGAGAATTCAATGAAGGCCAAGCCATTGCCTTGTGTTACTCCTTCAGCATAGATTATGTCTCTCTCTGACGGCTCATATTCATTGCTTGATATCTCCATTGCCTGCATTGATGTCACCATAATCATACACACCCATTCTTTTGTTCCTCACTGCATAGTATATTAAAAAAAGTAGGAAATGATACCCGGCTCAAGAAGTACTCAGCAACGTCAGGAAGGAAAGGCAGCTCGTTCTTGCGCTTGAATGTCTCCTGTATGGCACGGTCCCGCCACATCTCATCTACTGATGGTGCGTATTCCCGTGTGGCGGCTGGAAAGAATGCATCTAAGTCGCCCATTGCTATTATGTCCAGTAACCAGTCAGAGAACTTTTTAAGCCTTGCATTTATGGAGTAGATGCATGCATCAGTCCCATTTGCTTCATGCCCATCTGCAAGGAGATAGATATAGTTGTGGGAAAGCGCAATAAGATTGTTGTTTGTTTTATCTTTGCATGTGCAAGGACTTTTTCATGTTTGGTTGAAGGATCTAATTGAAGGTTAATATACAGTCAAACATTGAAAAAAATATGTGTAAATAAAGGAGGCTACTAGTGACAGTTCATTTACTTTCAGCATGAGTAGGGTCACTCGGGCTTGTTGTCTCTTTCTGCTTCGATAGTTCTTCTTCCTCGAAGCGCTCACGGCCTTCAAGCAAAATGCCAAGGTACTTGAACATATTACTTTGAATCATCAGCTTTATTTCCTCCAGCTCTTCTTCGGTAAACCTATTCCCGTACAAGAATTTTGCCTGTTTCAAATATTTAATAAACAGAAGTAAACATCATTTCCATGGTCTACCTGTGAAGAAGTAGCAAACGAAAGAAAAGATAAAATATCTGACCTGCTTAAAAATGGTGCTTGTGCCAGATCCAGGTGGGCCCAGAAGCAGAAGTTTTTGGATGCGTTTTTGCTCAAGATAATCAGGCACAGGTCTGGCTATATAAGGAGTAGCTTCATCCCGGAACCCATTTGAATTCCCACGAGGCATGGGCAGTGAGAACAAGGTACAAGCCAGTCGTGTCAAGGTCTGACAGTTAAATTACGTACAGATGATTTTTAGAATATTGATAAAGCTTGACATAACATACAGCTTTTAGTAAAACCTTGTACAACATATCACGCAAGAATGCTTCACAATTGGCTCCAGTGATAATGAGTCAACAAAAAAGTTAAACAGGAAAAACTTTAAGAAACGGAAATAAACAGAAGTTAAACTAATATTGCCACACTTGTCCACCATAACCGTTCCAACAGCTTAACTTTCCATAAGCTAAGAGGGCTTACAAGGAAACTAGAAAAGATAATTAAAAATAATAAGATAAGAACATACCGACTCCCAGATCCTGCCCTTAATGTTATTCTGACCTTCTTCCTCATATCTACCGTCATCATATACCCAAAAATGTGTGTCCCTTGGACACTGCACATTTGCCACCTGGGAAATGACGGGAAGCTTAGCCGAGACTTAATTGTTGGTCAATCAAACTTTATCTAGAGCTAATTGTTAAGCTATTAAATTCTTCTTTTCTTTTGGTGGGGGTTGGGGAGCAGGGTTGGAGGGTTATTGCACAGCACCTTATTAGCAATTTTCATAACTTCAAAATTAAATCTTTAAACTATCAGATCAATCTAATAATGTTATAGCACCGTACCTTTAGCACCCTTAGTTCAACTTTAGTGATCTCCCTCCCGTTAATAAACACTTGGGTGTTGCCGTTACTCGCATTTGGTTGGAGCTTCCCAGAAAAATTCAAGTTCGAACTGACAACCCTGTCTGGCTTTTGCCCCTCCTGCACAAGAGATCACAGCGTCTCAGGAAATGTGCTGCAATTCTATTCTTTTGTTATTTTCTTTTTTGTTTGTTTCAGTAAAGAAACAGGTAGCAAAGCAAACTTTCTCAAAAAAAAAAAAAAAAAAATTAACACCGACTCACAACATACATTTCCCCACAGCCCGGATTCCTTATCATACCAATACCGTCCAGGCTTCAACTTCTGAGGTGGCAACGGGCAGCTGAGCAACTCGCCCATCTCCTCTGGCCTCAGTGGGAACCCATTTACAACCAACTGCTCCGGCCGAAGCTGATTAGCAGGGCACTCCTTCTCAGCCTTCAAAATTTGCCTCACTTCAAGCGGGCTCAACAACCGGCACAACGTCCTTGATCCCTTCCCCAGCTTTGACCGCTTCAACTCGTCGATCGGCTGACCGATACAACCCACACACTTTCTCCCCTCTGGCATCGACCCCATTGCTCTTAGCACACAATAACTACAGTACTTGGAGTCACACACCAAGCATGCCTCCTTGCTCTCCCACCTCCTCTTGCCGCACCGGCAACAGACCCGCTTGATCCCTTGGCCACCTTCCTTTCTAGAATCCCCCATGTATTGAGGGGATGTGGCTGAGGTAGTATTGTAATACTCATTGCTTTGGTACTTGTCATCATGGGATGATGGAAGGCTGTCAAAGGTGACGACTGGGACCCTCCTCCCTTCGTTCTCAGCTGGAGTGCCCTGCCGAGACTGCTCAGACCGCGGGCCTGGGGAGCTTCTGGCTGACTCTGAGCGGGACCCGTCAGAGAATTCAGAGTTTTGGAGGACAGAAACCACTGATTCCGAGCTGCCGCCAGAGGTGTGTAGGGTTTGGGCAATCCGGGAGACAGGGAGGGGAATTGGATTTGTAACAGGTGGTATCATGCCATTGGGGATCCGGTGGGGCCCTGACACGGGCTCTGCGATGGGGATTTCGGCGTCGTTGAGGTTAACTGGGTCGACCCGAGGGAGGTCATAGGGGACCGGAGGGCCATCATACTCTAGAGCGATTGAGTAGTCAAGATTTGGGGGGGTTTCGGGTATGGGCGCACCAGGTGGCAGGATCCGTCTTAGCATATCCTGCCAGCTATCCCCATCCCCAACTGCTGCTGCCTTTTGTGCCATTTTTACTCTCACTCTTTCGCTCAAGATAAGTTTTCAAGGTTACGAAGAGTAAATTTGGAGAGAGAAATACATAGAAACACTTAAATTGAGCAAGTAATAACTCAACTTCAGTACCTTTGTATTAAGAAAAAAGCAGAGAGGCTCGAGATAGAAAGAGCCCTTCGACAATATCCAAGCTTTAAAAGTATTGAAAATTTGAGAATAATGCTATAAGAAGAGGAAAAAATACCCAACTTTCTTAATCTCACAAACTAACCCAAAATTCTCCTTTCTCTCTCTAGAAAATTCCTCCTTTTTGGTCCTGCCGCTCACAGAAAGAACTAAAAAAAGAGGGGGGGCAAAAACTTAGCCTTTTGAGGTATCCCAAATATCCGAAGAACTTCTCGTGTCAAATTTGACTTCAAAGTAGTTCAAGGGAGACTTTTTCTTGATAATTTCCGATCCAATGAAAAATAAATTGGTAAAAAAAACCCTAAAATTGCTTAATTCCAGGGCTGTCAAAGGATTGAAATTGGATTTGTTTATTCTAGAGAGAGAAAGTAGAATAGGAGGGAAGGAATAAAAAAAGGAGTTCAAGGTCCACACTTTTGAGAGAAAGAGAGAGAGAGAGAGACGGAGAGTCGAGAGTGTGTGCATGCGTGTTGAGTCAGAGCAAAAATCGGGTCGGATTCGGGTTCGTTGCTGAACTTAAATATATCCGACCCTTAGACCCTAGTTCGCCAGATTTGGATAAAATTTGATACACTCTTTCCTTTTGATTGTAAATATTTGCGACTTGGTACTTTGGTAGTTGCTGGTGTATGCTATATAACTAGTTCGCCTGATTTGGATAACTAACGAGAGCAGCGCGGTAAAATTTCTGATAGAAACCGCTCCATAGTCCGATCAGTAAATCGGTAATAATGATTTAGGATCCGAACTTCCAATTCACCCGGTAACTGAGTAGGAAGGGTGACACGAATTCATATCACCGACGGTACCGTAATAGGGAATCTTTTACAATTACTTGATCTGGACCGTTCTTTTTAACTTGGCACGAATCACAAAGCCCAATAATATTGCCTCCTCAGTCAGCCCGAATCCCAAACCGGCTGAGAGTTAATCTAAAACCGTAAATAGCTAATTGTAAAAGGGAATCTTTTACGGTACCGTCGAGGATATGGATTCGGGGTGACACAGACACTACTGTAGTCTTTAGAGAGTGTGGAAAGGGATATCAAATGGTGTTTGCTGTTTGAGGACAAACAGAGGATACAAAGTCCGAGGACAGTGGGTGGACGGGTCCGCATGATAGAGCAGTTAATATCCCATAAATTACCGTGATGAATTTCATGTACTTTTTTTAAGATATTTTACAAGTTTAAACAATAGTACAACTCGATAATGTTTTCTACTACAATAAGTAAGTTTCAAATTTTAAGTCCAATGTTTGAGACATGATTTTTGTAAGTGATAAGGATGCCGAGATTTTGGTACATACTTTTTACCGATCTTAAAACAATCAGAACTTTTCAACAGTTTAAATGTAATTATTTTTTATATATAATATCAAACATTTATGTTTAACAAGATCCAGGTACAGGTCTATATATAATTGAGTTTTTGTTTATTTTTGAAAAGAAATTTGTTTACTCATAAATAATTTGCAGTCTAAATTAATTAATTCACAGCAGTGCACGTGCACTGCTAATTATAATTGCGGTAATATGATATTTGATGCGTATTGCACGTGCATCTTATGCAGAATTCGTATCTGTCATCTGGATGACACAGGTAATAAGTGAATCTGTGTAAACATTGAGAAAAGACTTTTTTTTTCTCCAGTCTGAGATTTTATGGATCATCTTCAAGTGTTTGAGCTCACGACTATGTCATTGATTAAAAATTAAAAAGATCAAAGAGAATAAAAACATAATCTTCGATTCTTATATGTCTAATTAAGCATAAAAAAAATTAACAAACAAGTATCAATTCTTTAGTTGTTAAGCAAGAGCGGGTCTATATGTATGTTACGGGGTGCTAAATCACCCTTATAATTTTAATTTTTTAATTATGGTTATTAAAATTTAATTTATTTTTTATTTTTTTAAGCTTTTATAAATTTCATCTCCCCTCATAAAATAATAGATGTGTGCTTGTAGCCTAGCGGTTAGAGTTTCATTTGATATCCATGAGGACATGGGTTCAATTCCAAATAACAACACTATTTATGTTTTTTTTTTTCACATATTATGCATTTTATCGTTTTGCTCCTCTATTCAAAATTTCTAGTTCCGTCCCTATTGTTAAGTATTGATTTTTAATTTGTAAGTAAAACTCGTTGATAAACTTAGAGAAATAATACTTGTATGGTACGTTTGGATCGTGCAAGAATTAGTACAAGAATAGCGATTTTTGGATTAGTGGTTGAGAATAGTGCTAATCCGAGTGGTTTGAGAATAGTGCTAACTTTAGACTATTCGGGTCAGTAAAAATGTCATTTGAATTGTATATTTGAAATAGCGATGGAGGGAATGAATAAAATAATAATTAAACTTATCTAATATTTAAACTAATATTTTTTTATACTACTCTAATATTTTATTGAATACTAAGCTATTCTAATCTGATATTATATTTATTTAATACTAATTTAATATTTTATTTAATACTAATCTAATATTTAAACCAATATAATATTATATTTAAATGTTATATTACATTTAACATTTAAAGTAATATTATATTATATTTAATGTAATATTTTATTTAATACTAATATAATATTTAAAGTAATATTATATTTCATTTAAGATTTAAACTAGTATCATAATATTTAATATAATATTTTACTTAATACTAATCTAATTTAATCTGATATTATATTTATTTAAAACTAATCTAATATCTAAACTAATATTATATTACATTCAACACTTAACATTTATACTAATATTATATAACATTAAAATTTTAAATTAATATTATATTATATTTAATCTAAAAGTTTATTTAACATAAATCTATTTTGATATTATATTTATTTAATGTTAATCTAATATGATATTATATTTATTTAATACTAATCTAATATTTAAACTAATTTATATTATATTTAATATATTGTATTTAATCTAACATTTTATTTAATATTAATCTAATTTGATATTATTTATTTAATACTAATCTATATTTTAAATTAATATTATATTACATTTAATATTCAAACGAATATATTATTTAATACAAATATAATATTATATTATATTTATTTAATACTAATTAAATATTGTATTTAATATTAATTTAAAATTTAAACTAACTTTAATTGAGAGGAATCAAATATTTTATTAATATCACCAACCCACTAGCTCTGTTCTTGCTAACCCACCATTTCTATGGGTTAGTAGAATAGAGTTATTCTTGAGCTAACCCAATTTGCTAATTTGTGTTTGGATCACCAAGGTTTAAGAATAGTGGAGCTAACCTTGGATCACCCATAAAGTCTAAGCACGTATTTACGAGTATTTATAAAGATAGTGATTTTGGCATTGAAAAATATTATAATGACAACTATGTAATAATAATAATAACTGCCACATAAAACTTCAAACGAATTTTGAGGAAGTCATTTCTGTAATGAAATTGTAGCTAAATTCAATCCGATGTTCAATTTGAATCATTCATCGTGATTTATGTGATAATTAAAATTATAAACTCTCTGAAATAAACAAATGAATGTGTGAATCTCGATTAAATCAAACATAATTCGACTTGATGCCTAATGGACCTTCCCTCTTTGACAGAGGCGAAGGCATATCGGATGAATGGGGTCAACTAACTCACATATTTTTTTCTAAATGTTTTGTATTTATATTTAATTTTCAATGTAATTGAAAGTAAAATGTCATAATACCGTAAAATTGATTTCATTTTCTGTATGAAAATTTTACATAATTGATCTTCATTCACGTTTAATTTATGTAGTTTGAAAGTCTGATAAGACTTAGAAACCTTCTAAATCAAACAACTTTTCACAATCTCATCATGTTTATTTTCAACCCCTACCAACAGAAATAAATCTATTGTTATTCCAATGGAATAACAACTTATGTTATTCCGATTCCAATTATTCAATATTTTTGAGATTAGTGTATGAAAAAATTTCTTCGTGAAAATTTGCACTTAAAAAACTTTAAATGATTAGAATCGGAAAAGAAAAAACGTGTTATTATATTGAAAGAACAACAGATTTATTTCCCCTGCCAACTTACCATACTTGGTAAAAAAGTAAAAAGGAATGAATCATGCTGAAGCTGGACGAATAAACCAGGATGTATAATGCATCACGTCACATCAAAATAACATAGTTTAACGTGAATTGAGAATTATCAAATTATTACGCATGCAGGAGAAAAATAATTGAATTCCTTTTCATTATTTAATCCACCTCTATAGTCAATCTAACTGTTTTCTTTTCGTCTCCCAAATACACCTCCTAGCTAGTTCAGATTTGGAACTGGGAGATGGACATGGTCCATGGCCCTCTAAACTGTCGAATAATTAAAATCATTCGTTCTAAACTTCCTGCTCACTTGTAACTTTCTAACAAATATTGTAATAAATAATCTGGAACAGAAAATCCGGCCTGTCAACATATTACAGAATTCACTGAAAAATAAGCATCTTTGTACGATCATTATTGAAAGTTTTGTTCAGCAGTTTTCTTGACCAATCTATTGTGTCGATACAGAGCGTAGCTTTATCAAAATTCAGAGCTACCATAATTTTGAAGTATACAATTTCTATCCTGCTTTTTTGTAAGCCGACGCCTGGTCAACAAAAGATGCTTGTGCAGCGTTCTTCTCTTTTGTTTAGTTCTCACTCTGAAAGAAAGATTATAATAATCATAAATAAAAAGTTTAACTTTTTTTGTTTAATTCCTCCAAATTTGATCTTATTTGTTACACATTATCAAATGACATCAGCAATTGGGTTCGGCACCGATTATGTGTACAACTCTCAATCACTACAAATTAAATTTATTGCTAAAAGAAGGATAAAACTGAATATTTAATTTTTCTATCTTCTTCCATCGCAAGAAATTAAAATAAAATAAAGCACAATGTTGCTAGCTGCCTAGTTGATACTTGATAGATACAGACTGAGACACGAGATATGCAATCTTCTCTTCATGGTCTCATCTCGAATTCAGATCCAAATCCAGTGCAATACCTGACTGAATAGAGTGAGATCTGAGTCGTCATTTTTTTAAGCTGGCACGAATCTCAATACAGATCTCCTGTATTGCTCGGCCGTGAGTTCATTGTACTAAGTGCAGTACCACAGAGAGAAGGATTTGTCTCGTCTCTAGTCTGCATTAACTCAAAAGAGGAACTTTTGAGTTAATATATCTCGGTTGTCTGATTTTAAACAGAACCAATCCGATTCCGTCTATAACATAGGGGTTTATAAGAATTTAATTTACACGGATCTTAAAATTTTGAATTTCTTTTTTTATTCAAAACCCGTAGGTATATTTTATTCAAAAGCTGAATATTGCAGTCTACATTACATTATCAATAAGGCTACGTAACGGAAAGTAAAAATTAAAAATAAATAGTTTGTACTAGGGGTGCAAATGGATCGGATACGGATAAAACCATATCCGTATCCGTTTTTATTTTTCGGATACGGATACGGATCGGATATTAAACGGATACGGATACGGTTCGGATATTAAACGGATACGGATACGGATCGGATATTAAACGGATGCGGATACGAATACGGATATCATTCGGATACATAATACGGATGTTGTATTAAAATTATCTTATTATTCAACAAATTATTTTTTCAAATAAAAATTATTTAATAAACATAATTATTGTCAGTCTCTCAAATAATAATCACACTATCATCTTCGCATGTTATTGTTTAATTTTTGTTTACTAGAATCATGTTTATATATTCATGTACATAATTATAATAATCAACGTAAGAAACAAAGTTTCTTACGGTGCTAAAATCTTTTACAGTTGAAGGCTGAAAGCACCGTTATTTCATATTTACTTTTGGAATTGTAGGTTCAAGTGTCAGCATTTAGTATATTTGGAATTTCAATATAATTGGTATAAGGAGGATAAAATGAATCCAAGTTGACAACAGCTGTTTGCATGTAATACTGTGGTGAGAGAAGGTAACAAAAGGAATAAAGTAAATAGATTAGTAGTGGGTTTTGCGGAGCAGATGGCTTAATGGATATCTGAAATCTAAAAATTTACGGACCCGTATCTGTATCCGCTTCTAAAATAAAAACCGTATATGTATCCGTATCTGCATCTGTATCCGCAAATTATCCGTATTCAAATATCCGAATCCGCAAAATTTCAGATACGGATCCGGATCTGAATCCGGATGGATAATATCCGATCCGTTTGCACCCCTACGGATATCTGTTAAATTAAAAGTTACGGATACGGATAATATCCGTATCTGTATCTGTATCCGTTTTCAAAAATTGAAACCATATCCGTATCCGTATCCGCGTAAGTAATATTCGTATTCTCAAATTATCCATATCCAAATATCCGTATTCATAGAAAATCAGATATGGATCCGGATCCGAACGGATAATATCCGATCCGTTTGCACCCCTAGTTTGTACTCCTATTACAGGCCCATTTAAAAATAGTCCCATGATTTCGCCTCTTTCTGTTTTCCGAGACCCAAATATATAAGGGGCTAAATTGCATAAAATTTTGAGTTAATGCAGAGGATACGAATTCCTCGTCCCTCGGTCTCGTGACTGCAGTTAGGCAAACAGCATTAGAATCTGTTCGTGTCTTCTGTGGCAGACACAGTGTTACAATATATGCCGTAACAAGTTTTCTCAACTGTTTATACTGTTGATGTGTTTCCATTGATGTCCGTTGCTTTCTCGGAGGGACCTTATTCGTGCGACTGAACGACGTGCACCGTTGGAAATTTTGGAGTATTGATAGCCAAACAGATTACTACAGAGAGATAGCCTTGGAAGAACCGGAATAATTCTTCTCGTGAATTGGGCGTGAAATAGCAAAAGCAGCCTGAGCAGGGAGGACCGTCAGCACGTGTCATCCGTGCATCATCCACTGTAAATCGCACCGTATATGCGCCTAATTCACGCTTCGTTATATCATTGGCTAATAAATACAAGCAGGTTTCGATTTTTAACGACATTACACGTTACAGACCACAAGGTTCCGCGTTTGAATCACCAATCAGATAGATAGAAGGTACACCGTATGATCTCCCATTACTTTACGTGCTCGCATGGTCCACCTCAAAATGAAGAGCATATCCATTCCAGCAAATAATTAGCAATTAATTTGAATTACGTTACTGAATTTAATAATTAAAGAGATTTATAATTTTTAAATCATTTTATTTTAGAAATTTAATTATAATTGCTTTTAAAGTAAACTTGTTAATTTAAAAACGGTGGTACATTCCAGCAATTATATTAGCAATTAACACATCAGATTAGCAATTTAAAAGAAATCACTGTTGTAGATGCTCTAAAAGTTCAAATTATAATGGTTCGTCTGATGTGAATTTATTATTTTTATTTTAAAATAAGGGGAAATTTTATGTATACTCCTCAAAAACTTTGAAATTACATATTTTCTCCTCTAAACTTTCAAAACTCACAAATTTATCTATATTATTGTCTTTTACATTAAATCTCAATTTAAATTTATAAAATACCCATTTTACTCTTTATTAAAAGCATAAAAAAATTGTAGTTTGTTTAAGAAAAATGTGAATCTTATAAGATACCCATTATACCCTTCACCCCTTATAAATACCTATTTTCCCATTGAAAACCGAATTCCCATTATACCCTTTACCCTCTAGAAATACTCATTTTGCCCTTGAAAACCAATCAAATATAAGACCAATATTTTTCTTAAACAAGCTATATTTTTTTTTGCTTTAATGAAGGGTAAAATGGATATTCTACAAATTCAAATTGAGTTTTAATATAAAAGACAATAAAATGGGTAAATTTGTGAGTTTCGAAAGTTTAGAGAAAAAATATGTAATTTTGAAGTTTTTCGAGGGATATGCAAGAATTCTCCCTTCAAATAATTATATTAAGCCTGTTCGGATGCCTGGAAATGAGTGGGGATTCATGGAATTTTTCGAA
Organism: Carex myosuroides; assembly: GCA_028015225.1. NCBI lineage: Eukaryota > Viridiplantae > Streptophyta > Magnoliopsida > Poales > Cyperaceae > Carex > Carex myosuroides. Next base: position 6,513,102 of record CM051484.1, on the reverse strand, counting down.
AAATGAAATTTTTATTTCATTGTCTGTTCGTCTAATTTGGTCATGTGTAAAACCCATAGAAAGGTCTAAAAAGTAGGAAAAGTTGTGGGAATTTACACATTAGCTAGAGCTTATTTTTTGAGAAAAGGTTTTTATCCCCAGCGACTCGTCCCCGCTTTTTACCCACGCTGATCCAAACCACTAATTAACTGTCATTAACATTATCCCTGAATATTTCGGATAAGACTTCAACTGTTTTTAACGGTCCGATCAGAACTATTTACCGGTACAAGATTAGTATGTGGATTAAATGATGATCATGTTCTACGGATCATATGGTAAGGAGCTACCAATTTAATCACATAAATACCTGATGGAGATCAGGGGATTGGACATGACCCAAGAATGAAACATAACATGGATTGTGTTAGTGTCATTAATGTTTCATTTGTGTCTTGAATTCTTTGGTATGAGATGATTATTTTTCCTACATGAGATACATGTATCTGTAGGTGTTATCCAACGTTGACCGTAACTGGCAGCTATACAGATAATATCTCAATATGTGTGTCTTGTGCGGAGGAAAAGATATTTATCAAGAATACCAGTGTCCCTCATATTTCATATGTGAGTGATGATATCTTCGGGCCCCTTGATGGAGTAATAAAGTATGCATGCAATTATGATCAATGAGTTTGATCATTATTTACTGAATTACTTGGAATCAAGAAAAGAATAAATTTGCAAGGATGACACTCTCCTGCCTTGGATTTATTCTCGATATCATGTGGCACGTGAATTGACACAAGCAATTAAATATTGCTTTAGGATCGTGATGTTGATTGGTTCATATCATCTTTATCTGTTGAGTAATTATAATGCATATTGCTAGGTGCCGCTTATAATTTATAGAATTAAAAGAAGTTTTGATTCTATTGTCAACACGATATAGATCCTACGAGGTCACACCCAAGAGAGAAAAACGAAACAAATAAAAGTGTCATGGAGATGACTAACTTGATCTTAGAATAAATTTATTACATGTTGGACATGGTATACAAATTTATTTCTCAACAAAATTGAGCAAATACAATTAATCGTAACAATTGTCGGGTGGGCCAAAAGTTGGCATAAATGGCAAAAACGAAAATGGCATAAATAGAAATTGGCCCAAGCCCAATTTAACATTAAATAGAGAAGTCCATTTGATGAAATGGTTTGGAATAAAGTGGGATAAAAGTGCATCTAATGGAGAGCTCCATTGGATGGCAAAAGTAAAAGTTACTTTTGTCATGTTTAAATCTAGCCATCCATTGTGGTTGAGATGATTAAAATATACCCTAACTTCACACTATAAATACCCCACCTTTTTCCAAACCCTAGCCACCTTTTTCTAATCTCTCTCTTCTTCCTTCTCTTGTAAGAAAAATGGAAAAACGTTTTTGTAAGAAGAGGTGAAAAAGAGAAGAGTTTTTGCAATTTTGTCTCCACCATTTTTGCTCATGTGTTGAGCACAACTTCTACACTAAAATTAATAGTTGATTGAAGAGGTAGAAGCTAAGGTTAAGTTAGATTCTTGGTTGATTACCTCTAGCAAGGGAAAAACAAGAGTTTCGTTTAATCTCGGGTGGATACTCGTAGAGGCTTCGTGCGTTCGAAGCGGGTGCCATTTCGAGGCCGACTTGGAGAAGTGAAGGCTCGACAAGGAGGCAACAACCCTACATCTCAAGTCCCTACTTCTTGGTTTAGAGACCAAGATTTGAGGTATAAATATTAAACAAGTTAAAATGTTAAATACGGTTCATCGTTAGTCAAATAAGTAGATCTATGTTGGTTTCTTTGAGTTAAATTTTTGAAATTTGCTCTTGCATGAAACTAATATTTTCTTCAATTGGTATCAGAGCTTAAGGCTTTATTTGACTAATTTTTGGCCGAAATTAGCATGAGTAATTAATTTAATTAAGTCTTGGAAGCTTATGACCTTTTGATTAAATCAACCGTCGGTGTTTTGAACATCTTGCATTTAATTTGAGGATTATTTTTACACAATTATTTTGGATCATTCTAAGGTGTTTAAACATTAATTAGTAATTTTTTAATCTCTGGAAATAAATTTATTTAATGGTTAAATTAAATTTAAAGCATATGGATCAAAGAAAGAAAAATGATGAAATAATGAAAAATTGCCTTTATAGGCTCGGGTTCAAAGTTGGACCTTAATTTTATTATATTTTTTTTTAGATCTATTAAAATCCAATTTAATAATGTTGTTATAAATATCATAAGAAGTGCATCTATGTATAGTTTGCATTTTTATGAGTTATTTATAAATAATTCTAATTAAGAGGATAATTAAGTGCTAATTAACAAAATGTGTAAATCCAATGATTAAAATGTATATTTATTTGATGAAATGCATTTTGAAGTAATTGGGATATTGTTATTCCTCTTTAGGAATATTGAAAATTATTCTAAAGGTTAAAATTAATTTTCTAGGCACATTTGTTAATTAGGCATAACGGGTTGACTATTGCTTGTGCTATTTGGAATAGTTCAAGGTGTAGTTTGTAAATTTTAATTTGCATGAATTATGTGATAAATCAAACCTTCTCCTCTGTTGAAATTTTGTTTTTGAAACAAATTTTTATGGGTCATAAGCTTAAGGAATTAATTTAATTAATTGCATATGCATGAATTGTTTATGCATGTATGGTGCAGTTTTTGCACATGCACCTAACTTGTTTTTGTAGGGACAAAAATGTGAGTTTTGTATGGTCATTTCCAATGCCTTGTGGATGTAATGAATGTTTGTTGAATGGTTGTAATGCGGCCTAAGGTGCCCCATAATAATTAATTAGATTAATAATTAAGGCACAAATGTTAGGATGCCTTTCAATGTAATTCATTCAAGGCTTGCATGCCTATATTTAGAAATTTTAGAAATTCTAAATGTAACTTATTTTCTTTTTAAGAAAGTCTTAATAGAAAATAAATAGGCATATAATAGTTGTGAAATGTGGTGGCCACATCCAAGGAGTTGGCGCAACAAGTGACAAATGCGAGAAAGGAGTTTTTCGCACAAGGCCATACAAACTCACAGCCGCATGATGTGTTTATGTCATTTATGTGTATTTATGAAATATAAGAGTCATAGGATAAGTGATACCTCGCATATTTAGTCTATTTTAGGCCTGTTTTAGTACCATATTCGTGCCCTAATTCACCAGAATCATGTGCATTTCATCGATATATCTTTAGAATTTGGTACTGCTGAGTGTTTGTTTGTTTTCTGCAGGCTTGGAGCAAAACACACGAAGAAACGACGATTTGGGATGATCTGGTACGGCCCTTACCAAGTTTGGTACGGGTCTTACCGGACTTAGCCATTTTTCAGCTCATCACGCCTGGTACGGCCTGGCCGTACCAATTTGGTACGGGCCGTACCTAAAGGCGGCCTGACAGATTCAAATTTTGGCAGAGGCTATTTAAAGCGGGGAACTCTCCAATTTCGACATGCATTCCATTCCAGATCTATTTGAGAGCACAGTAAGAGAGAGAAAGAGAGCTAAGGAGCTAGGAGCAAGAAGGAAGGAAGAGGAAAGAGGCGAAACTCGACGGATCTAGCTTCCTCCTCTCGATCCCTTCGATCCATGGCTATCTCTATCCCTTTTATTGTATTTTTAGATCAGATCATGTGCTGTGAGTAGTTATTTTAGTTTCTAGGGTTTAGAGATGGATTCTTGATTTGTTTTGACTTTCTTTGACTTGTATCTTGTATGAACTCTTTTGATTGATTGATTGTGATTTCTTTGCTATCTTTTGCTTTGATTGCTGTGATTGTGTATGATGAACCTCTAGGTTTAGATCGAACCTATCAAGGTCATGTGATCATCTCAATCTCTCAACCAAATCAATTGTTTAGGGTAGACTTGTTCGAATTGAAGCCGAGAGGTTGAATTCTCCTCTAATCGACAGATTAGAGGGTGCCTTAGGTCTCCAATCAACCAGCTAGGGTAGATCTGTTCTGGGAAGCCAGTACGGGTCTTACCAGAGTGGTACGGCCTTGCCTTACCAAGTTAAGTACGGCCTAGCCGTACTGACTTGGTACGGGCCGTACCACTAGAGGCAGATCATAGATGAAGTCTGAAACCCTGGAAACGCCTTTTATCCATAATCAAAACACAATTTACATTTCTTCTAGCATTTTATTACATCTTTCTGAATTGTTTGAATTGTTTGAATTGACCTTTTTAGGAAATTAAATACCAAACCAAATCTTTCTCACTTCTAGTTTTTAATCGAGTTAGGTAGATTCTAACCTAGTAATTGTCCGTCCCTGTGGATCGATACCCGATTATACTACTCGATAGGGGTTGTGCACTTGCAACCCTTACTCGTGAAGTGTAAACGCGGTTTTAAAAGGTACGCCCTCAAGCGTACCGAAACTTGCGTTGCGCTTCTGCGCGAACAATAAGTATGAGTGTATGCTTACATGACCACCATAAATAACAAAAGAGTTCCAAACAAAATCAAGCGTCATTCCCTTCCTTCTCTATCCATGTCAAACTATTGATCGTTAGTCGGTGGGACCTACACAGTAGGCATCGCTTTCTATCTTTAGGAGATGTGGGGCATGACCGTCATGTCAAACCAAATAGAGAGAGGTTTACTTGACATGGATAATCCAAAACAGTTTTGGGCTTTGGGGAATAGTTTGTTCATACATGAGTTGGATGAATAAACACCAAGAGTCACCCGGTTGTGATTAGCATGAGTTGCTTACCTAAAATAGCTAAGTTTAAGTTTCATGCCGACGCTGACTTATCTTAGTGAAAATATGGATCTTGGACCTACTACAAATGGAACTAAATTAATATTGTAGTGGGAGTTTTATTTTAAAATAAAACATTGTCATGAACTAAACTCAAACCTTTAAATTGTAGATCATGGCAAAAGAAACCTCTTTCCTGCGATCATTGTTAGACAAAGAAAAACTTAAAAATGACGGATCGAATTTTCTAGACTGGCATCGTGCCTTGAGAATTGTTCTCAGGCATGAGAAAAAGGAATACGTCTTGACTACTCCCATCCCTGATTTACCAGATAATGAAGCTAAACAGGAAACTAAGGATAAGCACAACAAGGCCGTGGAAGACAACCTTGAAGTATAGTGCCTCTTAGTATCAATAATGAACCCTGAACTGCAGAAGCGGTTTGAGGAGAATTCTTGTTACTACATCATGGACCAGCTCAAGAAAATGTTTCAAGAGCAGGCCCGTGTAGAGAGGTACAACGTGACTAAAAGTTTTCTGGGATGCAAGATGGCTGAGGGTGCCTCCGTGAGTGCTCACATACTCAAAATGATAAGTTATGTGGAGCAGCTGGAGAAGCTCGAGTGTGCCGTGGACAAGAAGTTGGCCACGGACATCGTTCTTAACTCTCTCCCATCAAAGTATTCTTCATTCATCATGAACTATCACATGCATGGAATGGAGAAAAGTTTAGGTGAATTACATGGGATGCTCAAGACTGCAGAGGCTGACATGCAGAAAGGTGTTTCTCATGTCCTTGCAGTCAGTGAGGGAAGTAGGAAAGTCAAGAAAGGCAAAGGCAAGCGCAAGGGCAATGGCAAGGGCAAGGGAAAGGTTCCAGTGGTGACTGTGAGCACTCCCAAGGTCAAGGTTGCCTCCGATTCTGAGTGCTTCTATTGTAAGATGAAGGGGCACTGGAAAAGGAATTGTCCTAAGTACTTGGAGGACAAGAAAAATGGGAAGGTCCCGTCTTCCTCAGGTATTTTTGTCATTGAAGTTCACTTAGCTACCTCTATCAATGATTGGGTATTAGATACTGGATCATGTGCTCATATTTGTATGAATATGCACACACTAAATGATAGAAGAATGCTAAGAAAGGGTGAGGTGCAGCTCCGTGTCGGGAATGGTGCAAATGTTGCAGCAGTTGCCGTCGGGTGTGTCGAGTTGCATTTACCTAGTGAGCTTGTAATGGAACTTAAAAATGTTTATTTTGTTCCTTCTATTTCGAGAAACATTATCTCTATTTCTTGTATGGACATGGATGGTTTTTGTTTTACCATCAAAGACAATTGTTGTTCTTTTTATAGAGATAGTTTGTTTTATGGATGTTCTTATATAAGGAATGGTCTATACTTGCTTGAAATGGATAAACAAGTTCTGAACATCAGTAACAAACGACTCAAAACTTGTCATGAGAGTACAACTCTCATGTGGCATTGTCGCCTAGGTCACATAAATGAGAGACGCATCAAGAAATTGCAAGAAGTTGGACTTCTTGGTCAATTTGATTTAGAATCACTTGAGACATGCGAACCTTGTTTACTTGGAAAGATGACCAAGGCACCATTCACCAAGAAAGGTGAAAGGGTAAGTAGTTTGTTGGGACTCATACATAGTGATGTGTGTGGACCAATGAGTACAAGTGCCCGAGGAGGTTATCGATACTTCATCACATTTACTGACGACCTCAGTAGATATGGTTATGTCTACTTGATGAGACATAAGTCTGAATCCTTTGAAAAGTTCAAGGAGTTCAAGAATGAAGTAGAGAACCAACTCGACAAGAAGATCAAAGTCTTACGATCAGATCGTGGGGGTGAGTATTTGAGTCACGAGTTTGGTGACTATCTAAGAAATTGTGGAATAGTTTCACAACTCACTCCTCCAGGGACACCACAATGGAATGATGTTTCTGAGAGAATGAATCGAATATTGTTGGACATGGTTAGATCAATAATGAGCCAAGCTGGCCTACCACTCTCATTTTGGGGGCATGCGCTTGAAACCGCCGCATTCACACTAAACAGGGTTCCATCAAAATCCGTGGAAAAGACACCACATGAGTTATGGTTTGGAAAGGTTCCAAGTATGTCTTTTCTAAAGATTTGGGGTTGTGAAGCTTATGTCAAACGCATGATGTCTGACAAGCTTCAACCCAAATCGGACAAGAGCATTTTCATAGGATATCCCAAAGAGACTAAGGGATATTACTTCTATCACCAGTGTGAGAACAAAGTGTTTGTTGCTCGACACAGTGTATTCTTGGAGAAAGAGTTTCTCTCAAGAGAAAGTAGTGAGAGTAGTGTAAGACTTGAAGAGGATCAATCTACACTACAAAATGAAATGATCAATGATGATCATGTTCAACCACCCGTGGATATTGTGGGCAGTGGGAGTCGAGATGAATCAATTTCACAAGAAGTTGTGGAAGAGATTCAACACTCACCCCTAGAACCAAATTCGCAAGAAGTTGAGAATGTGGATCAAGGAACGAATCCACAAGAGTTTGTGGAAGAGATCTCTGAACCACAAGCACAAGTCCTTCGTAGGTCAATGAGAGAAAGTCGCCCACCTGAAAGATGGTTGGGACTTCACGAGGTGACAGTGTTAGACACTGAAGATCCTTTGACCTATACGGAAGCGATGGCGAGACCCGACTCTGCAGAATGGCTTGGAGCCATGAAATCTGAAATACAATCTATGTATGACAACCAAGTTTGGTATTTGGTTGATCTTCCAAGTGGGGTAAAACCTATTGAAAACAAATGGGTTTTCAAGAGGAAATCAGACATGGAAGGTAATTTGACTACTTACAAAGCACGGCTGGTAGCGAAAGGTTTCAGACAGATTCAAGGTGTTGATTATGATGAGACCTTCTCGCCCGTTGCTATGTTTAAGTCAATACGGATTCTCTTAACAATTGCCGCATTTCATGACTATGAAATATGACAAATGGATGTCAAAACTGCCTTTCTAAATGGAGATTTAGAAGAGGACGTATATATGACACAACCGATTGGTTTTGAAGATACCAATCATGCTAAGAAAGTATGCAAGCTTCAGAGGTCCATTTATGACTTGAAGCAAGCATCGCGGAGTTGGAACAAGCGCTTTGACAAAGAAGTCAAAAAGTTTGATTTCGTCAAAAGCGAGGAAGAACCTTGTGTATACAAAAGGATTAGTGGGAGTGTAGTAATATTCCTTGTGTTGTATGTGGATGACATACTACTGATCGGAAATGACATCCCGTCATTGGATTCTGTCAAGTCTTCATTGAAGAAGGTGTTATCAATGAAAGATTTGGGCGAGGCTGCTTATATACTAGGCATTAGGATCTATAGGGATAGATCAAGGAGACTCATTGGATTGAGTCAAAGCGCATGCATTGACAAAGTGTTGAAAAGGTTCAACCTGCAAGATTCCAAGAAAGGATTCTTGCCTATGTCGCATGGTGTTCATCTGAGCAAGAAGCAATGTCCATCGACATCTACTGAGCTAGATAGCATGAGTAGAGTGCCATATGCTTCCGCCATTGGCTCTATCATGTACGCCATGATATGCACTCGCCCTGATGTGTCATACCCATTGAGTGTGACAAGCAGACATCAGTCAAATCCAGGCTTGGCGCATTGGACTGCCGTCAAGAATATCCTGAAGTACCTAAAGAGGTCTAAGGATATGTTCCTTGTCTATGGTGGGGAATCTGAGCTCGTTGTAAGGGGTTACACCGATGCTAGTTTCCAGACCGACCATGATGACATGAGATCACAGTCAGGATTCGTGTTCATCCTCAATGGTGGCGCTGTAAGCTAGAAAAGTTCCAAGCAAGAAACAACGGCGGACTCAACCACCGAGGCAGAGTACATAGCCGCTTCAGAGGCAGCTAAAGAGGGTTGTTGGATTAGGAAGTTCTTGAATGAACTTGAGGTGGTCCCCAGTTCCATGGGTGCTCTGGAGCTCTATTGTGACAACAATGGAGCCATTGCACAAGCCAAGGAACCAAGGTCACACCAGAAATCCAAGCATGTTCTGAGGAGATATCACCTGATTCGAGAAATCATCGATCGAGGTGACGTCAAGGTTTGTAGAGTAGATTCAGCCAGCAACACAGCTGACCCGCTGACAAAGTCTCTGTCTCAGGCCAAGCATACGCTGCACACTGCATCTATGGGGATTAGATTTGTTAGTGACTGACTTTGAGATTTAGTACATGGAGTTGTATTAGAGACTACACTTGTTTAGGGCTTTTATACATATAGATGTATATGGGATTGGCTCTAGTTCAAGTGGGAGATTGTTAGTGTTATGATCTAGAAGCCAACCATTTATGGATGTATTCTATGTTTGTTCATGAAATGAAAGAATCATTTTGTTCCTTGAGTATTTAATTACATTATGGATTTTTCGAGTTGAGGACTTGAAATGTAGAACTCTATAATAATAATATAACGAATACTCTAAATGTCCCTAATCTTGGTAATTAAGATGGAACACTATTTACCGGTACAAGATTAGTATGTGGATTAAATGATGATCATGTTCTACGGATCATATGGTAAGGAGCTACCAATTTAATCACATAAATACCTGATGGAGATCAGGGGATTGGACATGACCCAAGAATGAAACATAACATGGATTGTGTTAGTGTCATTAATGTTTCATTTGTGTCTTGAATTCTTTGGTATGAGATGATTATTTTTCCTACATGAGATACATGTATCTGTAGGTGTTATCCAACGTTGACCGTAACTGGCAGCTATACAGATAATATCTCAATATGTGTGTCTTGTGCGGAGGAAAAGATATTTATCAAGAATACCAGTGTCCCTCATATTTCATATGTGAGTGATGATATCTTCGGGCCCCTTGATGGAGTAATAAAGTATGCATGCAATTATGATCAATGAGTTTGATCATTATTTACTGAATTACTTGGAATCAAGAAAAGAATAAATTTGCAAGGATGACACTCTCCTGCCTTGGATTTATTCTCGATATCATGTGGCACGTGAATTGACACAAGCAATTAAATATTGCTTTAGGATCGTGATGTTGATTGGTTCATATCATCTTTATCTGTTGAGTAATTATAATGCATATTGCTAGGTGCCGCTTATAATTTATAGAATTAAAAGAAGTTTTGATTCTATTGTCAACACGATATAGATCCTACGAGGTCACACCCAAGAGAGAAAAACGAAACAAATAAAAGTGTCATGGAGATGACTAACTTGATCTTAGAATAAATTTATTACATGTTGGACATGGTATACAAATTTATTTCTCAACAAAATTGAGCAAATACAATTAATCGTAACAATTGTCGGGTGGGCCAAAAGTTGGCATAAATGGCAAAAACGAAAATGGCATAAATAGAAATTGGCCCAAGCCCAATTTAACATTAAATAGAGAAGTCCATTTGATGAAATGGTTTGGAATAAAGTGGGATAAAAGTGCATCTAATGGAGAGCTCCATTGGATGGCAAAAGTAAAAGTTACTTTTGTCATGTTTAAATCTAGCCATCCATTGTGGTTGAGATGATTAAAATATACCCTAACTTCACACTATAAATACCCCACCTTTTTCCAAACCCTAACCACCTTTTTCTAATCTCTCTCTTCTTCCTTCTCTTGTAAGAAAAATGGAAAAACGTTTTTGTAAGAAGAGGTGAAAAAGAGAAGAGTTTTTGCAATTTTGTCTCCACCATTTTTGCTCATGTGTTGAGCACAACTTCTACACTAAAATTAATAGTTGATTGAAGAGGTAGAAGCTAAGGTTAAGTTAGATTCTTGGTTGATTACCTCTAGCAAGGGAAAAACAAGAGTTTCGTTTAATCTCGGGTGGATACTCGTAGAGGCTTCGTGCGTTCGAAGCGGGTGCCATTTCGAGGCCGACTTGGAGAAGTGAAGGCTCGACAAGGAGGCAACAACCCTACATCTCAAGTCCCTACTTCTTGGTTTAGAGACCAAGATTTGAGGTATAAAGATTAAACAAGTTAAAATGTTAAATACGGTTCATCGTTAGTCAAATAAGTAGATCTATGTTGGTTTCTTTGAGTTAAATTTTTGAAATTTGCTCTTGCACGAAACTAATATTTTCTTCAGTTTTAACCCGATTTCTCTAATCTCTCTCAGCAACACCAATCTCATCTCTCTCCAACCTTTCATCTCCAAACTACCTTTACTTTAGCAGAGAGAGCACCTATCCCGCGCCGACGATCTGCCGCATCATCCCTTGATCCATCTCCATCCCGACGATGTACTCGAGGCGCTCGTAGAACTGCCTCTATCGCCGGCGGTGGCGGATCATGTGCTGTTCCCAGCGCGCCCCTTCTCCCTGACCTCTGGAGAAGGTCGCATCACTTTCAATCGTGTGCTTGAGTCTCTGTCTTCTTCGAGCTGAATCTAGATGAGATCGATGAGAGGTGCTGAAATCAAATCAATTCGTGCATAGATTCGTGTTGAATCTCTGTCTTCTCCGAGCAGATTAACTTCCTGATTCCTCATGCCTGATGCATGTTTCTCTCACGTAGTTGAAGAACTTGAGGGCTAAAAATCCCATGGTTGACATTTTCATGTGGCATTTTATCAAGCACCTGGTGTTCGCAACTAATTAACCACACAATAGTCCCCCGTGTTTACTGTATAGATGAGACCATTTGCAAAATTTGTATATTAGAAGTTGAGATGTAATTGACAAAACACCTTCATAACCCTGTGGCCAATTGGAATTCTATGCAAAATTTACACTAGTACTTAATTACTCAGTAAATAATGTGTAATGTTATTTGTCAAAATGAAATAATCTACAGTACATGAAAAATATGTATATACTGTAAGCTACATTTGATGATATTTGTAAATACAAGATGTTTTAGGGACTTGTCTTAATATATGTTATTCCTTTGTCAGATCTTCTTTCCTGTTCCTACCATACGATAGATGGAGCTTTTTAAGTTTAAATCCAGTATTATGACTTCGTGACATTCACCACACATGATCAGATCAAACTTATTACCACAAAGATGGAGTCTGCGACGAGAAATTGCAAAACACATGGATTCAAATCAAGAACAGCACCGGTTGTAACAGTTCATATTGCACCAGTGGTAGCGAGGTTCGTACCGCTTTTGTTTCTGTTTAGGTTTTCTCAATGTAAAGCAATAGAAAGGGATATGTATATTAAATATTGTTGATTTATTTCTTCTGAAGTTTATTCATCTCTCATTATAGTATGACATTATTCCATTATCTACTTGAAGATGCCTACCAATTATTCGGTGAAATGCCTCTGTGAGATCTTCCCACCTACTTCTGATCATTGTGTACCAGTAACACAGTTTGTCGAGCTAACTTCTTATGCTTTGTATTTGTTGTAGTATCCAGAGATGCTTATTCCTCACTGGTTTCCTCTTGATTTCCTCTTAAAATCCAGTGTCGGAGATGCTCAATTACATCACTTGTACAATTGAAGCTCTATGAAGTCGAGCCTGACTTGACCCTCATCTGTGCATGTCTTAGTCTGGTAAAGTGGTAATTGGTATTAACCCCAACCTCAAGGAGTAGGTATTCATATGGCAATATACATGTTTCCTAATTAGATTGTGCAAATTAGGCTCAATTACTCTCAAATCAGACTTAAAACTGTAAGTTACTGGATCAAGCTAGCCTTCCGATTAGAGCGAAGTACCACGCGTTCCTTCCGATTAGGGACTGAAGAATAAATCGAAATACAATTTGAGTGAGTTCTTTGCTGATCTATTTAAGTTTTTTTTGCTTCTATTGAAATCAAAATTTCACCGATCGTTTTGTTAATTTCATTTTTTTTATTTGAATTGATATTCGCGATTTCGTTTCTTCTGTTGAAATCAAAATTACACCGATCGTTTTCTTAATGTCGTTTTTTTTATTTGTTTGATTCATTCGATATTTTGTTTCACAGTATTCGATTTCACATTCGAATTTGGATTGAAGGCTAGCCGTGAATTCATCAGTGTCGATTTGGATTAAAGGCTAGCAGTGAATTCTAAATTCGGTGAGTTATTTAGTTATTTGATTTTACAGGATTCATGCAATCGATTTACAGGTTGTAGTTATTATTTTACACGATTGTTTTGTTAGGTTTCACTTTGGATTCTGATTGAACGCCAGCAGTGAGTTATTTAGTGATTCTAATTTACAGGATTCATGAAATAGATTTACAGGTTGTAGTTATTATTTTACAGGATTCATGCAATAGATTTACAGGTTGTAGTTATTATTTTACAGGATTCATGCAATAGATTTACAGGTTGTAGTTATTATTTTACAGGATTCATGCAATAGATTTACAGTTTCACAGTACTTTATAGGATATATGCAGTGTTTAACACTTGTACTTGTTTAAAATTTCAGTATTTATCTAGTAAGTTTAATGTATGGATAGAGTTTATCACAGGATGTATTGATCAGGTGTAAAGGTTATGTACAGTACTTTATAGGATATATTTAACAGTTTTACAGGATATATGCAACAGTTTACAGGATCTATTCATAATTTTTAGTTTATTGTTTTTTACATGATATGTTTAACAGTTTTACATGATAAGTAATATTCTGAAGGAAATTACTTTATAGGATATATTAAACAGTTTTACATGATATGTTTACCAATTCTACATGATATAGTATTAGACAGTTTTTACTTGGGTTACAGTATTCACTTTAGTTTACATGATATGTGCAATTTTACAGGATACATATAACAATATTACAGCATACATAATACATATTTACAGGATACATATAACAATTTTGCAGGATACATATACCATTATTTATATATGGATCTATATCATGTAAAATAAGCTTTGAATACTGTAAATTTAGCAGATGCAAATTATGTATTAGATAATTTTTACTATTTTTCACTTTGGTTACAGTATTCACTGTAGTTTACAACTTATGTGCCATTTTATATGATACATATAACAATTTCACAGGATACATCAACAATTTTGTAGGATACATATAACAATTTTTATTTAAAGGATATATGCAGTGTTGTACTGATTTAAAATTTTATAGGTTGGAATTGCTAATTTTACAGTATTGAAGTCTTGTAGTTCACATATGTTGCTTTGATATTTTGCATCTGCTAATGGTTCATAACTCTAATTTTTAACCTTGTTTATTTATTTTTATTTTTTGCAGGATGATATCTCGAAAGAATGTGTGGTTCTAGCAATGAAACTTTTCACTCATCCGAATAACGTGCACCAGAGGGTTATGAAGTGACAGACGCCATTTTTGTATTGATGGTTGTGAACAATTAAGCTTGTTTATTGAAGTTTTGTTTGTGCTTGTGAACAGTAATGGGTGGTAACAATTATTGTGGTTTTGAACAGTTATGGGTGGTGATATCTTACAGTTTTTTGTTGTGGTTTTGAAAAGTTGTTGGTTATAGTTTATGGTTTTGAACAGTTAATTTTGTGATTAGTGAAATTTTATAGTTTGTATATGTTATTTGGATACCATTTTACAGTATTGAAGTTTTGCTGTTAACATATGTTACCTTTATAAGTTACATCTGCTAATTTTACAGTATTGATGTCTTTGTAGTTCCCATATGTTAGTTTTATAGTTTGCATCTGCTAATTTTACAGTATGTAAGTCTTATTTTACATGATATAGATCGATATACAAATATTAATAATTGAGGAAAAAAAATTACGTAAAAAAAAAATACGAAAAAAAAAAATTTAATTTTAATTTCGAAAAAAAAATTAATTTTGATGCAAAAAAATTAATTTTGCACAATTTTAGGTGTTATTTGTAAATAACTACAAGTTTGAGAAGTGGCTTGTTTTTGAAACCTTCTAGAAGCCGTCAGTTTTTCAAGTACAGCCGGAAGTACAGTTTTTTGCAACTAACTTGGGGACCACTTCCAACTAACTTGGATTGTTAGACTTTTAAAATTCTTATTATACATGATTTGTTGTTGAAGTTACAGTATTGGTTGTAGAGTTTTAGAGTATTCGCACAAGTCAAATGACAGTTTTTTTGGGGAAAAACTGGGGATAGAAGCTTGAGGACAATTAGTCGGGTCCTATTTTTTTTCCATACACGGCTACAAATGATAATATAAGTCTTTTTTATTATAAATGGTAAAAAAAGTTGATGGTCACATGTATATTATCATATAAAATAATCAAATCTTGTTTTAATATGAATTGAATTTTCGATCTCGGTAAATTATCAAATTAGTTTGTAATATCATTTAAATTTAATTTAAATTTAATAGAAATTATTAATGCAAAATAACAATACAAAAAAGAAAAAGAATTATTTGTAAATTGGTGATTAATTAATATTACCGTGAAATATATATGTAGAATTGAGCTATGGTGAGACGTGGAGTAAAACAAGTTTGTACTCCATGGCACTATATTTTCATTTTGAAAATCCAAACAACCGATCCGAACCGTTCAACATGTTCTCTATATTGAAATGTGCTTGGAGACCAAATTTTACATTTTTTAGAATTTGTTTACTATTTATTAAGCCACTTTGAAAATCGCTGATCCGGTGGTCTAGAAAATTTTACTGTTTTTTACTGTTCACAGTGGATCAGCGATTTTCAAAGTGGCTTAATAAATAGTAAAAAAATTCCAAAAAATATAAAATTTGGTTTCCAAGCACATTTCAATATAGAGAACATGTTGAACGGTTCGGATCGGTTGTTAGAATTTTCAAAATGAAAATATGGCGTGGAGTACAAACTTGTTTTACTCCACGTCTCACCATAGCTCATCTATATATATATATATATCTATAATTATTTTGTTATTTATTCAAATAAAAAGCAACGACAATAGATATTCATTTTTTTTCTTTTGTGTGTAAAGCCTGTAGGTTGGGGATTTCATTTATTGAAAGTGTTATACAATAGTTGTTACATAAGATTAGATAATAAACAAACAGTTATAAACAAACTAAAAACGCATAAAGATACGTGCATTATGCGAATACAAATTTGGTCATCTTTTTTTGATGAAAATGATAGTAACTTACTGATTGTTTTTTATATGCGCAAAGTTTGTCCTGCTAGCAGACTTCATTGTAGAAGACCCTTAATCAAACCGGACCGGGAACTGAATCAACCAGACTGGGACAGTCACCACTCTGAAGTTCCAATGGAGGTACTGAATCAGACCAGACCAGGAATTGAATCAATTGGACCGGAACAGTCACCACTCAGAGGTCCCAATGAAGAGCCGCCAGTATGGGAGCCAGAAAGAAAGAAGGGAGAAGAGGAAGAGAAGAAAGAGAGCACATAACAAACATTAACACAATTCAAAACAGACAACAACATATAAAGTAAGTATCTTTATGTACTGCTCGTTCCACCCACTCTTCTATTACCAAAGAGGGGGAAGAAGAGTTTAAGAGATGAGAAGAAAACACGAACCACTTGTTGAATAAAAACACCTAGGAAGCCGAAGGGAAGAGCGGTGACCAGATCCATTAGGCGGAAGCTCTGGAAAACGATAGCAAGATCGCTAGGCGGAAGCACCAACTCGAACGAAGACGGAACAACAAGCGGTGGTCAGATCTATTAGACAGAAGCACCAAGAGCGGTAGCCAAATCCACCAGACAGAAACACCTGCTCAGATGGAAAAAATAAGTAGAGATAAAGGTGTAGATGAGAGGTGGGGGTGAGGTGGATGAAGGGAATCGCCATGAGCGAATTTTAGATCGCCTTAAAAGAGGTTTAAGCGGCACCATAAATATTCATTTTTTATAAATATTTGTTTGGTAATTTCCTATGTTTCCAATACTTCTTTTATATGCATATGAGTAGAAATTTAAAATATGTCACGATTTTCTAAACTACTATCACGGTACAATCGAACACTCATTGAAGCATATTTTCATAATTAATCCCGTGCGTATTCATAAGTATGAGTTTCCACAAATTAAATAGTGAATTTTTGAATCCATAAAATTCCATCATGCATAATCTCGTGACAAACAAACATACTCTAACTGTGTTCATTGGAGTAAAATTATAGAAAGTATCATGTTCTCTTGACAACGAGTTCGTGAAGTTAATTCATTCCATTTCAATTGTGTAAGATATCTTTTGATTTTTTTAGGAGGGACTAAATTACAACAATAAATATGTCAAGCAAAGAAAATAACTGAGACAGATTAAAATTCCCTTTTGCACGTACAACAGAAGACAACACTTAAGTCAATAAATATGTAAATCAATAGCACGCTCAAGCATAACTCCATTCAATAATTGGAGAGTCGCAGAAGGACTTGTTCGGATGTTATAAGATTGTATAGGATGAGATTATATCAGCGTAGATTCTTTTTTTTTGAAGCCTTGTCAGTGGCTGACAAGTGTTGGAAATCAGCGTAGATTCTTACATATCAAAATCCACACTAAAAAAAAAAGAGAGTAATTGTATCCAACTCAGTTTAAATCGCTAACGGCATTTAATTGCCCGGTCCCTCTTTCGCTATGCACACCACCCGTTCGACCTTTTGACTGAGCTCCAAACCCTCAGAAAATCACGAGCCTTATTTCCTCGACGAATCCAAGCACGCCGTCGGTCGCCTCGCTGATAAGCTCCCTCCATTTCCCACCTCCGCCTCCGCCTCTGCCTCTGCTTGTCCATCTCTGTCTATTGTGAAATGGATCCCTCCAGTTCCTTTCCGTTCACCTCCCTCCTCTTTCCCTCTCTTATCCCGCGTTCTTCTTCCAGCTCCTCGCTCGCTCAAATCACTGTTACGAAATACAATTTCAGTGGAGATAAGAACGCTGGCAATGCCACTAAGCAGATCGCAGATTATCTCCTTGTGAGGTTTATTCCCCTCACACGATGGTGCATTGTCACCGCTCAAGCTCAGGTTAGTCATCGCATCAGGGTTATTACCAGTCGGTTGGGGATGGAGGCATTCCACCTCGCCTCCTACCTGAGATCATTGAGGATCTCATAGGTGCGATGATGTCTCTGATTTTCCACTAGTGAAAGAAGAGCTCAATTCCTTCCCCATTCTCTCTTTCTCATTCTATCTGTCTATCAATTTGGATCCGTGTATTGATATATTGCAATTAGCTTTGGGGGGATTAGTGGTCAGCAACATGGATGCCAAAATCCATGTTTTCAAACAGGTATTTGCAATTATATACAATTTAAACATGAAGAGAAGAGAAGTTTTTTTATTTAAACTATTTCTTTTTTCAGCAAAAATAATCTTCATATTCATAAATGATTGATGATCACACCATTATTAGTAGGTATTCATATGTAATTAGTTAGGGAAGAGTTAATTTAGTAATCAATACATAATTTTAATTGTCTCATTTTCAGAAAAATACTGCTGCTATGGGGTGAGAAAGACCAAATTTCTAACATATAAGGATTAACTACAAATCATTTGATTTACAGCGCTACTGAGAGCTAAGTAGGATAAGTAGCGGTCTCAATTGAAATAATAGGAGCAAGCCATAAGATATGCGCGCAAGTAGCAACAATTGTTTTGGATGATATATAGACCTCTATCCTTTCATTATGTATTTATTTTTTACAAACTTAATAGTCTTTTTAAAGGAAAATGTCAAAATGGTATCAATATAGTATACTGGTAAATTGGGTCAGGTTCTGACTTTAAGTGGAATTTTGGGTCCTCATCATGCTCATTGCATCGTAAGTTTGTATTTGGTTTTGTTTGTATGTATAAGTTGGTGCTCTTTTAGCAATTAGTAGTTAATAGTTGGGAATTTTTTCTGGTTTTAATTTGGCTTAGGTGGGACTGATAATTTTGCCCCTTAGTTCAACTTGTGTCCTATTGATCGGTTTGTTTGGTTGATTTTGGTTCAGCAAATATGAAGATATTACCCCGCTTCATGTCAATAATTTATGTTATGTCAATGCCAACACCTACAATAAGCCAGAGGTTGGCCTCTATTTCTTACTTTTTTTTGTCTCGTCTATTTTTGTTAAAAAATTCATTGTTTTTAATTGTCCTCTGCATGCATATTGTGGAAATGGAGAGTGATGTGTTAGCATTGTTTTGTATTTTTTGTTAAAAAATTCATTGTTTTGTTTTGTATGTTTTGTTTCTTTTGAATATTGTCTTTGTTTATTTTGTTTGTAACATTTCAATTACATGATATATAAAATTTGATAGATTATTTTTGTTTCGACAGTGAAACATGTGGAAATTATTTTTTATTTTCAAAAAATAAAATTGAACTATAAAACAATAAAATAATGTTCAATACTATTCGGCTGCTCTTGTAAAATTAATCGATATATGCATAGATGCTTGTAATATTTGATGAAGTATAAATTAATTGAGGTATGACGAGATATAAATACTTGAAATATTTGATATTAATACTTTTAAACGTCATCCGATGCCATAAGAGAAAAAAATGATATAATCTATTAGATACAAACACTTGATGCATAAACTATTCACACTTACATTACGAGGTATGAACATTTGCAATACTTGATATTAATTCTTTTAGACGTCGTCCAATGTCATAAGAAAAAGAAATTGATAGAATTTGTTAGATACAAATACTTGATACATGAACTATTCACACTTGCATAACGAGAGCGTCATATGGAATTTTTTTTTGATAGAATTTGTTATATACAAACACTTGATACACGAACTATTCACACTTGCATGACGAGATATGAATACTTGTAATACTTGATATTAATACTTTCTGACATTATCCAGTGCCATTTTTTTTTTATAGAATTTGTTAGATACAAACACTTGATACATGAACTATTTACACTTGCATGATGAGGTATGAATATTTGCAATACTTGATATTAATACTTTCAGATATCATCCAGTGCTATATGGGTAAATAAATTGATAGAATTTGTTAGATACAAACACTTGATACATGAACTATTCACACTTGCACGACGAGGTATGAATACTTGCTCGACGATTTATGAATACTTGCATGACAAGGTATGAATACTTGTGCGACGGATAACCCGAAAATATGTCATCATAGATCTCATTTGAAAGAGAAAATTGCGTAGAAGACGTTAGTGGTTTTAGATTCACAAAATTCCTCACAGATCATTAGAAATATTGGCAAGATTGAACGTAGAAAAAGAATCCACCTCTAAAAACGTGTAAAAGATGGTTGTGTTATGAGGGAGATAAAAGAAAACTGATATGTCTATTTTTTTCGAAATACTTGGTATGAATACTTGATATATTATATATTAATACTTGTGCGCATAGATATTTATATTTGTGCACGCCAATTGTAAAATCTTTCAAATATTAGGCGGTCCTCCAAGTAGTTAGTAGTCCCCCAGATAGTTAGTGGTCTCTCAGGTAGTTAATACTTGAGGGACAGAATGAGGAATTGTTACGGAGAGACAGCTAGAGTGATTATGAAAATAACCGTATTGCGGAAACAGTTGCAAAAAAGATCATATTTTTCATGTTTTTATGATATGAGAAGCTACATATATAGAGCTGTAATACAAATTAGAACCTGCAAAATAAAATTTGAAATTAAAGTTATTAGAAAAATCAACGAATATTGTTGAAATTATAAATACACAACGAGATTATGTTTTCAAACTCCTTAGTCATATCAAATCTCATATGTTATCTGACTTGTTTTGTTTCACTTTTCTCGTATACTGTAATCAGACGACTCCTTTATATTTCTACACTTTTCTCCTCATTTAAAGGTGATACATGTGTTTTGCATAAGATACATTTAAAATATATATATATATATATATATATATATATATATATATAGAGTAGAACTAGGGTGCTCCTAAGCTCACCAAGTCCTTCCGTGAGCGCGACTCTAAAACCTATTAAATT
The DNA here is from genome assembly GCA_028015225.1 of Carex myosuroides. NCBI lineage: Eukaryota > Viridiplantae > Streptophyta > Magnoliopsida > Poales > Cyperaceae > Carex > Carex myosuroides. Next base: position 6,492,423 of record CM051484.1, on the reverse strand, counting down.
GACTTCAAACGATATTTCCAAACCGTTAGATGTTCAATCTATATTAAAATGTGCTTGGAGACCAAATTTTACATTTTTTGGAATTTTTTTACTATTTATTAAGATGGTTTGAAAATCGCTGTTTTCCAATGGTGCAGAATTTTAATAAAAACAGCGATTTTCAAACCATCTTAATAAATAGTAAAAAAATTCCAAAAAATGTAAAATTTGGTCTCCAAGCACATTTTAATATAGATTGAACATCTAACGGTTTGAAAATGTCGTTTGAAGTCAATTTGATAGGTTTTAGAGTCGCGCTCACGAAGGGCTTGGTGAGCTTAGGAGCACCCTAGTTCTACTCTATATATATATATATATATATATATATATATATATATATATAGAGAGGAGGGGTCAAGTTACAACAAAGTTACAACAACTATTTTTTGCATTTTCAAAGTCCAAATTGTCGATCCAAACCGTTCAACATGATCTCCACAATAAAATGTGCTTGCAGATCAAATTTTACATTTTGTTGAATTTTTTTACTATTTATTAAGTATTTTACAAAAATTAGTCATATTCAGACCATTGAATTTTGATCTGCAAGCACATTTTATTGTGGAGATCATGTTGAACGGTTTGGATCGACGATTTGGACTTTGAAAATGAAAAAAATGATTGTTGGAACTTTGTTGTAACTTGATCCCTCCTCATATATATATATATAGAGCTGGGCTATGGTGAGTTGTGAAGTAAGATGTCATTTTTACTTCATGCTCATATTTTCATTTTGAAAATCTAAACAACCGATTCGAACCGCTCAGCATGTTCTAAATATTGAAATGTGCTCGGAGACTAAATTTTACATTTTTTGGAATTGTTTTACTATTTATTAAGTCACTTTGAAATCGCTGATCCGGTGGTCCATAAATTTTCACTGTTTTTTACTGTTCACAGTGGATCAGCGATTTTAAAGTGGCTTAATAAATAGTAAAAAAATTCCAAACAATGTAAAATTTAGTCTCCAAGCACATTTCAATATTTAGAACATGTTGAACGGTTCGGATCAATTATTTGAATTTTCAAAATAAAAATATAACGTGAAGTAAAACAACTTCACAACTCACCATAGTCTATCTCTCTCTATATATATATAACTCTTTTGTATTTTTTTACAAGAATTCATGAGTAACTTGTCATGTTATTTTTCATTGTACAAATCCATAGCGTTAAAAAGATATTTCGTCTAAAAATTTGTTTTATACGAACTTTTATTGTAAAATATACTTGTTTGAAAACTTTTTAATTTAATACATAATTTTATTTTTGAATGAAATCCAAAACACACACTATTTATAAATATCGTACGAGAAAAACACAAAAACACAACACAAATTCCGTGAACTCTTCACCGAAATTTTTTTAGTTACCACAGTAAAAAATCAAAATTAAATGATTACCATCCTCTCATGGCTTTTTCAATACTACCACCCACGCGGACCCAGTTCGCTAACTAAAATGGGTTGGTGTGCGGACTGAGCTGGCGCACCAAATTGATTATTTTAATATTTTTTTTTGTATTTTTTGGTGCGCGGACTGAGCTGGCGCACCAATATTTTTTTTCTTTTAGTTCTGTTCTGAATTGTTTGAAATTTTTGAACTAATTTTTTTTTCTATTCTATTCTATTTTATTCTGTGGTATTTATAATTATATGTACACATAACATTTGACGGTGAAATTGTAGAAAATAAAACGCACTTGTTTAACAAATAAAATTTTGGACTAAATTTGAACTAAAATTACTACAACAAATTATATGTACAATATGAGCAGTGTTTTGTACTAAGTAAGTTGGTGCGCAAATTGCTACAAATTACAAGCACAATTCGATGAATGTTTTATACTACAAATTATACGCATAACAGAAAAAAATTTAGTCCAAAAATTTCAAACAATTCAGAACATAACTAATATATATATATAGAGTGGCTAATATCAAAACGTTTGTACCAAGGCCCTCGTGCAACCAAGTCGTTTTCGAATTTTCAAAGTCCAAACAGTCGATCCAAACCGTTAGATGTTCAATCTATATTAAAATCTACTTGGAGACCAAATTTTACATTTTTTTGAATTTTTTTAATATTTATTAGGCCACTTTGAAAATTGCTGATCCGGGTGAACAGTAAAAACAGTGCAACCAAATTCTGGACCATGTGATCAGCAATTTTCAAAGTGGCTTAATAAATAGTAAAAAAAGTTTCAAAAAATGTAAAATTTGGTCTCCAAGCAGATTTTAATATAGATATCACATCTACCGGTTTAGATCGACCGTTTGGACTTTGAAAATCTAAAAACAACTTGGTTGCACGAGGACCTTGGTGCAAACGTTTTGATATTAGCTACTCTCTCTCTCTCTATATATAAACCAAAAAACAAAATAAAAAACAAAAAAAATAATAAAATAATTAATTTGGTGCGCCAGTTCAGTCCGTGCACCAACTTGGTGCGCCTCCCCAGTCCGCGCACTAACTCATTTTGGTGTGCGAACTGAGTCTGCGTGGGTGGTAGTATTGAAAAAACCATGGGGAGAGTGATAATCTTTTAATTTCGATTTTTTACTGTAGTAACTAAAAAAATTTCGGAACTCTTCATTCGGTGCTATTAAATCTAATATTTTCGACGCAATTCTTCCTTGATGTACAGTAATGATTAAAATGTAACGGAATTACAATTTAACATTATTATAAATAAATGATGTTTAGAAAGCCGTTTTAGAACTTAAAATTTTCTACAAAGAATGCAAACAAACAGCTATTAGCTACTGAATTATAATATTTTTGTTTGAGTAATGATGGGTCAAGCTTCTCAACTTAAAAATTCAATAAATATCCTCCAATCGAATTTTAAACTTTAACATATCTATAATTTACTTTCCCATCATTTTCAATTTTTTCGGAGCTAAACTCAAACAGTGCGGTAATGCAGAACCCGGGCCAATCCGGACTGTCAGAAAAGTACGATCTCCCAGTATTGTTTTTTTTCGGCAAAAAGCCCGTAGGCATGATATTATTCAGAGGAAAAGATTACAGTCGAAGTTGTACATACCAGTAGCAAATTAAGAACAAGAATAAAACACAGTTACAGATAGTAATACTAAAACAACTGTGATATGCCACTGTGCGTCTGTGCATGAACAGTATGGCTTATGAGTGCAAGAGAGGATTCGAGCCAAGAAAAATATTGTGGCCTCATTGCAGGACATCTATAATAAAAAATTTAAGAATCTTAATAAACATAATAAATATTAAATTAAAGTATTGTAAAGTTTTTTGTACTTACCTTTGTGAATTCAGGTAGCCTCAATGTTGAGTCCATCCATCTTCGGGATAAGGACGGCCGATCGATAATCTGGACCAACACCAATGTTGTAGAAGAAGAGTTGGTCCCCACATAGTTATTGTCTTACGCTCAACGGCAACACACAAGTTCCTATAGAGTAGTGCTAGAACAACACCACCCCAGTTGTATTGCTCTGGTTCATCAAGGTTTTCAAGAAATTACAGATACATGGCCGTAACTGAATCTCCCGAAGAATCAGCAAAAAATATAGTCCCGAACAAGTCGAGTATGTAAGCCCGAGTGTACTGGCATACCTGCTCCTCTGTAGGTTCACCAGGCTTTTCGGTTGGCATGGCAACAAATCGATTGCGCAAATTCCTTCAAACCTATGGAATATCTACACGTCGTGCGAACAACAGTTCCCTCTTTCGACACCGATCTCTTCTTCTTTTTAAGCACCAAATCTGCAACCCCAACTCCAAGAAGCCGCTCCACTAAGTCAAACGCATTACCGTCTGCAAAACTTGTCACCAGAGCCGCCTTTACTGACAATCCCCATAGACATGAAACATCTTGTAGTGTGACCGTCATCTCTTCCACATGAAGATGGAAATTGTGCGTCTCTGGTCTCCACCGCTCAACGAGGCCAGCAAGGAGCTATTTGTCAATATTTATATCATCCATTCGAGCTACCTGATACAAACCGAGCCTACACAAGAATGGGTCACAACGCGAGTGGTGTGGAATCACATACCGGTGGTGTCAAACATCCATCCCGTTATAATCCTGTCATTGTTATACAATTTGGTTAAAATAAAATATCGTAATTCAAACATTTATATCTCTTTATTCAAAAATATGTGAATTTTGGATAGTATATGATTCATTGAGTAACTTACCCTATCAGAGAACAGTGAGACCTTATCCTGTGCATGCGGCATCCATAAGAAATCGCTAAAATTCTCTGTTGCAGGATTATGCGGACCACAATAGGTTGACATCCTACAACTAGTGAGGATTAAATGTTTTCAATGTGATACTAATTTAATTCATACACAATTTAAATGTACTACAAGGAGTTGTAAACACATGAATTACACATTTATTTTGAGCAAGTCCAACAAAATTATACAACAAATAAGTAAAATTAAAATACACTAAATTTGATACAAATTCACAAAATTAAAACTGATCGGGTCCAATTGCACAAAATTATACCTAACTCGTAAAATTAAACCTAATCAGATACTAATTAACAAAATTAAACCTAATCGGATGCTAATTTACAAAATTAAATCTAATTTAGTGCAATTTCACATAATTAAACCTAATAATAACATTGACAACAAATCCAACCTTAAATTATTGGCAATTTACAAAGTTCTACAATAATTTTAAAAAAAAACCTTCTAAACGTCACTGTCGGAGGGCCAGGCGTGTGCTCTAACGGTCGCTGTCGGGCCAGGCGGAGTTGGACGTCGTGGAGAAGAACAGCCAGGCACGTGCACAGAGCGGTCTCGCATTTTTTTAGAAATCACGGGGGTGCGGTAGGGGACAGAGAGGAGTGGTGGGGTTAGAGACAGAGATGAAAAAAAGGGACGGGCTGCGCGTGGGTAATGAAAGGGACCTGGCCGTGATAGACCACAACCGCCAGGATTTTTTTTCCTTCCGCCTGGCCATGATAGATACAAATGGCCCGCTTTTTTTTTTTTTCGGCCCTCCCCCAGGCCGTGATAGAGAATAACGGCCCATGTTTTTTAATTTTTTTTCTGAACTCCATCGCCGTTCGAAACTATAACGTCCTTCTTAATGCGTCCCGTTAATCTGCTAATCTGGCCATGATGATCCATAACGTCATCTGGACGTTATGGACTATCACGTTTTTGCTATATCTCGAATTTTCTCCAAATGCTTCTTCAATGTCGATATTTATTTATTTTATTTTCTATTAATAAAAATTTCGGAAAAAATACTCCAGTAAAAATAATCTTCTTTGACGACCCCTTAATGCTAACATGTTTTATAGGAACCTACTCTATCTACGAGTGGATTTGCAGTGCATGTGCATCAGCATCCACCTTTCATGACTTAGCTTATGCAATATGGTGTTTTTTATGTTATTTTCCGAATGATTAAGATTTAAGATGAAACAAAATCGGATGATAATTATTGGATCCGACCCAGTCCGTTAGATCCGAATTCATTGCACCAGAACAAAAATCAAATGGGCAACTCTTATTATACGGTGTTTCCTGCTTCATTGGTGGCTTGGTTGGTGACGTGAACTACCAAATTCGGGCGTGGAAATAACCACTTCGACACCAAATTAAGATCTGCTTCCTCCTTTTCAATCTTCCTATAAGAAATGAGCGATTAGTCTCCGTCTCTACCCAAAACACCACCTAACCCCTACTCTTTTCTGAAAGGAAAAAAGAAGAAGAAAAAGAATCTCAGGTCTCACTTACTCTTCTTCTTCTAATTTTCTTTTGATTTAGATCAATTGTTGGTTTAGCTTACCTGCATCCAATTCTTTCGATTTGTTTTTATTTTACAAGTAAGTCACTTTTCATGGAATCGCTTTTCTCGATAATCGTAACGGATTAAAATAAGTCTGTTACGTCTGATCAGAAACCTTTGTTCTTTCTTTTGTCTGAATTATATTACTTTTCTGTCTAGGTTTATGAGGTATAAAACTTTTGTTGTAAAGGTTCCTACTCTGGAGCTGAAGAAATTGATTTGATTTGTCACCATCTAGGAGAGCTAGTTCTTTAGATTTGATTTCGATCACAGTATGAATTACGATTTTGTGCTAAATTAACGCTGATCATCTTATTTTCCTTCGCAATTTATCTGTCGTCAATCGATGGGGAGATTTTATGAATGTCTATCTAGCCGTCCTTTCATATCCTTCGGATACTCAGTATCAGTTACATTGAAAGTATATTCAATCCTGTCACCACAGATTAGTTTTTTGCTGCTAACAGATCAGAAAATATTACTTTAGTATTAGTTCAAAATTAAACAATCAACCTTCATGTCGACTTAGGATTTCAGATAGGTCAATGTATTACTAGCATTCTATCAAGGATCCTTGTTTCTTTTAATTCCTCCCTCTTGATCCATCTGCGCTCTGTTAGGGCTGTAATGTAATTTTTTCCAGATCCAAGTATCTATATGCAAATTTGTGCTACTTTCTCTTTTTACCAATGCATTTTGAAAATTGCAGGAAATGGCGGCGCCTCTGACAAGAATCGGTCTGGCCGGACTGGCTGTCATGGGCCAAAACCTGGCTCTAAACATCGCTGAAAAAGGCTTCCCAATCTCTGTCTACAACCGCACAACTTCCAAGGTGGACGAGACTGTTGAGCGGGCTCGTCTGGAGGGCAAACTCCCCTTGTATGGGTACCATGATCCTGCCTCTTTCATCCAGTCTATCCAAAAGCCTCGTGTTGTGATAATGCTGGTAAAGGCTGGTGCACCTGTGGATCAGACGATTCAGACCCTCTCGGCTCACATGGAGAAAGGTGATTGCATCATCGATGGTGGCAATGAGTGGTACATATCAGTATTTACTTGGTTGATCATATAATTGTTCATTTGCGTACCTGTGCTGCACCAAAATTATGGAGTTTGATCACGGTTTTGTTGGCTTGATTTACAGGTACGAGAACACAGAGAGGAGGGAGAAGGAAATGAACGAGCTGGGGTTACTCTACCTTGGCATGGGGGTGTCAGGTGGTGAGGAGGGTGCCCGCCATGGCCCCTCTCTGATGCCTGGCGGCTCTTACGAGGCCTACCAACGCATCGAAGACATCCTCCTCAAGGTTGCCGCTCAGGTCCCTGACAGTGGTCCTTGTGTTACTTACATTGGCACTGGCGGCTCTGGCAACTTCGTCAAGATGGTCCACAACGGGATCGAGTACGGTGACATGCAACTAATTGCTGAGGCCTATGATGTTCTCAGGTCAGTGGGGAAACTCTCCAATGAGGAGTTGCATGCTGTTTTCTCTGAGTGGAACAAGGGAGAGCTTCTCAGCTTCTTGGTTGAGATTACTGCTGACATCTTCTCGATCAAGGATGACAAGGGGGATGGATACTTGGTTGACAAGGTGTTGGACAAGACTGGCATGAAGGGAACCGGGAAATGGACCGTGCAACAAGCGGCGGAGCTGTCAGTTGCGGCCCCCACCATCGAGGCATCACTCGATTCTCGCTTCCTTAGTGGTCTGAAGGATGAGCGGGTTGAGGCCTCAAAGGTTTTTGGTCCAGGCGTGCTGACTGGTGGGCCTGAGGTCGACAAGGCACAGTTGATAGATGACGTGAGGCAAGCATTGTATGCCTCCAAGATTTGCAGCTACGCACAGGGGATGAATATTTTGAAGGCGAAGAGTGCTGAGAAAGACTGGGGACTCAATTTGGGTGAACTGGCAAGAATTTGGAAAGGTGGGTGCATTATTCGGGCTATTTTCTTGGACAGGATCAAGAAAGCCTACGACAGGAAATCTAACCTGGCAAACCTGCTTGTGGACCCGGAGTTTGCAAAGGAGATCTTGGATCGGCAGGCTGCGTGGAGGCGGGTTGTTTCCCTCGCTATTAATTATGGAATTAGCACGCCTGGCATGTCGGCCAGCCTGGCATACTTTGACTCTTACCGTAGGGAGAGTCTCCCGGCAAACCTGGTCCAGGCGCAGAGGGATTACTTTGGGGCCCACACTTACGAGAGGACTGATATGGAGGGAGCCTTCCATACCGAGTGGTTCAAGATTGCGCAGAAGTCTAAGATCTGAATTTCTATTTTGGAAAGGTTCCTTCCTCACTTTGAGGTTGTGGTGTTATGAGATTATTAATTCTGTTTGTTCCAATTATCAATTTGCAAGAGGTTGGTGAATAACCTAGAGATGTCATGCTTCTCGTAGGAATTTGAGAACCTGTTTTATCGCCATGTTTATTTAAATAAGAAGCATTTTTTTTGCTTTTTTTTTTTTCTATCTACGCCTGTCTTGATGGTATTTCAGGAGAGAATGATTTGACACGCAATATGTAGTTGTCAAAAGCTGAGCTTCCTATGTCTGGAAATATGAATTTGATAACCTCATTCAGTACAAAAAAAAAGGACAGAAATGCCTGTACCGAGATCGCCACTCCCGTCAAAAGCAAAGATTAGAAGACGCATTTTAGCAAATCAGTTTATTTCAACTATGACTATTTGTTGAACTTCACATCGAAAATAAAAATGTATTAGAAAAATTTAATTTTAAATTACGACATATTTATTGAATATAATACAACATACTGCACCAAGGTCGCATATTCAAAATCTCAATGAAGTAATCACTTGTGGATATTAAATAGTTTGATTGCTTGACCTCCAACTTTTATAAAAAAATATAATATATAAAAGCTATATAAAATAATGTTTTCAATAGATGACCATATAATAAAATAATTAATCCTGTACATCGGATTATATATGTTGTCCCTAACGGCACATAGAGGGGTGAATATGGGATTTTTTTAAAATTTAAACCCTACAACTTGTAACTATCAGTCGGATAGACAAGTTTGAAAGACGTTCCTGTGTTTAAGTAATCTATCTACTCTAAGTTCTTGGCGGAATTAAGAACTTGTAAATTAAATAAATAAAGTACTGTAAAGTAAATAGATAGAGTTAGAGAAATTGACATAGGAGTTGATAACGGAGTTCGACCACTAAAGGACCTACATCTCCGGAGCAACACAACCTAACTGACGCGCCTTTCTATTTACCCAATTGAAGAAAAGAATACGAGTTGTGACCGACGAGATAATACTCCTACGGTCCACACAAACAGACAGATGATCACAACAACTCAAAGAGAGAAGTGAGCACAATATCTCAAGAACAAGCACAACGGCTTGGAGTAGGCGAGCAACAAATGCTCTAAGTCTAGAATATCGCTAGCTTCACTCTAATCTCACAAATGGTCAATTTAGGTGAAATATATTTGAGGTTGCTGGAAAGATAATTGAAGTTTAGGCACAAGCAACAATAAACTAAGCTAAACCTCTCAAAGGATTCTAAAGTGTAAGGTTTATGAGGACATTCTCTGTCTTACTTAGACAGACGATAGAGCCCACTATTTATAGTGGAATTAAAAGGAGAGCCAATGGCTCTATGCAGATCACAAGATCTACAACATAATGGATTTGCCTATTTTGCTTGTTCCTAGTTTCCAGTATTGATCATGCCTGATTATTTGAATTTTGAATTGGACTTCTAGCCATGCAACGGCTAGACTCGGGTGATCATTACCTCAGATCTACTTTACCATACTTTTTGGATATAAATTAAAAATGATAAAACAAAATGGTAAAGTGTGATCTTTATAATTCTCATGATCTCGATCTCTATGATCTTTTGTAATTTCATGATTCAGCATCTCATCAATATCCGACATTCCAAATGGCTCGTGTGAATCTTTCATCAGATCATTTGTATCAAATCATTCCTTGTAGCTCGAGGAGATCATGTATCCAATTATCTTGTACAACTTGTCACGTTAGCTTATCATGATATGCATCTTTGACTTGCTTTGACCTTCAGATGTAACTTATCGCGCCAACTTGTCATGATATGTATCGTTGACTTGCTTTGACCTTCAGACGTAATAACTCAACCTGTATAGAAACTGTAAAATTCAATGTTTATATATTTTGCAAATTAGTCAAACAACACAGAAGATTGCTTACAACAACAATATACCCTATATATGGATGAACATGTTGTTGTAAGCAATCTTCTGTGTTATTTGACTAATTTGCAAAACATATAAACATTAAATTTTACAGTTTCTTTGTTTGAGATGTATGTAGGTTTTGTTTGAGATGTATGCAGGTTTAATTTGTTGGGTTTTGACTGTTCAAACCCATTGATTAACTTTTAGGCTCAAGCTGCGGAAAGACCGTAGAACAAAAATTTCTACGTCTAACTTAAGCCAAGGATTAAAAGATGGTATCGTTCTTTTAATCCTTTAAGGATCTATTCCCGTAATTGATTTCTAAAACTTAAATCTATTTACCAAGTAAATAAATTTATATAACATTTATACCTTGTTTCCAAATTACAATTGGAATGCAGATCGAGCGAGAAGACCGGATCTGAGCAATGACTTCTCTCGGAGCACCAAACATATGGTGCCTCTATAGGTTCCACCAGGACTAACTAGAGAGCGGTTTATTTCTTTTGTCAGAAATACCGTAAACCGCGGTATTGCACAAAAACACTATTCACGGGAAAAAGACGAAATAGCAGAATTCCCGACCGGCAGTTATTCTGATTTTACTAATAAGCAAAACAGAAATACCGCGACTTTCGAGAAAACACTATTCACTAAAATCCTGAAAACACTATTGTTCGCTCCCAAATGAGAGGTACAGAGCTTCACTACAGCCTAAGCTGTAGAGTTTAAACCCTATTCAACTCTTAGACGAAGGTTGCAAGTGCACAACCCTGTCGTGTAGTTAGAACGGGTATCGATCCACAGGGACGGTTCACTTTCTTAATCTCTACTTTTCCTAATTAGGTACTAGAAGTTTGAATGTTTGGGGTTTGTTTGTCTAATCCTAAGGTGTATGAACAAATCAAATGAAATGAAAGAATGAATGAACAAGTAAGCTAATGTATGAACAAGTAAACTAATGTATAGACAAGTAAAGAATCAACTAAATGTTTGTGTTTTGTATTATGTATAAAAGGGTGTTTCAAGGGTTTCAGATTTCATCTTCAACTTTGCTGCTCAGAACCTGCCACGCGACCCGCATGCTCTCGCATGCGACCCGCTTGGCCTTAAGCGCCCTGAACCTGGCATGTGACCCGCAAGCTATGGCTTGCGACCCTCGTGATGCGACCCGCGTGCTAAGTCACGCGACCCGCATGGTCCCTTGAGCTGCTGAGTCTGCACATGTCAGAAACTTGTTGTTTAAGTCGTGTAAGGTTAGATTGACCGTACCTAGTGTCACTGAACCTCAACTTTCGTGTGTTGGCTTAGCAGACCTGGTTTGGAATTGCAATTTCACCTTCTCAGGTTTAATCAAGCTGTTTGATCTAAACCTAAGTTCTCAATTCTGTTTACTAAAGGTATCCACAAGCTGAGCAAGAGCAAGTGGAAACTTTACCTTTCGGCTACTCATTGACCTCACCTTTCGGTTCTTAGACCTACCTCAAGTACTTAACCTAATTTGCAAGAAGCATCAAGCCTTTGGTACAAGAAGAAATGCCTAAGGCATTCAACACTAAGCAATCAAGAATCAAACAATTCAGATCAAGCAATCTCAAATAATACAAGAATCAAAGAAACACGAAATAACAATAAGAATCAATCCATGTGCATCATCAAACAAAGTATCAGACTACAAATCCAAACCCTCGAAACTACAAGTCTACTCAGACATGAATAAAATCAAAGTAAAAGAAAGAGAGAAGAAGCAAATCATTGTCAGATAAGGAGGAGTGAAGAGGCTCGAAGCTTCTGGAGTCTTCTTCACCAAGTTGAGTAGCTCCAGATCCTCCAGATCGCCTCTCCTCTCCAGATCGCCTCTCCTCAGGCGCCAAGCTCCCTTCCTGGCGATCAGATCCCCTTTTTTGGGAAGATATCGGGGGTCTCCTTTCTGATTTTGCGCCAGGCCTTATATAGGCATCTTAACGGGCTTTAATCGGACCCTGGCACAATTAATTCGACGCGGGTCGCGTGCCAACTCATGCGGGTCGCGTCGAGTGGAAGTGAGCAGTGAGGTTTGGCTCAGATTGTAGATCTTGTCGCCATCTTTCCGAAAAGTGGTCATACGCTCAAAACGGAGTTACGAGTCAAAAGTTATGACTGTTTTAAGTTCGGTGCTGAAATCTCAGGATCTGATGCGACCCGTATGGAATCTGACGCTACCCGCGTGGAATCTGATGCTACCCGCGTGGGATCTGATGCCGCCCGCGTGGGGGGTTCCAGAACTCGCAATTTTCCCTGATTTGGCTCATTTTCTGCAAAGTAATAATGAAAATGCAGCAGTACCACATTCTATAGATATTCAATGTATATTCAATGTAAAAGACATGATTTGGTGGTTTGAAACACAGATTGTGGTACAGAAATTGGCCGAATTTATAGATCTAATAATGAGACATCAACTATTCAACAACTCGAAAGATAATACGTAACTGTTACGTATAACTTTTGTTTAAACCACAACACTATTTGGGAGAGAAATTATAACCGAATCGAATCGAGTCGAATCTGATTTCTATCTTTTTCTCTACCCCTGCCCCTCTATTTATAGCCTTTGAAATGTTGTGAAAAGACCAAAATACCCCCATGACAAGGCATGCCACCTAGGGGGGTGAGGTGTCATGTGGATAGGATCGGTGACGTGTCATGCGGATAAGGACGAATCTGAAAAGACCAGAATGCCCTCGCCCCGAACACAATTAATATCCGTATAATTATTCTGAATAATTACATTTCTTGCGGTTGTTGATTTCGGTAATTTATACAACGTGTCCTGCACGTTTATATATTAACCGGTTAACTTTTATACAACGTGTCATACACGTTTATAAATTAACCAATTTTTTTGCTTGTCATTTTTACATGACATTTATAATATAATTATATCAAGTATAATTAATTATAAACCATCTTATTATTGATCATAATCAATTTATAATCAATCAATAAGATTCTCCGATTAACTCCTATAGGTGTGACCCGATAGGATCTGTGTTATGTTGGTAAATAGAATTAAAACTGTTTTAACTTCTATAATCATGAGAGGTGATACCTCACATATTTAGTCTATTTTAGGCCTGTTTTAGTACCAGATTCGTTCCCTAATTCACCAGAATCATGCGCATTTCATCGATATATCTTTAGAATTTGGTACTGCTGAGTGTTTGTTTGTTTTCTGCAGGCTTGGAGCAAAACACACAAAGAAACGATGATTTGGGATGATCTAGTACGGCCCTTACCAAGTTTGGTACGGGTCTTACCGGACTTAGCCATTTTTCAGCTCATCACGCCTGGTACGGCCTGGCCGTACCTAAAGGCGGCCTGACAGATTCAAATTTTGGCAGAGGCTATTTAAAGCGGGGAACTCTCCAATTTCGACATGCATTCTATTCCAGATCTATTTGAGAGCACAGTAAGAGAGAGAAAGAGAGCTAAGGAGCTAGGAGCAAGAAGGAAGGAAGAGGAAAGAGGCAAAACTCGACGGATCTAGCTTCCTCCTCTCGATCCCTTCGATCCATGGCTATCTCTATCCCTTTTATTGTATTTTTAGATCAGATCATGTGCTGTGAGTAGTTATTTTAGTTTCTAGGTTTTAGAGATGGATTCTTGATTTGTTTTGACTTTCTTTGACTTGTATCTTGTATGAACTCTTTTGATTGATTGATTGTGATTTCTTTGCTATCTTTTGCTTTGATTGCTGTGATTGTGTATGATGAACCTCTAGGTTTAGATCGAACCTATCAAGGTCATGTGATCATCTCAATCTCTCAACCAAATCAATTGTTTAGGGTAGACTTGTTCGAATTGAAGCCGAGAGGTTGAATTCTCCTCTAATCGACAGATTAGAGGGTGCCTTAGGTCTCCAATCAACCAGTTAGGGTAGATCTGTACCAACACACGAGAGTTGAGGTGTAGAAATCCCTAAAAGGCAATCAATTGCATTCCAACCTAGATCTTGATCCAACAAACGACAGTTGAGGCTTAGGAACCTTAGGTATGGTCAATTGAACCTTTCCAAAGAGTTTAGCACAAGGTACCAGCAAGGAAATGCATCAACTCGAACTGGTAAGCTCTGTTCTGGGAAGCCAGTACGGGTCTTACCAGAGTGGTACGGCCTTGCCTTACCAAGTTAAGTACGGCCTAGCCGTACCGACTTGGTACGGGCCGTACCACTAGAGGCAGATCATAGATGAAGTCTGAAACCCTGGAAACGCCTTTTATCCATAATCAAAACACAATTTACATTTCTTCTAGCATTTTATTACATCTTTCTGAATTGTTTGAATTGTTTGAATTGACCTTTTTAGGAAATTAAATACCAAACCAAATCTTTCTCACTTCTAGTTTTTAATCGAGTTAGGTAGATTCTAACCTAGTAATTGTCCGTCCCTGTGGATCGATACCCGATTATACTACTCGATAGGGGTTGTGCACTTGCAACCCTTACTCGTGAAGTGTAAACGCGGTTTTAAAAGGTACGCCCTCAAGCGTACTGAAACTTGCGTTGCGCTTCTGCGCGAACAAGAGGCATCTGGCAAAACGCATCATGACCATCCAATTACACAGACGATGCTGTACAGTACAATTTCACGATCCAGTAAACTATTTTACTCGTGTTAAATTCTGTCTCATAGTTGTCAGATCAGTTTCAAGGTAGATGTGTGTCATCCTTGCTAACTTAATCTTTTCTTGATCTTGAGCAGATTATCAAATATAATTACTCTTGTATTCATACTGCTAGCAGATATTCTTACTCTATCAAGGGGCCCAGTGACACTATAACTCGTATAATAAATACGAGGGACAATAATACTTTTGGTAGACCATCACTACCTCAGCTAAGTTATGTATACCGAAGAGCTACCGTTATAGCTACTTTTTACAGATAGCGAAAGGTAACAATTACACATACACATCTCTTAGTTAGGAAAGATGAATACCTCATACTGTAGAACTTAACACTGAATGAAAACATTAATGACACTAACACAGTTCCGTATAATGTTTCATTCGGGGTCTGTCAAATACCATGTTCCTGGAACATGTATCTATGTGATTAAAATGACAACTCTGTGTCTATGGTCTGTAAAACTTGACCATCTTTTAATCCACATACTAACCTTGTAGCGATAATTAGTGTTCCTGCTAATTACCTCGGTCAGTGACCTTTTAGAGTATTATCATCTATATTATGAAGTTTCACAATTTCAGTCATTAACTCGAAATGATTAATAAATTCAATAATACTCAAGGAAACAAAATGACATTTTATTAATCATTCAATTCATGAACAAAGCTTTATATAATTAAATTATCGTATTATTGACTTCTAGATTATTACTTACTAACATAATTGTTATGTCCGAAGGTCAAAGCAAGTCAAAGATACATATCATGACAAATTGACGTGATAAGTTGTACAAGGTAATCAGATACATGATCTACGCGAGCTATAAGGAATGATTTGATACATGATGATCTGATAGATGATTCACACGAGCTATTTGGAATGTCATATATCGATTGGATGCTGAATCATGAAGATCATGGAGATTAAGATCCTGAAGATTATGAAGACCATACTTTACCATTTTGTTTTATCATTTTTAATGTAAGTTCAAAAGTATGATAAAGTAGATATGAGGTTGTAACCGCCTAAGTCTAGCCGTTACAAACCTGAAAGTCAAATTCAAAATTCAAATTAACCAGACAGATAAATACTGAAAACTAGGCACAAACAAAATAGGCTAATTCCTAAATTATGGGGATCTTGATCTACATTGAGCTGTTGGCTATTATTTGAACTCCATTATAAATAGTGGGCTTTGTCGTCTATCTAAGATATAAATAAAATACCCTCACAAATACAATCCTTCAAAATCCTTTGAGAGGTTTAGCCTAGTCTGTCGTTGCTTGTGCTTAGACTTCAATTATCTTTGTAGCAACCATAAATATACTTCACCTAAATTGATCAGTGTTGAGATTAGAGTGATAGTCAGTGAGTGTCTGGACTTAGAGCTTTTTGTTGCTCGCCTACTCCAAGCCATTGTGTTTGCTTTTGAGTCGTGTGTGGTCCTTTCTCTGTTCTTTGGGCCGTAGGAGTGTTGTCTCGCTGGTTCCAACTTATATTCTTTTCTGCATTGGGTAATAGAAAGGCGCGCCTAGTTTTGGTTGCGTTACCCCGAAAATGTAGGTTCTTCAGTTGGCCGAACTCCGTTATCAATTCATGTGTCACTTTCTCTAACTCTATCTATTTACTTTGTTGCACTTAATTTTATTGCACTTTAAATTCATAAGTTCTTGATTCCGCTAAGAACTATATAGTTAGACACACTTGCACACAGGAACAATTTTAGACTTATCTATCTGAATTGCTCAATATGATCTCCATATAAAAATGTACCTTAAGACCGAATTTTACATTTTTTTACTATGTGTTTTTTTTAGGGGCAATTTCATGTATCCCCCTCAAAACCTTCAATATTACGTATTTCCCCCTCAAAATTCAATAATTACATATTTATCCTCTAAAACTACAATAACTCACGTATTTGTCCTATATAATTTTAAGATATATCAGATATATCCAAAAATACTGAAATAATAATATTTAAAACTTTAAAATTCAGAGCATAATATCAATTAATAAGATATGGACGATTATACCCTTCTCTTTCACCACTTCACTATCACCGATTGCCAGTCAAAAGAAAAGAGCTTCTCCCGCCTAAATTTGTTTTTCTCTTCGTCTACCTCTCTCTGATACGGCATCCGATGTTGAAGCGCACAGTTTCGATGCATTAGATTTGGTTGCTAGTAATCTCTCGAGACATTAATGGGAGAACATAGCCCAATCGCTAGATGTCGAGTAAGTTCTAAGAGAAAATGAGTGTTGTGTTTACCTATGATATTTTGTGCTACTCCAACATGTACTACGCCCTATGACTCCTCACTCCCTATCTCCTGCTTCAATTCCTTTGATTAAAGGTAAAGTAGACTTCCCCCTCGGAACCAATTGCAAAACCTCCGCAGGCTAAACTGTTTTTTCATTGAATGAGTGAATAATACCTACTAGTACATGGCATAAGAGATGGAAGGGCCTCTAAACCCATCCTGGATCTTGAACTTGGTCGAAGTGGCACAGGTCCCTGAGTTCATATTCCGATTAGCCATTGAGAAGGGCTGACTGGTTAACCTTTTTGGTAATTCAAATTCCATCCAACGACATACTAACGATACTGATGCATCAGGAACGCAGCGAAACACAAAAACACGTAAATTAAACAAAAGAACAAAGCAATCAAACAAATTCTCTAATTATAAGCTCAAAGGTACATCAATGGTAGAACGCCAAAGAACCAGGTGGAACACCAAAATTACAATATATTTCTCTCATCCAACTGATATAATCATAGAGTATTTATAGACGATAAAAAACAAGCAAGAATCAAAATAAATGGTGAAACAGATCTTCCAAACGCACAGTGTGATGCCATGTGGTGCTGACTCAGCGAACTCACGCCGATTTGTCTGTCTGCGTCAGAGCTTCGGTCAGATTTTAAAAGAGGGGTCCCACACTGTGAGTCAATCTAATTCAAGGTACACTGCCCGTCTCTTTATCTGCCTGACCGCCCTGACCTAAATCTCCGTCTTCTTCAGGGAGAACTTTGATGGAGTCGAAATCAGAGCCGGTTGATCATGACCCGGGATGTGACAAAGACTTTACTTGCAAATTCAAGTTTTGTCCTTAGTTTGGATTTTGGTTTTTGGGAACATGGCAGGCTTTAATTTTAACAAAATGGCAATTTCAGATTTTGGGAGCGAATTAGCTAATATCAAAAGAGACAGGTAGTCGCTATTGCAAAGTATTATACTTTTGTGATGGGTTGGTCTCCAGCATAATTTTTTTTAATTCTTATAAGAGTAAAATGAGAAATAATATAAAATTAATGTTAAATATAATGGATTGGATAAATATGTGAGTTATTGTTGTTTTGGAGGATAAATATGTAATTATTGAATTTTAAGGGGGAAATACGTAATATTGAAGGTTTTGAGGGGGATATATGAAATTCCCCCTTTTTTTTAATAGGTAGAACAGTAGAAATCACTACTTTGCCATACAATTCAGGTCAATTGTTTGGATTTTGAAAATAAAAATACAAATTCATCGTACAGACTGATGTGCGCTATGCATAGCACCATAGCCTCACTTTTAAAGTTGATATAATTAATAAATAATCCAATGATTAAAAATACTAGATAACATCATATACATTAGAGCCTTACAACTTCACCATTTAAAGTACTAAATTAAGCACAAAACAGGTGCATGTGCACGCATAACAATACCAGGAAATTTCTGGTACTGTTAGCCGTAATTAATGTCCATTACGGCACTAAATCAGACTATAAGATCAAAGTCTGGGAGACTAATCAAGAAATACATCAAAGTACGTTAAAGGCACAAGTTCGCAATAAATCCAAATCCAAATGCAATCAGCCAATCACTATCCTTGCATCTATCCATAATTCGCAGTAGCCATAAACAAGCAATAACACCTTCTAACCAGAGATGGAGGCAAAATCATAGTATATTTCTCGGAAAGGGGAGGTGGTCAATCGCGAAAAATTTCGAGTAAAACTTTAAGGTCAAGTTTGGGATACCTGTAACATTTCTGCTTAAAATACACACAAATATGGCATGTAACTGTAACATTTGAGGTCAAGTTTGGGATACCTGTAACATTTTTGAGAAAGAATGGGAGTCGACTGAATCCAGTTCAATAGTTCAATCTACTACATGTATCCACTCTAGCTTCCAACAACTAATAAGTACAAATGATAAAAACAACAGATACCCTTCTTAAGACCAAAATTAACAACAATGTAAAGTTCCGCATAAAACCATCAAACAATTAACTTTAATAAAATAAAAATGGACAAAAAAGATATACATAATAATATCTAGCCCTATTGTTCACTTTCAGGAAGTGCAGAAAGTGCAGATTGCAACAAGGAAACCAACCTAGACCTCAACACAGAAATGATATAATCTAAAGAACAGTGTGAATTCACTTGTTGATTCTGAGTTTGCACCAGAACCTCAGCCTCCAAATACCGCCTCAGGCTTACCTCAACCACATCAACTAACCCTAGAGAACTGTGGGTGTGCATCCATTTTGAGACCATAAAACCGGTCAATAAAAACTCGCCCCTTATCACCAACTCTGATAGAAAACAGGGGAAAAGTACACGTGCAAATACCAACTTTTCATTCCACCTTTGCCCCATACTGTCCCACTGCTTGATGAAGCCTTCCTGGCAAGTCCGTGAAAGGTGGCCAATTAAATAGCATAAATAAGAGAACAGTTTAGGGTAGGCTGTGGGCCCTGCACTGGAACTGCACAAAAACCCAGAGAACAAAACAAGTGCCAAGAGCTCAATATCATCATTATGTGCTGCATTGTAAATGGTACTGTCTTTCAATTTTGTCTCTACCAGCTGAAGACACTGGCCACGAGGACCCTCATGTGGTAGAGCCAATAACAGCTTCAGAGCAACAAAGCAATCTTTGGCAGCCAACATTGGTATCAAATTATTTGATTCGTCTTCATCAAGAAGCACTTTTGACTTTGAAAGAGACCGGTCAAATAGCTCCATTACTCGGTTTATTTCTCCAAGGTTAATTAGTTTCTGAACCACATCCATCCAACAAGCATGAAGGGGGTGAACCAAAACTGAAACCGGTTCCGACTCAGTTACTGTCTTTGATGTACTTCCCATATCATCAGGGAGTGAGTCCCATCCATCGTCCCACTCATCATTGGCCCATTCATTAACTTCCTTTGGCGAATCATGGGTCTCATCTCGCTCTAGTTTGGGACAGAACAACTCTTCCCATTGCTCTAACACCGCTTCCAAAACATTTACAGTCTCGACAGATATATCACCAGAAACATTTTCAGAAACTTGCAGGAACCGAGAAACAGCAGAGTCTAGGGTTGCGAGATCCTCTGCGGATATTGTAAAACTAGGGAACAGTGAGGAAACTAATTGGGTCGATCTTAGAGCCGCCAAAGTACTTGTGATACTGCCGCTGGAGAATACAGAGCTTTCCAGAGCAATACCAGTACTTTTTTGAGTACCAGATCCATCCCAAGATTCCCATTTATCCACAAAAGAAACAATTTCGGGAGGTAGAGTTTTGGTGTTCTCGCCAGTTATAGCTTGCATAAGTTGCAAGGCGAAAACTCGAGTTTGGCTCGCTAATTCCAATTTCTCTGAGAAATTATGCAACTGTCTCCAAACCTCACACCTTACTGTTTTCAGGTCTTCTGGGTACTTCTCTGAAAATCTGCTCAGAGAAGATAATAGACTATACAATTCCTCAGTTGAATTGGATCCTTCGATTAAGACTGATAATGATTTGCCCGCCACATCACCATAAAGCTCCAGAAGATCAACATTGCGGTTCCAGCCTTCAGTACAGGCATAATATAGTTCACCTACTGACTCAAAATCACACCCCGAAAGAATCATGGCTTTGCAAAAATATGAAACATCAGCAGTCAAACCGCTCGAAAAACCGACTTTCACATACCCTGAGATAGTGTCCCAACCTTGGTTTATTGAAATAGCACCATCTGTCAGAAGGCCTTTAAAAATTTCGAGACAATTTAAGACCGCTGTTTTCTCAGCAATTTCCTGCACAAGCTTGACCCAGAAATTAACTAGTGAGACAAGAGCCTCTTTCCAAGCAGGGTCATCTGGTGGGACCCGTGGGAGATTAACCGGAAAACAGAGGGTGAAGTACCTACCCGTGACATAAGAAATATCCGATTGAGAGAGAAAACTTATGTACTTCTTGCACCTATCAAAGCTTGTCTCAATCTCTCCTATGAAATTTTGCAATGCACTTGCTTCTATACTATTCGCTAACCTGGCTTCACTCCTCCCTTCCAAAGAGGCCAATAGACCCAAGATGTAGTGCTTGTAAACCCCTTTACTGGATATCAAACCCTTGCTAAGGGCACTATCATACATTCCCACAAGAGATTGCACTGTCTCTGCCAGGGCATTCACATTACTTTCATACACATTCTTGCATATTTCTTCATTAAAATGCTCAAAATTCAAATCATACAGCCCAGCAATATTTTTGAAATCGAGATCATCTATGAAGGAGAGCCGAAGGCACTCTTGCTCCAGCATTTTGTAATACCTGGAATGCTCGAGCATATGCATGTGGTGGTGCTCTTTGTCCATGTATTTAATGTATTCCGGGTCTAAGGAACGTTGCAGATGTGCATGACAAGCAGAGAGGATGCTGAATATATAGGACAGCCGTTGCTTGTTTCGGCCATCAATTTTAGGGTAGACTGATGAAGAGACCATGTGGATTAAACTCATGGCATTTTTTACAATTTCATCTCTATAGTCTGAGATTTCAGCTAATATGCCGTTATTCTCCCAGCAATCTGAAACTAGGGCACAGCTAAGGAAACAAAACACCACCTGTAAGGAAATACAAGAATGTTAATAATTAACTTCTCCACAGCTCAAGGATGCAAAATATCGATTCGAAGCAGTTAAACAAGGGGGAGAATGAAAACACAAACAGACCTCAGTACGATGCAACCCATACATATCAGCTAGCTTAACTGCCTCCTTCAGTACATGTTTCTTCTCTAGTTTAACCGTATCAACCAAAGCAAAAATTGAACTCTTAATATAATCAGCATCACCAGACAAAAATCGTGCTGCGTCTACCCCAGGCATTAGCTGCTCAAGAGCTTTGGTTTGCTCGGTGAACCTCTTCTCCTGCTCTAGCTTTGCCTTCCATTCCGTCCAAAAAATACTCTGTGCCTCATTCATTTGGTCCCCATCTGACAAAAGGGAAAATATAAGTACAATAAACAAATGTATCGTACTCTGATATTGCAGGTACAATACTTGTGAACTCACTGAGTTTAATTGGGAACCAAATGCCGAAAATTTAACAACTTTAAAAAGCAAAAAAAAAAAGGTTATAGTTTGAGTTTAAGCTTGTGATATCTATCATTAATTTACTTTTCAGTAAAGACTCTGACGAAAGGTTTCGGAAAGTTATCAATTGGTAAAGACTCTAATATGCAGATTTGACAAACAAATCAATTGGAAAAGATTCTGATGTGCAGATTCGGAAAAACAACAATTGAAAAAAAGGAAAAAAAAAAACACTTGCTGGCATAATGTACCCACATGCTACCATCTAAAAGACAAATACTAGTTAGTACCTGAGTCAAGCGAAACAAACTTCTCATAAAAACCATGCAACAACAGCTCCCTTCTCTCCTTGGGGGAGGCACATTCCTTCCTGGCATTGTTCAAAGAACTATAAGCCATTCCAATACCCATCATGCTATGCACCTCTTTATAGTCCCGTCTGTTTTTTATCTCTTCTTCTATGACCGCCACACCCCCTAAAGGATCCACCAAATTTAACAGTAACAAGAGGGCGAGTATGTCATCCTCTTCACTAACAGGTGGATCCATCACTGATCTTGCCAGAGATGCAACCAGCTCATCTTTAGGAGAGAAGCCATTTCCAGCGAGCCAAGAGATGATGACGTTTATCGCCCTTGTTTTGACTGAGAAATAATGCCTTCTGTATGGTACTTTAGGTATATTTTTCTCAGTGTATTCTCCCTTATTACACAAATCCATGAGCCAGGGGAGTTCAGTTGAGGCGAAAGACATGATCTTCTTCCTCTCTTTCTCTTCATTCGGTACCTCATTGCACACCCAAAATAGCATTTCTTTTTCAACTCGGTCTTTTCCAATTGTACCCTCCCTACTTTTACTTGAAGGGAAAACCCTGAGATGGTCGAGATTTTCACAAATATCAAACTCCTTCCACGCATTTAACAATTCCCCAACAGACGCTTCATCACAATTGCTAAGTGCAAACCCTATTAACTTCTTACGGGAATCCAAATCAAGGTTGTCAAGCTGAGGCCCACGAGCAATAGCAGCACAGAGGTCCCATGCTGGTCCATGTCCCTTTTTTGCCAGGCCGAGGCACAGATCAGATGCCAGTTGGATATCACCGGCCACAGCTGCCTCTCTGGCAATCGCCTCCTCAACCACTGAAATTTCATCTTCAGTTTTTAACCCAAGAAGTTTGGCAACATCAATAATTTCATCCACATTTAGATAAGCTCCAGTTCGGCTTGTGATTATGGTGCGGATCACCTCCATGAAATCTTTTATTTGTTTGAATTGCATGGGGAGGAGAGTGACACCCAGCTCAGGGAGGCGTATTGTTATTGCATCAATTATATCAGATTCAGCCTGAACACTTCGGCTGTTAGGAAGGAGGCTCAAGCATTCCCTTGCTTTCCAAATCTAGAAAAACAACAACAACAACAACAACCAAGCCTTTAGTCCCAAACAAGTTGGGGTAAGCTCAAATCTAGAAAAAATATTTTAAAAAAATGAAGGTTACGAATAGTATTAAGTTCAGTCATTTCACTTATTTGTAATAGACAAAAAAAGAAACATACTGCTAGAGGCAATAGGAAGTACAATTTCCCGGGTCATCATATTGAACGGTTTGCATTTATGGGCCTCAAACTTAACTGGGACATATTATGTGACAGTACATCAAGCCGCTGGTAACATAATTATGTCATCTTAACCAGCATCACGGTGCAAATAGCCAGCTGGCACGTGTCATGCCATACTAAGGTGGTAGCCATGGAAGTACCGTAATATGGGACATATTACTACTCACAACTATAAAAGAGGGGTTTGGGGTTGCCATACTAACCTCACTGCAAGAGAGAGTAGAAGCAGAGAAGAAATACTCCCTCGCGGCACTAATAACAAGTGATTCCGCCTTTTCAGTTGGCAATTCAACAGAGCTAGTCCCTCTGAGGTAATTTCTTGCAAGGGAAAATTTGCCAGCCTTCAACAACCCCCTTATGAACTCTGTTAGTAAGTACTCTGAATCAAGGAAACAGAAAGCCTTCTCCTGGAAGCACTGCATGTCACGCCACATGCCAGCCCATTCGGTGTCTGCCCTGCAGGGCTGGCGTCGCCCAAATTTTGAAAGGATAAGTCGGATCAGTTGTCGGACATTCTTCTCTTCTGAATTGCCACTCACAAAGAAACCCATTGGTTTTGGGACCTAAGTAGAGATAATTTGAAAAGGCTGGTGGTTAGTTCACAAGGAAAGTTCTGTTACACAAGAACTCGGAATATCTCTATGCCCCACCAGAATATCATAAGTAATCAGGTTAAAACAAAACACCTACAACTTACGGAAAAACTAGAGGAATGTGAGAAAACTTGCTGTGTTTTTTATTCACATTGAAACCTTTAGAAGCTACCAATAGAGATTGTGACACTCCATTACTCCCATTTTTTAAAATATTAAATTTACTCTGAAAATTTTACTTACTGTTGCGATTCAGAAGAATAAAAGGCTAATTTTTAGAGGCTTATTATTGTCTATTTCTGTGTTAAAGGCCAAGCAATACAGTGCTGGATCTTGTAACTGGACAAGTTGTGCCTTGTATTGGTATCAATCTGCGGCGAGATCCGAGTTATTTCTCTTTTCGTTTTTTTGTTTTATACTTTTGTGGTTTTGGTATTTAATTGAGGCAGGATCAAAGCATACTTTAAGTCTTGAATAATAAGATCTGCCAGTCCCAAAAAAAGAAAGAGAGTGAAGATTGGTGAAAGGATATTACAATCATCGTGTAACATGTTTGGCACCACTATTGGATAGCATTATATTACCTCGTACCTGATAATATGCCAATATCCTGCTAACTTCGACATGGCCTTGAACAACTTTAACCCTCCTCTCCAATTTGTCCAACAAATCAATAGAAATGGCGTCATCACCAGAAACCCTGTCCCTTGCCATTCTATTAAGCAGATTCGACAAAATTGACCCCATTGTGCTCCATTGATCTGTTGCACTGCATGTGTACAAGCATTGAACTGCTGTCTCTACCAACTCCAAAATGCCCCTAAAAAGGCCCTCTATAGGGTTTTCCCCACACCCGTTTTCAAAAATGGTCAAACAAATGGATAATTGATTTTCTTTTGCCAACTCCTTTAACCACCTTACCAAGTATGATTCCCTCTCCTCTTCCATATACTTCATCATAAAAGGAACTGCCTTTTCTCTTAGTTTTTGGACCACATTATCTTCTTTAGCCCCCTTAAGCAATAACTTAAATTTCTCATACTGGGGCAGTGGTTCCCATGTGGCAAGGTCCATAGTAAAATCAATTGCTTCCTCAGAATAAACAAGGTCACGTAAGTACTTGGTTTGATCAAGAAACTGTCCCAGTCCCGTGATACCTTTTTGGCATGCTAGCTCCATCAAGGAAATGGAGTTATCCAATTGGCCACTTAAGCTGTCCATTTCCCTTGCACGGTTCATGTACCAATTAGACAGCTCATTAACTGGCGGCCAAACAATACCCTTTGTGAGTCTTAACAGAATCTCAGTTTTTATGTTCTCAGTATTTTCTGATTGGTCTAAGGAGTTCTCTATGTAGGATACAGTTTTTTCACATTCGACCCAATCAGGTTCTCTTAACACAGTGCTGCTAAAAGGAGAGACACCAGGTAGTAGCTGGGAGTAGGAATGAACAGGAACTGTTTCAGGTATAGAAGATAAAATGTCCAATATGCTGGTGGAAATGGTGTATGGGTGACGCTTGAAGAGCAGATTCAGAGCGCCGATCCTACCATTTTCAGCAAGGGAGATAGCAGTGTGAATCAGAGGATGAGAGACAAACTGACCATATTCTTTTTCTGAGAACCTACAAAAGAAAAATATATATTGTAAGTGGGTGGGGAGGGAATCAAATAAACTATTCACAATCCTTCTAATGCGCATTAAGATAAACGAATTATTAGCAGTCGTGGTAATTTCTAATGATATCAGTATGCAGTAATAATGATAATTACAAGAAAATCATAATAAAGGTTTGCTATATCTTAAAGATCTTACAAATCGCAACTACAACTACAACTCCAGCCTTTTTCGTCTGAATTAAAAGTGGGTTATTTCAAATGCACCTTAAAGGCTATCGAGCTGCTTGGGCTACACTAACAAGAGTTGAGGTTCTTAAAGTATCTATTAATTAGACTTCAAGACACAAAAGTTAAAACTAATGAATAACTCAGCTACACACCTCCCCATATTTATCCCCAGAAATGTCTCCAGCCTATCTCTGCACTGCAACAACCGGAGCCTGAAGATCCTCATGTTCCAAGTTCGAAAACTGTGTTCACTCTGATCCACTTCCCCAAACTTGTATCCATCCGTAACACGAATGCCAAAAGAAATCAATGCCCTCACAACAGGCTCAGTAGGACCTATACTGTTAACACACTCAGATAAAACAAACTCCTTGTCCTTGATATTTGATAGGCAGGATTCTATATCAGACGTGACTTTGCCAGAACCCAACCACTCAGCTTTGAACACCTCATCTTTATCAAGTCCATAACGGGAAGCAAAACCAAGGGCCTCTGTGTAACTTTTACTGCTTATCAAAACTCTATACATCTCTGAGATACTAACTTCGCGAAATGATTCCAGACTCCAAAGTTCCTCCTCTTGCTTCTGAGGCTCCAAAACAAGCACGCATCCAGGTTGATGTTTTATTCCTTCAATTATTGGCATAGAAACCATGGCATCTTTTTGCGAAACCTTTCTCTTATCTGTCACATCATACAAAAATACATTTCCATGTTTCGTGGCCAATATGAGAATGCCATCCCCCCACCAAGTCATGTCGACTATACTTTCCAGGTATTCCCCATCGGGAGATGAATGATACGAGAGAAAATTTAGATCGGAGTCCAACTCGAAAATTTTCAAAGAACCAACAGAATCCAATGTGGCCACGTACTTGCCTTGAGGAGAGATCTGAATCTTGGGATAAGAGTCGACAGTTGTTTGGCCTTTAGGCAGAGAAGACAAAAATGACCCTTTGAACTCAGGTCCATGATCACCAAAATTGAGTTCTAAGTTTTTAGCTACACGGAGTAGATACAGACGGTAATTTCCTGAAAAAATATATTGAAACAACAGAGTAAGAAACGAGAAGTATTTTGATTTATAAATTTATCATCACGTACAGTTAGACAATAAAGCGTCACCTAAACATGCATTTATAAGGGTAACCTAGCTAGCAGGATTAGTATGAAGGCATGGCCATGTGTATTTTGAATGGAAGAAGTATGTTTATTTAAGTTGTCTAATTGAACAAAACATATTACAAAAACAAATTAAACAAAAAGGTGTCCATATTCACCAGAGCTGGAGCTGGAACCTCCAAGCAGAACTACCAAAGAAAGACTTGGGTTGAAATCCACGCACGCTACAAAAGAAGGCAGTTCTCTGCTCTTAGATAATGCCATATTATTGCTCATATGTTGAATTGATACAGAAGTATTGCTGATATGTGCTTTTCTGATACAAATTTGATGGATAAATCCATCATTTGCAAACATTGCAAACTGACCCCTGCAATTATAGAAAAATTGAACCTTTAGGAACTGACAGAGAAATTTTATTGGGTGCACCAGCAATTTATTTGTAGTAAGTATTTTCTTTCCCTCGATATATACTCATTTGGGACTTAAAATTTGATTCTTTTCAGAATGTGTGTCTGTGTGTATAAGCTTATGTGCAGATTATGCATGCTCTCCTTTTTTTCTTTTTGAGTGTCTGATCAAACAAATTTTGTAGAAACCAACCACGTATACAAATAAGGGTAATATAGGAACCCGAGAGAGAGAGAGAGAGAGAGAGAGAGAGAGAGAGAGAGACTAACAAAGACCCGCTAGAGTTAGCATCCTCAAGTGCGACGATGGCAATAATTGGCAAAGAAATTTTCAACTGCTTGTTACTTTGCCTTGTTACTTCCTTTCCATCAGCCTTTATTAAATATAGGTTACTTAAATCATCCAAAATTACAAGCACACCCTCAGCCTCCGACCAAGCTCCAGTTGCAAAGGCCACTGTTTTTTCATTAGCTGATCATAGAGTATATTTGAGATGTCAAACAGGCCTCAACGCTCACTAAAAGATGCATTACATAAGAATCCGTCAAAAGTACATACCTTTGTAAATGCCACAAGGTTCCATATAGTCATTCTCTTTCTCCAAAATATAAATCTCATTGCGGACACAAACTGCCACATACTTCCCCTTTGGAGACACAACAAGAACTATCTCCCTTTTAAATGTCTTTCCCCTGTAATGCCCACTCCATTTCTCCTTAATCTTGGCTACACCTAAAAGGTTGCATTTGTTGAATGTCGTTGTTTCAGCATCAAAAGAACACGGAAAAGGAAAAAGGAAAAGAAGTTTCAATAGGATAGGATACCTCCCAAGGAGAGATAGGATAGGAAACCGCTTGCAGCCTCATCTCCGCTAGTCTGAATTGCAATCATACAAAGTTATTGATCTACATATGGGAAACTATGGATACACTTCGGCGTGTATAGAGCATTTGATTCAAGTGAACTTGAACAGAGTTTAAAATAGCATGCTATTTCAAGGAACTCGAAAGAGAAAGGGAGAGGAGGTAACCTGGCCCTGAGCTGGATCGATGGGAAGAGATCGAGAGGCATGGTGACGGATCTCGTACAGCACCTCCGTTTGCCTCTCTTTCTCCATCTGCGCGCCCAAGAGCTTGTTCACTGGCCGGTTCTCTTTGCCGTGTCTCCTCTTGACACGAGATTCGGGGAGGTCGTTGCGCGAGCTCGGTGGCCGTCGCGCCTTTAGAGGACGCCTGAACTGAATGGATCCCAAATTAGGCCGATTAAATTCAAATTGCAACATAACGGGCCCAATTTAGCCTGTTAATCAGAGTTTAATGCTAACGAGCCTATTGGGCCAAATGTTGCGTGATGGAAATCGAACGTATTTTTTTTCTTGATTCGAAAGGCTCAAAGGCCCGTGGGAATAAAAGCTTACAAAGTCCGAAACTTCCTATTTCAAAACGGGATCAGATGCAATTGGAACCATCCGATCTGAACCGGATGTAAAAGATCTTCCAGAAGACCGGAACGACTCGAACTGAGAGAGAGAGAGAGAGAGCGAGGTACCATGAGCTCAGAGGAAGAGCAAGATGCTGATTTCGACCTATGGAAGCAGAATCACTGTTGCATTACCCATGCTTTCGCCAGTTCCGCGCAACAGTACTCGACCCGCACCGCTGTCGTACATATCCTCCGCTCTTCACAGCCTCCTATTTCCCTCACCTATGCACAACTATCATTTGCTGTTCGATCTCTCAGCAATTGTATCAGCAACATCTTAGGTAATGGTTAGTTACTGGACTCCATTCATTGACTTTTTGTTCTCTTTTTCTATTATCTCTGTAAGAAAAATTATTCTTGCACCGCATGTTCTGCATCTCTAATCTGCACTCCAAATGTGTTTATACATATCATAGAAAGTTATAAAATGGGCATCTTGGATGTCTTTTATCAAAAAAAAAAACATATCATAGAAAGTTATAAAGTGTTTATCACTTATTCTTTTCTGAATGATTATAAGAAAATTCAATTTATAAACTTTGTTGAATATATAAAATTACGGAAGTTCTTAATCCTAGTAAGGTAAGGTATAACACTTTTATAACACTTTTGGGGAGAAGTATAAACATATCTGGCATGCAGGTAAGGGGTGTGGATGGGGGTGCTAACTATTGTTTAGGAAGTTTCGCCTATCTCTCGTTGTGTACTGGCTTCACCTTTTTTCATTAAAATTTCTGAGGGATTTACTCTTCTAATGTACAGGGCTTGCTCTATTTCAAGTGAAATAGGGTGAACCCTGCACTGGGCAGAATTTAGGCAATTTTATTTTTCTGGACAAGCAAAATAATTACCCTATTTTATATTGTAATTTTAGGTTTGTCAAGCTCAGACAATACAAGACCTCGTATTGTGGGAGTATACATGCCACCTTCACCTGAATACATAGTAGGTGTTCTATCTATTCTCCGATGTGGTGAAGCATTCTTGCCATTAGACCCGTTATGGCCCGAGGAGAGAATAATGTATGCTATTTCTTCTTCTAATGCTTCTCTTGTTGTCACATTTGGGCCTGCTTCTGACAATTGGCTTGCTGCCGTGTCATCTTGCTCAATTCTTTATGTTGACATGAGAGAACTTTTAGGAGAGAAAACTGAGGAAAATTTGGAGATGCCAATCATGTCATGGCCTTGTCGGAGTGCAAATAGGAGAAAATATTGTTATGTGATGTACACATCTGGTTCTACCGGAAAGCCTAAAGGGGTTTGTGGTACTGAAGAAGGTGATAATCAACTAATGAAATTATAAATGATCAGTTTTGATTATGAAAGGATTTGTTGCAAATCACACGTAATATCGTACTGTATTTGCAAACAACACCCAACACTTATACTATTTGCACCTTGTTCTGCAACTTTTGTTGAGTCGATCATAATAACTATGGTTGAGTCGATGAAAACTTGACCAGACTAACATTGATTTTTTCTTGTTAATCAGTTGTGCTACAAATGATACTTATTATGCAGGGAGCTTTTCGTACTTTTAGTAAATGTGATTAAAATCCATTATCCAAAGTTATTGTTGTTTTTGTGATTAATATAACTTGTCTCCTCAGTTACATGAGTTTGGCATTAAATCACATATAGGTAAAAAAATGATTTATAATATGAGGGGCAAAGTTGTCAATATAGGTGGTATATCTTGATGATTTTACCAAACTTAACTAACATTGGACTGTTTTTTTTTTCTTTTAAGGTCAGGGGGCCAATTGCCCACTAACAAATTGTATTAATGAAAGAAAGCTTTACAACCTAGGGATCTATTACAAGTCACAAAGTAAAAAGAAATTAAGATTGTACTGTTATTTGCATGTAACCTTAAAAGTGTATAGACCAGCATGCAAATTTGAGAAATGAAGGTACTTTTTTTTTTAAAGATTCAAAATAATGGGTTGTCTTTTTCAAAAAGGCCTAACTGAAATATTGTATTTTAGGCCTGTGGAATCGATTTGCTTGGATGCAAGAAACATTTCCTGTACATGCAGAGGATTTTCTATTGTTCAAAACCTCAATTAGCTTTGTTGACCATTTGCAAGAGTTTCTCTCGTCCGTGTTGACTGGTTCAACTCTTGTTATTCCCCCCTCTGACGAATTGAGGTCCAATCCTGTGCTTTTGATTGATATAATAAAGGTATATAATCAGCATTCAAAATTGTTCGAACACCTTAAATTCTGTTCTCCTTTTATTTTTTCGTAATACTTATCTAGGCCCACAAATTTTGA
This sequence comes from Carex myosuroides, assembly GCA_028015225.1. Lineage (NCBI taxonomy): Eukaryota > Viridiplantae > Streptophyta > Magnoliopsida > Poales > Cyperaceae > Carex > Carex myosuroides. The sequence continues at coordinate 6,461,002 of CM051484.1, read as the reverse complement.
AATACCATGTGTCTGAACACCTTAAAAACTGTTCTCCTTCTGTTTGAACACCTTAAGTTATTTGTACGCCTGCAAAACAGAAATACCATGTGCACCTCTCCAAATACAAAATTCCCTGCATACCCTATATAACATGAAAAACATGCACACCCTGCAGAACATGAAAAACATGCATAACCTTTGCAGCATTAAAAACATTCTATGTGCACCCTTCCTTCACTGCTTACTTTGAACACACTGAAACTATCCTTCTTTCTTCATTATTTACCTCATTTAGAGGAGCACCTGTGAATTTTGAAGAATTAGAGGAGTATAGGTGAAATTTACTATGTTTTAGATGAACGTGTTTGTGATTTTTCTTATTTGTTATACATAATATCATTTTTTATGAATTTTGGCTGTACTGATGGTAGTATATTTTTTAATGTCTCAGTCATACCGCATCTCAAGGCTTACTGCTGTTCCATCACTAATAAAGGTTCTACTACCATCACTGGAGAGATGCTTTTTGCGTAAGTATAACCCTTTAAGACTTTTAATACTCAGCGGAGAGGTATTGTCTTTACATTTATGGAAAGAGCTGGACCGCATCCTACCTGATACTACCATCCTCAATTTATATGGAAGCACAGAGGTTAGAATTGATGTGTTCTGTTCTTTTTTGGGTTTTCTATGCAAAAGGAGTGCAAGCTCTTTATACTAATTGCAGGAAAAGAGAATTTGAAAGGAGAAGGATCTGACATAGAGTATTTGTTTGATATCATTGTTCTTGTTGATCCAAATCTGCAGTCAAAATAGGTTAAAAACCTTAGCATTATTGAAATGAGGGCAAACTAACACTTTCATTTTTGTTCAATGAGTGAGTGATCATGTTATTCATGTGATTTTTGTGCAAATACCACAATAAATGTTGGAAAGAATTTCTTTTCTATAGAGAAAAATTATATTATCAACACCTATAGAGGAAAATTGTATTTTCACATTCTTCCTATATACCATCACCTCTTCTTTCAGGTATCAGGCGATTGCACGTACTTCAATTGCAAAAGCTTACCTAGTATTTTGGAGTCCGATAAAGCTTTGACGAGCGTGCCAATAGGATATCCCATCTCTAATTGCATTGCAACCCTAGTTGCTGAATCTTCAGACATAGCTGATGAAGGTGAAATTCATGTTGGAGGGACCTGTCTATTCTCAGGCTACTTCCCAGGACCCACATGTCATAACATTGTTTTCAGAACTGGTGACTTTGCCAGGCGCTTGAAAAGTGGCGAGCTTCTTTTTCTCGGAAGAAAAGACCGCATGATAAAAATAAATGGTCAAAGGATTGCATTAGAGGAGGTGGAAAGTGCCTTAAGGGAGCATCCTGATGTAAGGGATGCTGCAGGGACTGCTGTTGTAAGAGACAATGGAGCATCTCATATAAATGCATATTTGGTGTTGAAAAATAATTGTACTGAGCTGTCATTAAGAAGCTGGTTGATGAAGAGGCTTCTACCGGTGATGATGCCAAGCTATTATTTTAATTTAAAGGAATTGCCAGTGACTTTATCTGGAAAGATAGACTATGCTAAATTATCGAGTTTAGAGCATAAGCATCACAGGTTTACAGAAGAAATCAAGAATAGTTCAGATAATTCACAGTTGGATATCATCAAAGAGGTGATCTTTTATTAAACAAATAGTTTATGTTATTTTTATTTCTTTAATGTGGTTAAAACTTCAACAATATGTTGTTGAGATTTCCGAAAAAGGTACCAACTCAAATATGCTAACAAAACATGAGTGTACCTCTCATCTTTACAAAAAACTCTGGTTGATACTCACAAGCATAAAAACCAATATACTTACGTAGATCTGAACAAGTAGAATATGTAGTTTGCCTTTCTGGTGAGAATTTAGTACATCTTTTTACTCATTTTTATGTGGGATAGGCATTCACTGAAGCACTGTCAGTTGAAGAAATATCTGACAATGATGACTTCTTCACCAAGGGTGGTGATTCACTTTCTGCTGCCCATGCCGCCTACAAGTTGGGGATTGATATGAAACTGCTTTATGCCTTCCCTACCCCTTCTAAGCTTCTTGAGAAATTACGCAATAATAAAATTACTTTCCTCCATAGCAGCAAGTACAGTCGCAAGAAAGCCAAATTGGTTGGTGAATCATTCAAAAATTCAAGCTCTGATAATGTTTGGATGGGACAATTAAATTCGGAGAGGAGGTTTTCAGTTAGCCAGTGCAACCGGTACATGAGTGAATCTCAGTGTGGGGAGGATCTCGGCTTGGTTCAGACTCAGGGGGGTAAAAGAGGGTGGTTAAAAGAGGTTTGGAAAGTTCTTCTTGGATCTTGCGTGGATGCTTCCCCTCTGGTTGTTTGTGTAAATGGAAAAGTGAGCATATTCATAGGATCTCACTCACACAATTTTCTTTCAATTGATGCTTTGAGGTTAGTTGATTTTGGTTTATCCAAGGACAAAAATTGACATTTGTTACCAGAAAGGTAATCCTGATTGGTATATGCAGTGGTAATGTGCGGTGGGAGGTCAAATTGGAAGGACGGGTTGAGTGTTCAGCTGCTATTACCAGTGATTTTACTCAGGTACTTTTTAAAAGCTTTATACCAAATTATAATGCAAATTAAACATGCTGTACTATCTGCAAGAATCACCTGACACATTTAAGGATAGCACCTAGCATCTCCTGAGATGTTGTGGTCCACTGAACCATTAGATTGATGTGATGTGAAAGGAACACTTGTTTAAAGTTTGACAGTTTTGCACTTACCTCTAGTTTTTCCTTGATTACACAGGTCAAGCAAACTTCTGTTGTAGGATACTACAATTTAACTGATGAAGTGTTTTCAATCATTGGCAATTTTGTCTTAAATAATTCTGTGTTAGTTGCAACTTGTTCAATAAAATTGAGCATGTGTTTGAAATGCTAGAATTGTCAGGCTTTCCTTGCAATTACTGCAAACACGCATAATTTGCAAACAGGCATTTACCTTATTAATGTTGTGGGTTTTTTTCCTTTCAGGCAATGATTTTTGCTTAATACTTTTGTGTTTTTGGGTATAGGTTGTGGTTGGCTGTTACAAAGGGAAGATATATTTTGTTGATTCCAGTACTGGAAAAGTGGACTGGAAATTCCAGACAGGAGCAGAGTTATGTCTTTCTGATTGCTCTTTACTCTTGCATTACTCTTAACTAGGATTGTCATACTGCCTGACACTTGCTGTACAATTGAAGTTGATAAAACCTTTCTTGCAAATATCAGGTTAAGATGCAACCTGTCGTGGATGAGAAAAGAAATTTGATATGGTAGTTTCTTTTTGTTTAACTCTATTAATATTTTTTTGTTTTCCATGTTTAAACCATGGAAACATAACATATACCTATGCTAGCACTTTTACTTTAAAATATTATTTTTTATCTAGTTATGATATCCTGGAATTGATCCTCAATCTCTCTCTCTCAGTGAGATCTATGAGATGCAATGATATGATATCCTGAGTTATGGTATCCCAAGAAGGAAAGTCAAGAGATATGCAAGGATATTGTTGTAGATATGAACAGTTATCCTTAAAGGTCCTTTTCATTTAATTTAACTCAAGCCGTTAACCAAAGTACAGTAATACAGTCATTCACTCATTAATTAGTACAGTAATACTGTCATTCACTCCATGGTTTGGAAAATCGGCCGATTCCGAGTCAACTCAGTATCGGCCGTGTCCGATCCGATTTTCACCCGAGTCTTGCGCCCATGCGAGTTTTTCAGCAAAACTCGGTTGAACAGTGTTTGACTCGGCCGAGTTAGCCGATTTTCGGGCCGAGTCAGGCCAAGTCAGACCGAGTTTGACCGAGTCATACAGCTGAGTGAACTTTTTTTTTAAAAAGATGTTTGTAAATGGCCGAGTCATACAGCTAGAGAGTTGCATACAAGCTGGAGTCATACAAATCTAAGTTAATTACTAATTTTGTTAGAATAATACATATTAATGTTAGAATAGTACGTACATATTTTTTGTTAGTTAAATATTAGTATACAAATCTAAGTTAATTACTAATTTTGTTCTCCATTATTTTATTCGACATTATAATTAATTTATAATATCTTGTTACTTAATTTGAAATAGACACAACAATATCCCATTAGTATTTTAATACAGAGAACGATGAGATGATCCAGCCAGCTCGGTATAGCTTCTGGCAATAAAAAATGTGTTCTATTTGTAAAGCTTGTATTACATTATATAATTAGTGGATTATTTGAGTGTAATATTTTGTGTTAACATAGTTTTTCTACAAATTATTTTTTTACCAATTTTTTCCTCCCTTTTGGCTACAAAACAAGTTTCAGCCAAAAAAATTTGAGTTTCCGAGTCAACTCGGCTAATTCCGGCCGATTCATCCGATTCCGATTCCACGGTCAAGAGCCCGATTCCGATTCCGATTCCGATTCCGAGTTTTAGAACCATAATTCACTCTTTAATTATTTTAGCAGAATTGAACGGCCTATTTATGTAGGGGTACCAATTATGTTTGTCGTTTTGCAGGGTACCCATGATAGCTTCAGTTTTTATGGGTTGTATGTTATATTCTGCATTATTCGGCAATTTTCCATGGAGATAAAATGATCTACCCGTGCAGGTGTGGATCCTACGACCATTTTCTTTATGCTTTGAATCACAAACACAAATGCTGCATTTACAAAGTATCATGTGGCGGCAGCATTTATGCTTCACCTTGCATTGATATACTCAAGGATATGCTATATGTCGGGTCAACTAGAGGTCTTGTCACTGCTATTAAGTTGGAGGTACTTCATTTTTCTCATCAATACTTCTTTCCCAAAAAGGACAGACTTGTGGTGTTTGGTGAAAACAGCAATTCAGAAGGAACAGTGCAACAAGAAATTTTATTTCACTCTTATTTGATTTCTTGGGCAAATTTTGCCCTACTGGTTTCTTTGAATGAACCAAAGAATAGGGGAAGGGAGATGTATTTGATTTGAAGCCCTTCAGGCTGTTGATAATATTATGGAATATGGACCCAAATATTGGGTATGCACATGTATTATTTATCTATTGATTGTTATCGGTATAAGGGGATTGTTATCAGTTCCCATTCACTCTGTAATACTTATGTCATTCATGGGGGCCAATTTTCTGAACGAGCAATACTGTGTATTTGTTTTTCCTGCTCCAATTTTCTCTTTTGGGAAAAAGTACAAATTTAAGTGATAGTATTGGTGACTCAACTTTTAGAAAAAATATCAGGTCGACCCTTATGATATTGTCTGGCAGTATGAGGCAGGAGCACCAGTATTCGGGTCCCTTGTACTAGTTTGCGATGTTGGAAATGGTAAACATCCCCCCACCCTCTCTGTCACTGTAAGGTTTTCAGGTTCCATCCTCCCTGAAATAAATGTAATCAAATGAATTGTAATTTGCAGTTGTATGTTGTTTGGTGAATGGAGACGTAATTGTGTTAACTCCAAGAGGAGATGTTTATTGGAAGGTACTGCAATCTCTACCTAATAGATGTATTCAATGCACTGTTGACCTACAACATTAGCTTTTTCATTAATTAGCATATTTTTTGGGAATACCCTCCATTCTAGGCAACTGTTGGCGGCCCTGTATTTGCAGGAGCTTCTATATCTTCTGTTCTTCCATCTCAGGTATGAAATCCTACTTTTGCATTAGTTTATTCTCAAAAATACTGTTGACATTGTCAAAAATCAAAATGTATCCCCCACCTTTTTTTTTTTAAAAAAAAATTGTGAAGGCTTTCTTTGCTGTTTTTCTTATTTTAATTGAGATTTTCCCTTTTGCCTTGATCTCCACACAGGTGTTGGTGTGTTCTAGAGATGGAATTATATACTCCTTTGATAAAGTAATGTCCGTTTTTCGTGATGTTTAAGTGCAATTTGTATAATATCCAAACATCTCAATATTTAACAAATGTTAGTTTTGCAGAGAGATGGCAGTCTACTTGCAAAATTTGAAATCGGAGATCCAATCACAGCCTCAGCTTTTGTTGATGAGCATTTGGTTTTAACTTCAGAATCCACACAACTTTCTGATAGGTGTAAAAAAATTAGCATTCAAGTTCTAAATTGGTCATTCTGTCTGCCTGCTCCTGCCTTTTTGAAACAAATAACAAACATGACCAAGCATAAAACAATTATTCATGGATATAAGTGTAATTGGGTCATAATGAACTCAGGCATAAAGTCTAAATGTCACTGGTACATTTTTAAGTTCATTGCTGATAGCAACTCTGTAGCGAGAGACCTGCTACTAGTGGCAAATTCCGAATCTCCGGTGCATGTGGTCAAATAGATAAAAAGAGAGCTAACGTTGTTATGGAAATTAGTTCTGAATATTTGTAATACTTGAATCTTCTTTTGAAAAGTCAGAAGGGGTCGGTTGAGCACACTTTGCTCAACATTCATCCAATTTGGGAAAAAAAAATAATGGATTATATATAGAAGGAAAAATAAAAGTTCTTTTAGGTGTAAGATTTCTGTTGTTTATACTTGGCATTTGCTACTTTCACCACGTAAAAAACTGTCATGTTTTCAGGTTGGCTTGTGTCTGTAGCAGTTCGGGCCGGGTTCATGTGCTTAGGATCAAGTCCACTCCACAGGTGAAGGATGATGAAACCAGTGAAGAGTCTTCGTTAGTGCAGGGATTTGCTGAGAGGGATCTCCCAGGTGAAATATTTTCTTCTCCAGTCATGATTGAAGGCCGTATGTTTGTCGGGTGTCGAGATGACTATTTGCACTGTCTGGAAGTTTTTTTCTGTTAAAATTTGTCAGCTGAGAGAACTATCTGCACCGTCTGGAAAATTTTCTTTGATGATAATTGTCGGGTGCAGAGACGAGTAAATGTATCAGATTTGTCTCTTTAATGAAATTACTATTAGCTGTGTAACCCCTCGTAAAAAAAGTTAGCACAAACAAATAAAATACAGAATAATTATTTGAGTAGTACTCTAAAATTCCTACGCTCCATTTAGAAAAATTATGTATTATAGTTTTCACTAATTATTATTCTAAAAAGATATTATATGATCTCTACGGTTTCTATTAATTATTATTTTAAAATTCATGTAGCACTCTTCTTCTATGGTCTTCACTAATTATATGGTTCTCCTTTTCCAGTTTCTGCACTCGTTCCCGCGTCAACTTTTATAGATATAAATACTTGAAATATAAGATATTAAAACTTGAAAAATAAGATATTAATATTTTTAATGCATAATTTGTTATGATCATTTCTTTTCCAATTCTCCAATTATCTCCGCGTCAACCTTCCTCTAATGTAGTAGGGATCTTGTATCTCCGCATCAATCTTTTCTAATAGTTCCCGCGTCAACTTTCCTCTAACCAAAATAGTTGACAACATAGGTATAAATACTTCAGTGCATAAGTATAAATACTTGATATTAATACCTTTATACGTCATCTAGTGTCATATGTAAAAAATACTTGCAAGCAAGTATATATATAAATATTTGCACGATGAGGTATAAATACTTATGTGACTCTGAGTCCGAAAGTATGTTATTATGGATCTCATTTGAAAAAGAAAATTGAGTAGATGACGTTCGTGGTTTTAGATTAGCAAAATTTCTCACAGATCGTCAAAAATATGAACGAGATTGAACAGAGAAAAAAAAACTCACCTTTAAAAACGTGTATGGTCCCATCATGTAGTTTGAATGGTTTCTCATAGGTATTTATGGCGCGGGTACGTTTGAGAGATTTGATTGGAGACGACAATTATTTTTGCAAAAATTGTTCACTTCATAAGTATAAATAATTTCGTGCATAAATATTAATTCAGTGCTCGAGTTTTTGCGGCCCCTCAAATAGTTATGATAGTTATGGTGCGAATAATGTAGCACGAGTACTTTATCAGCTCCCTAAAATAGAATAGAATATAATAGAACATTCAGCGATTTTGCCGGGGCCAAACAATGAGTCGATGTCAAAGATGAGTAACCTGTGATTGTGATGCTAATTTATGTTTTTTTGTTTGGAAAAATGCCAATTGACGTTTCTGCCCGAGCATTTTCTCCGAACTTGCGTTGATTGCTCTTTTCTTTTTTATGCTTGATAACCACTTCCTATCATGAGCTCATTCTCTGAACACTTCTCATAAATTTTTCACGTATTTTGAAATGCTCTCACTTATTTATTGAGTCGATGTGTATGGCTGACCTATTATGTCGATACCCACTTGTCTATGTTATCGATGCACACTTGTCTGTTGTTCACTATTTTGATCAAGTTAAATTGCGTTTTAAAAACTGTCAGCAATTATTTTAATCTACCAAACTGGTTTTCCAAACTTTTTACGATATACACTTTTGTTTATCATACACTTGGTTATTACATCAATATATACGTTGGTTAGTGTTTCAAAGCAAATTTACATTTTTTTTAAACAATGATGAATTGGTGGCTACATATAATATTAATTGATTCCTTTTTAATAGTGGATTGCCTTTCTAAAAGTGGATTGAATTGGGCAAAGTTGTATGAAATTTCTTGTGCAGATACATTTAAGCCGGACATCTATAAAGGCTAAAATTGAAAACAAGTTGCCTACTGTGCGGAAGCATAATTAATAATATTGATAATACCTCAAGGATATTAGGGAATACATATATACAGAATAAAGCAAAAACTAATTTAGATAAAGCAGTTATTAATTAATTTGGTTTATAACAATAATTACACAGAAAATTAGAAAGGGAAAAAAAAAAGTAACAGCAATTAAAGATGTACGTAGATTCATGGCTTCCACATGTCTTTAAAAGTAGAGTGATAGGATGCCAAGATCAAAACCAAAACCACCAAAGCTGCCACACCCCATGGTGACGACCCGCCTTCATTCGAGTAGCCATAGTTGGTCCGTTGGTTGCAGTGGTTTGGATAAAAGAACCCTAGAAACCCATCAAAACTCTCCATAGATGAGAGCCACTGAATCAACAAGATCAATATAAGAGGCACAACAAGCAGGACCCAACTGAACTGTTCTTCGACTGTTTCGATGAAATCTTCATAAGTCAAATACCAGGAGATGCCAAGGAAGAAAAACACCATTAGTAGGATTAGTATCACTGGATAGGGGAGGGGCGAGAGTGTGAAAGAGTCTGTGATGGATGAATCATATCTTCTATCATAGTATGCCATGGCTGGGGGAATGGAGGAAGGGGGATGGGAAGAGAGAGAGACGTGTAGAAAGATTGGAAGATATAAAGGGGTTAGGCGAAGATAAAGAGACTAAACATTTCTTTACCACAGAATATTTGCAAGCGCTTCAGTTTTACATGTAACTGCATCTGGAGACGGGACAAATTAATTAAATTGGTTTTCGGACAAACTGTATCAAATAAGTAAATATTGTTTGCTAACATTCTAACAAGTGCTCTATCAGATTCTCAAAAAAAAAAAACGAAAAAAAAAAAAACATTCTAACAAGTAGTAGTAGTAGTACCGGTGCAAAACTTATTACATAAGCGAAGGATGTTCAAATTGTTGAAACTAAGACCTTTGTTATAATATTTATATTAAATTAGTATTTGTGATATATAAGTTTTTAATTAGTATAATCATTGAATTAGATTTAAGGGTGTTTAGATGACTATAAATGTAATATTAATGTTGAAAATGACTCGTATAAATCCAACATTTTTATTAATATCCAAAGTTTAATACAAATTATTAATTATACCCACATTCCGAAACTTTTGCTAAAAATACCCAAGCCGGCCAGAAAATGGCCGGCTTAGGTACCAGAGTAAACCGGCCATTTTCTGGCCGGCTTACTCCATTTTTTTTTTTTTTTTTAGAGAGAGACACTATGAAGATCAAAATATTGAAATCTAACTCTGAAAATTTGAATTTTTTGTTTAAATTATTTGTTATATTACTTCTTTGAGGAGGGATCAAGTTACAACAATCATTTTTTTCATTTTCAAAGTCCAAATCATCGATCCAAACCGTTCAACATGATCTCCACAATAAACTGTGCTTCCAGATCAAATTTTATATTTTTTTGAATTTGTTTACTATTTATTAAGTATTTTACAAAAAATAGTCATATTCAGATAATTTTTTTTTTTTTTAGAGAGAGACACTATGAAGATCAAAATATTGAAATCTAACTCTGAAAATTTGAAATTTTTGTTTAAATTATTTGTTATATTACTTCTTTTGATGTATAATTAGCATATGTATACTAAAATACGATAGATTAATTGAAATTATGTTGAATAACACTAAATTACGTTAAATTACGCTAAATTACATTAAATTACGCTAAAATACGGTAAATTACGCTAAATTACAAATGAATAGGGACGATATCTTCACTGAAAAGGCGAAAAACGACGATGAAACTTCAAACGGTCATAAAACAGCGCTCGAGTGTCCGATTTCAGCAAATGACCACTTTTCGGAAAGCTTGCAAAAATGCGCATGCGTCTGTGCCCACGATGCCGGATTCTGAAATTCAGAATCGCGAAAAAACAAAGAGAAGAGCTTCAAAACTTGAGTTGAAGTTTCCGATTAAGATTTTCATTTCTATCATTCAATCCAAGTAGCTCAGTAAATTAGTTACATAATGAACTTGCAGATTACCAATTGTTACTATTTTTGGAATTTTTTACTATTTTTTATGATTCATGAATGATGAGCAAAATCAGTCTACTATAGCGTAATTTTGTGTAGTTTAGTATTTTTTTTACCGTATTTCAACATAATTAGCGAAGTTATTGTAATTTAACGTAATTTAGTATAATTGAACATAATTTATTGTAATATAGTGTAATTCAACATAATTTCAAGTATTCTAACGTATTTTAGTATAAATATGCTAATTATACATCAAAAGAAGTAATATAACAAATAATTTAAACAAAAATTTCAAATTTTTAGAGTTAGGTTTCAATATTTTGATCTTCATAGTGTCTCTCCCTAATATAAAAAAAAAAGAGTAAGCCGGCCAGAAAATGGCCGGTTTACTCTGGTACCTAAGCCGGCCATTTTCTGGCCGGCTTGGGTATATTTAGCAAAAGTTTCGGAACGTGGGCATAATTAATAATTTGTATTAAACTTTGGATATTAATAAAAATGTCGGCGTATAAATCTAGTGCGGAAATTATTTATATAAAACAAAATAATAAATGAAGTAATGAGAAAAAGAGAAAATCTAAAGTTCTTTAGCAACCATCTTTCTTTTTCTTCCTTCTCTCTCTCCTCATTAAGAACACAAATTGAAACACTAAATCAAATCAACATATATTATTACAAAAAGTAGGGGTGTCAACAGGTACGAAATGGGTGGATGAAAACATTTTCATATCCTTTATGTTAACGAAAAAAGCTTTACCCTTACTCATATCAGATAAGTTAAACGAAAAAAACTTTAACTAGTACCCATCTTATCGAATACTTATCGAATACGGTACATATCGAGTAAATGAGTAAAAAGATATCATTAAATAGATATATGTGAGTCATAAATTAAACTATATCATATTATTCATCATCTCCATATAAATATATATATCTATATATATAATTTCATATTTTATATTTTTACCGTATAGGATAAACAATATTTTTTATCCATACCATTATTCGTTATGTTAATGAAAAAACACTTTAATGTTACCCCCAATAAGCTAAAAAAATAAAATTAAAACTTGTCCGTACACGCTTTATCTAGGGGTGTCAATGGCACTCTTTTATCTATTTACCCGATCCATACTGTATCCGATAAAAATGGGTAAGATTTTTTTTCGTAAACTTATCGGGTACAGTACGGGTACGGGTAAAGATTTTTTTTGTTATCTAAACGGGTAAGGGTATGAATAAAGCATATTTTGTACTTGTTACCCGATCGGGTAATTATAAAAAAAATTATATATATTATATATATTAATAAGCATTGAAAAGAGTATTTTAATTAGTTTACTTGCGCTTAGCATTATCATAATTTTTTTTCAATAAGTATTGTACATGTATGAAATGAATGTATATGTTTTAATGTTTTATTTAATAAATAATAAAAAAAATATTATATTAATATTACATGTTATTTATCTGCTACAATTTCGTTATCCCTTATCCGACAATCATAACGGGTAAAGATAGAGTACAAGTAAAATAATTTGTAGCAGATAAAGATAGAATACGAATAAGAACAATTTGTAACGGGTACGGGTATGAAAATACTTCCACCCGACCCTTACCGTACCCGTTGACACCCCTGGCACGAATAAGTGACGTAACGATTAATATTATCTTTGAATGATTTCTGGAGCAGCGCAGGTATATTGGTTATCCAGAGCAATATTCAGATAATTACTTACCACTAACCAATAATTAATCATTCATCCTAATCTAAAGCCCTTGTGGAGCAACACGAGCCACTTGGTTTTAAGAGGCGCAAAAGCGGAGACCGCATCTCTAGAATAATTCTAGGTAGAATTCCACAAAAAATAAAGCAGAGTTTTGTATATTATGCAAATTTAAATGAGAAATCATATTTCAATCCAAAAAAAAAAAATGAGAAACCATATTCAAATTACTATTACAAAAATCTTAAAGTTGCTCAACTCATAGGTGCTTCTGCAAAATTGAAAGCTCAAGGACTCGTATCAATATTTTATGACCATAGTGAGGTCTAATGGATATCAAAACCGTCTGATATGCTTTAAAATTTGTGCGCGTGAATCTCAAAATAGAGCACGAATGAAACTTAAAACACATCGGACAACTCCAGTGTCCACCAGATCCAAAATACATTTGATACCCATCAGAAACACTTTTCTCAAATTTTATGCCATAAAAAAATTAACATATTTTGAATATGTTTTGATGAACATCAAGAGAACTGAAAAAAAATAACGAACTCAAAGGAATATTTATATTTATATTTCTTGCAACAAGTTTATTGCTTCTAGCATGATCAAATATCCAATTTCAGAGTTTGCACAACTTATCAATCCTCATGCCATTAATATTATTATGCAGTCACAATCAATAAAATCCAATAAAGAAGATTTGAGAAGAATGGTACCATCAAAAGTCGGGTCAAGCCCAGGAATTAGTGGCTCATAATTTGTCCCGAAATTTTTATTTTTAACATTTTAATAAAATTCATTAATAAATTAACCATCGTTTTTGGTCAATTTCAAATCTAACACGGCCGCAGAATGCCGGAGCGGACCCATATGGGGGGTACCGCAGAATGCCGGAGCGGACCCCCATATGGGTCCGCACAATGCCGAAGCGGCCCCAGGGCCGCACAATGCCGGAGCGGTCCCCGACCTATATATAGGGCCGCAGAATTCCAATTTCATTACATCTCTTTTGAAGCTTGAATCCCTTTGACCTCGGGTAAGTTTTCTTCTTCTTCTCTTGTTTTAATTTTTAGTGTAGAGTAGTAATTAGGTGTAGGTTTAGGGTTTAGGATTAGGATTTAGGTTTAGAGTTTAGATTTAGGATTTAGAATTAGAATTGTACCAAAATTTAATTCGATTGTACCCAAATTTAAATAGAATTGTACCTAAATTTAATTCGATTGTACCCAAATTTAATTAGAATTGTACCCAAATTTAATTAGATTGTACCCAAATTTAATTCGATTGTAACCAAATTTAATTAGAATTGTACCTAAATTTAATTAGATTGTACCCAAATTTAATTCGGTTGTAACCAAATTTAATTAGAATTGTATCCAAATTTAATTAGAATTGTACCCAAAGTTAAACCGGACTTTTACCAAACTCTCATATTTGACCAAATATTATCCAATACAGCATGAGTACCAGTAGAGATATACCATCCTCCAGTAGGGGTACACAGCATGCTCCTACAGCCACGCCATACGAGATGTCTCAGTACATCGAGACAGCGTTGGCGGATGTTCCGGGTATCCGGAGTCGCACCGACAGGGTCAGCGACTTCTTGTGGTACCCGAATGCGGAGCATCGGATATTAGAGGCTGCCACTGGGGTAAGTAAATTTGTCATATTTATAAATTTGTCATCTCGAATTTTCGATGAATGAACTTGATCTGATTATTTACTTAAATGCAGGGTTTGGATGCGGTTACGGTTCGTCACAACCGCCAGCATCTACGGTACCAGTCGGCGTACGGGGGGGTTTTACGCTCGATGGGATTGTACCAGATATCCCAGATGGCCGAGGAGAATGCTGACGAGGGCTTATCTTCTGGCCTCGTTGAGCGATGGCGTCCGGAGACGCACAGCTTTCATCTCCCCCATGCTGAGATGACAGTCACCCTACAGGACGTCAGTTGCCTGTGGGGTATGACTATTATTGGGGAGCCGGTCACGGGCGTCGAGTACGGAGATTTTCGTGCATTGTGCTTAGAGCTATTGGGTATCCCGCACGAGGATCTCCAGAAAGCGAAGAAGAGAGGTGAGAAGACTGTGGTCTCGCCCGGCTGCATCAGCTTGGTAAAGCTGCGGGCGAGATTTCAGGTCTTTCCGGATCGACCAGATCAGGTATTTGCTTGTACAAGATTTAATTTAAATAATATTATATTTATTTTCTTGTAAGTAATGTTCTAATTTAAATCTATAACAGGTGGTTATTGACCGATATCTGCGCGCCTATATTTTGGAGATGATCACCTGTCGGTTGTTTCCGGATTCGCATGGAGATCAGGTGCGGCTGTGTTACCTCAAGCTTCTGCGCGACCTGTCCACTGCGGGCAGGTTCAACTGGGGAGGTGCCACGCTGGCATGCCTATATAGGTAAGAAACACCTTATTAATATTTTCAAATAGTATACATCGTAGTGTAGTAACAATGACTTTGTTTTCTTGTAAAGGGGTCTTAACACAGCCTGCCTGAAGAAGAACAAGACCTTCATAGGACCGTGCATGTTACTACAGCACTCGTCCTATGCACATCTGATTGTTGGCCGTCCAGTCCTGGCTAGCAAGACAGATGTGCCGCAGTGGGGCAAGCCCGAGCCGGACAACTGCCCTGCATTTGCCGCCAAGTACTGCTATCCCAAGATTTGGATAGGTGCGGGGCATGGCGCGTCTCTCGGCATCACATTTTGGAGACAGGAGATCGAGCACCTCAGAGATGATGCCGAGTTTGTCACTTGGGAGCCCTACAGAGATTATGTAAGTTTACTTTTATTTTTATTTTTATTTAAATTTTTTCCAGTTCGAATTGATATATGATATTAAATCTATACTTCCAGGTCGAGGTGGATGGCGCACATCGCTCATATCTTGAGATATTGCCGGAGCGGTGTCGTCAGCAGGAGCGTTTCTGGCGTGCAGAGGTGCCGCTCATATGTTTTCAGGTACCGTAATTTCTTTATGCTAGTTATTTACACAATCAACTTAATTTAATAAAAACTAATGTATTAATATATATAGATCATCGAGCACCATTACCCCGGACGGGTCATGAGACAGTTCGGGATGCGCCAGCTTGCTCCGCCCCCGGCACCGATCAGCGAGGATGTCTGGCGAGCTCTGCACCATGCCAGGGAGACCACTGCAGGCAAGGACTGGGGGATTGCTCGTGCCGATTACGTGTTCGAGGCAGGACAGGCAGATCCCCCATTGGCCGAGCCCGACCGTCAGATGGATGTCGCGCCAGTGTAAGAAATTTTATTAATTCACTACTTCAACTATGGCTTTTTGATTGGAATATCTAACATTTGTTGTAATTCGTACAGACCTTACAGAGATTGGTATCAGGATCACGGCGCGTACACCATCTTCATTGAGGGCTACATCGCCGACAACCCGCACGAGCGGGTACCGAAGCCGAGGGATCGTAGAGGACGGATCCACGGTATTATCCCCGCCGGCGCACCTCTCGCAGCCACGGTATTTTTAATTTGAAGTTTCAAATTCAAAAATATTAATATTTACAATTGTACAACTTCTTCATAATTTTTTCAATTTTCAGGCATTATATCTTGTCAAGAGTTGCGTCATAGGGGCTACGATGGCCGTCACCAGGGGATGGAAGAGGCTCGGGAAGGTCATCCTCAAGCACAACGTACCCGCGGTGTGCCAGTGTGGGTACAGGGCGCGCCTCGACTCTCTACTGAGGTGCGCTGGCTTGGGCGGTGTTGATGCGGTCGACGACATATCTGACGAGCCCGATGTCTATGTCCCCTACACTGGTGATGAGGACGTGTTTGCAGGCGTCCATGATGCTGAGACGGTCGGTCAGGCGTTCGACCGAGGTGCCGAGTTGATGCGCCGAGCCGCACAGGACGCCATGGGATCCCAGGCTAGGATGCCTACCGAGGTATAATTTAAATTAAAATACATAACTGTGATTTTTTTCTTATTCAATACATTATCTAATTTGTAAGTTACTACAGGGTGGACACGAGGAGGACCTGGGCTTTGATATCTCCACTGATTATGGCACAGAGGGAGATGGACTGTATTCCCCAGGTTACAGTCCCACTCAGACAGTACCTCCTGCCTATGAGCCAGGGTATGTTCAGACAGATCCCATCCCGCCGTTCCCTGGCCAGTCCTCACCGCAGGTACCTCACCCTTCCCTCCACGATGACCCCATTGCCAGACAGGCGTTTTTATTCACGCAGGCTGAGTCTGGACAGACCACAGTTTTTGGTCCTGGGGTCCAGCAGACATCCGAGATTGAGGAGGTTCGTCAGGAGCCGGTTCAGTCTACGGATGTCCAGGCATCCAGCTCAGCATCCTCCGGAGATACAGACGAGACGCCACTATGCAGGCGGGGTCGGGGGTTTAGGAAGAAGAAGGCGAGGACGGTGTTTAGTCCAGACCCGTAGATTGTTAGATGTTTTGTTAGATTGGTAGATTCTTATTTGGAGTATTGGTAGATGTTTTGTCAGATACTTATTTATTTCGTTGATTAGTTTCTTGTTTGTTTGATTTTGTTGTTATTTATTTATTTTGTTGATTTTATTTTCTCAGAGTACACAAAAGAATTTCAAAGAAACCACATATCTAAAATATTTCAAACGAACGACCAAAAATACGATACGACCAAAAATCAATTTAAACTGCATTCGAAACTAAATAACACTTAACATATATACAATTTCGTATTTCTAAAATAAAAAATAAAGGGACCGCTCCGGCATTATGCGGCCCTGGGGCCGCTTCGGCATTGTGCGGACCCATATGGGGGTCCGCTCCGGCATTCTGCGGTACCCCCCATATGGGTCCGCTCCGGCATTCTGCGGCCGTGTTAGATTTGAAATTGACCGAAAACGATGGTTAATTTATTAATGAATTTTATTAAAATGTTAAAAATAAAAATTTCGGTATTTGTCAGTTTGTTAAGGTGTCCTCTTTTTTTTTAAATGTTTCTACTCTCAAATTTTTTAACAAAATGTTCATGTGAACTCTACTTTTCTTCCTTCTTCTTCTCCCTCCCACTTCTCCCTATTTACTTTTCTTTATTCTTTGTTTAAATAAAAAAATACAACTATAATTTCATTCACATTTTGGATTATTTTTATTTTTTTGTGTTAACTGGTTAGAATTAAAAATTGTAGCATAAAATTTTATTTGCTTAAATAAAAAAAACATAATATTAGCTTATACGTAGAATTTTTCCAACATATAGATCATTTTAAAAATTATTAAAATACATAGTATTAACTTATTTTATAAAATATTTTTAATTTACATATATTTTTTAACATAGACATTCTATGTAGTTTATTCGTTTTAAAATTTTATATTTCTATTTTTAACAATTATAAAAAATTTATCACATCACATGTTAAGAACAATTTAAATAAGAATTGGTCAATTGAAATGATAATGTGATAAATTATATTCTTTAATGAAATAATAATGTGGTCAATTGAAAATTAATGTAATTATCTTTCTGTACTTTTCATTCTTTATTGTATTTTTTTATTTTTCTAGACTATTTAATTTAATTTCTGCTTAACTGTTTAATTTCTAAACTATTTACTCAACTAAGTTAAACTGGGAAAATTGAATTTAGCTATTATTCCTTGTTACCAATAATAAGTAATGTACCTTTAACTTATTATTTGCTTATGAATTTAGGTTTTTCTCATCTGACTTTCCAGTCTGCCCATAAATAATTAATTTCATATAAGCATAAATTAAATTAAATAGTCTAGAAAAAAATACAGTAAAGAATGAAAAGTACAAAAATATAATTACATTAATTTTCAATTGACCACATTATCATTTCAATAAAGAACCTAATTTATCATATTATCATTTCAATTGACCAATCCTAATTTAAATTGTTCTTAACATGTGACGTGATAAAATTCTTATAATTGTTAAAAGTAGGAATCTGAAATTTTAAACCGAATAAACTTGATAGAATGCATATGTTTAAAAAATTATATGTTAATTAAAAAGATTTTATAAAATAAGTTAATACATTGTATTGTAATTGTTCGCGCGAAAGCGCAACGCAAGTTTCGGTACGCTTGAGGGCGTACCTTTTAAAACCGCGCTTACACTTCACGAGTAAGGGTTGCAAGTGCACAACCCCTATCGAGTAATATAATCGGGTATCGATCCATAGGGACGGGCAATTGTTAGGTTAGAATCCACCGAACTCAATTAAAAACTAGAAGTGAGAAAGATTTAGTTTGGTATTTAAGTTCCTAAAAGATCAATTCAAACAAATCTGACAATGCAAACAGATGTAATAAAATGCTAGAAGAAATGTAAACTGTGTTTTGATTATGGATAAAAGGCGTTTCCAGGGTTTCAGACTTCATCTGTGATCTGCCTCTAGTGGTACGGCCCGTACCAAGTTGGTACGGCTAGGCCGTACTTAACTTGGTAAGGTAAGGCCGCACCACTCTGGTAAGACCCGTACTGGCTTGCCAGAACAGAGCTTACCAGTTCGAGTTGATGCATTTCTTGCTGGTACCTTGTGCTAAACTCTTTAGAAAGGTTCAATTGACCATACCTAAGGTTCCTAAGCCTCAACTCTCGTGTATTGGATCAAGATCTAGGTTGGAATGCAATTGATTGCCTTTTAGGGATTTCTACACCTCAATTTTCATGTGTTGGTACAGATCTACCCTAGATGGTTGATTGGAGACCTAAGGCACCCTCTAATCTGTCGATTAGAGGAGAATTCAACCTCTCGGCTTCAATTCGAACAAGTCTACCCTAAACAATTGATTTGGTTGAGAGATTGAGATGATCACATGACCTTGATAGGTTTGATCTAGACCTAGAGGTTCATCATACACAATCACAGCAATCAAAGCAAGAGATAGCAAAGAAATCACAATCAATCAATCAAAAGAGTTCATACAAAATACAAGTCAAAGAAAGTCAAAGCAAATCAAGAATCCATCTCTAAACCCTAGAAACTAAAATAACTACTCACAGCACATGATCTGATCTAAAAATACAATAAGAGTGATAGAGAAAGCCATGGATCGAAGGGATCGAGAGGAGGAAGCTTGATCCGTCGAGTTTCGCCTCTTTCCTCTTCTTTCCTTCTTGCTCCTAGCTCCTTAGCTCTCTTTCTCTCTCTTACTGTGCTCTCAAATGTCTCTGGAATGAATGAATGTCGAAATTGGAGAGTTCCCCGCTTTAAATAGCCTCTGCCAAAATTTGAATCTGTCAGGCCGCCTTTAAGTACGGCCCGTACCAAATTGGTACGGCCAGGCCGTACCAGGCGTGATGAGCTGAAAAATGGCCAAGTCTGGTGAGACCCGTACCAAGCCTGGTAAGGGTCGTACCTCATCATCTGAATCGCCGTTTCTTCGTGTGTTTTGCTCCAAACCTGCAGAAAACAAACAAACACTCAGCAGTACCAAATTCTAAAGATATATCGATGAAATGCACATGATTCTGGTGAATTAGGGCACGAATCTGGTACTAAAACAGGCCTAAAATAGACTAAATATGCGAGGTATCAAATTCCCCCAAGCTGAACCTTTGCTTGTCCTCAAGCAAAAAGTTTCAAACTCGGGTAAAAGTGATGGACAACTAAATCTAAATGCAGATACAAGTCTAAATGTGAAAACCTACGTGAGTCTGCTATAGTCAAGAATTTCTAGAATCGATTCGGTTGTAATTCAAACATCCCTTTATAAACCTTGATTCACTCCACCAATTAGTCAATTGAACTTCTTATTTTGAGATGCTTCTAACAATGGAAAGACTAATTACCTAGGTTCGATCGAAACAATTTCATTCTTTTTCCGAGTCAGTGCTTTTATTCAAGGTGATTTTTCTTTTCATTTTCCCTCCCCCAAGCTTGAATCAAGCTTAAGGGTAAGAAAGTTGCGAACGAAGTGTGTTGGTATGAGCAAAATTTTCTTTCTTTATTTCTAATTGGGAGACGAGCTCAAAGGCGCCCATTCGAGGCTTATTGCCAGTACTCTTATGTTCTCCATCTTTTTCATTTATTCTTCTGTTTTTTTTTTGGTTTGCTCATACCATGAATACACACATCTATTGGTATTCATTCATACCAATGGATATTCCAAACTTTCTTAATTTGAAAATCCCAATTCCTAAAGGCACAGTTCAGTTTTTCCGAATAATCTCGTTCGATTCAATTCTAAGTTTGTTTCATCTTTTCCATTATTAAAAACATCTCAACCTAAGTAGTTCAATAACCAATCATGGGTTAGTTCCAATTCACTCAGGTCTATCCTAATCACAACTAAATTGTTTCAAAGTTATTCTCAATTCTAGCAATTCACGCAAATCTTCACCTAACAATGCACGAAAATACGAAAAAATGCAAGAAAAATAACGGTAAAGTAAATATGACCTAAATGCAAATGTCATCCCCCCAAGCTTAGCCTGAGCATTGTCCTCAATGCTTCAAGACTATGAGATAAAAGAGATAAAAGAAACTCGGGGAAAAGAGAGCGAACCTGATCAGTCCTCGGGGTGGTCGTACCAGAGCCAGTCGCTAAACCGCTCCTCTATCCCAGTCACCCGCCGCGTGAGATCATGAAGTGTGGCGCCCTGCTCACGAAGGGTAACACCCTGCTCATAGAGTGCAACACCCTGCTCCTGACGCATGTCGTACATCAGATGGTAGACATCCCGGATGGTGGGCTCAGCGACTGGAGGGGGATACACTGGTCTACTGTAGGAGGTGAAGGGTCCGGCAGCGTAGGCGGAGGTGGATGGGCCAGTCTGGTACGTGGTAGGGCCAGCTCCATAGAATGAGGTACCTGCACCAAAGGGTGAAGGATGTACCTGCTCGGAGAAGGGGGGAGCCTGGCTGGGGAATGGGTGAACCAGAGGAGAAAGAGGATGCGACTACGCATGCTAAGCATGGAATGGAGAGGTGGTGGCATCAATCATCTCCTCATCGCCCTGCGGTGGAGGTGGAGGTGGAGGAGGTGGGGCCACAGGGGCAGGCTGCACGCGGGGCGGACGTCGGAAAAACCAAGTGCGCCGGTCAACGAAGGAGAGAGTGACCGGGAAAGGCATGACATAGCTGGTCCTCCCGTCAGGCATGCGCCATGCCCAAGCACCTCGCCCATCGTGTCCTGCTGCTGACTCGATGAACTTGTAGGTGGTGAACTGAGTGAGAGAGAGAGATCGGGAGCTCCTGCACTCCTCGTCACCGATGATCTGGAGGTGTAAGCGCTCGGCGATCAGAGTGACATAGGCCGAGATGTAGACAATGCCACCCGGCTTGGGCTGCCTCTGGATGTCGAGCCAGTGGTGGATCATGGCGAGCATCAGATCGGGCCGCTCGAGAGTGCTGTCGGGGCGCAGCATATGATCCACCAGCTGCAAATCCTCAACATTGGCGTGGGCGAACGTCTCGCCACGCGCAAAGATGGTGCAACCGAGGTTACGCAGCAGACATCGGATGACTGGATGAGGGACATTGAGCTGCTTGTACTCTTTGTTGACAGCTGACCCGGCTGGGGCGCCAGAGATCAGCGCCCAAAAGCTGTCGCGCTCCAAGTCCCCAGAGAAAGAGAGGGAGTCAGTAGTCGGGTTCGGCTCAAAGCCAAACCACTCCCTCAAGTCAGACAGCCGCACACGGTGGGTCTCACTCAGCATGCGGAACTGGATGAACGGGTTATCGTTCCGCGTGTACTTGAGCTCCAGAGAGGAAAGAAACTCAATGGTGAGCTTCTTGTACCCCCTCTGGGCGATCGTCCAAAAGGCCGGAGT
The DNA here is from genome assembly GCA_028015225.1 of Carex myosuroides. NCBI lineage: Eukaryota > Viridiplantae > Streptophyta > Magnoliopsida > Poales > Cyperaceae > Carex > Carex myosuroides. The sequence goes on along the minus strand of CM051484.1, from coordinate 6,438,795 downwards.
GATCCCGATCCGGGTGGTAATGCGGCGGAACTCATCCTCCAGTCCCAGCGTCTGAAGAGCAGAAAAATCAACAATCCTCGTGTTGTTGATCTTTTTCTTCAGCAGGATGGAGAAGTACTTGAACTGCCGACGGGTCGGCATGAAGAAGTACTCCTCGGTGTATGCATCGGCACGCTGGGTGGCATCAGAGAGGGTCGCATCAGTGCCAAAGGAATCAGAGGCGTGGTCGGAGTCGTGGACGGAGGCGTGGATGGAGGCCTGGTCAGAGCCCTGGTCCTGGTCAGAGGCCTCGTCAGAGCCCTGGTCCTGGTCAGCAGATGGGTTGTAGGAGGGGCTCTCCTGTGGGCTCCGGTGACCTGACGGAGACTCACTGGATGTGGTCTCACCCTCATAGTAGAGGGGCTCGACTGCGTCCCGAAGGAAAACACTCTGGCGGGACCCGGTCCTGGCTGCACTCTCCTGGGAGTGGCGAGATGCGCGGGAGCCACTACGAGACGCACTCCGGTGGGAGTGATGAGATGACGTGGGGGCATCAGCAGGAGGGACGTTGGCCATCGGGCCAGTGGCGGAAGGGGCGGAGGCGTCAGAGGGTGTGGAGGAGCGAGAGGATTGCCGACGCATTTCTCTCAGACGCTCGTTTGGCAGGTTGAGGGTCCGACTGGGTAGGTACGGCCTGGTCTGACCTAGGTTGATACGGCCTAGCCGTACAGGCTGGTACGGGCCGTACCTACCTTAGGGTTTTGGTGTGGACTGGTAAGGGCCGCACCAACTGGTACCAATGACAAAATGGGATTTCTTGCAACCAATTAACTCCTAAACCAGACAAGGAGAGTACACAACACAAAACTGGGCTGGTTAGGGTTACTTGGTACAAACTAGTACAGGCTTGGTGTCAGGTCAGTACGGGCCGTACCTACCTGGTACGGGTGGGCCGTACCAGGCTAGGGTTTAACAGAAATGGGGCAGAACCGAGAGAAGAAGAGAGGAATGCACGAAAAATGGGTGAAAACAAAGAAAATGGAGGAAGAGGTACTAACCGAGAGCAAAGATGTGGTGCGGGTCGGATCGGTGAGGTGCGGGTCGGACCGAAGAGAAGTGCGGGTCGGACCGAAGAGTTGCTGGTGGTGCGCTGCTCCTTGTGCTCGGTTAGGGTGGAAGGATGAGAGGAAGAGGGAGTGAAAATGGAGAGGGAGAGAAGAGAGAGGGAGAGAGGTGCGGCTGGGTTTAAAAAAAAAAGGGAAGGGGTGCGGGTACGGGGGGTTTAAAAAGAAAAAAGGCAGCAGTTAATGCGTCGGTTCGCGTCTCTGACCTAGGTATGGCTTGACCGTACCAAATTGGTACGGGCCGTACTAACCCTTCATTTTTCAGGCCGTACCAATGTGGTATGGCCTAGCCGAACCAACCTCAAATTTTTTTGGTTTCTCTTTCTCGTGACTTCTCAAGCCGCTCGTGATGCAATGCAGAAGAATGAATGCATGTCTATCTGTTCCTAAGATGCAAAACAGGTAAAAATGGCTTGGGCTGCCTCCCAAGGAGCGCTCGTTTTAGGTCTCGAGCTCGACCTTCTCTCTTCAGGCTTTGGTTGGAGATGGATCGGAGAGATCCAAGCTCACTCGCATTTCTTGGGGATGATCAGCAATGTAGTGCTTGAGACGCTGACCATTGACTTTGAAAGTCTGCCCCTCCTTGTTTTCCAATTCCACGGCGCCAAATGGGAACACTGCCCTCACCCGGAATGGACCGGACCACCTGGACTTCAGCTTCCCTGGAAAGAGCCTAAGTCGAGAATTGAACAAGAGGACCAGGTCTCCCTCATGGAACTCACGAGGCATGATGCGCTTGTCGTGAACCTGTTTGGTCCTTTCCTTGTAAATACTCGCGTTCTCGTAGGCATTGAGACGCATCTCCTCTAACTCATGCAAGTCAAGGATGCGTTTCTCTCCAGCTGAGAGCAAGTCCATGTTGATGGCCCGTGTGGCCCAGTATGCCTTGTGCTCAATTTCCACGGGCAAGTGGCAGGACTTTCCGTACACCAATTTGAAAGGGCTCATCCCAATCGGAGTTTTGAAGGCTGTACGGTAGGCCCAAAGTGCGTCACTCAGCTTGAGCGACCAATCCTTTCTCGTTCGAGCAACGGTCTTCTCCAGGATAGACTTGATCTCTCTGTTGGAAATCTCAGCTTGACCGTTGGCTTGAGGATGGTAGGATGTGGTCACCTTGTGAGTGACTCCATGGCGACTCAGGAGATTGTCGAACTGGCAGTTGATGAAGTGCTTGCCACCATCACTGATGACGGCTCTTGGAACTCCAAAGCGAGGGAAGATGATGTCAGTGAATAGTCTTTTCACGGCATTGGAGTCCGCATTCTTGCAAGCTACTGCCTCCACCCACTTGGAGACGTAGTCAACAGCCACCAGGATGTACTCGTTCCCACAAGAGGGTGGAAACGGTCCCATGAAGTCAATGCCCCAGACATCAAAGATGTCTACCTCTAGAATAGAGTGGAGAGGCATTTCATTCCTCTTGGAGATGTTCCCGGTGCGCTGACACTTGTCACAAGCTGCGACGAAGGTCCTAGTATCTCTGAAAAGTGAAGGACAGAAGAAGCTGGATTGTAGGACCTTTGAAGCAGTCTTGGAGGATGAAGCGTGTCCTCCGTAGGCTGAGGAGTGGCAGTGCTCAAGAATGGAGCGTGTCTCATCGTATGGCACACATCGTCTGTAGATGCCATCAACGCCAGTCTTGAAGAGGTAGGGGTCGTCCCAGAAATAGAACTTGGCGTCCGATCGTAGCTTCTTCTTCTGCTGGTATGACATGGTAGGAGGAAGTACTCCTGAGGCGAGAAAGTTCGCAATGTCTGCATACCAGGGCGCTGACTTGGTGTTCACTCGGTCAGTTGCATGGAACGTCCGATCTTGCACCGCATGAGTCGCGTGCATCGGTGTACCAACCGAGTGGATCTCCTCCATGGCAGAAATCGAATGGAATTGGTCATCAGGGAACGAGTCATCAATTGGCAGGCTACCAGAACCCTCATCTTCCCAGCGAAGCCGGGACAGATGGTCAGCCACGGTGTTTTCGACTCCTTTCTTGTCCCTGATTTCGATGTCAAACTCCTGCAGGAGGAGAATCCACCTAATCAAGCGAGGTTTGGCATCCTGCTTGCTCAACAGATACTTGAGTGCGGCGTGGTCAGTGTAGATCACTATCTTGGAACCAACCAGATAGGATCTAAACTTGTCGAGAGCGAACACAACAGCCAAAAGCTCCTTTTCGGTTGTTGTGTAGTTCATCTGGGCAGGGTCTAGCACCTTGCTAGCGTAGTAGATAGCACATGGCTTGTTCTCCTTCCGCTGCCCAAGAACCGCTCCCACAGCGTAATCACTCGCATCGCACATCAATTTGAATGGCAAGGTCCAGTCTGGAGGCTGCAGGATGGGTGCTGAGACAAGGGCTTCTTTCAATCGGCAAAACGAATCGACACACTCCTGCGTGAAGATGAAATCAGAGTCCTTGATGAGCAGGTTGGTCAATGGTTTCGCGATTTTCGAGAAGTCCTTGATGAATCGGCGGTAGAAGCCAGCGTGTCCCAGAAAGCTTCGCACAGCTTTGACATTTGTTGGGATCTCCAGCTTCTCGATTACCTCCACCTTGGTTTTGTCAACCTCAATTCCTTTGGAGGTCACCATATGTCCAAGGACAACTCCCTCTTGGACCATGAAGTGACACTTCTCTCAGTTCAGGATCAAGTTGACCTCTTCACACTTCTCCAGGATTTTGCAGAGGTTGGCTAGACATGAGTCAAAGCTGGTTCCATATACAGAGAAGTCGTCCATGAAGACCTCAACCTCTTTCTCGATGAAATCTGAGAAGATAGCCATCATGGCTCTTTGGAAGGTGGCAGGTGCATTGCACAGACCGAATGGCATCCTACGGTATGCGAATGTACCGTAGGGACATGTGAAAGTGGTCTTGTCTTGGTCGTTCGGGTGAATGGGGATCTGAAAGAATCCTGAGTACCCGTCAAGGTAGCAAAAATGAGAATGAGTCGCAAGCCTTTCAAGGAGTTGGTCGACAAACGGCAGTGGGAAGTGATCCTTGCGCGTGGCAGTGTTGAGCTTCCTGTAGTCAATACACATGCGGTACCCAGATACCACACGAGTAGGGACTAGCTCGTCCTTTTCATTTCTCACCACTGTCGTGCCTCCCTTCTTGGGCACCACGTGAACGGGACTCACCCACTTGCTGTCAAAGATGGGATAGATGATGCCTGCATCCAGGAGTTTGAGAATTTCCTTTTTCACCACCTCCTTCAGGTTGGGGTTGAGTCGCCGCTGGTGCTCCACAGACGGCTTGTGATCATCCTCGAGAAGAATCCGGTGTGAGCAGATGGCTGGGTTGATCCCTTTCAAGTCCTTGATCGAGTACCCAATCGCGCCCTTGTGAAATCTCAGCTTCTCCAGAAGTTTGGCGGTTTGATCGGGGTTTAGACTCGCATTGACGATCACAGGACATGATTTTTCTGGATCGAGGAACTCGTATCTGAGATTGGTTGGAAGAGGTTTGAGTTCGGGAGTCGGACGCTCAGGCTGATCGTTGTCACGAGTCGCATCTGGGTGATCTGACTCGTGTGCTGTCGAGACATCGGCCTTGGCAGGTTCCGCTCCACTCCTCGTCTCAGAGTGTGATGTACGATCCTCCAGATCCTCAGGAATCGCATCTGCTGCACAAATTGACTTGCTCGCCTCGCTTGGCAACTTGGAGAGGAATTCAGCGTCTTGGCGCAACGAGTTGTTGACTTGTTCAAGAAAGTAGTCCTTGGCCAGATCAGCCAAGCACTCCTCTATCCCGTCAACTCGGAAACATGTCTCAGATCGTGACGAATATCTCATGGCGCGATCGATTTGGAATTTCACCTTCTCTCCTCCAAAGTTCAGAGTCAGGATGCCCTGCTTCACGTCAATTATCGCGCCAGCTGTACTCAGAAAAGGTCGCCCCAAGATGATTGGGACTTCCTTATCTTCTTCCATCTCCATGACGACGAAATCGACGGGCACGAAGAACTTCCCAACTTGAACTGGCAGATCCTCCACCACACCAAGTGGAAGTCGGACTGAAGAATCCGCCAACTGCAGTGTCATCCTTGTGGGCTTGAGCTCCCCCACTCCTATGCGATCATAGATGGTGCATGGCATGAGACTCACGCTCGCTCCTAGATCACACAGGGCTTTCTTAATTGTAGCCTTCCCAATGGTGCATGGAATGGAAAACTTTCCAGGATCGTCCAATTTGGGGGGTAGCTCGCTTTTCAAAATTGCGCTGCACTGCTCCATCAGCTTGACTGTCGCGTGCCCCTCTAAGCTTCTCTTGTTGGAAAGGATGTCCTTCAGAAACTTGGCATAGGTGGGCATTTGGGTCAAAGTGTCGGTGAAAGGGATGGTGATCTGCAGCTGCTTGATGACGTTTGCGAAGTTGGCAAATTGCTCGTTCAGTCTCGTCTCAGCTAATCTCTGGGGGAATGGAACAGGTGGCCGGTATGGAGGTGGTTTCTCGGCACCTTTCTTTTTCTGACTACCTGACGCTTCGGATGGAGGTTGTGCAGGTCTTGCCGAGCTGGTGCAGTCTGCACTCGCTTGAGGTTGGATGACCTCAGCTCGTTCTGGATTAACCTCCTTCAGTGGAATTGACACAGGGGTCGGGGTCGCGTCAGGTGTCGCGCCAAGGATCGGGTCAACTGTGCCCTCACTTGGCATTGGTGGCTCGTCGTATTGGGTCCCACTTCTCAGAGTGATCGCCTTAGCCTCTTCTCTTGGATTTGGTTCGGGCTGAGCTGGAAGCTTCCCGGGTCGAGAGTGGCTTGAGGTGACCATTTGGCTCAGCTGCTCCAGCAACTTGCTTTGGGCAGCCATTTGAGTGGTCATGCTCTGCATCTGCTCCCACATCATCTGATTCATCTTGCCCTGCTCGTGAGTGAAGTTGTTCACTTCAATAGGCGCAATTGACTTTGAGGGGTCAGAGGGAGCTGCTCGGTTGCCTTGATTGGGAAAGGAAGCGTTCTGGTAGAAGTTCCTGTTGCCATTGTTGTTGTTGTTGCTGCTGCTCGAAGCTTGGGCTCTCCAATCGTTGTTGTTCGGAGGGGGGTAGTTTCCAGTGTTGTTCGCCCGATTGTTCCAGTTGTTGTTGTTGTACTGCGGCCTCTGGAAGCTGTTGTTGTTGAAGGGCGGTCTGAACGAAGATTTGTTGAAAGGCGCAGGGTTGTTCTGGTTCGACCTCCAGTGCTGCTGCTCAACCGGATCCTTGGAGTAGGACCGGCTGAAGGGAGGTCTTGGGAAGAAGGAAGGCTCGTTGTTGAGAGAGTTGACCTGCTCACTCTCCTCGTCTTATTGCACTAGCGGGCACTGCTCATATGCGTGCCTCTCGTCTCCGCACATGACGCAGACTTGAGGTTGCTGTTCGACTGCCTTGACGCTGAGCTTGTCCATCGCCCGCTGCATGGCGTCCATCTTGGCGGTGAGAGCCGTGATGTGATCGAGCTCGTACTTGCCACCTCCTTGGCTACCTCCTTGGCCTCCTCGCTGGCGTGACGTGTCGCGGCCGGACCACTACTGGTTCTGCGCCATGCTGTCGATCAAGTTCATAGCCTCTAAAGGCTCCCTTGACATCAGCGCGCCTCCCGCAACAACGTCCACGTAAGCACGTGTGCTCTCGTTCAGGCCGTCGTAAAACGTTTGAATTAAAAGCCAGTCGGGTATACCATGGTGTGGACAGGAGTACTGCAATTCTCTAAACCTTTCCCAAGCCTCGTTCAGGGGTTCATCGAAAATCTGCCTAAAGCTGGTCAGGTCATGTCTTACCTTGGCTGTCCTCTTGTGAGGGAAAAATCTGGTCAGAAACAATTTGGACAAGTCCCTCCAAGTTCTAACAGAGTCCCTAGGCAAAGATCCTAACCATTTCTTGGCCTTATCCCTAAGAGTGAAAGGAAATAGAGCAAGCTTGGTGTAATCAGCATTCTCACCGTTGGTTTTGATGGTCGTGATGCACTCGAGGAAGGTCTGGAGGTGAGCGTGCGGGTCCTCGTGGTCGAGTCCGTGGAAGGTGTTCTGCTGCACCATGTTGACAACCCCCGGATTGAAGTTCGGTTGCTGTCCTGGAATGTGTGGCAGCCGGATCGCACCTCGCACGTCTCCAGCTCTCGGTACGTTGAACTCCCGCAGGGTCCGAGGCATGAAAACACCCTCATCATCGTCCGTCTGACGGCCTTCTTCTTCTCGCCTTTCTCTTTCTCTTTCCCTGGCCTCTGCCTCCAGTCTGATTCGGGCTTCGTCCTCTGCCCCAGCCATCTCTTCAGGTTCAGGTGCCTTGGTACGGGTCGGACCAGATTGGTGCGGCCTGGCCGTGCCTGAATCTGTACGGGTCGGACCAGATTGGTGCGTTCTGGCCGTACCAGAGGGTGGCTGAGCAGTCTCGGCTGAGTCTGGAGGAGTTTGATCGAACAGTGGGCCCTTGCTTCTCAGATTATATTTCAACCTGTATTTGCCTGCAGGGGGGTTCAAAAGCCAGTTTTTAGTGATTTTGATTAAGAAAAAGAAAACAAGAAAGATACAAGATAAAATCTAGATTAACTAAGTAAGGTAAAATCTAACTAGGCAATTGGTTACCGTCCCCGGCAACGGCGCCAAAAACTTGTTCGCGCGAAAGCGCAACGCAAGTTTCGGTACGCTTGAGGGCGTACCTTTCAAAACCGCGCTTACACTTCACGAGTAAGGGTTGCAAGTGCACAACCCCTATCGAGTAATATAATCGGGTATCGATCTACAGGGACGGGCAATTGTTAGGTTAGAATCCACCGAACTCAATTAAAAACTAGAAGTGAGAAAGATTTGGTTTGGTATTTAAGTTCCTAAAATATCAATTCAAACAAATCTGACAATGCAAACAGATGTAATAAAATGCTAGAAGAAATGTAAACTGTGTTTTGATTATGGATAAAAGGCGTTTCCAGGGTTTCAGACTTCATCTGTGATCTGCCTCTAGTGGTACGGCCCGTACCAAGTTGGTACGGCCCGTACCAAGTTGGTACGGCCCGTACCAAGTTGGTACGGCCCGTACCAAGTTGGTACGGCTAGGTCGTACTTAACTTGGTAAGGCAAGGCCGCACCACTCTGGTAAGACCCGTACTGGATTGCCAGAACAGAGCTTACCAGTTCGAGTTGATGCATTTCTTGCTGGTACCTTGTGCTAAACTCTTTAGAAAGGTTCAATTGACCATACCTAAGGTTCCTAAGCCTCAACTCTCGTGTATTGGATCAAGATCTAGGTTGGAATGCAATTGATTGCCTTTTAGGGATTTCTACACCTCAATTTTCATGTGTTGGTACAGATCTACCCTAGATGGTTGATTGGAGACCTAAGGCACCCTCTAATCTGTCGATTAGAGGAGAATTCAACCTCTCGGCTTCAATTCGAACAAGTCTACCCTAAACAATTGATTTGGTTGAGAGATTGAGATGATCACATGACCTTGATAGGTTTGATCTAGACCTAGAGGTTCATCATACACAATCACAGCAATCAAAGCAAGAGATAGCAAAGAAATCACAATCAATCAATCAAAAGAGTTCATACAAAATACAAGTCAAAGAAAGTCAAAGCAAATCAAGAATCCATCTCTAAACCCTAGAAACTAAAATAACTACTCACAGCACATGATCTGATCTAAAAATACAATAAGAGTGATAGAGAAAGCCATGGATCGAAGGGATCGAGAGGAGGAAGCTTGATCCGTCGAGTTTCGCCTCTTTCCTCTTCTTTCCTTCTTGCTCCTAGCTCCTTAGCTCTCTTTCTCTCTCTTACTGTGCTCTCAAATGTCTCTGGAATGAATGAATGTCGAAATTGGAGAGTTCCCCACTTTAAATAGCCTCTGCCAAAATTTGAATCTGTCAGGCCGCCTTTAAGTACGGCCCGTACCAGGCGTGATGAGCTGAAAAATGGCCAAGTCTGGTGAGACCCGTACCAAGCCTGGTAAGGGTCGTACCTCATCATCTGAATCGCCGTTTCTTCGTGTGTTTTGCTCCAAACCTGCAGAAAACAAACAAACACTCAGCAGTACCAAATTCTAAAGATATATCGATGAAATGCACATGATTCTGGTGAATTAGGGCACGAATCTGGTACTAAAACAGGCCTAAAATAGACTAAATATGCGAGGTATCAGTAATTATTTTTAAAAGGACCCATATGCTGAAAAGATTATATGTATAAGCTAATATTATGCTTTCTGATCTAAGCAAATAAAATTTACACTACAATTTTTAATTCTAATCAATTATACACAAAAATTTAAAAACAAGTTAAAACATGAATGAGATCATAGTTGTATAATTTTACTGAAATAAAGAATAATGATGAGTAAATAGGGATGGGTGGGAGGGAGGGGAAGAGAGGAGAAAAGTGGGGTCCACAAGAGCATTTTGTTAAGAATTTTGAAAAGAGAATATTTTGTTTTGTGTTTTGAAAAAGAAAAAAAAGGACACTTTGTAAAATGTCCCGTTTGTCAAGCTCTCTTTTTTCGAGATTGAAATTGATATAACTAGGTTCCTCTGAGGCGGATATGACCATCATGCAATGTAAAGATGCTAATATAGGATAAAGTTTTGTGAAATTGATGCCATTTCTGAGTTCTAATTGCGAATAATTTATTTTTTTAGTAATGACGAAACGAACGTCGAATTATTCAATTGTTCAAATTTTGACCGAATTATTCGTGACTTATTCACGAATTTTTACGATTTTTTCCGAATTTTCTGAATTATTCGTGAAACTTTTCCGAACTTTTTTTGTGAATATTTTTTTTGGGTTTTTTTTTCTTTCTTGAGATCTCCAGTCCGTATAATTTCGAATCATTTTTAAATTATACTCGAATTATTTCCGAATCACAAAACTTTGACCCCACTGAACCGAATCCGAATAATTCATTTGTCAATGCATGTGATAAGGCACAGCCGCACATGATGTAACTTGTTTATGTGAGCCACAGAATATCCTAAATTTCAAAAGGTGTGTGCATCATCCATTCATCCTGGATTCCTGGTCCCTTTAATCCCATTGTATAACATAAAATGGGCCCAGGTTTGAGTACATTCTGGCAGGTGTGAGATAAGAACGCGTTGATTTGTCATCTCTTACCTCCTTATTGGTTTTTTTTTTACGATGGATGCTTGTATGGACACAAGGATCTGTTTGTAAAATGAACATATTTTTATTTTTAAAGTTCAAACAGTCGATCTGACCGTTCAACATTATCTCCATATTAATGTACTTGGAGGTCAAATTTTACATTTTTTCAATTTTTTTACTATTTATTAAGTATTTTACAAAACTAGTCAAATTCAGACCATTGAATTTTGTACCCATCTTAATAAAGAAATAGGAGTAGGTCCGATGGACAAATTCGTGCGAAATGCTTTAAAACCCATGCGTTTATGTTTCAATTTTCGTGCGCACAAATCATTACATTATCCTACGGTAGATCTGCCCATCGGAACCAAACAAGGTCCGATGGGCATCGGACCTACACCCAGTTCCTTAATAAATAGTAAAAAAATTCAAAAAAATGTAAAATTTGACCTCCAAGTACATTTTAATATGGAAATAATGTTGAACGGTCAGATCGACTGTTTGAACTTTGAAAATGAAAATATGCTCATTTTACAAATAGGTCATTATGGTCCATGGAAGAATTTGCCTATTTTTATTGGTTGCAAGTTTCCAATTGTTCGGCGAAGAATCGATCACCTAGTACAGTGCCACTGCCGACTGCCATCCTTTTTGTTGTTTTGTTGTTGTTCCTTTGCTATTTACTGTGAGCTCAAAGCATGAGCGATAAAAATTGAATAGTAGAAGGCTTGATTGGAGCATAAATTTTCAACTTTATGAAAAAAGTGAGATTCTCTCTTGACTTATCCTTCTCCGAGACAAAATAAAAAAACCGAAAAAGAGAGAGGTGCTATCCCGATTTTTTTATTTATATATTAAAAAATAATAATTAAATTGACAATATTATTTTTAAAATGATAGGATCGTAATGAATGTATAAAATAAAAATCTTAATAAATTATTGTGGTCGGTGAATTATAATTAATTTTTGCGACGGATGTTTGCTTTTATTTTTCTGCAGCTGAGAGATGGAGAAAAAAACGTGCAAATAAAGACAAGCGGCTCATCTCTTCGTTAACCATTCATCGCGCTCATGAGCCGCAATGATTCATTATGATCATTTTATTTTTAAAAACTTTGAAAAGTTATGTTATTAATTTTTCAATCCTTATATTAAACACGTAGATATCATGATCCATCTACGACATTGATTAAAAGATAAAATTTAATATCAGTCTTCTGATAAAATAATCTGATTTTATGCATATTTTTAATGTTTATTTTTACGTATAGAAGTCTAAATTTATTTAGACACGTACTTGCTATATTCAAATTGTATCATCTTTCTGATTGGTCATGATTTATTTTTATTTAAAATATTATTTAATTTTTTTTATTTGATTGATAATTGATTGGTCATGTCTTCATTTATTTTCATTTTTTACTATCAATTTAACGAATGTTATTTGTCATTTAATATGTTATTTTGTATTATATTTTTTTATGATGATATGTCAAAAAGAATAAAAAAACATATATATCATTTAGACTAAATATTTTTATGAAAATATTATTTTGTATGATAATTTTTTGTTCTCTTGTAATATGTTATCGTTAAAAGCACGGACACAATACTAATAATTTATAAATTTTTTAATGTTGCGTCACCATTTCTTTTTCAGTCCGTTTGGATTGGACTAAGTTTTGCACGAACGATGGATTAAATGAACCTACGCGGTGAAAGGGGTTGCTTTCGATCCGGACTGCGCTATGGAATCTATACCGTTGATTTCTATTGAGAGCAAACCTTCTTAAATAGTGAAGCACTAGAAAGTTCACACGAAGATGAACGCACCGGGACGGTTTGATTTTGTACATGGTTCCCCACTTCCCCTTTGTAGGTACAAATGATAAGTGTGCCGACTGCTGAGTGGTGAAATTACTATGGAGCATTGTTAGCATGTCAGAAATCGTAACTACTGATAGTGATGAAAATCTTCATTTTTCTGACCAAATTTCCAGGGGAGACTAACAGCACCAATGCACCATCAAAGAATAACAGCACGTCAGCAAAATTTCAAGATTTTGGCCAAACATTCAATATCATATCATATTGTGATGCCACCGGTGCTGATCGTACAGGTTATATTTTATTCGAGTATAGTGGTATCTGTATGATTGTTTCCATTATCAACATTACATGTCATTTGTTTAAACCTATCCACTATCATTCATAAAAAAATTATGAATGTATCCTAATTTTGCTGCCATTTTTGTCTAATGTTAATTTATCTTTCACTTCTTCTATTCATATGAAAAACTAGAGCCGGACCCCACGGTTCACAGCAGGACCGTTTCCTTCACAGTGAATTATTTGTAAAAGATTGCTACTAAAATTTAAGGGAAAATTTCCAGTGTACCCATCAAAACTTTTGAAATATCCAATTTACCCATCAAAACATGAAAATATCCTATTTACCCTTCAAACTGAACTTCTTTTCTTTTATCCCCATATCTTCATAAATATATTATTTGTCTTTTATTAAAAATCAAGTTGACTAATTTGCCCCTCTCTTCTTCTCTTCTTTGATATCCTTCATGTGCTAATTGATTTGACTATTTCAATTGAAGAGCAGTCTTGCTTATCGTCTAGCCTATAACCAACCTGTCGGCACACAAAATAGTGATGGATATTATTGCAACGATCATGGGGTGAGCGTTATGGCTAAACTCCTCTCTGATATTTTCTACTGTTTTGGCTGTTTTTTTTAAGTGAATTGGGTAAGATTGCCGAATAGAATTTCAACTAAATGATTGAAACAACGATATTCTGAAATGAGATAGAACATTGCTTTTGGAAGGGAACCGTTCAAGTCCTGCCTCTAGTTGATCGTTGTGTTCAATGAAGAAGGTCAAAGAGTACAGTAATTGGTGCTTGAAGTCAAAGGCTACTTGAAGATTTACTTTCTTTTGTCATTTTTCCCATTGATCATTAACGAAGGAAGAAGCCTTTGAAATTATACCAAACGAAGTAACGTCCCCCACCCAACACACACACCCTTTGTAGAAAGGATGGTAGACAAGAAAATGTTGTCTACTCTTTGTTTTGTTTCTTCTATTGAGTTTTTTTTTGGCAAATTCAAAGTTAAATTAATTGTTGTCTCCTCTTGTCTTCACGAGCTTTCTCCGATTAAAATAATCAAATTAATAAGATCAAGAAGATAAGGGTAAATTAGTCAACTTGATTTTTAATAAAAGACAAATAATATATTTATCAAGAAAAGGGGATAAAAGAAAAGAAGTTCAGTTTGAATGGGTAAATAGGATATTTTCATGTTTTGATGGATAAATTGGCAATTCTAAAAAATTTGATGGGTACACTGGAAATTTTCCCAAGAATTAATTCATCTATTTATATAACGGTTTTCTATACTCACCTAATTTTACAAAAATAATTGGATATTTGACTTCTAATATGACTAAAAAAAAGTAACTAGTCCGGATTGGACCTGAATCGATCGTGGAAACACAACAGGTCAGCTTCAACCGCATCCAGTCAGGCATTCATTACTTTGAAAATTGAAATTTGTCAGGGGTCCAACAGTAAACGGATACGACTTTCCAATGGAAAAGCACAATCATGCTTTTCCGATTCTAACCTTCAAATTTATTGAGATTCATGCATGAAAAAAGTTTCTTTATCGAGATACGTGAATAAAATTTTTTGAATAGTTGGGATCGGAAAAGTAGGATCCTGCTTTTGTATTGGAATAACAGCAGAGTTCATTCCACAGTAAACTAGTTCCGGAAGGTCTTGTTTCATCGAAATTTTTATTAATAGAAAAATAAATAGAAAAATATCGATAATGAAGAAGCATTTCGTGAAAATTCGATTTGTAGGAAAAACATGATAGTTCATAACGTCCAGAGGATATTATAGACCATCACGGCCAGCTTAACGAAATCAAGTTGCCGCTAATTATCGCTAATTAACTGAAATAAAATCTGGAGCTAGCCATTGTTGTCTATCACGGCCAGAGAAATTTTGAAAAAAAAAATTTCTGACCATTGTTGTCTATCGCGGCCCGAGAAAAAATTAGTTGGTCTTCAACATATTTTCTGTAATCAATTGATTTGGTCCAATGGCTCCAAAGCAATGCACCGCTTTGGGCCCTCTAAAAGTTTTCTTTGTTTGCACCCAGTGTATAAGTCAAGAGCTTTTTTCTGCAATTTCTGCTCTAGTAGGACCCACATGTAGTGATTCAATTGTTTAAACGTCAATAAGTTCAGCAACAATAAAATTTGTGGTCCAAGTCAAGACAGAGATCTACAAATCAAGGGGTTTTGTCGGGATTATGACCAGAAAACTTTTTTTTTTTCAAAATTTCTCTAGCTGTGATAAACAACAACGGCCAGCTTCAGATTTTATTTCGATTAATTAGCGGTAACTTGATTTCGTTAAGCTGGCCGTGATGGTCTATAACGTCCTCTGAACGTTATGGACTATCACGTTTTTCTTACAAATTGAATTTTCACAAAATGCTTCCTCATTATCGATATTTTTTTATTTAATTCTCTATTAATAAAATTTTTGGCCTGTTTCATGCATGTATTACTCTCGAGATATAACCATCGGGTAGATTCACCGTTAAATCTATCTATCAAATGTTGAATTTTGGGTATTGCTCAGCGAATTTACATACCTCAGGTTACCTGACTCAAGCAAATTACGATCGGACGGCCCATTTAACATGGCACGAATCTCAAAACAGACCCCCTACAGTCTCAATAGGCACCGGATTGAGTTTGGCCCAGATAGAATTAATCTGGGCCGGCCGTTGCAATTTGCTTGAGTCAGGTACCTGGGAGGATATCTGTCCTTGCTAAGCACCATTCTCTTACCATTTGGTTATTACCAGTACCGCCAAAAATCAGAATTTTTGTGTGGTTGTTGTTGAAGAATCCTATACTGATTAAAGATAATTTACATAAAAAAGGGTGGATAGGACCTACACAATGCCAATTTTGTACACAATCTGAATCGGTAGATCACTTATTTTTACATTGCCAATTAGCACAATATGTTTGGTTTTGGTTAGGCAGCAGTCAAGATCATTTCAAAAATTGGAATTCTTGTGCTGACATTTTTACTTTTGCTTTGCAGCTTTCAAATGAGCAAACAACATTTTTTCTCATGGCTTTTAGTGCATTTTGCTGGACATTGTGAAAATATCGCAATGAAGTTTGTTTTAATGCAACAAATATAAAAGCAGTTAAAAAAATATTATTATGCTTATTGTATGGTTGGTTGCTTATTGGACAGGTCATACTAAGAAGAAACATCAACTGGAGGTCACTGCATGGCTGCCACCAGTACTGAATGCCATACCGCTACATAGCTTACCGCCAGAAGACACTCTGATGCTGGTACCATATCTGGGAGATGCAGAAGATCAGTGAGGGAGATCAGCAACCACAAGTTTTGCATAAAAAATACTTACCTCAGCCATCTTGAAGTGGCTTAGTCTAGTTTAGATTACCTTTCTTAGCTTTTGGCATTTGAACTCTGTTTCTACTATTTTTCTGGCATGTGTGTTGTCAGTTATTTTGGTTTGTAATTCTATACTGATGCTCTTGAAAATAGCTAGCATGAGCTTGGATATCTAGGTCAAACATTCTCAGTAGGGGGTAACATAACAGTTTGTAAGGGTGACTTTTATTTCATGTTATATGAAATGGGCCTGAGCCTTTCTTCCAGAATTACTCTCGAGATATATATATATATATATATATATATATATAAAACTACTATCCTACAGCTTCTCTGACAATAAGACAAGGGAGGAATGACTTTTTATCTTGGGATAAGTCTTATTTATTCAAATTTAGGTTTACGAGTGAATTGTAGATGACAGTTCATGCTAGAGCTTGAGACTCATAGTCGGTATCGAGGTTTGGATCATGGATTATCTCCCAGCATTTGTTAGTAAAATGAATTAGCATAATGAAAATGAATTGATATTTCAGTATTAATATTGAAAATGAATTACAGGATGAAGCGTTAAAAAAGAAAAAGGTTTGCATGCTAAAAGAAACCAGAATCTAAAATAACAAGGAAATTTCTAGCACATCCGACATTTTGATTCTGCGGACTGAGCGAACTTACCTTTATGATAAATACTGGATTAGTCATACTTTTTCCACATTTAGACAGGAGAGATTTAGCAGAAAAATAAGCTTGAGACAAGTTATCAGGTCTCAAAATATGTATTTCCAAGTAGAAACCCTTACACGAGCGAGATACTATCCTCTATAGCCAATGCTAGGCTCCTTTTCTGGATCTTGCAGTTACGGAGCCAAAAACTGTTAATTTAAAGTGCATGTTAGTTTCGTTTTCTCAACACTTTACCAGTATCACCAGCATCATATCATTCGATCTCATATTTCATTTTCTGAAAACTTTTCTTGTATCATTGGTATCACATTTCATTTGCAATAAAGTAGGTACAGCCTCTATCATTTGATTCATTTTTCAATAATATCCAGAGAGGTGAATTAGTTAAGGAGCTTCTCCCTGTCCCAACCAAGCCGCAATAGCTGAGGTAGCAGTGAGGCAGGGTCCAGCTCCCAGCAATCCAACCCCTCCAGACCCGCCACAGCATCTTCTTTTGTTAACAGCCTCGCTGGAATCTGGTGCGAGAAATCCCTGACACCTTCCTTGTCAACACATCTCACTGCATCACTTCCTAAAGCACGCCTTTTAAAGATAGTCTTGTACCCCTCAACTTTTTCCAGGTATGCAAAACTCAGCCCAAATGCCTCACTGTAACTTGTAAGAGCCAAAACTATATCATATTCCCGTCTCGCCCCTCCAACAACCACACCATGTAATTCCTTTTTCCCACTGTACACAGCCCAAATCGAGCCTTTTTTGGGGTAAATCCTGTACAACTCCCTTGCAGCTCTCTCAAACCAAACTGAGTGAGAAAATAGATTTACCGAGTCCAATTCAACCATCTTTCCCACCTTAAACTGGCCACAAGAAATTCGGTTACCTGATTTCTCTACCAAGAGAACATGTTTTCTGTCTGTTTGGTTATGTAGATCCAACCAGCGTAGCCTGACTGTAAACGGTTTCGAATTCAAAACTTCTTCAATCAACCCATAATGACGGGGCATGCCATCATCGTCATCATAAATAGCCCAAATTTGCCCTTTTCTGAAGCTTTTTTCATCCCGATCCTTGTCAAAGTTGTAGAAATCAGAATCTTCCACTGCCATCAGACCCAAGTGCGAACCTTTATATTTCGTACGGGTTAAAGCCATATTAGTTTCATTTTCTTCATCATCGTCATCTTCTCCTTCATCTTCTTCTTCTTCATCATCATCTTCCTCCATTTCACTATTTTCTTTCTTCTTCTTTTTGTTCTCCTTTTCTTTTGGTTTCTTTTTCATTTTCATGTTTGTGAGCTCAACTTGTATCTCAGCTAGGGTTTTCTCTGCTTTCCTTTTAGAGTTTTTGGATGGCATGGAAATACTTGATTTGAACTGTTGCCTCATTTGGTTGCATGATTGTGTAACTGGCTCTGCAGAAGACACGGGCTTGCTAACCTGTTAACACTAAAACCAAACTGTGATTATTTGTGTCATCGTAAATCATCTATAGACAACTGGATAGAGAAGTAACTGATTGCAGTGGATTTTATTTAAAACTCTATTACTATACATTAGGTCATGCATGATATGTGCAAGAGGTCAAGGATAGGAGATTAGTGCAAAAAGGTTAGTGGTAATCAGTCTCTTTGATTCATGTTATGAGGTTTTATATCAGTCTGGGGATCTATTAGGCGCACCAGTTAGTTAGAAGGATAGATTAGTGTAACAGATTAGTGTAACAGATTGTTAGTTACATTAGTGTTTCCTGTTGTATTACTGCACAGCTGATATAGATTTAGCCGACTGGTTATATATACCAAGTCAAGTGTAACATTCAAGGTTGAATGAAATCACAGAATTCATTCTACAAAATCTCTCCTTATCTCTCTATCTCTCTCTCTCTCTGATTACTATCATGGTATCTAGAGCCTCTTTTCTTCCCTAATTTGCTTCCGCCTTAGCTACTACTGCTGCCATGTCTACCAGTGAGGTCTCCACTCTTCCTCCTCCCGCTCCGCTTGATCCTGTGATTCATATCACTTTACCAGTATCTACTAAGCTCACACGGGACAACTTCCTCACCTGGCGTTCCCAAATTGAACCGATCCTCGATGGATTCGGTCTTTCTAAGTTCCTTGATCCAGCTGTATCTCCGCCTGCCCGATTTCTTGATGTCAATGGCGTCTCCTCTCCTAACCCGCAGTTCTCGGCTTGGCATCAGCAAGACCGATTCTTGCTCGGTTGGCTTCGCACCACCTTGACCGAGGGTATTCTCTCCCAGTATGTGCCGAGCCAGACATCGCGTGACCTATGGCTATCGCTGCATCACACTTTCTCCGCCGTGTCTACGCATCATGGAACTCCGGAGATCGATTCAAACCTCTGTCCGCGGAAATCAGCGATGTGGCGAATATTTTGAGCACATGAAGCGGATTGCTGATCAGCTCTCGGCCGCTGGTGATCCGATCTCCGATTCCGATCTTGTTCGTTCGATTTTGAGCGGCCTCGGTGCGGAGTATAATTCCTTTGTCGTCGCTATTACAACTCGGGCAACTCCGGTGTCACTGGTGGACCTCCATGCCTTTCTCCTCTCTCACGAAGCCTTATTGACCTCTCAGTTATCTCACTCCTCTCATTCGGCTGATCCTGCCGCTCTCTATGCAGGAAGAGGTCGTGGCAAAGGAAGAGGACGAGGCCGGGGCTCCTATCATAACACCAATTTCTCCCCCAATTTGTCTTCAGGCCCGCTACTACCAACTCCAGTTCAAGGCAGAGGCCCAAATTCCTCTAATTCCTATTCGGGCCCTACCTCTGCTAATTTCCCCTCTAATTCAGCTACAGGCAGAGGCCGTGGATATCCTTCTTCTCACCAATCTGGAGACAAGCCACAGTGTCAAGTGTGTAGAAAGAGAGGTCACGAAGCTCTCGAGTGTTGGTATCGATTCGACAATGATGCCTATCCCTCTCCACCTCAAGCTTTCTTCAACACAACCACCTCCAATCCGAATGAAGGATGGTTTCTTGATTCCGGGGCTTCTCATCATGTCACCTCCGACTTGAACAACCTCACCTCTTTCAATGCCTATGGTGGACAAGATCGACTTCAAGTTGGTAATGGCTCTCACCTTATCATTCATAATCTAGGCCATTGCTCTCTCTCTTCTCCAAATGGTTCTTTAGATTTGAATGGTGTCCTACATGTACCACATATAACCAAAAATCTCATTAGCATCTCAAATTAACCAAAGACAATGATGTCATTTTAGAGTTTCACCCCTTCTTTTGTCTTGTAAAGGACCGCCGCACGAAGCGGCCGCTTCTTCGAGCTACTCAAACTAATGGCCTTTACAAAATCACCTCCTCACCTCAAGCTTTAGTTGAAGAACGTGTCTCGACTTCTCTATGGTACAAGAGATTGGGGCATCCTTCTCCCTCTACCACTCATTTCATTATAAATTCTCATTTGTTGCCTATTACCTCAAATAAATTGGATCTTTGTAATGATTGTTGTCAAGCAAAGGCTCATGTTTTGCCTTTTGCTCCTTCTCTCTCTCATTCTTCTTTTCCTTTACATGTGGTACATTCGGACTTGTGGGGGCCATCCCCAATTGTTTCAAAAAATGGCTTTCGCTATTATGTGAATTTTGTGGATGAGTTTTCCAAATTCTCTTGGATTTATTTTCTTCATACTAAAGATGAGCTTGTTGATGTGTTTACAAAATTTAAAAGTCAAGTTGAGAATCTTTTTAGCTCGACTATCAAGATCCTTCAAACGGATGGTGGGACGGAATACAAGCCCATCTCACGCCTTTTCCCGCACATCGTTCATCAAGTCTCATGCCCATACACCCCTCAACAAAATGGGGTCGCCGAGCGCAAACACCGCCATATTGTGGAGCTAAGCCTTGCCATTATTTCACACTCCTCCATTCCTTTGGAATATTGGGACCATGTGTTTCAAAGCGTGGTGTTCATTATCAACCGCCTACCACCCAACTCACCTCCTCACAAATCTCCTTTTACTCTCCTCTTCAACAAAAACCCCGATTACACCTTTCGAGTAATTGGATGTCTTTGCTATCCTTTACTTAGACCATATACCTCCCACAAACTCCAATTTCGCTCACTCCCTTGTGTCTTTTTGGGGTATTCTCAAACTCAAAAGGGGTACAAGTGTCTTCATATCCCGACTAGCAAAATCTACATTAGCCGCAACGTTCGTTTTGATGAAACGAAATTTCCTTTTGCCTTATCTTCACCCTCTGCCTCAATTCGGCCTTCTCCTGAGTGGCAACAGGTTTCGGTTCTGCCTTTACTCAAATCTGCTACCAATGTTTCGGGCTTCAACAGTTCAGGTCCGAATCCCCCTTTACTGGACCTTCCCTCCTCTACTCGGCCCAGTATCTCACAGAGCCTTCCCACTCGGCCCAGTCTCCAAATCTGCCGAACTCTTCTTCCTCTCGGCCCATGACTACCAAGCCCTCTACTCTGGCGCAGCCCACTGCCTCTCACTTACCACTGGAGCAGCCCACTTCTGCTATATTGCCACTGGACCGAACCTCTTCTACACTTAAAGTGTACAGTAGGCGCCCTCCTCAGTCTACAGTTCGGTCTACACCACTGATCTCCAGTACCCCCTCTACAACCACTGTTCCAGATCTGGTTCTCTCACGGTCTACTCACCCCATGACTACCCGGCATCGTGCTAGCCTTCTCCAATCAAAACTGAATCATGAGACGCTTCTCACTACAAAGCATCCCCTTCTTCTTCTTCGTGTGATGAGCCAACTTCCTTCACCATGGCAAACACAAAACCCGAATGGCGTGAAGCTATGTCTCGTGAATTAAATGCTCTTGCCAAAAATGCCACTTGGATTCTTGTTCCGCCTACACCCGACCAAAATGTCATTGGATGTAAATGAATTTTTAAAATCAACGCAAGGCGGATGGTTCCATTGAGCGTTATAAAGCCCGTCTTGTTGCCAAGGGCTACAACCAAGAGGCCGGCCTTGACTATCATGAGACTTTTAGCCCCGTTGTCAAACCCACCACAATTCGAGTGGTTCTTGGCCGGCCTTGACTATCATTGGTCGATTCGTCAATTGGATGTCAACAATGCGTTTCTACATGGTGATCTTGAGGAACAAGTGTTTATGTCACAACCACCGGGTTTTGCGGATTCTTCCTTCCCGAATCATGTTTGTCTTCTCAAAAAGGCTCTCTATGGCCTCAAGCAAGCTCCTCGGGCATGGTTTCACAAGTTGGCTTCCGTGCTTACCTCACTTGACTTCAAGGCTTCGCAATCGGATTCCTCACTCTTCATCCGTGGTGATTCTTCTTCGATTACCATTGTGTTGATCTATGTTGACGACATTATTGTGACAGGATCCGATACCTCTCTCGTGACATCTCTCATTGCCTCTCTTGCCTCCTAATTCTCTCTCAAAGATCTTGGTCCCTTACATTTCTGTTTGGGTATCCAAGTCCATTCTCACTCCGATGGTATTGTTCTCTCTCAACCTCAATACCTTCGAGATCTCCTTGTTCGCTCAAAAATGGATGGTGCCAAGCCTTGCTCCACTCCCTTCTCTCCTGGTGATCCTCTCTCGAAATTTGATGGCAATCCGATGGCTGATCCTCACATGTATCGTAGCATTGTTGGAGCTCTCCAATATGCCACCATTACAAGACCTGATATTTCCTATGCGGTCAACAAAGCCTCTCAATTCATGCACTCCCCAACTGACGAGCATTGGAATGCCGTCAAGCGAATCTTGCGATATCTCAAGGGCACCTTATCCCTTGGCCTTCACGTGAGTGCTCATTCTTCCTTTGAGCTTCATGCTTATTCCGATGCAGATTGGGCTGGATGCCCGGATGACCGTCGCTCGACCTCGGAATTTTGCGTATTCCTTGGTTCTAATTTGCTTTCGTGGGGATCTAAAAAGCAAACCACGGTTTCTAAGTCAAGCACTGAAGCTGAGTATAGGAGTATGGCTGGTGCGTGTACCGAGTTGGTATGGCTCCAACAACTACTTCGTGAGCTTCATGTCCCTCTTACCTCCAATCCGGTCCTGTGGTGTGACAACTTGGGGGTCACATTTCTTGCATCCAACCCGGTTTTTCATGCTCGTACGAAGCATATCGAAATTGATTTCCATTTTGTTCGGGAAAAGGTGGCCAACAAGCAACTAGATGTTCGGTTCATATCCACCAAGGATCAACTCGCTGATCTGTTTACAAAATCGTTGTCTTCTACTCGACTGGCATTTCTTCGAGGCAAGCTGACTCTTCATTCCTCTTCTGCTCCGCTTGAGGGGGGTATTAGGCGCACCAGTTAGTTAGAAGGATAGATTAGTGTAACAGATTGTTAGTTGCATTAGTGTTTCCTGTTGTATTACTGCACCGCTGATATAGATTTAGCCGACTGGTTATATATACCAAGTCAAGTGTAACATTCAAGGTTGAATGAAATCACAGAATTCATTCTACAAAATCTCTCCTTATCTCTCTATCTCTCTCTCTCTCTGATTACTATCAGGATCAACAGAGATTTAATCAACTGCCATTTCAGCAATGCATATAACAAAAAAATGGAAAACATACTACATTTAATTTGGATTAACTCTAAAAAAAATCCTAGCATGGATTATCTGACAGGTATTAACTATAACTTCTAGCATGACAGGTGCAACAACGGAAATAACAAAGAGAATAAGAAGGCTCCAACAAAAAATTTACTGAATACTTTACAGGCACAATAATAAAGCAATGGATACTGATCAAGGTATCATCCGACAACACTGAAAATTTGGAAATTACTTGAAGGTACAAGATATTTGTAAGAGGAGGGTTCAAATGCCTCCATTTTTCATGCCTCCACCATGCCTCCATTTTTAAAAACTTTAATAACTCAAAACTTAAAACTTAAAAGTCAAAATAAAACCGTTGGATACGATCTACATCATTTTATCTATGCACGTGTAAAAAATTATGACATTTCAATTTTGTTTTGGTGGTCATCAAGAGCTTGTAAAAACGTATTAATGTGGATAATTTCTAGACGTTAATTTTTCAACTTATTGATTCACATAAAAAAAAAAATCAAAATGTGATAATTTTTTATGAGCACATACATAAAATGATGTAGATCATATCCAACGGTTTTATTTTGACTTTTAAGTTTTAAATTTTGAGTTATTAAAGTTTTTAAAAATGGAGGCATGGTGGAGGCATGAAAAATGAAGGCATTTGAACCCTCCTCTATTTGTAAAACTTGTCCATTATTATATAGCATTACTTCAAGTTGACACCATGAACAAATTGGCTTTTGCTGAGTCCATATCCACAAAAGGAAATAAAAAATTTAAAGAACTAGAGAATATGCACAAGAAAAGCCTAACCTTATCAAAGGCATTGCCATCCTTTTGAGCATCCGCATCTGCTGGTGCCGGTACCTCTTTTGCCAGAAAGCTCTTTCGGCACCTCGGGCACACAAGCCGGTAGCCCACATACTTCCTATCAAACATATGCAGCAGACGGCACGACCCACAAGCCGTCCAAAATGTCGATGCCGCCCCTTTTTTGTGGCTCTCTGTCAGGAGCTGAAATGCGGCTGAGACTCGCTTGAAAACCTCCTCGGCCACCACGTCAGAGAGCTTATCTGGGTGCAGAGAAAGCGCTAGAGTTTTGTAGCGGCGGCGTACGGCGGTGAGGGAGGAGGTGGGGGGCAGGGAAAGGGTTTTGTAAGGGTCAGATGGGTCGCAGGAGAGGATATTGCACATGTTGATCAGGTCGGAGAGACCAGGGAGTCCGGGAGAGAGGTGCGACGCGCGCTTGGCGTACTTCAAAGCAGAGGCGTAGGAGGAGGCCCGGAGCTTCAGCTCAGCCAGCTCGCGTAGGCGGAGCGCTTCGGACTGAGAGGCGGAGGACGGTGGTGGATCTTCTGTAGATGGCGGTGTCTGTGGATTCCCCTCCGCCTCCGGCCGCGGCGGAGTCGATTCGGTGGCCATTCGAGAGAAGAGGTTTAGCGACTGGAGAAGTCCGATGAAGTACTGGAGGCGAGGTCATATTTGATTACGAGAAATAACATCTTGAAATGGGCCAAATTGGGCCTTGTGTTTGTTTAGAAATATAATATTTTTTTTCCGGGAGTTAATTTTTGTATTTTCTTTCATTTAGCCTTTTAAGGCCCAAGAGAATTGAAACGGAGCTTCTTTAGGAACAGTTGACTTGCTATATGTAGGGGTGCACAAAAAGCTCACGACTCGAAACTCAGTTCGGAATCAATTCGGATTCAACTCACTAATAACTCGAGTTAAAACTGACTCGAGTCAAAACTGACTCGAGTTTATTGGCTCGGTTGATTTATGAGTCGATTCCAAATTACTCCTAACTCGGTTCGGAATCAACTCGGTTTGACTCACATCAAATTCTAATATATATTTTTCTAATTTTTAGATTTGGTACAGTTTTTTTTTTTTATTGATACATTTGGTATAGAAGAAGTATAGAAGAAAGAGGAAGAGAAGTAGAGAAGAGAACTGTGTATTTTTAATTATGTATTGGCTATTATATTTTGTATTGTCTTTAATTGTGTATTAATTGTGTATTATTTTGATAAACTATGTAATATATCTTTTGTTATAATTAAATTAGATTGTCTCACTGTGTACTATATTATGAGTCACGAGTCGACTCACCTCGACTCGAGTTACTCGCGAGTTGATTCCAAATTGGAGTTTCTGACTCGGAACTGGATTAGCGATTCGGACTCAACTCGGCTCATGAGTTCGCGAGTTGAATCCAAGTTGTCCTCGATTCGGACTCAACTCGGCTCATGAGCAGCCCTCCTATGTGGTATTCTTTACAGAATTTGACACAGAAATCTGATCTGATTCGTTGAAATGCCGAGACCGGCCTGTCACGTTTCAGTGTTTGATTCCTCCAAGTGGAAGTGTAATTCCAAATTTGCCCTCCTCTCTTTCTCCGTAGCTGAGCTTGACCAGACTTAAAACCCCGGTTCAAATTCTAACAACTCCATCACTTTCCTCTTTACTTAATCGTCGCCGTCTCTTGGTTTACTTTTTGTAACAAGGTACTGTTTGCCTCTTTCTTTGTCGAATAGATCTAATATCCTACTAAATATTCGCTTAATTACGGCACCTACTTGTTCTAGCTAAGTGATGAATTGGCTACGCTTGTGCTTTGCTTAATAGAGGAGGGAGTAATTGTAGCGAGATGACAAGTAACGAAGGGGAGAATTCCTCCAAATCGCCTAAGAAATCACCTGCTCAGGTAGCCGTTCTGACCCTCTGAAAATAGTCGCTTGCTTTTCTTACTGCAATTGAGCTAAATTAGACCTTTCAATCGTAACTGGTATCAACTCAGATTCCAAATATTGAATTATAATGAAGGAAAGCTAGCCCCACACACCTACCATATTTACTAAAGTAATACCTAATTTAAAGCATGTACAATGAAAGTGTAGCATATCTGAGAAAGGAAAATTGTAAATCTAGTATTCTACTTGCAGGAGCAGCCATCTGTTGCTAGTACAGCCCCGGCCACACCAGTGTACCCTGATTGGTCTAATTTTCAGGTACATAGTCTTTTGTGCTCCATTTCAAAAATGCTTCCCTCTTTAATTACAAAAACGTTGACCTGTACTTCAAATTGCATAATGAGAAGGAATCGCTTGGCGATCATAGATATTGACAATCTTTAAAGATAAAGCTTAAATTTGAAATCCAACATTATAATAATGATCAATATTTGATGCACATATCATGTCTATAAAAAATGATGAGAATTTATGTATATTTCATCGTACATCGAGTGACTTAAAATTTTAACGGTCCGAAATTAAGAGTCCTTGATGCATCATGAAACGATGCTCAAATTGCCTGAAATTTGATTGTTGGGCTATCTATGTTTTCAATGACGTGTCTATAAGTTTAATTTTTATTTTCAACTTTATTTGAATTGATTTGAAAAACCATTGTCAAGATTGTCCACATATTGATTGTCAATTAATCCCTCTCTATTGATTTGAAAAACCATTGTCGAGATTTGAAGTTATGTTGTAACATTTTCTGCATGTCAATTATTCTTGTAATATTTTAGGCTTACTCTCCAATGCCACCACATGGCTTCTTCCCTTCAGGCGTGGCATCGAGCCCTCAAGCGCATCCATACATGTGGGGAGCGCAGGTGCTTGTTTCAACTTTTTACCTGTTATCTATTTACTGATACTTCAATTCATCCCTGACATTGTTGTGAGTTATAACAGTGAAAGCATTACCAAATTTTAAAAGGAGCAATCTTTATTATTACAATTATTTTTTAATTTTTTTTCTGTTTGTAGCCAATGATGCCATATGGTACTCCACCACCATATGTCATGTACCCTCCAGGAGGGATATATGCACACCCATCTATGCCTCCGGTACATATTTTTAATCAGCATTTAATGTGAATTTTGCAATTCAAAATGTAACAAATTTCAGTATCTCATCAATGCCTGTCATTTAACAGGGCTCGCATCCATTTAACCCTTATGCTATGCCTGCTGCCAACGGCAATGCTGAAGCACCTGTAAAAGTCTATTTTGTTTCCTTTACTCTGCCTTCACATTCAATACTTGGCACGTCTGATGTATTCAAATTTTGCAGAGTGGTCAGGAAACAGATAGGAAGTCGTCGGAACTTAAAGAAAAGAGCTTGATTAAGCGATCAAAGGGCAGTTTAGGTAGCCTTAACATGATTACTGGGAAGAACAATGGCACTGAGCCCGGTAAAACTTCCGGTACTTCTGCCAATGGTGGTCTCTCGCATAGGTTTGTATTCTGTAACTGTTCTAACTTGGTTACTGGAATCCTATCTGTGATTCTGAAAATTAAAATGATAATTTTCGCTGTGTAGTGGTGACAGTGGAAGCGACAGCTCAACTGAAGGAAGTGATGCCAACTCACAAAATGTGAGATTATATTTGTTGAAATTATTTATTTATTTTGCCTAAATCTCGCAAGCAGTTTTATATACTCTCTAATATGCTTTTAGTTGAAGTCAGCATGTTAGATTCATAACTTAGAAAAACAGTCAAATGCAGATTTGCCTATATATTTGATATGTTGCTATTTACCGAGGTAAAGTTGATGTGGGAGGATTCATATTATTTTATAAACAAATTTGTGATATGGGGTTCTTGTATTCACAGGACTCAACACCAAAAGGAAGTGGTGGAGAAGAACCACACGGAGGTAGGCATTTTTGAGACAGCTATGTAGATATACCAATTTTTGTATTTGTTTGATGAGCATTGTTGATGACTGCTATGTAGTTGTATATTGCTCAGGCGAGTTCACAACCACTACCATAGTTGCAACGATGCCATAACTATGGCACGCGATCTGAACCATCCAATTTGGGTCTGACTATAATTTCAAAACTACCTACAAGGTTACACTGGATTTGGTGTGTTCAATCTAAATCAGACAGATCATATTGCGTGCCATAGTTAGCTGCAGATGTGACTCCTTTCTCAGGCTCATGGAAAAATTTAAGTGGCTACCTAAATAGAATTTATTGTTGCTGACTCTTACATATTACCTCTTTTTAGAAATTATTATATAGTTAAACCTTGTTGACGAAGTTAGAGGAAATGATTACCTTAAGGGCTGCATATCACAAAGTCAGTGAATGGGATATTAAACTATTGTCATTTGTGTTTAAGCCTCCTCCCTTACAATGAAATTGTTCAAACTTATCCTCTTCAATTGTTAAGTTTGCATTCATCTTTGACAAAGCAAGATTAAGTAATAACTTATTATTAAGAACAAGTCTGGAACTTCAACTTTTTATTTTTATGGAGCAGGTTCTGGTCGGAGTTCAGAGAATGGCATGGCTAGAACTCCATCACAGGCAATGCTGAATCAATCCACAGCTGTGGTGTCTGTGGCAGCGGGTCCTGCCACAAACTTGAACATAGGAATGGATTATTGGGGTTCTCAAAACTCGGCTCCTGGCACTCCTGCATTACATGGGAAAGTTCCTTCATCCAATGCCGTGGTTCCTGAGCATTGGATTCAGGTTTATAACCTTTGAATATTTTTTTTCTTTGAACAACTTTTCTCTGTTTATTATGTAAAGTACCATGTGTCAAAATTCTTTTTGACCTTTGTGCAAGTATTTTGCCTTTTTCTTAATGGAAGCTCTATATGTAATGTTTGTAAATGGTTAGCATGAACTAGTTTAAATTTGATGGTAACTTTGTTGTTAAATATAGGATGAAAGGGAACTTAAACGGCAGAGAAGAAAACAGTCTAACAGGGAATCGGCACGCAGATCAAGATTGCGCAAACAGGTAATCTTTTCATGCAGTGCATGTTTTACTTTCTTTTGCTCCTTATTTTCTTCCGTTGCATATGTTAGGCTCAACTTGGGGCCATTTACGCTACTGATTGCTTACATGCAATCATTGATGTAAGAAGTTAAGAGTATGATAATAAAACATAGATAATCTTGTTTCGGCAAATAGCAATCATAGTATAAATTTTTCTTATGGAAGCGGGTTATACCCACTGATTTCATAGTACAATTTTATTTATTATTTTTCCAGGCTGAATGTGAAGAACTGGGTCAGCGAGCAGACGTTCTTAAGCAAGAAAATGCAGCATTAAGAGCAGAAGTTGAGCGTATCAGAAAGGAGTATGATGACCTTCTTGCTCAAAACAGCTCTCTCAAGGTAGTTCTATCATTTCTCCCCTTT
Organism: Carex myosuroides; assembly: GCA_028015225.1. Taxonomy (NCBI): domain Eukaryota; kingdom Viridiplantae; phylum Streptophyta; class Magnoliopsida; order Poales; family Cyperaceae; genus Carex; species Carex myosuroides. The sequence continues at coordinate 6,409,716 of CM051484.1, read as the reverse complement.
AAAAGGATGATGTGTTATTTTTATTTCTTTTGTATGAATTTGATATTATTATTAATTTTTAATTTGGCAGGAGAAACTGGGACAGAGAGACCCAAATTCTGATGAAACCAGATCCAATAGGAAGGATGAAAACCCTGACAATGATAATCAGAAAAACTCTTAACTAGAAGACCTCTGGCTTCCCATTTGTTGTGGTTATTAGAAGTATTTAACTAAAACTAGGTTTTATGCTTTGATTAATTGTCTCAATCTCGTTTTAGAACTGGTTCACTGGGCTTATCTTTTAACGGCTCAGGGAACACAAGGATCATTCTGTAACCTAATTGAGCATGTAATGTTGGATATTTGCTGATGGCTACAAAGCTTTTAACCGTGCATGTAAACTTTTAGCTGTTGGTATCGTGTAATACTAAAACAATAATTGAACTTTAGTTGTAGTTCTATTTATAAATATATCTTATATACGATGTGCTGCCTTGATCTGTAGTCTCTCTTTATTTATTGTCAAGACATGATTGTTAGTACTAAATTATTATGCAAAACAGTTTACCGGTACATAGTTCCAATAAAAATTTGATACTATCATGTAATTCTCCTCTTTGTCTTTAAGTGTATAGAAAAAAAATTAATAGATCTCATTCCTAAACTTCATATTACTGTACTGAAAACCAACCAGGAAGAAACAAGACAATAAACAAACAACCTCCTCCATTGGATATCCGAAGTAGCTGACTTTTGGGGTCCATCATCAGTCCCTATCTCAGGGCTGGGAGCAGGAGAAATCATACTGGTAGGAGGACTAGAAGGCATGGGAGCCGGTGGAGATGCCACAATATGCGGTGACTGACATGTGGCCCCTGCAGGAGCATTTTCGTGCATTGGCCACCTAAAAACCGTACTTATACCATGACACCTATATGAACTCTCATTATTACATACATCCTGTGCTACCAGCTCGGCATTGTTGATGTAAAACTTCCCATCGTCCCTATGAACTGTTTTAAAAAGGTAGTTGGTCTGAGAGGAGGGTAAAATTGTCCGATTTGGTAGATTTAAGAGGTCCTTATACAGCATTGGAGAAGGGATGGAGTGCAGCAGAATGAAATCCAAAACTTGGTTTTCGGGAATTACTGCGGCAGAGAGCATACGGTCATTTGGCATAAAAAAGGTTGTGTTTGGGGGTATTTTGGTACTGACCATTTTTACGAGCATGACGAAGGTGAAATACCGAGCCTTTTGCATGTCTTGGATTGCAATATTCAAAGAACGATTGATTTCTGTCTGTGCATTAGTGTACAAGAATAAGGCGCTTACCAGAAACGGTACCAAGAGGATTTGAGAGAGATAATTGGCCATTTTCTGAGTATAATAGCATAGGTGAATTTGTTTGGGACATGTATAGTTTGGTTTTATTGAATCAAGCTTTTACATGCTTTGGTGCTGTCTCAACTACTATTTGGTTCATGTTATTGGCATGGCGTTGTATACTTGTTCTTTTTTCTCTTTTCGTCTTTAAAAGTCCTAAATCGGTTCCCAGTTTGTTGAACTGTAGGTTCCCTAATACTTTTTCTGTTGTTAGTTCTAATTTAAGTTTCATCATCAAATCAGGTCAAAACAAAATATGCGCATCAAATAAGAAAAAAAAATTAGAGCCTTGATAATAATTTTTTTGGATCAAATAAAGGATTGATGCATACCTTACCGAAAATTATTACATCGGCAAATCATTATGAGTAAAAAGTAAAAACAAGGAAAAAAAATATAATATTAATTTTTGCTACAATAAGTGTCACACCCGGAGGTGCGACAGTTCCTACCGCGTCTATTTACCATTCAATTTACGTAACATAAGACATGGATCTTTTTATGCATTGCCAATAGCATCCATTATTTTCCCACATTCCAATTTATTTACAATAATTATCTGACATTTTACAGTGGATGATGCTAGAGATATACTCTCTGCACAGTGTCAGATATAATAAACCACAAATCTCATACCTTTAGGTGGCCCTGCTGTCAATTATAACTCCAAAAGCGTTTCTATGTCTTCGTCTTACATACCTGTAAATCCCACAAGGGGAAACGCGTGAGAAATAATAAATTATTTCTCAGTGCTAATTACCACTGAGGTTATTTGATTTGAAAGAAATCCATATTCAGAATGAAATCTCCGCACGATAAACTAACAGTTCATTTCATAATAACGAATGCAAATGCTCAATAACAGTATCCAATTGAACAACAACAATTTTCGTAAATAAATCAGAACTCTAAGAATCTTATCAGAATAAATGGTTTGGGTCAAAATCTTTTAAACCATCAAGTCTGGTAACGTTTGGTTTCTTAACTTTACAATTTCTAGTCTGGTAACACTGACAGATACAATAACATGTATATGTCGTGTTATGGTTTATACTGTTCTAACTATCCTGACAATTGGTTAACAGAAACAATACATATCAATATCTCAATACTGTCTTTATCGGAAAGAAAATCATTGATAAGACAGTTACCACAGTTCATTAGTCTTACAGTCACAATTCATATTTATTCAGTATCCCCTACCCAACCGGTACTGGGTTCAGTTGGGGCCATTCACTATATGCGCATAAGGGTCCTGGAGTAAAGTCTAGTAGCTAGCTAGACTTTACAATATATTAATCCTTTTTCTCCACTATATGGAGGTTCAAGGATTACAGTATTCAATATTCAATCAATTCAATCACTGTGGTTTCAATCAATCAGATTTCAATAAGAAACAATCAATCGATAAACAATATTAACATGATAGTCAACAGACTTACCTGTAATTCAGTTTCAATTGTATTGGGCTATGCATATGATGCAACAGTTCAATCAATGCAGTCAATCAAATATTCAAAATGCACAGCGAGTTACGATTTAATTCCTAGTCATGAATCTCAGACTAATCCAATAACCGCGCACCTGATATCGTAAGGCAACAGGCGAGGTCACCATCAATCTATTCGTCCTGAACATTCTATCTCGTCTGTCTTTATCGTAATTATGCCTATATTAGAATAATATATATATTCTGATCAACATTTATAATTACCCTCAATCCTTGTTTAATTTACAACAATACCCATTTTAATTATTGACATCATTTTCTTAATCCTTACCTTATATTTATTTCAATCCAATAGTACAAAATTAAGTCGAATAAGTCACAGTCCAAATCAGTTTAGTTCAAACAGTTCAAGTCAAGTCCAAGAGTCCTTTATTTTCAGGCTGGGGCAAATGAGCCAACCCACTTTGTTTTCTTCTTTTATTTTCTATTTCCTGAACCAAGCCCGTAATCAAATCAATTATCGTCTTCAAATTTATCCATCTAGTTTTTTATATATGTAACTTTGCATTAAGGCCCCTCTGACAATTTGGTTTTATCAATTCATAGGTATTTTACAAATTATGCCTTCCTTATCTTATTTGTTTACAATTAAGCCTATGGTAACACAATACAGTGAGACCGGTACTGACGGGTACCAGCACTCTAAACCCTCAACGTTAATCAGTCAATCCTAGCAAATAACAAGAAATGTCAAACCACAAGGAAAATGGTAACAATACACAAGTACCAGCTGGTTTGAGCTCGATATCGACATGTACGATTTAGATTGGAACTCTAAACCAAAAATCTGAGAATTAAATCACCCATGTAACCTTGTTAAGGCCTAGGTATCTCAACCAAAACCAACCTAAGATAAGCACCACCATAATTATCTGGTTAAGATTCGATTACAGAACACATTGAAATAGAGAAGGCCTTAGGCAATTCAATTAGAACACATATTAAACAAGTTTCTGTTAAATTGAACAAGATTTTAACTTTATATACTTTAACTGCTCAATCAATTTCCAACTTTGAAGCAAGACTTTCTAATTCAATTTAAAGCAAAATCAACCATGGAGAAAAGATAATTAAGATAGGCATACCACATAATCGCACACCTATCCAGTGATTTAATAACATGCTCAACCAACCAACTCCTCTGTTTTTCTTCTTTCTTTTTCTCTGTTTTTCGGTTTTCTTTTAGTTTTCTCTATTGAATCAACAGGGAGAGAGAAAGAGGGATTTTATTTACGGGATTTTATTTACGGGAGGGATTTTCGCATATTACCTTCAGTTATAATTTCATATATGTATTTTGCATAGTGTTACAATAAGTAATTACTACAAATTGATGTTTCACTGGAAATTATTACGGGAATATCGGTTTCAATTATACTTGCTCTTTTTATTATGCAGCATATATTTGGTGACTGACTGACCCGTCATTTTTATTAATATCCAAAGTTAATTACAAATTAATAATTCTATCCATGTTAGCTAGGTTTTTTTAAAAATGTCCAAACCGGCCATTTAATGACCGGTCTCTATTTTTTTCTCAACCGGCCATTAATTGCCGGTTTGGGCATTTATATATATGTGTGGAAGGTGAGGTGTTTTTCTCAAAATTCATTCAATCAAATTTCACACTATCTCTCCTCACTATATCTCTTTCTCCGAAATTTCTCCTCTTCTCAGATTTGCAAATACGTCCCTCTAATTTTTTTGAAAATTCATTTTTAGTGCAAAATGGTTGTAAAATGTTAGGATTTGTTAGTAATGTACCGAAATTAGTATAATTTAGTTGTAATTAGTGTTAATTTCTTTTAAGTTAGTTTTAATTATTTAATTTAATATAATTTAGAGTAATTAGCTAAATTTAGATTAATGTAGCGTAATTAAGCGTAATTTAGTATAATTAGCATATTTTAGCGTAATTTAGCATAATTTAGCATTTTTTACCATAATTAGTATAATTAAGCATAATTTAGTGCAATTAGCGTAATTAGCATATTGTAAGCATATTTTAGCATATTTTAGCCTATTTTAGCATATTTTTAGCACAATTAGCATATTTAAGCATAATTTAGCGTATTTTAGCGCAATTTAGGGTAATTAGCATATTTTAGCATATTTTAGCCTATTTTAGCATATTTACATGTATTTTAGCTTATTTTAGCATTATGTAGCATGTTTTAACTTTTTGTAGCATATTTTAGCGCAATTAGCATATTTTCACTTTTTTTGCATATTTTAGCGCAATTAGCATATTTTCGCGTATTTTAGCATATTTTAGTGTAATATAGCGCAATTAGCATATTTTAGTATAATATAGCGTAATTAGCATATTTTAGTGTAATATAGCGTAATTAGCATATTTTAGCAATTTAGCTTAATTAGCATGTGTTTAGGGTTTATGGTTTACTTAGCGTAATTATAGTATAATTTAATTTTTCAAATTAGGGTTTAGGATTTACTTAGCGTAAGTTTACATAATTTTATCTTTGAAATTAGAATGGCTAGAGGACGGCATACGACTCGGCCAGTACCAGCTGCTGCCAATGTTATTAAATGCGGTTTTCATGCGGTATGCGGAAGGCCACTGCATAGCGCATATGCGGTATACGGCTGCATATGCGGATTTTTATGCGGACTTATATATGCAGATTATTTCATTAGATATTAAATATAAGACCCTCAATTAAATATTTAATATTTAATATGTTTTAATCTGATCAATTATTTAATATAGACACACCAAATCCAGGTCTAACATTTCATTAAATATGCCACAGAAAATCTGAACACAGTTTAAAGATAAGTTTGAAAGTTCATAAATCTTAAGGGCCCAAAATTCTTTTTAATGGCCCAAAATACACACGCAGCGGGAATATAGGCTAGCTTGGTGCCTTGGTTCGCGTGAAGGAAAAGTAAATTTAAACCGCGTGAAGGATATAGAGGCTAGCTTGGTTCGCGTGAAGTCCGGTATACAATCTTTAGTCCCAACATTCTAAAACAAAAAATAAAGAGCTCCAAAGAGCTTATATAAGAAGGTCGAAACAACTTGAAATTCACTCAACTGGCTTAGTCCGGATGAGGGCTGGGAATTGGATTTCGGTTAGTGCTGAACATCCAATTCACAATTTAACTAATATATTTATTTGAATCCGAATTAATTTGGAATTGTTTTTTTTAATAAATAAAAAATTTAAATAGCAGTCATATGCGGTCATATGCGGGTCATATGCGGCTAATATGCAGTTATATGCGGCCGCCGCATATTCAAATTCGCATATATCATATTCAAATTCGCATATATAGGACTACATAAGGTTTTTCATGCGGAATCTCACTGCATACGCATATGCGGCCGCATGAACCGCATTTTATAACACTGCCTGCTGCTGATGAGCTGATCGCTCCTGATAGCACGTACCATTTCAGTCATCTCCTATGGATGCCCCACAGCAATCATCGAGTCTCACTGGCTTCTTGTGAGGTACGTTACTTTTTTTTAGTTCTTTTTTAAAGTTTGAATTTTGTTGAGTTTAAATTTTGTTGTGTTAACACTATCTATATATACTTTGGATTACTTTTTTCAATACATGACAGTGCTTTTAGATGTCAAGTTGCGGTGCGTTCGAATGCGGTACTACGAGGCGATGGACCCGTATCTCATCAATCTGAGGCTGTACAGTATTGTTTCCATAGTGCAGAGTGGGAGTGGCATCATCAATGCATCTCTCATTGTAGGACTAGTAGAGCGATAACGTCTAGAGACGCACACGTTCCACTTACCATTTGGAGAGATAATGGTGACACTTCAGGATGTGAGTACCCTATGGGATTTGCCTATCAGGGGCTTACCCGTTGGTGGCGTATCTGACAGCAGTTATTTTGTTGAGCACATCGATCAGTTGTTGGGAGCTGATCCGGACGAGGCACGGGCTAGTCATGGGACGTCTAAGTTTCATATGCAGATGACCAGGATGCGACGGCACTTCAGCGCCGGTTTGACTGAAGAGTCCACTGCTGAGGATATTCAAAGGTAATACCTATAAACTCTTTTTATTACATTTATTATCTACTTTATATTATTTCGAAAAGCATTTTATTATCTACTTTGTATTACAGATATACACGGGGCTTTGTGGTGGACCTCTTTGGTTTTGTCATGTTTGCTGATTCTAGTGGTGATGCTGTTTCGATGATATATCTCCCGCTGCTGGCAGACCTCGACACCCCGTCGAGCTACAACTGGGGTGGGGCTGTCCTAGCCTATCTGTACTATAACATGTGCCATGGTTGTAAGGTAAGTCTCTATCTCTTTTCTTATTTAATTATTTTCTCAACCAATCTAAATACCCTGACCACTAATATTCTTGAAAATGCAGAAGGAGGCGAAGCAAATGTATGGGCCGGTACTTTTGCTACAGTATTGGTCGTGGTCATGGCAACCGGTGGGTCAGCCTATCCCGAATGAGCCACCGACGTGAGGATAGCCCGATCAGTTCAGATGCCCGGCATACGGTAAAAAATGACATGATACTCATCACTACAGGGATCAGGATCACGGTGGTACCTTGGGTATCAGGTCGGTCCGATGACAACTGAAGAGTTTAGCTGTAGAGCAGATTGTCTGGACTCCATACGATAAGCTCTACAAGAGTCAGAGGTTGCCGGGATTTGTCTGGAGCAGGAGAGATGGTAGTACAGAGGTCCGCTAGTCTGCTTTCGGATAGTGGTGGGTACTCCGTCAGTTTGGAGACTAACGTGTTCCTTACAATACTAGCCACGGTTCATCTGGAGGTAGAGACTGGAGTGAGCATTATGGGGAGTATTACGCTAGGACAGCGGCTTCGAGAGATGTCGATATGTGGCAGATGTCAGATGATTTTACGCAGTCCCCGGGACATCTCCTATTGAGATATGAGTCTTGGTACTTGCGGGTCTGCATGACATCGTGTATTTACGGGCGATTATGGTAGCTTCCTACGCCAGAAGATCCAAGAAGACCCAGAGGGTTACACCCCTAACGGTCGCAAATGGGCTCGCGCGGTAATGCATCTAAAACAACCCATTTTTTTTACTAATTGATTAGTTCATAAATTTTTTATCTAACAAATTATTTTTTGGCAACTTTTAGTGGCGCTTAAAGGTTGCGCGCATGGGATAAAAATGCTGGGAAAAAGGGGCTGGAGAGCTTTTGGGTGTTTTTTTATTGAAGAGCCATGCCAATTTTGTTGAGGATGCTGGGCACGGAGGAATCTCATTGACATGCTGCGAAATGCCGGAGAGAACATTGACTGGAATAGGGTAGATCCGGCCAAGCCTGGCGCACCCCTCGTTAGAGGTAGTAAGTTGCCATCTCTCCTTGAGAGCAACCAGAGTGGGACTACCATCATTGGGTATTGTCCATGACTGGCTGGCATGCATTATATGACGCGCAGGGACGTCCAGTTCACCCTCCAGTAAGTCATATTTCTTTAGCTGTCAAGTTAGTGCAAATTTCTTCCTTCAGAGCAAATTTACTTATTTATTTGTATGATTACAGGGTCCGGTCTACATGCCGCCACCGCCAGCAGCAGGAGCCTCCGGAGTTCTTTCTTATGGAGAATGAGGGGTCATCTTTCAGTCATGATGACTTTGAGTTCGGGGACCCTCCGGAGTTTGAGCCTCCGAGACCACAATATGATACAGAGCTAGGGTTTAGGGTTTAGATTTTATGTTATATGAGAATATGTGGTGTGTATTTTATGTTTAGTCCAGAGGATCTAGGGTTTAGGGTTTATGTTTAAACCCTAAATCCTAAACCATAAACCCTAAACTCCAAACTCTAAACCCTACAATAACATAAAATACACACCACATATTCTTATGTAGCAAACACTATGACTTAGGAGTAGTGGAACTTTCTCCCGTTGTCTTCGAAGACCTGCAGCAGCACGCAACACACCCCCACGTTTGGAAACAATAATCGTTTACCAGATTAGCATTCTTGTTGATACATTTGGGGTGAACTCTTACGCCATAGAGATGACAAAAGAATAGCCAGGTGATACAATAGCCATTCAGGTGGAGGGTCAATATCGCAGAAGTTCTCGTAAAAAATGCTTCTAATAGTCGGATAATCCGTGGTAATATATTCTTCAACATCTTTGGGTGGAAACCCTAATAAGTGTCTCTTCAAACGGGCTTCACTCGTCCAAAAATTATTGGCGAGGGATATGCGAGTATTGCATGCGGTTTCACTTCCTCCTTTTCGAAGTTCTGCCATGGTAAGATCTATGGTTTGAAATGAAAGTTATGGATTAGACAATTTATATTAATTCTAAACAATTTTTAAAATAAATAAATAAATAAAAATAATAAAAAAGAAAAAAATAATAAATTTACAGAAAAATCGCCTCAAATATCGCCCTTTTCGTCTCAGAAATCGCCTTCTCTTCTCTCTCTCTCTCTCTCTCTCTGTTCGGTGGGTTTGAGTGAGTTGTGAGAGGTAGGAGAGAGAAAGATGAGTATTTATCAGGTCTGAAACAGCAAAAAAAAAAAGAGTCCCAACTGGCCATTGAGAATAAAATTGAAAACCAGTTATTAAATAACTGGTTTGAACATTTTTAAAAATACCCGACTATTTTATAATTAACTTTGGATATTAATAAAAATGGCGGCTGACTGACTGGTTCATTTTTTTAGCGTCTAATGATCAAATATCTTCGTCAATTAATTGTAGTCGTTCCTCAGAAAAAAAAAAATTAAACACTGTAGATCCATTGGCAAACTACTAAACTGTACAGTCTGTACTTCTTTTTTATCAAGTCTGTACTGGAAACCTGGACAAGTATTCTCTCCAATGCTATAAAAGATTTCTTTACTTTACGATTTGAAATTAATTCTCAGCTACTTTAAGATTCGAACTAGTACAGGGGCAGTATTATTGGGCTTTGAGATTCATGCCAAGTTAAAAAGAACGTTCCAGATCAAGTAGTTGTAAAAGATTTTCTATTACGATGCTGGAGAGGATCTGAATTCCTGGAAACCTAACCTGTACAGTGGCGTGGGGGTAATAACTGTGTCGGTATTGACCTTTTGTGTTGGGGTAAAATTGAGATGATTTTTATCTCGATTCGGCCACCATTTAAACATGCATCGCTTCACGAAGTACCGATTATGATTTATGAAATTTACATATGATTAACGCTTAGTAGAACTATGGATTGGCATTTATGAGCGATATAATTACTAATTGTGGACAATGTGATACGCTATTATTAATAACGAGCCAGAGGAACATTGCTGTTTGATTTTAGGAAGCTGATATGAGTACTCGCACTTCAGCATCCGCATTGTACTCGCATCTTAACTGTTATATTTCTAACAATCTGTAAGAAATTTTGCAAATCTAAAACCACAAACATCTTCTACGTAATTTTCTTTTTCAAATGAGATCCATGATGACGTACTTTCGGACTTGTCGTCACGCAAGTATTTATACCTATATTTGCAAGTATTTTTTTACATATGACACTGGATTACATCTGAAAGTATTAATATCAAGTATTGTAAGTATTTATACATATAAAGTCAATTATTTTTGTTAGAGAAATGTTGACGCGGAGACTATTAGAATATGTTGATGGAGGATACGGGGTCTCTACTACTTCATTAAAGAAATGTTGACGCGGGAACGATTAGGGGTTGAAAAAGGGGATGATCATATCAAGCTAAGCATGCAAGTATTTATATCTTATTTTGCAAGTATTAATATTTTATATACCAAGTATTTATACTATGAAGGTTGACGTGAGACGAGTGTGGAGATTGGAAAATGGGTTCATATAATTAGTGGGGACCATAGTACAACCTTCTTCTAATTAGTGGGAACCGTAGTACAACTTTCCTCTATTGTTGCTGCAGGTACGATGCGAGTATTGGAGTGGGAGAATTGAAATAATTATTCTCGATTTTATTAGTTCAAATGTCTTTATTTCTTTTGTGTTTTTATTATGTCTTTATTTTTTTTATTTTTTTTCTAATAACAAATTTTTTAAAATTTATATGTCAAAAATAAAACCATTAGATGCTATCTATATTGCTTTCTCCATATGCACATAAAAAATTATTACTTTTTGATTTTTTTTTTTATGAGAATCAATAAGTTGAAATATCAACGTTAAAAAATTATCCACATAAGTAATTTTTTGCAAACTCTTAATAATAATTAAAACATTGAAATGTCATAATTTTTTACATATGCATAGTGAAATGATGTACAACATATCTAATGGTATTATTTTGATATTTAAGGTTTAAATTTCGAGTTATTAAATTAAATTTTAAAAATAGAGCCACGATGGAGATACAAAAATTATGACATTTGAACTCTCATCTTTTATTGGTACGCATGTTTAATTAAATTTGAGCCACGTGAAATTAAGCAGCCAAATGAAAACTCTTTATTAACTATTTGAGTGTGGTTCCTGGTTACAATACTGTGCATAGCAATCCGTATTATAAACTCATATCTTTGTTGTCAAAAGTTATAACATTCGATATAATTTCTATTTAAAAATATACTTAAAGATCAAATTTCTAAAAAAATTTATCGAAGTACTAAAGATTTTTTATATGAAAGTTTTAAAGATTTTGGACCATCCGAAATTTCAAATATATAGTGATTTTCTATCTATTTAAAAATTATAAAATTTGATCTCCCGGTACATTTTTATATAAAGATCTTGTTAAGTGGTTTGATTCAACTGTTTGAACTTTACAAAAAATATCGATCCATTAATGCATATTGATCTGCGCTTACGCATAACACTGTAGCCACACTCAAACTATTTATTTGGCGATTAACCCAAGTTAAAACAATCTTATACTTATTTAAAAAAAAAAATCTTATACTTTTCCTTTCGAATATATGTCGGTTGCCAGAGTTGTAATGTTTTAAGAGTGAAGATTTATTAATAATGGGTTATAATTTAATGATTTTAATAATTGTCAAAAGTAACTTAATATGTGAAGCACAATGTAATTTATCTCATACACATCATATATATATATATATATATATATATATATATATATATATATATATATATATATATAGGACAGTGCTACGCGTATATAAGGGCCTTCCGTGCTACGGCTCACTTTTTGAGTTTTCAAAATTCTAACGGTCGATCCGAACCGTTCAACATGATCTCCATATGAATATGTACTTGCAAACCAAATTTTACATTTTTTAGAATTTTTTTACTATTTATTAAGCAACTTTGAAAAAACACTAATTTGTACACAACAGTAAACTTTTCTGGACCATTGGATCAGCGATTTTCAAAGTGGCTTAATAAATAGTAAAAAAATTCTAAAAAATGTAAAATTTGGTTTGCAAGTACATATTCATATGGAGATCATGTTGAACGGTTCAGATTGACCGTTAGAATTTTGAAAACTCAAAAAGTGAACCGTAGCACGGAGGGGCCCTTATATACGTGTAGTATATTAGCCATATTCTATATATATATATATATATATATATAACATTATAAATTATTCTGTTAATTTCACCATTTATGAAATAATATAAAAGTTACAGCCATCAATATTTAATATCTAGTTAATAGTATATGATAAGATATCAGATAATATTTTAATTATATAAAGAAATCATATACCGAAAAGTAAAAAACAATCCAATCTGTAAATAAATAAATATGTCGATATATTGCACATGTCAGTACGTCGCTTTCAGCTCCCATATTAATATAAGGCAAATTCTTCTATGCACCTAAGGACCTATTTGTAAAATGAACATATTTTCATTTTCAAAGTTCAAACAGTCGATCCGACCGTTCAACATTATCTCCATATTAAAATGTACTTGGAGGTCAAATTTTACATTTTTTTGAAGTTTTTTACTATTTATTAAGATGGGTACAAATTCAATGGTCTGAATTTGACTAGTTTTGTGAAATACTTAATAAATAGTAAAAAAATTCAAAAAAATGTAAAATTTGACCTCCAAGTACATTTTAATATGGAGATAATGTTGAACGGTCGGATCGACTGTTTGAACTTTGAAAATGAAAATATGTTCATTTTACAAATAGGTCCTTAGGTGCATAGAAGCATCCCTCTTAATATAATTGCAGATATTGTAATATCAGAACCCTATTTTAAAATTTGATGTAACACCCTGTCTTGCCCTCTCTATAATGATTTAACATATATCCAATTTGACTACTATCTGATTCATCATTTACAAACTAAACAACTCCTCTCTATACATTACTCTTTATAATCTCTCTGTCCTCCACCAATCCAGCACAAGCACTAAACCATGGAGGAGATTAAAATCCAACGGCTGCCATTGCTGGTTCTCTTCTTCTCCGTGCTCTGTTTCGAGCCCACATCAGGGAGAACATTATCGGTGGACCCGGTCTACTCCAGCCTTGACCAGGTCAACACGCGAAGGCCGTTGATTGGGCTGGTGATGTCGTACATTACAGAGGCCGAGGCCGTTGGATCGTCCGGTGAGTTCGTGCCCAGCTCCAAGATCCCCTTCGTCGACCTCTATGGTATGGATAGTTAAATCTTAAATCTTCGCCGTTCGTTCTTTTTTCTCTGTTCGATTTCGCCTGAACCACGTGTGTTTATTTAACGATGATAAGGAGACTTTACTGATCTGTCCTTGCAACTCCACTAATTTACAGAAGATCCAAGTGGGTCCCACATCCTATAATAAATATAGCTAAGGTTAAAGCCTAAGGCCTTTGGAAAACTTTCTTTACTAGTCTACTCACATGAGTAGATATATAATAGGCTTTACCGGGCCAGGTCCAGTTATTTTAATCAAGGCCATCGGTTTAACTTTTTCTGCAGTTACCCCTTAATTTTCACCTTTTTACCATTTATTAAGGGCGAAGATTCCACATTGGGAGCATCCGCAATGTTAGTGTTGTCTATGTTCTGACCGGTCAACGAAGGGTAAGGAAATTTATTTATTTTCTTTCCATTACATCAGTCTTGTTGTTGTTCTTATTCAACCATGACAAATATATATACAAGACAGTTCTGACTTCTGACTTTAAAAATACATTATTTTTTTGTTTTAGCTCAATGCCGGAATCACTGTGCAAATCCTGTTGGACCGTTTTAAGGTTGACGGGATTGTGCATTATGGAACAGCAGGAAGTGCCAACAACTCGATGTCATTTGGTGATGTCAGTGCTCCCAAGTACGTCGCTTTCACCGGATCCTGGACATGGACGGTACTTCATTTCCTCCTGCTCAAACTGTTCATTTATTAGTAACCAAATTATGAACATTATAACCACTGAAGAAAAGGTTGGAATCGTAGTTTCTGAAGCAGGTGTTGACAAGTTTGTTGCATGGGTGAAAACAGAAATTTAATTCTGATCTAAAGAATGACGATTCATCAAGTGTACTGACATTTGGGGAGTACAACGTACCTAATGGAGGCGAGAATTTGTTATCGGGAGTCAAATTTAAGACGGAGGAATTCTATGCAGTTGGTAAGTCTATGGAGGAAGTCTTCTGGCTTGAGATAAACAGCAATTGGCTCCAAATTGCACAAAATCTCAAAGTAAGACAAACCTTTTTTTCTAAAAAAAAAAAAGTACTGAAACCTATTAGTCCGAAGCTTATAGTAACTTGATAAAATGGGTTGTGTCAACCCTTTTTGTAGGCTTTTTATTTTTTGATCTCTTTGTATGTAGCCTTTCAGGTCTATGATCTAGGTACCTGACTGGTTTCATTGGTAAATTAAGCAATAATTGTACGAATTATATGTTTCAAATGAATTTAGTGTTATCACAGGTTAAACTGGAGAGATGCTCAAATGAGAGCTACTGCTTGCCGACAACTCCAAAATTAGTCACTGGACTAAGAGCATCAACAGCTGACATCTTCTGTGATAATGCCGCATACAGGCAATTTCTCTTTGAGAAATTTGGTGTTTCAACCGTGGATGAGGAGAGTTCGGCTATAGTCATGGTAATTTGATTTTTCAAGCCTTTTCCAAATTTATATTCTTTGTATGTTTTGTTTTACTTATTTACAGAACAGAGAATTGGCAAAGCTACATTCATTTTCATTTCAAAGGGCTGTATTGCGAGAGATATATTATATAACCAATTAAAGAAAATAACTTGTTTACATCACTGATATCGTGCATTTCTATTTTGGTTACACAGACAGCCATGTCGCCGGGTGTGCCAGTGATAGTTTTCAGGGGAGTTTCCGATTTGGCTGGAGGAGAAGCAACATGGTCATCAACAAGTCTAATGGATTTAGCTTCCATTAATGCTCTCAAAGCAGCGATAGAATTTATAGGTGTACTTGGCAAACAAAAATCCTTAGTTTATACCTGAGGTGATCGAGTTACTGATGCTAGAATCACAATTAAATTGAGAATAAGAGGGTTTGATCTTTTCTAGATTTCATTACTATTGATTTATTTCTTTTCTTTTTCTTTATGTTTCTGGGTTAATTATTTTTGATGTAATTGTACGAGTTTTGCAAGATAACATGTTGTCTTGTACCAACAACAAAGTTGCTAGGGAATAATCATATTTATTTGTTCTTTAGACTTAAATCTGACTATGCATTGTTAACTAGTTTAGAATGGTGAATTAGTTTATTAACAGTTTTGTTTTAAATTGAATTTCACTATTTTTATTTAGGGAACGCCTGGTTATCTCCCAAGCCAAATTCCCCAAAATGTCCCCATACATTAACTACTATGGGAGACTAAAAAACAATCTATCAAGTGTTCATACCTAAGATACCAAGTATTTTTAAAAAAATTGGACGTATCAACTTTCTTTTATCTCTCTCATCACACATACATCATTTACACATTTTGAGAGGTGGGTTTTTTCCTCCGTTCAATCTCGCTCATATTTCTGGCAATCTATAAGAAATTTTACGAATCTAAATCCACGAACGTTCTACCCAAGTTTTTTTTTAAATGATATCTATGATGAAGTACTTTCAGGTTCTCCTCGCGCAAGTATTCATACCTCGTTGGACAAGTATTCATACCTCGTCGTCCAAGTATACCTTGTCGTGAAAGTATACCTTGTCAAGCAAGTATTCATACCTCTTCGTGACAGTATTCATAACTCGTCGAGAAAATATTCATACCTCGTGAAAATATTCATACCTCGGCGAACAAGTATTCATACCCCGTCGCGCAAGTATTTATATACTTCATGTGCCAAGTGTTTTTACCTAACAGATTCTATCAAAATTTATTTTGTTTCCATATGGCACTAGATGACGTCTAAAAGTATTAATATCAAGTATTGCCAGTATTTATACCTCGTCATGCAAGTGTAAATAGTTCATATGTCAAGTGTTTGTACCTAACAGATTCTATGAAATTTTAATTTTTTTTTATATGGCACTAGATGACGTCTGAAAGTATTAATATTAAATAGTGCAAGTATTTATATCTCATCATGTAAATGTAAATATTTCATATGTCAAATATTTGTACCTAACAAATTCTATCAAATTTTGATTATTTTATTTCATGTAGCACTGGATAACGTCTGAAAGTATTAATATAAAAAATTGCAAGTATTTATATCTCGTCATACAAGTGTAAATAGTACATATGTTGAGCAAGTATATATCTCGTCGTGCAAGTATTCATATCTCGTCGAGCAAATATTCGTACCTCATAATGCAAGTGTAAATAGTTCATGTGTCAAGTGTTTGTACTTAACATATTCTATGATTTTTTTTTTCCATATGGCACTGAATGATGTCTAAAAATATTATTATCAAGTGTTTGTACTTGACAAATTTTATAAAATTTTCATTTTTTTTACATAAGACCCTGGTTGGCGCCTAAAACATATTAATATCAAATATTGTAAGTATTCATATCTCATCAAGTAAGTGTAAATAATTTATTTGTTAAGTATTTATACTTAAGCTAGCAAGTCACATTTACAGTAGGCAAAATCACATTTAAAGTAGGCGAAACCGATACATGCTCATGTCAATCAGCATTTTAATATAATAAAAATGTAGTATCAAATGATAATTCATCTTCACTCATGCTACTCTTAAGTACTAACTTAGCGACTATTTCATGGGTTCCAACTCCAAAGCAATATTGTCGCATTGGCATAACGAGAATTCTGCTAGATCCATACCAATTTCAAAATGATACTAGTACGGACTTACTGTGGTTAGGTTGGAGGTATGGATGAAGCAGAGATGGCCAAGGCCTCACCGGATCAATCATGGCCATTAATCCCAAATCCATGGGTTCGATACATTTTTTTTGTCTAGATTTAAAATAAATTAATTCTCAAATGCTTGAGAAAATTTTAAAATAAATTAATTCTCGAATGCTTTTCATTCATTTAGTAGCTTTTGATTAGCGAACGTGACAGTGTGGATTGGATTTTATTATTAAAGCTTATTGAAAGAGGTTTTTGATGAAGTTTTTTAGGGTCACGTTGAACAAGGTCCATTCTTTACACTGAACTTGATGGATTTTAGCCACAATTATTGGTACACCTAGAGCACAGCCATTCAAAACCAAAGAGGTGAGCCATTGGTTGCTCTTTTCTGGTACCAGCCTCTATTTTATTATAGCTTGGCGTGACTGGGATGTAAGTATGATACATGTAAAAAACTTTCTTGAGAGGGTACAGTTTTGTAAAACGAGAATCATAGAGAACAGGTTTTGAGATTTGGAGAAATCTGATTTAGAGGGAAGATTAGAGAAGTGTTAGAGAGGGCGATTTCGCCATGATTTTAAGTCCTTTTGGGAAGAAGAAATAGGATGAGGGTTTGGGCTAGCAGGGTATATTGTTGTTGTCTAGTTTTAAGCAATACAAATTGGGAGAGACAGTTACAGAGTTGGGGGACAAAACGGGGCATGGGAGGTTGGAAGAAGATATAATTACTCTTTTATTTATTAATCCACAATGAACAGGATTTGGGCCTTCCTTAGCTTTCCCAAAATAAAACTAATAGAGATATTATAACTATTACTAGACTATTGCAGCAGAAGTTTCAAAATGATCCAGTGATATGCTTTATGTTAATTTTTTGCCCGATGACTGAGTATATATTGCCTAATTAAATGAGCCAAGGAGCAGGAATTTCAGCAAATTAAAATATACTGCAATAACTTTATATTTTTTTTGTATAAAATGTGGGAAAAAATAATGAAAGAAGCTAGACATTGCCTCAATTACCAGTAATCACCACAGGAACAAAAACCTCCCCTGAAATGGTAAAACCGCTGCATATCTCTGACAATAATCTGCCGGCCAGTCAACTTGGAGATGAACTTAGTTGCATTATGGCAATCATTACAAACCCTCAAATTTTTTCTAATCTGAATTGTGGTCCCTGGTGCTGTACTTATGAGCCCAAATGCAATAGCCAATTTCTCACTATGACTACTCACCAAGTTCTCTTTCACATCATCTTCCACGTCATCTATTGATTTAGTATCTAGCATGTAACCGATCTTCTTTATTTCATCTATGAGCCGGTCCAACCAGGCATAGATTCGCTTTGCCTGTGGATGAGTCGTGTCGCCCGAATAAAATGTATGGAGCTCATTTCTCAATTCAATTAATGTACGACCCGGTATCTTCAATAAACCCTCTCTCTCCATCATTTTTTGCACTCTTGCTATGTCATCCCACATGGAAGCGTTCGCATGTATATTGGCCAATAGCATATGGTACCCACCATTATCTAGCCCCAGCTCAAATATTTTAGTAGCAACTCACGCAGCCAAGTGTATATCATTGTGTACCTTACATGCACCCAATAGGGCACCATATATGATAATACTAGATTCTATTGGCATATTTTGGATAAAATCCCATGCATCATTTAACTTCCCGACACGACCAAGTAGGTGAACCATCGAGCCATAGTGGCATATCTTTGGTTCAAGCCCAAACTCCTTTTTCATAGAACGGAAGTACTTCCATCCCTCTTCTAACAAACCAGTGTGGCTACACGCCGACAATACTGAAAGATATGTTATATCATTTGGCTTCAAAGAACCTCTCTCATCTTCTCAAATAATTCAATTGCAGACTCACCGAGACCATGGGACCCATACCCGTCAATCATTGCATTCCATGTAGCAACATTCTTGTCTTGGGTCAAGTCAAAGAGCATCCAAGCTAGTATGACACTTCCACATTTTGAATACAAGTCAACAAGGCCGGTCAACACATAGATATTACAGTCAAATCCATGCCTAATACAGTAGCCGTGGATTACCTTTGCTTGTCTTAGGCTTGACAAGTCAGCTAGTGCAGGGATCACGCTAACAATTGTGAAGGTATTAAGCTTCATATTCTTCTCTCTTTGCAAATCTAGAAAGAGAGCAATTGCTTTGTCAGGAGCCCCATTTTGCGTGCAACCCAAAATCATAGCATTCCACGAAACTAGGGTTCTGCGAGGTAAAGTCTCAAACACCTCATATGCAAGATCCACACTCTTGCACCTGCAATACATCCTGATTAAAGCATTCATCACTGATGAATTGGACCCAAATCCAAGCTTCACGAGCAACTTGTGGACCCGTTTCCCCTCATCAAGATTGGCTAGCTCACCACATGCATGGAGAACCCCCATAAAGGTAACCTCATTTGGTGCAATGCCTTCTTCAAGCAACATCTTATATAGCTCCAATGCTTCTTTGAAATTGCCATTTTACACAAAACCATCTATCATTGAATTCCATGAAACCACATTTCTAGTGGGCATTCTATCAAACACAAGACGAGCTTTTCTCACATTGCCACACTTGGCATACATATCCACAAGTGTAGCTGATATATTTACTAGTGAATCGAATCCACAAGCGTTGTTTATGGAGAAATATTTCTTACACCGCAGTGATGAAATAGAGAACTTGACATAAGGGTAATAGCTCACTGTTGATTAAGTTGGTGCCTAATTACCTTTGTAATAGTTGGCAAGCAGCGTCACAATCGCAATGGAGGATTCTACCCAACAGCAATGGAGACTGCACCGCTACTTTTCGAAACGCTGCTATGTAAATTTATTCCTATTGAACCTCCAAATAAGAGGAAATGCAAGATTTACAAATTCAGCCAAAATTAGCAATTTTGGGAGATTTCGTACGTGCAGAGTTGAATAGGAAATGAGCAATGAAATCGGTGGTGGAATGAGGGAGAATCTTACCAGGCGATTGAAGCGGATGCCACAAAAGTTGGAGGCGCAGATCTACCATAAGCTGAGGAGCTATTGCTCTAGGAGGAGAAAGGGAGGCGGAGAAGTAGAAGAGATGAGTAGAGAAACTGGAGCCACTGCCTCCAAAGTAGAAGAGACGGAAGAGAAACAGGGGGGAAAGGAGCCCAACGCGCCAACAGGGAGAAAAGGAAGAGGATTCGAGGGGACTAGTGTTATGAAAAATATCCGGTCTGATTCAAAACCCCTGCTCCACGGGTCTCTCGGTCCACGGGTTCGCACGATTCGGGTTAGGCGGTCCAAATTTATAGGAATAGTTCAAATCCGTGCTAAGGACCATGGTTCAGACCCACACGGGTTTGGTGTGGTCCGGTCCAATTTTTTTTTTATCAATTGTTTAAAAAACGAAAACATCAAAACATCACATATGTCTGAATTTCTAACCAGATTCAAAGTTTAATTTAGAGAAAATTATGGCTACGTGGATTTTTATATTCTTTATATCAAATTAAAGATATGGAAATCTAGTTTTCAGATAACATAATTTCTCTATACAAAAATATTACGAATTTAGTTTTAACGATTAATTGACAGAGGTCACGTTGCTGAAATTCTAGTGAGCAGTCCCAGTTTTTGACCAGATTCAAAGTTCGATTTAGAGAAAATGGTTACATGAATTTTGTTCTTTATATCAAATTAAAAGTATGGAAGTCTAGTTTCCAAAGAACATAATTTCTCTATACAAAAATATTACAGATTTATACAGTTTTAACGATTTATCCGTTGCTGAAATATTTTTTTCTATACAAAAATGGCTACATGGATTTATACAGTATAAATATTACAGATTTATATATTGCTGAAATATTTTTCTCTATCAAATTAAAGATATAGAAATCTAGTTTCCAGAAAACAGATTTATACAAAAATATTACAGATTTATACTATTCATTGTTCATTGCTACAGTAACACTCCATTCAACTTGAATTTTATGGGTTATAATAATAACATGGTTCGCACTGTTTTACTAGTAGATTGAAGCATTTTCAAACAAACTATTTTTACGGCAACAAGCTCCCATCCGAAGAAGGGGAAATTGGGTCCATGTCACCCTAAAATTTCTCTTTTGTTAAATGCCACTCCAAATCACATTTATTAAGAAAATTGCCACAAATACCATATTAATGTATAATTTTAAATTAACAATTTACAGATATAGTGAATTGACCGAAATAGCCTTCATCTTCAAAATTTCTTCTTCTCTTCTAAATCAAATGAAATGGAGTCGCCAGATACATGAGCTCGCCTCCTCTTCTAAACTGAAGTCGCCTACTACCCTAAACCCTCCTCTCCGATCTCCTCTCCGCTCTCCTCTCCGTTCGCCTCCACCTTCTGTCAGATGTCAGAACGAATTTGGATATTACCGGGGTTACTTTTGACTCGGTAAAGAGTATTACCGGGGTTAATTTTGACTCGGTAAAAGGAGTTGTCGCTATTTAGAGAATAACAGGAATC
Source organism: Carex myosuroides (assembly GCA_028015225.1). Taxonomy (NCBI): domain Eukaryota; kingdom Viridiplantae; phylum Streptophyta; class Magnoliopsida; order Poales; family Cyperaceae; genus Carex; species Carex myosuroides. Next base: position 6,388,108 of record CM051484.1, on the reverse strand, counting down.
TGACAAGAGGGTCCCTACTAGAGGTATGGTGGAGACGAAGAGAGGAGACGGGTGAGGGTTTAGACTATTTCTTTTGGATCAGATCGGACCCATTAAGGGTTACTGTGAGGGCATTTTTGGAATATACGAAAATACTACTCAAAATATAACATATTCTATTTATTTTTTATTACAAATGTATAATAATTTGTTAATTGTGGCAATTCTTAATAAATGTGATTTGAAGTGGCATTTAGCAAAAGAGAAATTTTAAGGTGACATTTTTCTAAATTCACCATTTTGAAGTGGCATGGAACCAATTTCCCCGAAGAAGGAACATCTAATAAACCGTTACACAATAGATACCTAAAAGCGTTAATAAATCTGGACTGTCCGATTGAGATCCACACTAATATTAAAGGCCCCCCGTGCATCATAGGCGGATTCTTGATTGGTTCCGATCCTGATCAGCTGACATGCATTAAAGTCAAAAGATTCTCTTTTGAGTTAATGCAGAGGATACGCGTTCGGGCAACCCTTGGGCTATCTGACTTTTAAAAAAAAAAATAGGCTGAATCCCAGACAGACATTTCACATTATATGACTTTTTAAGTTTAAACCTCTAATGGATTTTCTTATCTGGAATCATTGAAGAAAATCTGGTCAATATATTATAAGCCAAATAAACAAAATCACTTATATCAAGTAACCAAGTTACCAATAAATAAAAGAACTATAACAACATCGGGGCTGTTTAAAAAAAAAGGAAAAACTTAAAAAATCATAGCAGCCACTACCCCCTCCCACCTTTACGGACACATGATCACCATCTTTGTTTTCCATATCATGGGAAAGTAAATGATCCACCAATCGACGAATTTGCAGAAGGCGGGCTGATCGAAACCCAAAGTAGAGAGATAGTAATGGCAATAAGCCCCGACCAAACAAAGACAATTGTAGGTGTTCTCCCTCTCCTTCCCATAAGCCCCTTTGCAAAAGGATAAAGATGCGCCAACACCCAAAAGCTGAAGAAGACACCACCGAGTAGCTTGCTCCACTGTGGTATCGTGCTGTATATGGTGCGGCTAAATCCAACTGCTATACCTATTAGGTTAACCATCATGATAACGATTGGTGGGATCATCAAGGATGTCCATTTGACAATGTAAAGATCAGCATACTCATCGTTTTCATCATCACCGCCTGACTTTGAGGTAAGGGTGAATGATATCTCGATACCCGCAATTACTTTGAGAAGGCCTTGGATCACAGCTGCCAAGTGCGCACTGGTACCACCAATCAACCAAAACTGCTCATTGCGCCACCATTCCTCGAGATTGATACCCGACCATTTGATTTCTAGTATGGCAAGCATCATTAGGGTTAAGGTTATGATCAGAAGGTAGGTGAGGAAGGTTACATTTAGTGTTTTTACAATGAATTGACCTGAGAAGAGCGAGAGAGCTGGGAGGAAGCAATAAACTATCAGGAAGATAGAGGTGAATGGGTAGATACCCACATTGAGGTATGCAATTCTTTGCAAAAATTTCATTCTGGTGCTTGCAAGGAGAGCATTATTTCGAGAAAAGAAAATCTCAACAGAACCTGTGGCCCACCTCAGCACCTGATGCAGCCGGTCTGTGAGGTTGATCGGGGCGCTCCCACGGAATGCATCACGCTTAGTCACACAATAAACAGATTTCCACCCCCGATTGTGCATCCTATAACCCGTTACCACATCCTCAGTTACTGATCCATAAATCCACCCAACACGCAGGCCCCATTCGGTCTTATCCTCGTACCAACAAGATATCACGCTGATTGCCTCAGCAACAGTTGCCGCATCAAGAAGATCCCGAGGGATGGTAAGTGCACCAGGGGGGCGGCCGTTTTTAACTGCAGGGTGATCTGCCAATGGCCGGCCTTGATATTCAGCAACTGGAATAGAATCAATCAAGACACTTGAGTTGCCGAATTTCTTGGGGAAGGTCGCTAGGTTCATCTCCTCCTCATCAAAATCTGCCATGCGAAGCGCACGAGTCTCCTCTGATGAGGATACCTTTGATGGGCTCTTCTTCTGTGGGAAGCAGCATCCACAACAGCCAGATCCATGTTCCTTCGAACGAGGCGGGTCAAACCCGTACAGAGCAATCCGACGGAATAAGCATCCGGTACCAACATAAACTGGTCCCATGAGCCCATCTAATGCTCGCATGTTGCCATCAAAAAAGACAGTGTTGTGGTTTGCGTAGCGGTCAGACGGGTCAATACCCTCGAACCGCTGTGGGAACTGCACGTAACAGAGGCGGTCCCCGCCACGATCCATCATGAAGCACATACCTTCGCGAAAGGCCTGGGAGTTGTAAACATAGTGATCGCAGTCCAAGTTGAGGATGAAGGGGCCGTTTGACATGACAGCCGAGGAACGCACAAGGGCATTCATGGCACCCGCCTTCTTGTTGTGGTCATAGCCGGGACGCTTCTCACGAGAGACATACACCAGCATTGGCAGACGAATGTCTACCTCGGTGAAGTCAAGTGAGGTGGGGATTTCCTCATCAGAAATGTTGCCATACAATGGCTCATCACTAGGAGGCTTCAGCATAACCTGAGGATAAATTAAGATCATTTTTTTAGTCAAAAGATTGTCAAGCTTTTAAATGTAGATGATGTAATAATTATGTTCTTCTGATCTAGGTCTAAGAATGTAGAGTTTCTGATGGGGAGAAAAGTATATTGGTTACGCTAGACATATTCTACACAATGATTGAAATGTTTTTTTGACAAATATTTTTTATGCCTAATGGTTGCAATTTTTAATTTTCATAATCAAATTGCAAAAAATTCACACCACTGTAAAAGCTAGCAGGGTCACCTAAGTTAAAATCAACATGGCAGTCAGAACTCGGAAGTATAATGTTTATGCAAGGATATCTAAAGAATCATGAAGCAAGGTAGCTTTATAATTCAAGAACCGAAAGTCAAAATTGCAAAGTCTGTCAAAAGAAATTAATATATACCTGAATGATCCCAGCATGGTCACCACGTGTATGCTCTGGAGCAGAAGTGATCCATGTACCAGGCCAGTGGGTCCCATCTGCCATCCAAGTGGCCTTCGGTATCTTAATAGCCTCAGCTGGTTCATCCCCAAGCGCATTTCTCTGACGCTTCATAGCACTGATCTCTTCACGGGCATGGTAAGCATCCGAACGCCTCCGGATCGAATCAGGTAACCCATTAATGCGCACCTTAAATTCATCATACTCCCTTTTCACACGTCTTCTATCCTTGACAAAATCGGGTCTGACCTTGTTCTTGTATGGGTCTTTCTTCATGTTAAAGTAACTATCCGGATTACGGGGCTCGATGTCATGCTTTCTACAAAAAGGCACCCATAAGTTAGCAAAGCTAGCAGCCTCTGCCATGGCTTCAAATGTCAAGAGGGCCCCACCATCATCAGATACATAGCAAGATAATTTCTCAACAGGATAATCAGCTGCAAGAATAGAGAGAATCGTGTTGGCTGTGACCAAAACAGGTTCCTTATCTGGATCAGCAGTCGACACAAAAATGTCTAGACCGGGTAGGTCAGACTTGCCGGTCGGGTTGGCAGCAGACGGAGTCTCAAATTTTTCTTTGAGGACAGCTAGGTCAGTTGCACGGTTTACGGGGCAAAGTTTTGGAAGCTGGTCAAGGATCCAGGAGAAGGCAAACCATATTTCACACACAACTGACATGCCCCAAAGCCACACTGCATCCTCATTTTTGTGTTGCACACGCCATGCAAGAAATAGCCCCAAAACCACAAATCGGATCAAAACAAGTAGCCTGATCAAAGATAGAAAAACACTTAATCAATCTAGTGGACATCTAAGAAGAAATTATCAAGGACTTAATAGTTTTATTTAAGTTTTAAGAACACAATGTTAGACTTCAAGGTAACCAGAACATATGTGTTTGAGGAATCTCTTCAATCAATATTTTTTAACACCAAACTGCACCAATATACAAAACTAAAGTTAAAATGTCAAAAGCAACTCTAAGTACGAATGCCATACCGGTAAGGGCTCAGAATTGCAGCAGGCACCTTTATTTTGCGGGTGAGTGGCCGCCAGGGCCTACTGTTCAACTCTGCAGGATTCATTCCATCACCCCCTGCACCATCCCCTCCGTTTTCGGCCGGCCAAATCGCATTGCCATATCCATAAGTGCCCTTGGTCTCAAACAACCACTTGTTCTGGTCCCAGTCGCCAGTCTGGCTGCGCCTCATGGATTTCACCAGTGATAGTCTACGTGCCATCTTATTTCCTGCACCAGGTGGCGGCGGCAATGTCATAGTCCCATCATCGGCATCTACATTGCCCATTTCTTCTAGATCCGTCACCCGGTATGGTTCCTTGCAACCGGGGCAGGTACCTCCTGCCTGAAAAACCAATATACAATAATGAAGTAAGACTACTGTAAAAAACATATATACTGTGTACATGCATGAGAGACAGAGAGAGAGTAAAAGAGAGAACATTAAACCTGCAGCCACAAATTCTTGTACACTCTACTATGTGTATCTTGAGTGAACCTTAATAAGTTGAGCTATAGATATCCAGATTAACAACTTATGCATGCGAAAGCTAATTAATTAATAAATCAGGGCATTCTATTTTGAACTTCTATAAAACAGAGGAACTTCCTTGGCCTATAAATATGTCCCCTACCCCCAGCAAGTTATGAGCTGGTAATCATAGAAGCATGCAAAGACTGAGTAAGAGTTAGGTGTAACACATTTTATAGGATAAGACCCGGTAAAAGCTCATGTTTTCAAACACATTAATGAAAACCACCTTCTTTGACCATCTCTATGTGTTCTATGAGAATCATGACCCTTCAATCAATTTATTAATAATTTTAAAACAAATTCAAATACCATATTATTAAAATAAATATTGATGGCATCAATCTGTGAAAAGTATGTAATAAGAGATATTTTTCCATGCATTTGCAACCAGAAACTATCTATATTCTCAACAATACTGGGCAAAACAAAGCACACTACTTAGGTTATGTCAAATTAAATAATTAGTCAGCATTATGCAAAGTCAAATCTCACCTTGACTGCATCATTGAAGCAATCTGCACAAATCTTAAAGCCACACTCACAAGGCAAAATATCCATTCCCCTCTCATCGCTCATGACCTTAGAATTACACCCTTCAACTGCACACGATGACCCTTTTGCCCCTGCCATTTGCGGATGTGCTGTCTCTGACTCGATCACTTTATCCATCAAGTGGGCCCGTGTCATGGTATTGAACCCTCCGGTGAACAATGAGTTGGAGACATACTGTTCTTCAACACGGGCTGAAATGGATGGCTCCATTGTGATCTCCATGCTGGCCATCGGTTGGTTATCAGGCGTGGCCGGGATTTGGACATGGTAATTTACATATTCTTGTGGAGATGAATTTGTATAATCAACAGATCCAAATTCACTGTCTTGATCACCTTGTGAGTAATTAACGTAACGACCGGTGCTGGTACGGCGTATGAACCTCACACCGGGGCCTGACTGGGAATTGTTAAAGGATGAATTGTGAAAGGATCTGTTGTTTGCCATCGTTGGTGCTGGAATTTTCTAGAATCTTCACTTGATCTGTTGAAAGACACAAAAATTAGCTGTAGAAACTTAAAAGGAGGTACATTTAGAAGAAAAAAGCAACGTTTAAACTTTAAATTAAAATAACAAAATAGTGCTTGAAAGGTTTTGGCTGGGGAACTTTCAAACGGTGGTGGCTAGATTAAGAAATCATTTTTTCCCTTTTTAGGAAATAATCAGAAAAAAAAAGTATTCCAGAAAATTGGTTCTAGCAAAACCTTAAATTGAAATCAGGCAAATGCTGCTAGTGGCTAGAGATACCAATGAAAAGTAAATCAACTTGTTTTTAAAAAGTAGAGATCAACCCAGCAGCTTAGAAGCTACAAAGAGTACCAATCTAGGGTTTCATGAGCTAAGAATCTGCCCTTGTTAAACTAAAAACACCGAGGAAAAATGCTTACGAGCAACCTTTCGATAAAAAATCGCCCAACTTTTTTTTTTTGGAAGTAAAAAAAGTTACCAAACTAAGAGCTAAGAAGCAAAAATTCTCACCAATCTAAGGGCCTTACAAGGTGAGAAAAGCTAATCACCAAAGATCTACACTGAGGTCGCTAAAAGTAAAGAACTCAAATCAAAGATCTGGCCCTTTGTGAGCTTGAGGCGAAATTAAATAACAAACAGAGCAACCAAAAGAGCAGAGTGGAGCGTTGCTATCAAAAGGACATAGTTACCATTAGACGACCAATTCTCCAAGCTCTGTGCTTGCCTCGGACAAAACAACTGGAAGAACTTGCGCTTGTGAGAAGGAGTGTTTTAGTTTAGTCGTGTTGTGTGTGGGTTTTAGAGAGACCTGGTCTTTTGAAAGAGAAATGGAGAGAAGGAAGAGTCCAAGAAGGAAGCCTCAAGCCCACATGGAGGAGGTGATTATTTATTATTTAAACACATCATAGAAAAGCGCGTCCAAGGTTCTTTTTCAGATTGCCAAGAAATTAATTCTCTCTCTCACTGACAGCGTGCATTTACATTTTGTACACTGGTTTTTCATTTTTTATTTTTATGTAAAGCAAAATCAGGGACGTCTCCAGTTTTTGGGAGAAAAGGAAATATGCTATGAAACATTATCAAAATAAATGCTAATTTATGCTAGAAATTGTTGCACAGAAATTGCATTAAAGTGGTTCAAATCACATGACTAGCGTGAGAGAATTTATTATCTGTTTCTGCTTGGCATTTCGCAGATAGATACGGGGATTAAGGCAAAAAGGGTCTGTCTATTTTAGTTGATTTATGAAATATTAAATGTTCAGGGTTATCCGAGAAAAATTGATTGCTGCAAACAGTTTTGTACAGCAAACAGCTGCGGCTGACCAATTAAAGAAGGAAAAAAAACAAAATAGGGCACAAAAATCAAATAGGCCGACATTTTTATTAATATCCAAAGTTAATTACAAATTAATAAATATACCCAGAATTTCTTGGTTTTTCGAAAAATGTCCAAACCGGCCAATTCTGGCCGGTTTCCTCTCTCCCAGAAACTACCCAGAATCTGGCCGGTTTCTCCTTTTTTTTTTTTTTAGAGACACTATGAAGAGCAAGATAATGAAATCTAACATTGATAATTCGAATTTTTTGTTTAAATTTTTTGTTAGATTACTTCTTTTGATGTATAATTAACATATTTATACTAAAATACGCTAAATTACTTGAAATTATGTTGAATTACATTAAATTACGCTAAATTACTTGAAATTATGTTGAATTACACTAAATTACATTAAATTACGCTAAATTACACTAATTTCGCTAACTATAATGAAATACGGTAAATTACGCTAAATTAGACCGATTTTGTGCCATCTTTCATAAATCATAAAAAATAGTAAAAAAATTGGTATTCTACAAGTTCATTATATAACTAATTTACTGAGCTACTTAGATTGAATAATAGAAATGAAAATCTTAATCGAAAACTTCAACTCAAGTTTTGAGGCTCTTTCCTTAGTTTTTTGGCAATTCTGAATTTTGAAAATCGGCTTTGTTGGCACTAATGCATGCGTATTTTCGCAAGCTTTCCGAAAAGTGGTCATTTCCTGAAATCGGACACTCAAGCGCCGTTTTATGACCATTTGAAGTTTCGCTGTCGTTTTTCGCCTTCTCAATAAAGATATCATCCATAGTCATATGTAATTTACCGTATTTTAGCTTAATTTAACATATTTTAACGTAATTTAATGTAATATAGTGTAATTCAACATAATTTCAAGTAATTTAGCGTATTTTAGTATAAATATGCTAATTATACATCAAAAGAAGTAATCTAACAAATAATTTAAACAAAAAATTCGAATTTTCAGTGTTAGATTTTATTATCTTGCTCTTCATAGTGCCTCTGAAAAAAAAAAAGGAGAAACCGGCCAGATTCTGGCCGGATTCTGGGAGAGGAGGAAACCAGCCAGAATATGGCCGGCCGTATTGGACATTTTTTGAAAAACCAAGAAATTCTGGATATATTTATTAATTTGTAATTAACTTTGGATATTAATAAAAATGTCGGTCAAATAGGGCACAAAAATCCGGCGTTGTTTACAATTATATCTAGCCGTGTTATAAATTAATCGACTAATTAGTTGTTGGTGATAATCAAATTGTCACATATTTTTCTGACTAATCGGTTTATTAGTTTTTATTATGGCCAATTATTATCAATTATTCCCGATTAATTATTTGACGGTACTATATCTGTCCGACGAGCACATACTATTATTTACAACACTAGATATCTAGTAAGAGTAAATTATTCATTATTTTGCATCTACCTCCCAACAGCTTTTTTGGTCTTCACCTTGGCCAAATGTTAAGTTTATTCTAGTTACCAATTCGAATTCAAAAAAATTATTATAATTTTAACTCTTAATTTAACTCAAATTACATATCAGAAATTCAGAGGGGGGGCAAATAATTTACATGGATGAGTGTCTTAGCCTATAGATCACCATAAAGTTTCAAAATCCAGAGGAGGGTATAACGTAGTTGCCCTCCGGCTCCATTTGGGTTCGCCCTTACTTAAAGCGTTTGCTTGATAATTTAATACAAAAATGTAAATAAAGAAGAGGGAAAAGAAATGATTTTTTATTCATACAAATTAATGAAAAAATGAGAGAGGAAAATAGAAAGAGCATTTTCATTCTTACAGCAATAGAAATGCCAGAACAATGTCAAAGTTTGAATCAAAAACAATGTCTTCGATCCAAATCTTTGATTTTTTTGTAACCAGTTGTTATGATTGTTTGTGGTTTATTTTGTTGTTACTAAGAAAAACAGTCTAATATAGAGAGAGCATTGAGAGAGAAACATTTGCTTTCTACTGTACAATTAAGAGAGAGAGTTTCAAAACCATAGGTTGAGAGAGAAATAAAGACACATAAAATCCTGACAATATGTTACAGAAAAAAAAAAAAAAATTTGGATCGGAGGAACTTTAAATCGGGAACAATGACCCTGACATTTCTATTAGTGTAAGAATGTATATACTCTTTTTATTCTCCTCTCTCGTTTTTTATTAATTTCTATGAATAAAAGATTTTCGAAAAAAAAAAGTGAAAAAGAGATGTATTCACCTTACTCCTGACTTTAAATTCGAAGACAACAAAAAAAGTTAATTAAATAAACAAAGGTAAACAAGATCTCTCTATTTTTTTTTTTCTAAAGTTCGTTCCTTTCAGATATAATAGTAAATTTAATTTTCTTTCTCATTTTTGTCGTCCTTTTTCTTGTTTGTATCTCCTAGTTGAGAGCAGATCCATGAGTCCGAGATAGAGCAAGAGAAAGTCAGGTGCGGGGATAAAATTTTGCTTATGACGAAGCTTTCATGTATGCATGCTAAAGTGGAACATAATGCATTATAAAATTTAAATACTGTGAATAACAAATTGCTGTAGAATATTATGGTTGTCAAGTATAACCAGGGGCAGACCCAAAGTGTTCCAGGGGGCAGCTGTCTCTCCTGAATTTTGAGTTTTAGTTGTGATTTATCGGTTCTGACCGACTTTGCTCTCCTTGAAATTTTTTTTGCTCTCTCTTGACGTGTAATTTGTAATTCGAGTTAAATTTAGGGTTAAAATTGAAATAAATCTGTTGAATTTTGATTTGTAATTAGAATTATAAGTCAGAGAATCAGAAATTACAAGTCAAAGTATTGGAAAGTATAAGTTAAAGTATTATTTTTTATTGATACCCAATTGGTTAATGGATTTAAATCCGATTCGATATTTTTTTGCCCTCTTGACGAAAATCCTGGATCCGCCCCTGAGTATTACAACATATCTTTAAATACGTAATTATGTCATGTACCATTTCATTATTTCGGTTGATTTTTTAAATTTTAATACGACGTTGTGTTATTAAATTAGTTTCAGTATTGTTTATCAATAAAAAAAAATGTTTCAGCGTCACACTCTTTCAAAAATTTGATAATGAATATTTTATTTGAATTAATAAATAATTATAATGCCCTATCTAAGTTCTTACTCTTGTTAGGGATATTGTGCACTTAAAATTAACGAAGAAAATTATAATTATATTTGAATAACTCCAAGTGAGATAACTACTAAATCGTCAGATGCGTGAAATTTAAAATATATAACGTGTTTAATCTCTCCTCGTCTAAAACCAGGGACCAAAATACTAATTATACGCCAAGAATCACATGTGGCCCATTAAAACCGAAATTTTTATTTTTAACATTTTAAATAAATTAATTAATAAAATAACCACCGTTTTTGGTCAATTCCATATTTAACACGGCCGCAGAACACCGGAGCGGACCCATTTGGGGGAGGCCGCAGAATGCCGGCGCGGACCCCCATATGGGGCCGCACTATGCCGGAGCGGACCCTGGTCTTCATATCCCGAAAATGACAGCAACATTTCATTCCACACTCTCACACCTTCTCTCTCCTGAGTTAGCTCTGATCTGTAAGTTTTTTCTCTCTTCTTTTAAATTTTTTATTTTTATTTCAGTAGATTAATAATTTAATTAGAATAATTAATTTAGCAATAATTTAATTAGAATAATTAATTAGAATAATTAATTTAGTTAATTTTTAATTGTAGGTTTCTTCTCTATTGAATTGGAAAAATGGCTCTTATGGTATCCATCTACACTGGTGGGGATGTATTAACAGGTCCTAATGGGGTTTACTACAGTATTGGACCCGTTACTGTGATCCCGGTATTGCCAGGTACGGATTATTTGGGACTTAAATCAAGTATATGTGGGAATTTGGGGTTGGATCAGGGTCAGTATGACCTTAAAATTGATGCCAAAATTAGCATGCCGACTAGTTCGGCACAAACCTGGTTCCAACTATTTCCAATTCAGAATGAGGGAGTCTGGCAGGTATTGTATAACCAAACCATGAGTTTTTCTGGGGGTGCATACAAGATAATTGACCTATATGTGGAGGTTACCAGAGCCCGGCGTTCGAACCCAGTTCAGAGGTTAATCCGGGGTCGTAGTCGGGGTAACTCATCCGGCTCTAGTCCATCCCCTGTCCAAATTGACCAACCATCCAGTAGTCGGGCCCCAGTTCAGAGGGACCGACCCTCCCGTCGGGCCCCATCCCAGACTGACCACCCTTCATCTAGTCGGACCGCTCATTGGGGTCAAACTTGTAATCCGGATGAATCTGATGAAGAAGTGGATCCGGAAATACTAGAGGCAGAGGAAAATTGGGGTCATGTTGATCCTGAGGGTATGAGCGATTATTCTGACCAGGAAGATACCGGGCCTGTGCTCGTACTATCAAGGAAATTCAAGATGGATAGCGGGTTTCAGATAATGGATCGCGGGGTTCAGCACCCGATTCATGCTTTCAACGACACATCAGGGTTTATGGAAGCCAATTCGGGTTTGTTTGGAAGTAGAGCAGATTTTGAGAATGAATTGTCCGAGGGACAAACATATGACTCAAAGGAGGACATGAAGAGCGCAATTGCCAGGTTTCACATCCTTTGCAACAAAGAGTTAATACCTACGCACAGTGACCGCACAAGAATGAGGTTCAAGTGCAAGGACAGTTACTGTGGGTGGTACATACTCGCAAGGGCCACGGGTTATGGAACACAATGGCATGTCTCCAAATGCCCAACACAACATTCATGCCATGCGGATGCGACAAGAACAGATCACGCCCAGTTGTCAACTGCTATGGTTGCCGAGTGTATATCCGCTCACATGAGGAACGATGTCGACTTGAGTATTCAGGCTGTCCGAATTGCTGTTGCTGAAAAGTACAACGGTCAGATACCGGCGTACAACAAACTATGGCGTGGCCGTGAGTTGGCAATAGCCCGTCAATTTGGCAGTTGGGAGGGGTCATACGCTCTTGTAGTTCCATTGTTGGAGGATCAATGTGTTCACCGTCTTTGTGCTACTCACATAGCCGAGAACATGAAGAAGAACGGTTGCAGTGATAAGGCAATCCGTTTTTTAGAATATGTGTGGCTAAGAGGAAGATGAGGAGGTACGAGCAAGGAATGCAAGCAATGGGGCAGGCATGTGACATTGCCCTCAATTGGCTGGACGGGGTGGGTAAATATTTAGATCAAGATGAGAACGAGTGCCCCAAACCATGGAAGATATTCCAAGCACTGGACGGTGGTTACCGTTGGGGCATCATGACTACAAACGGGTCTGAGTCGCTTAATAAGGTCTTCAAGTCCTCTCGTAGGCTACCGGTTGCAGCAATAATTGAAGACACATTTTACAAATGTATGACATGGTTTGCGCAAAGGAGGGCCAAAGCGGAATGGGAAGTCAGTCAAGGTCAGCAATTCTCGTGTCGTGTGCATAAGGTACTTTTATTTGTAGTTATTTCTTCATAATTTTTAATGAAGTTTGTTAAAAAAAATATCTGACTTCTTCATTATTTTTTAATTTTCCGTAGGTGATCAACAAACGGTTCGAGAGGTCCGATAAAATGAAGACGCTGGGGGGGCTTTGGAAACAACAACGAGTTCGAGGTAACCGCCACACAGGAGAGAGTTCACGCTTTCATACCTGACGATTCTGGTCGGTTTACCAAGGCCAATTACAAATACACGGTGATAATCGGGGATGATCACACGGTAACTTGCACGTGCCAGAAGCCTCAATTGGAGAGAATACCGTGCTCTCATGTTCTGTCCGTGTGTCGTCTCCGAGGCATCGACCCTGGCGTATTTGTAAGTCACTATTATCACATGCATACACTGATCAACACATGGAGCGCACAATGGCATGCTTATGGAAATCAGTCGGAATGGCCTCCACACGATGGCCCGGTCCTTGTTCCAGAGAAAAAAAATATTGCTGTGGGCAGAAGACAGCACGACAGAATTCCGATGTGGATGGATGTTCTGCATAATAGGAGAAGAGGACACCAAGCCGGCCGAGATACGCAAGAAAGACAAAACAGAGCTGCTCGGGCTGCACGAGATTGAGAGTTAATGTTGTTTTTCTAATTGTACTTGTAAAACTATTGTTTATTTTCGGTTAATTAGACGTATTTGTAATTTCCGATAACATTCGCATGTTTTATTGTATGCTTTTTTATATGGCCCCTTGTTCTATTTTAATGTTTCTTTTGATCAAACAAACGACGGACAACAATTTCAGATTAAACGACATTTCAAATATAAGTAATTATACACAACTTCACAAAACGTTACATTTTTTATAAAAATTTCCAAAACAAAACCATAATCAAATTCAGAATCAGAAAAAAAAAAAAAAAGACCAGGGTCCGCTCCGGTATAGTGCGGACCCGGGTCCGCTCCGGCATAGTGCGGCCCCATATGGGGGTCCGCTCTGGCATTCTGCGGCCTCCCCCAAATGGGTCCGCTCCGGTGTTCTGCGGCCGTGTTAAATATGGAATTGACCAAAAACGGTGGTTATTTTATTAATTTAATTCTTTAAAATGTTAAAATTAAAAATTTCGGCCATTAAAATCAGTCGACGAACTTGGTTAAGTTTTGCCGCCAGGGTTCAATTAAGGGGTCGCCCTTGGGTGACGCAAAGCATTTCGTTATAGCGTCAAGTTTCTTTATATAGAGAGGCAGAGCAACACCCCTGGCCGAGAGCAGCTTGGGTCCGATGGGTTTCGACACCGTCCGATATGCTTTAAGATTCTGTCGCACGAATTTCAAAGCAGTTGCGAAAGTTGTGAGAGCGAATCTTAAAGCAGATTGGACGGTCATAGAACGCATCGAACTCACTTTGAGTCTGATGGGTATCGGACCCAAATTGACCTACCCTTGGCCTTGCTTTTCGACATAATTACGAAAGTGGATATAACGGGAAAATCGAGACGTGGTCTCCGACAATGAAAGGCAAAAGCAGAAGAGCGAAGCAACGGTCGTCTGAAACTTGAATACTTCTGGCGTACGGGCATTTCCAGAAAAGAACCAAAAAAGTATTCTTCCAGGGACCACTTCGAAGCTATACTGATTGACTATTCTACTTGCCCAAGGGCTTTTCCTCAAAAAAAAAAGACTATTCTACTTGCTGCAATGTTTTTTCTTTAAATTGAAAGGAGGAAACAGTAAAAACTCGGCGAGTACCAGACCGACCTTTTTATTAATATCCAAAGTTAATTACAAATTAATAAATATATCCAGAACCGCTGGGTATTTCGAAAAATGCCCATACTAGTCAGAATCTGACCGGTTTTTTTTTTTAGAGACACTATGAAAAACAAGATAATGAAGTCTAACACTGAAAATTCGAATTTTTTGTTATATTTTTTTTTTGGTGTATAATTAGCATATCAGGACTACTAAATATCACGCATATTTTTTTGGGATCCAATCCTCTATTCGTCCAGAGGCGATCTGAGCCGTTCATTATATAAATCTGAGCCACTCATCAAAAGTCTATCTCAATCTCAGCCATTAATCAGTGATTTCGATTGTATGCATTCCTTTCATGTTATGTAACATGTAGAAATCTAAATTCAGATAAAAACGTACCCGTTTCAATGCCATACATAATCTCAGCGCCACATATTTTTCCACCTTTTTTCTCTTTTTTTTCTTTGTTGCCTTGCGCGGAACGCGCTTTCCTTCTTCCCGATGCAGAGAGGACACGTTTTTCCTTCTCTCCTTCCCCATACGGTCTCTTCGGCAATTCTTCTCCGTCACGCTCTTTCTCTTCTTGGAGAATAAGGAACCGACTCTGGTTCACGCTCTTCTTTCTCACGCTCTCCTTCACGCTCTTTCTCACTCTGGTTTCGCTCCATCGTTATCTCCTCTAAGGAAACACTAACCCTAGCTCAATCGGCACGCGGCCTGACGACGGCGACGCTGCCACCGCTCCCGTACGAGTACGACTCGCTGGAGCCGGTGATCAATGGCGAGATCATGAGGCTCCACCACCAGAATTTCCAAAAAATATGGTTGGCTGTCTCCCTCCTATCCTATCCCCGTCGGTCCCATCCTCCGCCTCCGCTCTACTGCCGCCTCCGAGGCGGAGACGAACCGTGAATAGTTTCAGATGGAATCATACAAGTAATTTTTCACTTCATATGCTTGCATCTATTGTTGGTTTTCTTTCATTTGATTTGATTTGGGAGATTTAGGTGTAGAGGGTTTATTTTCTTACAATAAACTTTGAAATGTAGAAATTTATCGGCCTTGAATCATTTCCGATTTTTCAATTAGGGGTTTGCGCGGCAATCAATTGGAGGGTTCTCTACAGGATCTAGAATCATTTAGCAATGTATGATTTTTACTTGTAAATGTAAAAATGAAAAATAAGATTGCATAAGGTGTTGTTTATCAATTTATTTATGATGCATTTTAGCCTTTTAAAATTCTCTCTTTTTTTGTTGTAGGAAGACAGAACAGATGTTGTTTCTATCGCAACTGATATGGTTGACTCAGTCAAAGGCTGTACCGTTATGGTATACATTACTATCTACTCTACTGTTTTTCCTTTTCTAAATCTGTACTAGGCTTCTTACTTTGTAGCATTACAACATATTAGGGCCATCAACTCAAGACAAGAAACAAAAAAGTCTTATTGTTATAGGTGTAGCAGAAAAGACATTGATCTGGATATAGTCCAAAATATCCAGTACAGTACTTTTTTCAATCAAAATTTTATGTTCTAGATCTGAAATGCAGGCTCAAGTGCATGAAAGTGAACCGGACTTGTTTTTCTCAATCTTCAAGTCATTGATTGTACTTAAGGTTTGTTTAAATCATACATTTGTTTTTTGTATTATCCATAAAATATTACAATTGTCCGTTCCGTAGTTTTGTTAGCTTAGCTCAGTGATTGCATTGATATGTAGGGGGGAGAAGCACAGTGTACAAAAACTCGACTGACAAAGAAAGGCGAAATGCATCTTTATTTAGGATTCAAGGATTAGGTTATGAGAGTGTGCAAGCAATTGAGGTTCACCTTGTAAGTATTACAGTCAGGTCAAATTTTTGTATTAGAATCTTCATTTTCTGTTATTTTTTAATTGAATTGTAGATTTAGATTACATGAAGTACCTTATAATTATGTTCTTTTTTTTTCAAAATACATTTCTTGGTCTATTTGCTCATAACATCAAACATCTATCACAATTTGCAAGTAACTTAAATATCCGACCTTATGGGAAAGGGCATGTTCTGTGAAGTACTGGTAATTTTGCCCCTAACTCGATCATCTCTTTTCCTTTTTAGGCCAACATGAACTCAGATCAGCTGCCGAGAAAATTAAAATATTTGGTTCAGACTTACAATTAGTATTGAAGCAACTTGATTGAAATAGAGTAAAAATTCCATCCATAGTTAAAAGATGGGTACTATGGCATATATGGTGATATGCCAGGTGCAATTACAAAAGGTCCATCTATGTAATTTAGGACTAAACGAGGGCTTCAATACTCATTTTCACTCCTATTCATTTAATGCACAGGTGCCGTGTTCACTAAATTCATCTTGCAACAAGAGGTTCGGATGTATCAGTTTTTTATGCCATAATCTCAAGCTTCAAGTATACTTCATAGTTTAATTTCTTCTTTCTTGCAATAATTTATATTTTTTATAATTTGATCTGGTGCAGATCTGGTATACTTCTTTTTTAGTATACTGCTACATTCATTTTTTTATGCTTGGTTATATACTGCTACAGATCTGTGGTATACTTGATTAAAGGCTCTTCTAATTTCAGCACTTGGATTGAAAATGGATAATGGTAGTAGGCAATGGAAAATAGATATTGATAGGCACTGCTATAGAAACAGGTAATGAGCACTCAATTCTTCAAGCACTGCATTGCAAAATTCAGCACAATTTATAGCAAGACAAATTATGGAGGAATTGAATGGCTGGATTGCAAATTAATCATGTATCAGTAGGCGCTGGTATTCAAGCAGGTAGTGAAAAGTACACTGAAGTCTTCAAGCACTGACTCAAAATGAATGTTGTAATCTTATTCAATTCTTTTTTTCAAAAATCAGTTGAAGGCCACAAATGTCATTTTTATTCAAAGGCGGAGACGAACCGTGAATGGTTTCAGATGGAATCATACAGGTAATTTTTCACTTCATATGCTTGCATCTATTGTTGGTTTTCTTTCATTTGATTTGATTTGGGAGATTTAGGTGTAGAGGGATTGTCCGTACAGGGTTACAGTATGCTCTGCTAAAATTGGATTTGCAAATGGTTGATTTTGCTCTTTTAAGTCTAGGATTGGATTTTTAAATATCATTCTATTATTTTAGATTTCTAGACATTGTCGTTTCCTGAAAAATGCATCTGAAATTGTAAAATTACCTTAATGAATAATTGCACAAATAATGATAATTTAAACCAGTTGTTATATATTGAGCGTATTTGCAGGAGAGTCAATACAGCCCGATTGGGTTTCATTGAGCTGATATGTAACCAAGCCCAAATTAGCTTAATGGAGCCTCAGTTTTGCAAATAATGATAAATTGACGTTGAATGCACAGTTTAGGATAAGATCATTAGAGTTAGTTTTAAAAGGTGTTAGAGTGTGGAATGGTTAACTGACAACCCACAATGATGTCATGATAGTCTAATAAATTTGTTGTTAATAAAACCTTTCCATTTATTAGATTATTTATATTAATGAAAATAATTTTCTTCTTCATAATTTTATAATGCATCATGTTTTTATGCATAGTTCAGGTGGAGTTGATGATTTGATTTTAGCAAAATTTAGAAAATGTTGATTCGAGGGGCATTACATGTACAAGTATAATACACTTAAATTTGGCTTGTTTTTTCTTCTTTTCAGGTATTAAATCATGTACATTGCCATTTCTAAAAATAACACAGAGGTTAGTTCTCTTTATTCTATTATAATTTATTAGTTTTGAATCCTGATTAATTAAAAGAACGTACAATTTAAAAATGAGGTCGCCCAAACAACATCTTAATGGATGTTTGCACATATTTCATATTAGCAAGGTAAATATAACTTTTAATAAAATGACTTTCTTTTCCGATTCTTTCATTCTATAATTCTTTATGGAGTTCAAATTTAATTGCAGCGTATTGTCTGATTATTGGATCTTGTTTCGGATATTTCTGAAAAAAGAAATTACCATTATGTGGAATAAAATGTCGTGTTTATTTTTGACTGGAAGGTTTTCTTAAGTTCCAGTTATTTTAAAAATACTTTTATTTTTGTTCTCATTGTGCTCATAACTAAAGTTTGTCTTTTGAACCTTTTTTTTTATTATTTCAACTTATTTTCTTCTTTGCTTACCAGGATCAATAAAAAGTAGGCAGCAGTCATTCTCTCTTTCATTTGCATCTGTGTTTAATGCTCAACAATCATTTCATTTCGTCAAATTTCAATTTCTGTTTTTTTGGCTAAAAGAAAAAATGAATATGCTTTTAATTGCAAATTGTCTATTACTTCGTTTATATGCATTTGGCATCACGTACTTGATATATTTTTTATTTTTCTATTTCAGTTTATATTTTTTTACATACATTCAAAGCACATTCTTCAAATTCACAAATATTGAATTATGAAAGAAAAATAAATAGAAGAGCTAATTATGACAATCATATGTTTATACTTGTGGTTTTTATCTTATGTCCATACTTGCTTTTCTTTCAGATCTTGAAGCACTATCATGCTATAAGGGCATTGAGATGTCAGGTAAAGAAAAAGTTCTCTTTTATTTTTTTTTATTTTCAAATCGCTCATTTTATAAACATTTGAATTAATTCTGTAAATTTGCTTATGTTAGCTTCAAGAGCTGATCTTTTCAGTCTTCACAATTTATTATTGAGTCAAAATTTTAGCATTGTTACGTAGTTATATATCATTGTAACTTTGATAACTCAATTTGCATTTTTTTGCTCCCTATAGTCAGTTAATATCAGTCAAGAGGCGATAAAATGATCTATAAATATAGTATGGTGCCTTACTTTTCTATTTTCTAAAAAAATGTTTTAATTTATTTTTCCAATGCCCATGTTTCTGAATTATTTAAATTAAAGTGATGATGATAATGCAAATGTATCTTTTGCAAACATGTTTTTGTTTGCAGTATCTTTGCTCTTCTTTGTAGTTCTTTCTTATCTCGGTTTTGTCAACAATAGCAAGGTACAATAATATTTCTTCTGTCAACCGATTTAGGATTTCGGGTTTAGTGGATGTAGCTAAAAAATTGGAATCCGAAGCCATTTCTTTTGTCATCTGATTTAGGATTCAGGGTTAGTGGATTTTGCTTAAAAAAATTGGAATCTAATGCTTATTTTGTTATCTTTTGCATGTTCTGCAACTACAGTTGTTGTTGAAATGTGGGTTTTGTTTTTCTTTTTATTTGTTTTGATTTTTTTTTTTTTTTTGATTTGCAGCTGGAGTTTTACATTTGCATGAGCTGTTTCCTTTTTGGATTGAACATGCTATTTCTGTTTCCTCTGTGCAGTGTTTCAGGTTAGTATGTTATACTTCTTTACATAATATCTTTGGTGTTGGTTTGAATGAGCAATTCGTAGTGCAAATTGATTAATGGCTACGGAAAAATTAGTGACAGCTATTTTATATATCAGTTTTGGATTGTTGGTATCTTAGTAGTCTCTACCAAGCATTTCAAAAAAAAAGTTTTGGTTTGTTGGTTTTTAATATTACATTAGTTACAAAGGGAAAATTTCAGCACTATTAATAGTCCACAAAGTATTTGCCCACAATAATTCTTACTCACTAAAAAGAACAAATTTTCTCATTTTTGCAGAGAAGATAGCAAAGCAAAATAAATAAGGAGTAACTCTGTGATACCAGTAAACAAAACTAACGTGCGACTTCAAGCATGCAACCGAACCACGGCCACGAAGCCAACCAGCACAGCACGCCTAGGGTAAGGGTTTCCTTTCGATATCTCTCTCTCTTTTCTATGCGAAATCACCCCATCTCTCTCTTTTGGGTTCACTGTCTTTTGTACAGTGATGGCCAATTTTAGGGTTTAGGTTTTTATGATTTTGTTTAATGGTTTAGGATTTACGGTTTAGTGGCATTGTCTTTTGTACAGAGATGGCCAATTTTAGAATTTAGAATTTATGATTAGTTTCAAATTTTAGGATTTAGAACCGGCATTTTTATTAATACCCCAAAAAAAAGAAATTATCAAATCTGCCCTCACCCCAAAATTATTATTAAAAATGCCCTAACCGCCCAGCCGCTGGGCGGTCCACTGTTCATGAACAATATTTATTTATTTTATTTTTTTGTAGGGAGACAATATGAATATCAAGATGCTAAATTATAGCGCTAAAAATTCGGATTTTTTTAAATATTTGTTAGATTACTTCTTTTGATGTATAATTAGCATATTTATATTAAAATACGCTAACTTATTTGAAATTATGTTAAATTACGTTGAATTACACTAAATTACGTTAAATTACGCTAATCTAACAAATATTTAGTGTAATTCGGATTTTTTTAAATATTTGTTAGATTACTTCTTTTGATGTATAATAAAAAACCAACAAGAACACCCATACTAATACTGGTACGGAGTCCAAATGTCTCGTACCAGTATGGATGCACCAGCTGAAATCACATTCCTTGGGCATTACTTTTTAAAATGACTAAAACACCTTTTGGGTTTATATAACGTATTTTTTTTTATAATTTGTGAATTGTGAAGGCATTGGATCGGGTGATTGAGGAGGCGAGGAGTCATGGGATAAGGTTGATTTTGAGCTTTGCGAATAATTTGGATGCTTATGGAGGGAAGTCCCAATATGTGAAATGGGCATGGGAAGAAGGGGTTGGTGTGAGCGCTTCCAACGACTCATTCTTCTTTGACCCCTCCATCAAGAGCTATTTCAAGTCATATTTGAAGGTAAAGCAATTTAATTATTTTTGCTTGATTATTTTTTCTTTTTTGTCACATATTTTTATGAATGGTTTTGGGTTTTTGGCAATAAAAGCATTGCAAAACTACCCTCTATGGCTCCAGTATCTACTTTAGATGATGGATAAATGTCTCTGAGGGTGTTCCTCAGGCAATGACTTGTGGGACCCACACAACATTGAACTCCTGAGTCCCACTTCTTAGTATCCTGAAAACACTCTTTGTAAAATCTGCTCACGAAATTACTGTCTATTTTCAACATTATTAATATACATTTAGTCTAATTTTTTTTCAAAATAGATGCCTTCCGATCCATGGCCATGCTACCGGAGAGTAATCAATACATTTGCTCAGAATCAAACCTTGGCGATAGATAAGAGTTAATCACTTATTCATCGCCAAGGTTCAACATTGAGCAAATGTCTCGATTCTACTCCGGTAGCAGAACACAGGTTTCTTTTCTGTTTATTTTTTTTTCTTTTGAAAATCTGTATTATAATACTTGTAGATACCAAACTGATATTTTGGAATTTCAATATTTGTAGACACCAAATGGATGAACTTAAAACTGGTATAGATGGTTTTCTCGCATTAAGGCCTTTGTTTTCTTTCCCAATTTTCTTGTTATTCTAACTTTGGTTGGCTTTTCGAGTTTGTTGGAATGTTGTCGTTGTCACCAGTGACCAATTTTGTGCATGTATTTCCATTTAGTTGCTGGTATGGAATAGGAGTAGAGATATGTACCTCTGTGTACATCATATATTCACCATGAAGCCTGAGAAGGTTACCAATTTTGTGCCTGTATTTCCATTTAGTTTATTTGTTCTTTTATTGGTTTCATCATAAAATGATAAATTCTTTTGTCTTCTCTCCCTTGCAGAGTTTACTCGATTCTATAGTGAGAAGGTTACCAGGCTAGAGGGGTGGCAGTAGAGCTACATATGCTCCTATTAATTGATGCATTTTGATGAACTTTTTGCATGAATTTTTTTGCGAAATGAAATCCATGGGATGCTAAAACTACAGCATGATGCCAGAGATTTACATTTAGATTGTTTGTTAGCATTAATATGTGTTTTTGGGCTTATTATAGAGTGAGGCTACGGTACTATGCATAGCACGGTTGGGTCCGTGCTACGGCTCAATATTTGAGTTTTCAAAATCCTAACGGTCGATCCGAACCATTCAACTTGATTATAAAATGAATATGTACTTGCAAACCAAATTTTACATTTTTTCGAATTTTTTTACTATTTTTTTAGATAGGTAGAAAATCACTTGATCTGAAAATTCTGGACCATCCAAAAACAGTGATTTTCTACCTATCTAAAAATATAGTAAACAAAATCGAAAAAATATAAAATTTGGTTTGCAAGTACATATTTATTTTATAATCATGTTGAATGGTTCGGATCGACCGTTAGGATTATGAAAACTCAAATATTGAGCTGTAGCACGGACCCAATCCGTGCTATGCATAGTACCGTAGCCTCACTCATTATATATGGAGAAACATTTGTGAAGGGAAGGATAAGTTGTTAAAATTGGATTGTCCCATGAATATGATATTATCATTTTTCAGTATACATATATTTTGACATTTTGTCTGCACGCTTCTCAAGGATACTTGTTTGTTTTTCAAATGGATGCTTGAATGCTTGTTTCAAGGGGATATATATGCTATTCGCTCTTTTTCAATATATATATTTTTTTAAGAAAATATCTATGGATCGTGTAATTCTACACCTGCTGCAGAATTGATTAAATACATATCTTGCTAAGGTATGCAGTGCAAGGTTATCAAAATATCTCAGGTATGCAGTGCAAGGTGATTACAATTGTACTTAAAAGGATAATTTGACAGTCGATTTATCTCAATGAGAGGTACTTCCATGGGGAACCACATAACAACTTCCACATAGCAGTGAACATTCAAGATATTGTTCTGTCCAAGGTAATGTTTTAATTTTTAATACAAGATCTCTGCATTGCTTTGTGAACTCATATCGAAATGGAATACTATTGACTGTTTGTTAAGACATTTGTGTAGTCTTTTTGAGTGTTTATGTACTTGATCTTGAAACAACCTGCAACGCACGGGCACTTAACTAGCATAGTTATTATGTGAATAAATATTTGATAACTAAAAATTCTGTTTCCCGTTGCAACGCACGGGCACTTGACTAGTTTATACTAAAATACGCTAAATTATTTCAAATTATGTTGAATTACACTTATATTTTACATTAAATTACGCTAAATTATGTTAAATTACGCTAAAATACGGTAAATTACGGTAAATTACATATGAATATGGATGATATCTTTACTGAGAAGGCGAAAAACAACGACAAAAATTTTAACAGTCATAAAACAGCGCTCGAGTGTCCGATTTCAGCAAATGACCACTTTTCGGAAAGCTTGTGAAAATACGCAAGCGTCAGTGCCCATGATGCCAATTTTCAAAATTCAAAATTGCCAAAAAACAAAGAGAAGAGCCTCAAAACTTGAATTGAAGTTTCCGATTATGATTTTCATTTCTATTATTCAATCTAAGTAGCTCAGTAAATTAGTTATATAATGAAATTGTAGAATACCAATTTTTACTATTTTTGGAATTTTTTTACTATTTTTTATGATTTATGAAAGATGGCACAAAATCGGCCTAATTTAGCGTAATTTTGCGTAGTTTACCGTAATTTATCGTATTTCATTATAATTAGCGAAATTAGTGTAATTTAATGTAATTTAGTGTAATTCAATATAATTTCAAGTAATTTAATGTAATTCAACATAATTTCAAATAATTTAGCGTATTTTAGTACAAATATGCTAATTATACATCAAAAGAAGTAATCTAACAAATAATTTAAACAAAAAATTCGAATTTTCAGTGTTAGATTTCATTATCTTGCTCTTCATAGTGTCTAAAAAAAAGAGGGGGGAAGAAACCGGCTAGATTCTGGCCGGTTTCTGGGAGAGGAGGAAACCGGCCAGATTCTGACTGATATGGACATTTTTCGAAATACCCAGCGTTTCTGGGTATATTTATTAATTTGTAATTAACTTTGGATATTAATAAAAATGTCGGGTACCAGAAGTCCATAGTTTGATTATTCATTTTCTTTTTTAACAATAAATAATATTTTTATTTTTGACATGTGATCTATGCGGCTTTTGAAGGCCCGAATTTGAGAAATTATACTAATTTTCGTTCATCTAAAGTTGGGCACTTTTACTGTACGCTTTGCTACACTTCATCGTATGCGGTAATAGCATCTGAATTATTTACCGCATCAGAAGGCGGCAACCATTACAAAATTTAAATAATGACTATGGAGTTTGGAGTTGTTAGGCTGCGCGTCCCTTTTGTTGCTTTAGTTGAATAGTCTAATTTTAAAAAACATGTTGCTAAGCTAAATTCATCGAGTGAGTGTTTTATGACATCAACAAGTATAATTGTATACGATTTAAAAAAAAAATAATGTACTTAACGATTCAACGCAAGGAATCCATATCCTGAGGTAACAGGATATTTCTGTTTGGATCACAACCGTCCGATCGGAATCCGAACCAATTCGGTTCGAGGTGAAACGCACAAGACTGCTTTAATAGTGGTGTGGTTTCTAATTGGACAGTTCTGATCTAAACATAAATATTATGTTACCTTAGGTGATACAGATTCCAACGTAAATTATATACAACTTTTGATTCCAACTTGCATTTGAGTCGGCCAGTAGTGCCGCCAAAAATGCATTATAAAGCATGTTCATGTTTACTGCATGAGCGTGCAATGCAGGTCAAAAATTATAGTGATGGATCCAATATAAGTTTACAAAGAGTATATATTTCGTGAACAGAAGTTTCGAATGAAAAACTATTGCGCACCAACCATTATTTTCTTACACATGCACTGTAACATGAGCTAAATGTGCATAGTGGTTATGTATGTTCTAATAATCAAACAACTTGAAGAAAATGAAAAATGAGAATTTTTTCTTCCGAACCCACATTCTATTTTGTTATTGTAACAGTGTTTTTACTACTTGATTGCCCCGTTTGAGAAGTTTGTTGTATTCATAATGGTTGATTTCTAATTATTTTTTTATATAAGCAAAACAATCAATTATCATAGAAAAAATATTTTCCAACTATTTCTTTTCACCAACCACTCCCTCGACAAAGATTGTTTAATTGGATCTGGTATAATTTATTGATTTTATGGTAGCACTGGATTTCCCGACATTTTTATTAATATCCAAAGTTTAATACAAATTATTAATTATGCCCAGAATTCGATTCAATATTGAAAAATGCCCAAGCCGGCTAGAAAATGGCCGGCTTAGGTACCAGAGTAAACCGGCCATTTTCTGGCCGGCTTACTCCATTTTTTTTTTATTATAGAGAGAGACACTATGAAGATCAAAATATTGAAATCTAACTCGGAAAATTTGAAATTTTTGTTTAAATTATTTGCTATATTACTTCTTTTGATGTATAATTAACATATTTATACTAAAATACGATAGATTAATTGAAATTATATTGAATAACACTAAATTATGTTAAATTACGCTAAATTACATTAAATTACGCTAAAATACGGTAAATTACGCTAAATTACAAATGAATAGGGACGATATCTTCACTGAAAAGGCGAAAAACGACGATGAAACTTCAAACGGTCATAAAACGGCACTCGAGTGTCCGATTTCAGCAAATAACCACTTTTCGGAAAGCTTGCGAAAATGCGCATGCGTCCGTGCTAGTTATGTCGGATTTCGAAATTCAAAATCGCCAAAAAACAAAGGGAAGAGCCTCAAAACTTGAGTTGAAGTTTCCGATTAAGATTTTCATTTCTATCATTCAATCCAAGTAGCTCAGTAAATTAGTTACATAATGAACTTGCAGATTACCAATTTTTACTATTTTTGAAATTTTTTTACTATTTTTTATGATTCATGAAAGATGAGCAAAATCAGTCTACTATAGCGTAATTTTGTGTAGTTTAGTGTTTTTTTTACCGTATTTCAGCATAATTAGCGAAGTTATTGTAATTTAACGTAATTTAGTATAATTGAACATAATTTATTGTAATATAGTGTAATTCAACATAATTTCAAGTAATCTAACGTATTTTAGTATAAATATTATACATCAAAAGAAGTAATATAACAAATAATTTAAACAAAAATTTCAAATTTTCAGAGTTAGATTTCAATATTTTGATCTTCATAATCTCTCTCTCTAAAAAAAAAAAATGGAGTAAGCCGGCCATTTTCTGGCCGGTTTGGATATTTTTAGCAAAAGTTTGGGAATATGGACATAATTAATAATTTGTATTAAACTTTGGATATTAATATAAATATCGGCTGGATTTCGATTGATCTAATCTATTTAATTTTAAACAGACGCCATAGAAGGAGAAAACAAATAACCATAATTATGCATCAAATAATAAAAGCAGACGTAAAATGAATTCATTTAGGAAAAATGATATTTTATAAAGAGATCGATGCGACCCTCCGGATATTGATGTATTATGTATATTGTTAATTTTATTTCAAAACAACAACAACAAAAAAGTTGGTAAGTTGGTAGTGTAGCAGATGACAACAGGTTAGGTCCAATCTAGTATGAATCGGACTGACTTTCTTTTAATATAAAAAAATAAACACGTCATTTCCAGACTAATCCGATAAAAAATATTTCATTCATACTCAAATTATTTACGGGTCATACAGTTTTTGAACAGATTAAATCAGATACATCTGTCAATTTGGATTATGTTGATATATTATATGATAAAACATAATTACGACACTACGGTAGTATTTGGCACATTCTCCTTAGAGCTCCTTAGAAGATTAAGGAGTCTTAAGCTTGTAAACACTTGCTCCTTTGCAAAGTTTAAAATCACTTTCTTAAATATTATTTTGACCACTTTCTTAAACTTGCCTCAATTTTTAAGTCAATATTCTACATAATTGAGGCTCCTTAAGAAAGCTAAAGACTCACTTTCTTAAATTTCTCTTGCCAAACACCTCTTTCTTAGCAGAGTTTAAAATTTAAACCTATCCAACTTGCCGAACACTCTCACGAGATAAATTGGGTCAAATCATGAAATTTTGGGCAAGTACCCAACATCGGAATTCATATCACCCAAGGTACCTCAAATTTTAAGTTTAGATCCGGACCATCCAATCTGCTTTGGTAAGAATATTAAAGGGACTTCGCACATGCTACTTCAGATCAGATTGGTCAGAATTTTTATTGGACAGTCTGAGTTCAAATTCAAATTCTGAATTATTTCATAAGAACCCAACTCACAAACAACTGAATTCAATTCATATCACCTAAAGTAACATAATATTTCTGACTAGATCCGAACCAGGGGCGGATCCAGGATTTTCGTCGGGGGGGCAAAAAAATATCGAATCGGGTTTAAATTCATTAACCAATTGGATACTCGACAAAAAACAATGCTTTAACTTATATTTTCGAATGCTTTGACTTGTAATTTCGGATGCTCTGACTTATAATTCTAATTACCAATCAAAATTCAACAGATTTATTTCAATTTTAACCCTAAATTTAACTTAAATTACAAATTAAACGTCCAGAGGGGGGCAAAAAAAATTCCAGGGGAGCAGAGTCGATCGGAACCGATAAATTTCCACTAAAACTCAAAATCCAGGGGGGGCAGCTGCCCCCCCCCCCCCCCCGGAGTACACTGGGTCCGCCCCTGATCCGAACCGTTTGAATAGAATTCGTACAAATATTAAAAAGACCCCATGCATTCTATCTCGCTAGCTCCTCGTTGGAGCATAAATGTTGCATTACCTCAGGGAGGGACATGTACTCCGAACAGCCAGCACTTCGTGAAAAAATAACAAACAAAATTGCGAATTGAGGGGGACAACATGAGAATTTGTGATTTGAGAACGATGATTACTTGATTAGGTGAGGTGCCTGTTGGACCAACGAGTAGATCTCACGCGGGGAGGACTGATGGGCCCAGCACCGATCTGAGTGTGGGCCCCCCTGTAAGAGACAAGCACGTGAGCACATGCGGCGGTGCGTTCATTTCCTGAATTGATTTGCGTGAATCCAGGATGAAAGCATATCATATACAAAAGCGCCTTTGTGGTTTGTTGTTGTACCCTCCGAAAGAAAGAAAAATACCTACTTTCAAAAAGAAAACAGAAATCAGAAGGAGAGAAATTAAAATCTCTGTTTCCTTTAACTGACATAAATTAAAGTTTCGGATTTTCTAACGCAATACATCATATATTTTGAAAATCATTTTGGAATAATAAAATCTATACTTGTTCTCCGATATTTTATGTTCTTGTAATACTATGTAAATGATCTATATTCCTTTAAGAATATGTAATGGAAATCCAGGACAATGCTGACATTATTAGACTCCAAGTCCTTCGAATGGTTTAAGATTCACACATGATTCATATCAAACACACCGGATTTGTTAGACTTTTTGTTATATTTGGAATTTTTGATCTATTTTAGTGCGATTAAAACAACATATTCACATCTATCTTTTACTCGTCAACCTACTGAACTTCCTGACTATCAAATTACTGACTATCAAATTACTGAACTTCCTCCAGACCTCTTGAGCATTCAACATTGAAAAAACAGGTGGTGCGAAGTTTCAACACCACAGACATCACACATCACAATTCAATGATATTCAATGGCGGAATTATGTACTGGTTAGCCACCTCTATGAATTAAAATTAGCATTTTTAAACTTTTTATATTTTATAATATTTATATAAATACTTATACATTTTAGTTCTCTTTATAAAAATAAAATTACATTACAATAACTTGGTCCATCCAATTTCAATTTTGTAGTTCTACTTACTATGATATTGCAAAACTAATCTAATAGCTCGAATTCAGCAAATAATTTGTAAGTCCTTAGATGTTTATTTCTTTCGTGGAAATATTTATAAAAAAAATATTATATTCCAATGTTCAATTTAACTTGTACAATAAACCATTTTTACAAACAATTCCTCACTATCTCAAATAATCATATCAAAATAAATTAACGGCGTAGTTGGCAAAGCCTACGATCAATGGTATTAGGCCGAACTATCGAATATCACACTATGGTCCCTCGAATAAAAATAATCTCCCTTGACATTCAAAATTAAAATAAAAAAAATGCAACACAATAAAACAAATTTCCAAACTCTATGGTCCGAGTGCTATATATTATTTTTATCAGTAAGCAATGTTCAAATGCATGTTTGTACTACGAAAACATTTACTATTTCATTTTAAAAAAATGAGCCCATAGTTCAAGCCAGATATTATAATATCAATCCATGTATTAATAATGCATGCAACTTTCAATTAACTATCTTTTTTTTTTCCTTTGTAATTCGTAGCATGCATAATCTTTATTTCAATTGTACAACTAAATGCTATAATTGAAATTATAGGTGCACATATAATGATTAAACTTGTTATATATATATATATATATATATATATATATATATATATAGAGTAAGGCTACGGTGCTTTGCAAAGTAAACCACCCCGTTTACTTTGGGCTACTTTTTAGATTTTGAAAATCCAAACAACCGATCCGAACCGTTCAACATGTTCTAAACATTGAAATGTGCTTGGAGACCAAATTTTACATTTTTTGGAATTTTTTTACTATTTATTAAGCCACTTTGAAGTTTCTGATCTGGTGGTCCAGAAAATTTTACTGTTTTTTACTGTTTGCTGTCGGATCAGCGATTTTCAAAGTGGCTTAATAAATAGTAAAAAAATTCCAAAAAATGTAAAATTTGGTCTCCAAGCACATTTCAATGTTTAGAACATGTTGAACGGTTCGGATCGGTTGTTTGGATTTTCAAAATCTAAAAAGTAGCCCGAAATAAACGGGGTGGTTTACTTTGCAAAGCACCGTAGCCTTACTCTATATATATATATATATATATATATATATATATATGCGAGTTCCACAAATGAATTACCTCTAATTGTCATGTATAAATTCCCGAGCAAAATTTTAGAAGAAAACAAAGTTACAAACTATTAACTCAATTGATGCCACGTGACAAATTAATCTAATGTCAATCTAAACATGATAATAAATATAGCGGAAGGTTCAAATGATTTCATTTTTTACCTCTATTATGCCTCTATTTTTATAACTACAATAACTCAAAAATTTAAATTTAAATGTCAAATAAAATCGTTAGATATGATCTGTATCATTTTCTCTATGCACACGTAAAAGATCACGACATTTCGATTTTATTTTAATTAGTATCAAGAGTTTGCAAAAATACACAAATGTGAATAAATCATGGACGAAAATTTTTCAACTTATTAATTCATATAAAACCAAATCAAAAAGTGATAATTTGTATATACATGTAGATAAAATAATATTAATCGCTTCTAATGATTTTATTTTGACATATGAATTTGAAAATATTTATTATTAGCAAATTAAAAAGTAAAGACATAAAAAATAGAGGCATTTTAATCCTCCTCGTGTATATATATATATATATATATATCATGATAAATATTAAATCAAATAAATATTATGACGTTGAAAATGACATGGTAATAAATATTA
The DNA here is from genome assembly GCA_028015225.1 of Carex myosuroides. Classification (NCBI taxonomy): domain Eukaryota; kingdom Viridiplantae; phylum Streptophyta; class Magnoliopsida; order Poales; family Cyperaceae; genus Carex; species Carex myosuroides. Next base: position 6,357,525 of record CM051484.1, on the reverse strand, counting down.
AATCAAATAAAAATCATCTTAGAAAAATCCGATTACCTTTTAAATATATCACGATAAACGTGACATGACATTGAAAACGACAAGACAATTAACAACTTGAACAAATCATTTTTATTGATCGGACATTAAATGAAAACTCAACAGATCAATGTAGATTTGGGCTAGCATCATCAAAATACAAATCTTTAAATGTTAAAGAGGAGAGAGTTCAGACGTAAAAATAACTAGATATATATAAAAAAATTATGTACCACGGAAGTTGATGAAAATAATGGTGCCCACTGATATTTCAAGTTTGAAATTTGAGTTCACGGATAAATCCCGATATATAAGCTTCTCTGGTGGATAGTTAAAATGAAGGAAGAGATGTAGATTTGGTCTCAAGGATAGCATGTGAGAATAATAAAAATATTGAGCTGAGGGGGAAACTCCCTATAAATATTTATTTTGTTCTTATTTTGTCTCTTTCTCATATTAACTAATTAAGAATGTGTTCATTTGAAGAGAGATTGATTAGTTTGAAGAGAGATTGTAGTTGGATAATAAGAATGTGTTCATTTGAAGAGAGATTGATTAGTTTCTTCATCTTAAAATAATAGAATAAGCTCAAATAAAAATTAAAAATCAGATTAAAGAAAGAAGAAATTAGAAAGATTGTTTGGTTTTAGTGTAGAAATAAGCATTTTTAAGTTTTGATTGAAAAATTGAATATTTAGAAGCTTTTTACGGGCACGATATTTATTACCCCTATTTAAATTGGAAAAAAGGAAATTTTAGTATTTTAATTAATGGGAAAATAGTTAATTTGGAATGTTTCAATGAGTATATCAACCATTCACCTTTATTTAAAGTCTAATATTGATCTAAAGTGAGTATAAACTTGTGAAATTTGTAATATTTTAGTCAGTAAAAATAGCGGTATTTTGCATCAAAATATAAATATCAATTCTATAAAATTTGATCATAAAGTCTGAGATCGAACTCTAGTTTTTGATACATGTTCTGACGCTCATTAAACAGGTTAAATCTTTTAGCAACTCTTTTTGGCGTTTTTGGATGAGTTTACCCTAGAAGAAATTGCAAAAAAAAAAAAACTTCATTTTTAATATAAATTTACACCTTATTTTGTACATGGTTGTGAAAATTTCGTCATGTTTATGACTGCCTTATGGTAATTTAAAAGATCCAACTCTTTTGAATACAATTCTAGAGACTTTGAGAAAAGGATAACCGATTAAATATATTTAATTTACATTGTTATATAGGTATGAAAGTCTTTTTTGTAAGTGTTATATGTCATAAAAAAAAATTGAGGCTACATTTCCTTTCTCACTTGATATCGCCCCCGCTTATTCTATTGCAAAGCGATTCTAATATTAATTGTATAAATAAATCAGGCAGTATATAAAGTGAAAGAAAATATAACCCTACGAATCTACGACAATCTAACCTCTGAATCTAATAAACATAAAAAAAGAGCTTCTGTGCAAATAGCCTCTAATCTTTCTGGTAAGAATCCTAAAAGAATCTCACAAATAACCCTATAAAAATATTAATTTGACCTTCGCGGCCTGGGGATTATGGGGCGGTCCGATAGGAATATGATCAAATTCAGTCTGATCTACGGACGAAGTCATTCAAATTCTCATCAAGATTCACACGAACAACTTTAAAATTAGTGTAAATTAAGTTTGCGTAAACGGTTTCGACCGGATATTGAACCGTCCCTCACTCTATAATAAATGAAGAAAGATAATGGAGCCCTAGAAAAATTTGTTGACTTTTTTAGTTACCATTCCCTAAAAAAGAATAGACGGAGTTGACATGAATTTAAAAAAATATCAATATTAGATACGCATATATTATCTGTGCATTCTCAAGAGATGGCATGCATATATTATTTGTGCATCCCTAAACTGCATCAAATCTGATTTAATTTTACCAAAAATAATTGTGCAGATAATATTTACGTGCCACCTCTCGTGCAGATGTTATCTATCTATCCGGTAAAAATAAATATTATTCCAAATCCATATTAACTTCGTCTTTCTTTTTAAATGGCAATTAAAAAAATGGGTAAAAATTTGCAACAGATCCTGCAAATTTACAATATTGAAATTATGTTTGAATAGAGGTGGCGGCACCGTAATGTCACAGTAGTGGGCCAGAGACCAACCCCAATTTCAAGTTTTCAACTTACGCGTCGCCTGTTTTCATGTATTGATATCTTATTAAATATTTGAACGGTCCTTAACATTTTTCTGTTACGTGTGGAAACTGAGCATTTACGCTTTTAAGGTTTTTGATGGGATTTTTAATCTTAAAATTAACTTAGCACGGTTTAAATCAGTTACATTAACTATTTTTCAATAAGAGGCTGAATATTTTGCATAGATATTGGAATGGAAAATAGGTGCATTACCTACTAAATATCGGAGTATATATAATTACATTGAAAAAATATTTTTAAAGAGGAGGGTTGAACTTCCATGCTTCATTGTGCCTCGTATACTTTATTTTCATTTTTAAAGTCTAAACAATCGATCCAAACTGATGAACATGATCTTCGTATTAAAATATATTTGGAGATAGTGGCAAAGAGATAATGCTCTCCGTGTGAGAGATCGTATATTCGAAACCCGAAAGAAACAATCATTTATGGATATTAATTAGTTGAGTGGCTTGACCTTCAACTTTTACTCAAAAAAAAAAGTGTTTGGAGACCAAATTTTATATTTTATTAGAATTTTTTTTACCATCTTTAGAATTTAGATAGATACAAAAAAAATCATTGTTTTTAGATTGTTCCAAAACAACAATTTTATACATATTTAAAAAAATAGTAAAATATTTTCAAAAAATATAAAATTTGATCTACAAGCACATTTTAATATTAATATCATGTTAATCAGTTCCAATCAATTATTTAAACTTTAAAATAAAAATAAAACATATAATGCATAATAAAATATAAAAAACATTTGAACCCTTCTCATCTTTAAATATGCTCGGCAAGATATAATTGATAAGATCAAGAAGATTTTGCCGATTTGGAAAGGTAACTCTTATCCTCGGGGAAGACCTTTTTTTATTATTAAATCTGTATTATCTTCGTTGCCCATGTCACCATGTGTTACGGAATTATGTTCAACTAGGTGCGTTGTTGCGGCTCCGCCACAACTGTTTTTTGGTACATATTGATGTACATGGGTGACATTTTATTTCACTTCTTATGCTTACTAATTACACATATTCTCCTCAGAATCAGAAGCGGAATTCGGCAAAATGAAAGTGTAAGCAAGTTCATAGAACCACTAACACAATAGATTCTTCTTAGTGGTTCTCAAGTCAAACATGAACAAAGAGAATATATAACGAATAGTCAACATTTCACAAATCTTATTATTGCGATCTATATAAGGAATTTCATATCGTACCGATCATAACAATTAAGTAAATTCATTTTCAGCACTACAAATAAAAAAACAACTAACAAAAGCAGACCCAACCTAATGACCCAATTCAAGTTGACTTGCAAGTAGATCTAAACCAAAGCAACTCAGTGTGATCTGATAAATATCAGGGGACCATAAAAAGAAGTAATCAAAGCTTTATGAGTAATTTTGAGAGAGAGAAACAAAGCTGTAAGTAGCAAGAGAACACTGGCAGCTTTCGGCAAACTTTAAAAAATAAGCAAGAGATTACAAAAAAGACAAAAATTTGACATTCCTTTATGTCAGCTTTCTGTCAGCCTTCAATTCATCCTCGGCAGTTGGAGTTTCAGGTAAAATTTGATATTCCTGTCTGAAAAAACAATTTGTCAAACAATTGTTGAAATGGGTAAAATCAAATCCATAATGAAAACATCAATGAAAAGAAAATAAGAAAAATTATAATCCTAATTCTTTTAAATTTGTTAGTATAGTATCATGCAAATAAGATGAGGAATAAATTGGAACAACATCTATTCAGTTACATTGCACAATTTGTGAATATTTTTTTTTAGATTGATGTTAACAGATAAGGCAAATGCAGGATTATCTAATAAACAGATAATAGACTGTGACAAATCTATTGTAAGAAATTTTAGTCATACCATTAAGTCAGGCTTCGTTCCTCACCCTCCCAATGCTATCAAAAGGAAATAAAAGCGAAAAAGAGACCAAGTTAGAAGCACATGTTTAAAAAGCAAGAAATATTTCTTAGTCATAGTCACTCGTGTCCTCAAAGAGTATGTCTCCAAGTCCATATGTGCCCCAAGGGAGGATATATGGAAATGCTTGAAATATTAGAGGATTTGTGAAGGTGTCCAGTCATTCTCACCTCCAAACCAATATTGCATAGGTGTGTTGGATGCATCTACAAAGTTGCACATCTTTGCATCACCTCTCTTTATATTTCATTGTTTTTTTTTTTTAATCGCTAATAAAAAGTTTACCTTTAGGTGCATCTGTCTCAAAAAAACGACAACTGAAATTCAGTGTTGGAGCAAATGAATTTTGAATGTAAAACAAACAATTATTTTTTAAAAGATAAAGAAGTATCATTAGCAGTATAGAATTTTTAAACATAAAAGCAACATTTTATGCCCCAAAAGTGCTAATTTTTCTTTTCTTTTTTATTCTAACCTCTGATAAAAAAAGTTTACCTTTAAGGTGCATCTGTCTCAAAATAATAATAATTGAAATTCAGTGTTAAAGAAAATGAATTCCTTGGATGTAAAACCTAAAAATAATTTCTGAAAAATAAAAAAGTATCATCAGTTTTATAGAAATTTAAACATGTAAAGCAAAATTTTATGCCCCAAAAATGCATCAGCACGTATGATCTACTTTTCATCAAGGACCGCAAAGACCCTTCTCAAGTTCCCACTTGTATGGTCCAATGTGAAACAGAAATAGAATGAAAGTTCAAAGTATAGAAATGGCAGCTGATTTGTCCTATCATGCAATCAGTTTATTGCTTTATGCACACCACACTATTACCAGTATTTGTGGTGCAGTACTACCACTGCTCTTTTTAAGAGGTTGGCTGCCTATACTAGATTTTTCAATTTTCAATAGGATCCCGGGATCGATCTGGAGGGTAGTGAGTTTAAGACAATTACATGCTTGTAGCTCTTTTATTTATTGGTAAAAATTTGTTTAGTTAGAAAATCTAATAGATTTGCTAATGTGTTGCACCTTGAATCTTGCCAACAGAGTTTACTTTGAGGTATGGTATCAGAAGAGTTGCATTCAGAGTTTTGGCTACAACAATAGCATCACATATCTGTAAGGAATAAAATAAGAAAAATTTCAATATTTCCTCCTGAAGATGGAGTGAACTGAAATTTTGTTCATTTGAACATGAATACCAATTAGTTACGACTTACGAGTAATGAAATTGAGACAAATAAATCTGAGCGAGAAAGATAATCATACCCCCATTCTTTGTTGGTTCAATCCACCATCAAGGAATACTTGAATGCATCCATTTTGTTGTTTAGGAAATGCTGCATGCACAATTGATAGGAAAAATAAAAAATAAAAAAGGAGAATTTTGCATCCTACAGCTTTTGTTGTTTCTCCTCAACATAAAAGAGGAAAGAGATAATTAAATAAAAGACTCATCAAACTATACACCTGAGGAAATACATGGAACCAAAAGCTTTACTAATGCAATATCAATCACAAACGGACCTTCAATTTTCTTTGTTTTTGCTCAAAGCAGGAGTTTCTTCCTTTCTCTTCAAATCCTGAATAGATAAACATAAACAAATGGTAATTCAATCTAATATAAAATGTACAATAAGAAAATACGAAGTGCATGGGGAAAACAATTAAAAGATTAAATAGATGTAATTCAAACCTCTCTCGGGCCATAGAGAGTTGCAATAACTCTTATACTTTTCCCATCTCAAAAAGAGTGGATCTGCTATTATCATTTGAAGACATCATAAACAATACAAGTATAGAAACTATACTAGAGGGGTGCCTCGCTCTGCTTCGGCAGTGGCTATTTAGATTAAATACCGTTAAGTACATATTCAAGGGGTTTTATATTCCATGATATTCCAGGGTTCTTATTTACAAAGAACAATAGAACACAATATATTTAGTAAGAGATTTGACCCCTTTCTTGTGTTAGGTAATGCGAAATGTTCGGTGGTTGGTTCAATGGAATTATTGTAATTTTGATCTGTACCAGTCTTGATCATTGTTAGCTTTTCGAGCAATGGCTGAAGACAAATCTGCAAATAGTTGAAGAAAATTATAATAGAAAAAAAAAATTAAAAGAGAGAGATAGTTGAAAATCAATCTGCAAATAGTTTATATAATTACATAAATAATATTTGGAGGCCTATAGAAGTACATACATTTTTGTGGTAGAAACCTCAAGAGTGAAATTGGAAATTGTGGCCACTTGCTTCAATGGCAACAGAGACGAGTTGGTTCGCCACATCCTTTTAAAAAAAACACACATTTTTATTGTTTCTTGTTACATCCTGGTACCCGTCAGTCATGACCACCTGAAATTTCTCCTGAGAAAAAAAAATGAAAATTTTCCTTAAATAAATTATGACATGTCATTTTAATGACAAAAGTTACGATTCTAATCAAGAGTTATTCATATAATCGTGTATAAATAGTGCCTAACCAGGTCCTCAGTACTGGAATCACAACTGTATACTAAAATACATTGTACCAGTACCAAGAAGGTAATTTTGTCTTTCTCTAAGAATTTATTCCTTAGTAGCAATCAATATACTAAGCGCCATTTAAAGTGATAGAAGGCAATAAAACAATGTAAAAAAACTTGATAAACCAAGAACATGCACCTACACCTGTACCATTGACTGGTTTAGTCTGAGTGGAAATATTATCTGGAAAAATAAAGATGTTGGTACATGGTTACCTACCAAGGAATTGTTGCATGACCACTGCTCAGCCAGATAAAGATATCTTGTCTGTGGTAAAGCCACCATTCTTCTTGATATATTCAAATGCATAATTCGTAAGACTTCAATTGCATCCATAGTTTTAACTGGTGTCGCAATTGACTAATCGTTGTAGAGTCACCATGCTTGCTCTGCACAAAGAAATTTATAAATATTTAGTCAGCAAGTGGAGCTGTGTGCCTTTTGAGAAATAGGAGGTCATTTGCTTGTTCATATTGCCATAGAAGTCCCAAATTTTAAGAGATGTGGAATCAATTTCTATGATTTTACATTTTTTCGTCACTTTGAATTTGGAACTCATATAATTCCAAACGAAAAAGTATAATGATAAAGTAAGATAGGATTGCATCGGCAAAACACACCTGACCACAGTAATTCCTTGAGTTCACCTCCGCTCCCTTATCGAGTAAAAGCGAGAAAATCTGACACCGAAGTTAACAAATTCACCAAAAATCAAAGAAAATTGAACGAAGCGAAAAGGAGAAATAGAATATGATCGATCTCTCTAGTCACCTCATTGTGCCCCTTGGCTGAAGCGAAATGTAGAGACGAGTTCAGACCGCCAAAGGTCGAGTAGCGAGGCAGACTCGGACTCAGCTCAAGGAGCATACGCGCTTCAACCAGGTCGCCATCTCGCGCCACCGAGACCAGCCTCTCTCCGGTGGAGGAACAACCGAGTGAGTTCCCCATCGGAAGATGGGGAAAAAGCGATCCAAAGAGGAGAGAGAGGCTGTGGGAGGAACTTGGAGGCTTTTGTAGATAGAGCTTGCAAGAGAGATGAGGGGAAGGCGCTTTAGGTCTGGGTGTGGTGAGGAAGCGCCGGAGAGAAGCGGCTGGGGAAGAGGAATCGGGATTGAAGGGGAGAAGGATTGTCCTAGCAAGGTTTTTGCCAGAGAGGAAGAAGGCGAACAAAATAGCGGCAGGGAAAGAGTGATTTTTTGAAAGAGAAATAGGACGTGGCGAGCGGAGGAAAATGGGCAGGAACAGCTGGCACTAAATAGGCGAAATCGAGCGGCGAGATGGGTGTAGTGCGAGGTGACAGCAGCCAACGTCAGCGAGAAACGATCACAACCATCCATTTAGAATCCGACGATAAGTAAGATGGGTGTTACTGTAGAATGACACGCGTTTTGGAGTTGACGGAGAGAGAGATAAAGGAAAGTGAAGGGGAGGATGAACGTTGAGATACGGTTGAAGAAGGAATTTAGGAGTCATGACGGAGGATGACATCAGTTGAGATAATTTGAGTCGTTTATTGAAGATCAGACGGCAGGGAATGGGGGTGTCACTGTTCATCGCTACAGTAACACCCCATTGCCCTTTTACTATATATAATATATCCAAGTGGTGCATTTAGAATATTGATAAAATTATAAAAAAAATATTTGAAAAAAATAAACTTAGTTGATGGGGATGCGGTATTACTAATTTGCCACTCTGAAGGCTGTTTGGTATGACTTTAGTAACGTAATGAAAGCAGTACGTAATCTATGTCAAACTTTGTTAAAAAAAAGATACTGGGGATTAAACCATGTATTTTAAATAATTATGCCTAGCCGATAACTTCATCTTTCTCTCTGTCATTTGTCATTATCATATTTGACTTCTTAAAAATTATAGAAAAGGATATGCGTACAAATTTTTTTATACGACAAGGGCTTAAATACTTTCACTTTCTTTTATGAATTTTCTATTTTCCTATTTTTTAATTTTAAAAAATCAAAATCTTAAATTTATATATTAAAACTAAATTGTTATGACAACGTTTTTTTCCATCCACACAGAAAAACTTATGACATTTCTTATATATTTTTGCAAAGCTAAAGGAATGGTAAGTATAAAATTAGAGTCTATTAGTAATAAGCGGGCCCAATAAGCATGACAAAGTGGCTTGATTTCATGGTCGGCCCACTATTGTAAATCTGGCTCGTTGAATCCGACATGATTTTTATATATAAGTTGTATGGACTATTGTGGGCCATCTCAGGTTATTACAAGCCCACATAGGTTTCTTCCAAATCAACGGCGAAGGTCTTCTCTTCGTCTCGCTCGCAGGGTTTTTCATGCTGGATTTCATCTTTCTCAGATAATCTCCATTCGATCCAATCTGCCGCAGATCTAGATCCGAGAGAAGATCAAGTGCGTGCTTTCTTTTCTACTCTCTTCGGTTCTAATAAGCTCATGGAACCAAATCGTCAATTTTTTTATTCAATTTTGTTTATGCGATAGATCAGTAATTTAGTATTGATCTGTTTTCCTTGTTGAACACTTGATTTCGGGAAACTAAACAGTATTTGAAAAATTCAGGTGATAAAGATGGCGAAAGCTACAAATGATGCGCAGCTTCTCATCCAGTCCATTCACAAGGCTTATGCTGCCACTCCTACAAATCTCAAGGTAAAACTGGACAACTTTTTTCTGTAAACACTTTCAACCGCTATATTGTTTGTGATTTTTGCATTTTCTGAAGGACGATTAATGGAACTTGATCTGTAGTAAACACAATTACACTTACACTTCTTTTTGTTGCTAATTATATGCAGATTATTGATCTTTATGTGGTGTATGCTGTTATGACAGCTCTAATTCAGGTACATTTCTGTTCCTATTTATTTTTATTTTTCAAAAGAGAATATTCCCTGATTGCTGCTCAAAACAAAGCCTTGCCTTAGCCTCTCCTCACAATTGCATGCTATCTTACCTTAGAATTTTTGCATTGCAAGTATACAAAAATACAAAAGATCATTGTTGGGTCTGCATTGCACTGAACCTGCAATTAGTTTAGGAATGTTTCATAATTTGACGAAGCTAACAAAGAAATCTCACCCAACAAACAAACTCATACGAACTAGCATCATAAAAAACCTACTTATGAAGATCTATGTAGGTTTTGCTTGTGTTCATTATTAAGTGATGCACTCTGCTTCCATTGGCAAATGTTGATATCCTATGGCGAAGAACATGCTTTAAAATAAATTCCTTTATAAGTGTCCATTTTGGTTCAAAATTTAGGCAGGCTAGGATAAGGTAATGGGTTTCAATTTTGGCTGGTTCACTATGGTATAGGGTACTCCAGGCCGGCACCTACCATGGATGGAAAGCTACCATTACTGTACCGTATCCTCTCCAGGTCTACAAGCCATATGTTGAAAGAAAGGCATATAGTTGTACATTATTTCATATTCTGTTTCTAACAACACTGTGTATCAGGTAGTTTACATGGCAATGGTGGGCTCATTTCCGTTCAACTCTTTCTTATCGGGCATCCTTTCTTGTGTTGGCACTGCTGTTTTAGCTGGTTTGTTGTCTTTCCTGTGTTTTCTACTTTTTCCTGTGCCGACCAACTAAATTTGACCTTTAATTAGCTTAACCTTTTCAAATAAATAGGTTCATAGCTGATTTTTTACGTAACCCCTTTTCCTCCAAATCTGATGCAGTTTGTCTCCGCATTCAGGTCAACAAAGATAACAAGGAATTTAAGGTACTATACTTATTTGTGTGTAATGGTCTTGTTCTCTTGGATAACAAATTAATTATCTTTCCGAAAGATTTCAGAGTTCTATCTTCATGTATTTTCATGTCTATTTATAATGTTTTGTTCTGTTGTTTACCTGTTTGATTTAGTAAGAGGTCTGACCTCAATAAGCATCCTTCTCCTAATATCTTTGTTAATCTTTCTTGTTATTTATTTTGTCTAACCAATAGAGGGCTTTGGTCAGATAAGGTTAACAATTATCTTCTTAATATTGACAGTATTAAGTATTGTCCCTCCTGGATTATGCACAAAAGAATACATCCCTTCATAATTTTTTCATTGTCAGTGCTATAATTTTTTTTTTCTGGTAGGATCTTCCACCAGAACGTGCTTTTGCTGATTTCGTGCTGTGCAACCTGGTGCTCCATCTAGTGATTATGAATTTCCTCGGTTGATTCTCACAGTAATCTTCGCAGATCGAGTGGTAACATTCTAATGGAATTATAAACTTTGAGCAAATTTTGATAAATTATTGGAAATTCTTTTTTCTTATGAGGAAGTAGACTCTAGTTCAGATTATGAAATCTTTTATATCTATTTTGGTGATGTCAAATGACCTTAGGAAACTTGAAGCTTTTTGTTTAACAATTTAGAAAACATAATGGTTATTGCCCGAATAAGTACATTCATTGCTTTTCTGGGAAGTTGTAGCATCGAACAAAAATTTGGCATACTACTGATAAGAATAATCCTCGGAACTTATAATCTTTCTTTCTCATGAAATATGAAAACAATCAAAAGAATTGGATGATTCAAACCACGTGTTCAATTGCTGGTCAGGCCAACATTAATCACTCGTATGTATTCAAATATGAAATTCAGGTATTGGAAATAGAAAGCAAGCTGAAAATAAACTATATGATGAAAATCTTTTGATTTTGAGAGGTTACTTCCACTCAATGCCAGAGAAGGGGACCTTGCTTGTGCTTTTTGTGCAGAAGAAGAATCCACCTGTAACCTGTTTAATTAATTGTTTTTAAATAACGCTTCTATTTTTAATCCAGATTGTCCGGGAAGGTATAGCAAAATATAAAATTACAAAATTGTCTGACATTTTATCGGGTCAAAGTAGGCTTGCCTAAATGAGGCTCAGCCCAAAATTATAAATGGACCGGAAGTATTGGGCCTTGCTAGTCTAATCCTTTTCTAGGCTGCTATATTTAATATTTATTTAAGTCCAACAAATATTTAGTATAAGATGGGCTTGAGTTTTTAACAGTAACCTACGTATTCCATCATGGCTCGTGCTTCTTACAAATAGATATAGTACATAACGTTGCTTCGTCGATCGTATTAGTCAAGTACTTTGTGTGAATCATGCATATGTTTTGCATTTTAGACGGAAATAAATCTAGGAAATAGAGAAGATAACTATTATTTGCGATACATTTTCTAGAAAGAAAAACAAAATAGGCGTTTTAATACCACTGATGTCAGTACTCTAGTAACATGCTTTTGAAAATAAAATGGTGTCCTCATCAAAAGAAAATGAAATGGTATCTATGCTATATTTTTGGAGAGCAAGTATATTTGATGAAATCTTGGACTTTTGATGGCACATGGTGCATCAAGTGGTCGTTTATTCCATTCCACAAAGCGAAACAAATTAAAGGACCTCATTAAAAGTTCTCTTATAATTCCTCCGCTCTTAATGCTCTCTTTCCTTGTGATGTTCTTTTCTGAGATATGTAGAATATTTGTCAATTGCAACTTAGCATGTCTGCTCAGATAAAGAATAAAAGGATTCAATGTGTCTAATGTGTTTTGCCCTCCATTAGGTTTTCTGCTTTAAAAAGCCAAACAATATTTTGATTTTTTTTTGTCTAATTTATATAAACATATGAAGTCCCTTTAGGCTCATAAAACATGCCAGAACATGGATTGAGTTTTTCAAATTATATTCTGGAGACTAGTATTGTCCTTTGCAATATAAGATTTTAAGGCACTAACTCAAGAGCAAGACAAAGAAATATCAAAGACGAATAGTACATAGGGGAGGATTCATATGCCTCGTGTCTGTCATGCTTCATTGTGCCTTGTTTTTTTGTTCTTAATTTTTAAAATTCAAATAATCGATCCGAACCGCTCAACATGATCTCCATACTAAAATGTGCTTGGACAAATTTTTTATTTTTATTTTTTGAAATTTTTTAACTATATTTTAGATAGGCACAAAATCACCATTTCTGGATCATCTAGAAACACTAATTTTGTACATATCTAAAACATTAGCAAACAATTTCCAAAAAAATAATAATATAAAATTTGGTCTCTAAGCACATTTTAATATGGAGATCATATTGAGTGGTTCAGATCGACTGTCTGGACTTTGAAAATCAAGATAAAAAATGCAAGACATGATGAGGCACGAAAGACATGAGGAATTTGAACTCTGCTTTAGTATATGTGTAGGGTAAAAAAGCACCAAATGGTTTTGTGCTCCAATAATGCTCCATATTCTTATCTCTGTTTTCAAAGTCCGAACAGTCGATCCGAACTGCTGAGCATGATCTCCATATTAAAATGTGCTTGAAGACCAAATTATATATTTTTTGGAACTTTTGTACTATTTTTTTAGAGAGGTACAAAATTATTATTTTTAGATGATTCTAAACTATTATGCTAGTATAAATGTTTTCTACGAATTGTTGAAGCCGTGATACGTGAAGTTTCTAATGCTAAAGGTAGCATTTAGTGATACACACACATATGAGGTTTTCTTTAATAAAACGGGGTGAGCAACTTAATTGGGCCACTTGGTAGCATCTACCAAGCTTTCAAAAAAAAAAAAAAAACTTAATTGGGGGGATTGACATAAATCATTTTTCTTAAAGAAAACTAAGCACAAGAGAATATTTCATCACGATGTACTGTTAGTATATACATGTGCTTACGTACGAAGTAATTAAAATTCGTTCACGGATGAATAATAATATTTATTCAATTCATAGTTAGATTAGACTATGAGAGACCAAGATTCAGAGGCATTTGTACTTAACATAAACATGCATGTGACATGATCATTCCATTCATTTTAGTCAAATCTAAAATATAACAAGCTCAAATCTTGAGAATAAATCAGATCAAGATTCCTCCTAGGGTCTCTCAGAGACATGACATGGGGAAACTTGGCACATTAATTAGCTTTTTATTTATCAAGGTGGTCAAATGCTGCATCCTTCTAAATCGCTTCTCCAGATTTTTTGTGGCCTATTCATGCTTTCTTTTGAGTGTCGAATAAAGAGAACAAAATACAATTTGTTAAATTCTATCTTGAGCTGTGTAATATATACTGTGACTGTTCTCACCATCAGGTTTTTGTCTTTTGATAAATTTATGTATGTTTTAGGATATAAGGCTAATGCAACTAATATTATGACAACTGTCAAAAATTAGTTGTAGAAAAATTTATATTTGCATTCTTATATATATTTTCATTTTGTACATATTTAATAAATCTCCCCATTTTTGTCAGTAGAATTAACGCACCAGAGAGCACATGCATGAGCAAGCTCCACAGAAGAACCAACCCTTCTTGTTAAAAAAAACCTAGAAAAGCATTATCTTTAGATTTAGTTTCACATTCCCATGAGTGTAAGTGTTGACATTGATTAATATATATATATATATATATATATATATATATACTTTTATTATTATTATTATTCCTTTTCTTATGCATTGATGGCCAGGGACTCTAAATTTATCAAAGGAGAGCAAGGACAAAGCATCACTTCAAGGTTTCTAGTAGGTGCTTGGCTAGGGACCTGTACCACCATTTAAAAACTACATAGCTATACCACAAGTCCACAACAAACACCCCAAAGTATAGACCTCAAATGTCTTGTCATTAATTCTCTTGAAGACTATGTGCTCTGTGTATTGAGCTTCTCTCTCCATTGATTCTCAATTACTGTTGGAGTACTTATCAATAGTTCCTAACATGCAGGTTGCATCTCAGACACATTTACTATTTTATTAAATTTGGAGGATAAAAAATTTATATCTAGTATCTTAAAATACAATTACATGTGACAATGTTATTATGTATATAATTAGATTCTTATACCATGTATTTTTGTGTGACTAGGTGTTATTGATATATATAATATAACAATTAAAGTCCTCAAAGTCCATTTGATTTTGAAATTATTGATTACTCAAGAATCAACTTTTGGTATAGTGATAAAAACACGTGGCTTATGATGTGGAAGATCATAGGTTCGAAAACCGAATGGAAGAAATCATTTGTTGTAATAACATGAGTATTAGATTTGAAAAGCTAAGACCTCCATCTCTATTTCAAAAAAAAAAAAAAATCTTCTTATTACTCAAGAAATTATGTGTATTTTATGTGTTTCTTAAATTAGAATCCTTAGTTAAATTTTAGCTCAAAAATCAAGTATTTAAGATAAAAAATTTAAACATTTTGTTCGTATACTATAAATAGGCATTTGTACCACTATGAAATTATTTAAAACTCTAATTTCCTTTTCTTTTTGAGATAAATTATGCAATAGATTGAAATTTTGGTTGGATTTAGACTTGATTAGCATCAAATTGATGCAATTAGAATTCTTCTGGATTAGTTAAGCTACTTTAAGATTTTTTAATTTGTATGTATCACAACTTGAGCGGTTATAGAAGCAACAATCTGATTACCTCTGATCTAATTTACAAATCCAGGAGATCTCCATTGCCTGTCAAAAACGGAGAAAAAGGAAGCCGTGGTAGTTTCCTATGCAGACAGCATTGTTTTCTTCCAAGCAAAAGGTATTGTCTTCTTCTCCGAAGAAACATCCACGCTGACCTCATGTATTTATTATTTCTAGGAACATATATATCACTCCCTGGATGGGTTTAGGGTATCATTTTTTAACATACCCGATCCGACAATTTTAGGGTCAATTTATACCTGATCCGTTTAATTAAATTGATTCCCGGATAAATAAGTTTTATAAATATATATAAGTCACGAAACGTAAATGGGTTATGATCCTAGCTTCTATTCTTACTATTATCTAAATAGCTCTAGCAGTGCTACTTCACTCGAAATATATATGTTGTCAAAAACTGATTTACTATTTGGTAGAATACTAGAACTGCTATTTGATAGAAGAAGAAAGAGAAACGATATTTTTCTATTGTAAATTAGTTTCTGTTAATTACATAACAAGTATTATTTTATTAAAAAATTAGAGTCGAATCTTCATCTTTTGAGGTAAAGATTTATATCCTAGTTATTTTTTTAAAAAATAAAATGAAGAACAAGCCTCCCTTTCCAAGTAGGGACATAAAAAAATCACGACATGTGTTGTGACCATTCGCGTGACGTGCTATATTTTGACACGACACGTCACGCGAAAGATCCGGTCACTAGTACAAAAAATCCCTTCACTGACCCTTCATCACCGACTGTTTTAACCGAAGCATCAGTGTTGCTATACCTACACTGACTCTTTTATTAAATAACAGTCAGTGTTGTTGCTCAACACTGACGCTTGGAAAATAGTCAGTGTTTGTTATCAACACTGACGGTTTTTAAAAAAAACAGTCAGTGTTGGTTATCAACACTGACTGTTTTTAAAGCGTCAGTGTTGAGTATCAACACTGACTGTTTTTAAAGTGTCAGTGTTGGTGCTCAACACTGACGCTTTAAAAACAGTCACTGTTGGTGTTCAACACTGACTGTTTTTGAAAACAGTCAGTGTTGAAAAAACACTGACGCTTTAAAAACAGTCGGTGATTTTTTTTTTTAATGCCGCTGAAATTTTGAAAAAACAGTGACTTCATTTTAGTGTAGTTCTCATGTTCTGTGTAAATAAAGTGCACTAAAACAATTGTTTAAAAATATTTTGAGAACTTACAAGTGATTATAAATGTCTTTATAATTAACACAATCATAGTAACTACACATGCTAACATGCTTGTTTTGGACATCTTTTCCTAGAGCTTGAAATCAAGGGAATACATGCTTGTTTTGGACATCTTTTCCTAGTGCTTGAAATCAAGAGGAATTCAATTCCCGGGAAGAGACGATGAGGGTCTGGCTCCAGTATTTATAATTTATTAGGGTTGAATTTTATTTAAAAATAATAATTTATGTGTATGAGGTGAATTTTATTTAACAATTATATTTATTATTCATATTTTTGTTTGTTTCATTTTTCATTTTATTTTACATTTTTTCCTTAATTTTTTTTCAAATATCATAATTAAAAATATATTATTTTGGTTTGAACATTTCATTGAACACATGTAATATATTAATTTATTTAATAAAATCAAGTTAAAACTTAAAATCTTTCAAGTTTTTACAAATACGAATTTAATAATTACAAGATAATGCATGAAGACGGAGAATCCTAAAGAAAATCACAAGTTATATGAAATGAAATTTCAACCGGGATTTTGCGCTTGTTGACAAATTTTATAAGGGAATCCAATTAAGCAATTTGTGGATATTTTATAATACAATTAAGTCTTCCAAAATTTTTAATATATTTTTAAACTTTGATTAGTTGTCAAGAAAGTATGTACATAAATAAATAATATGATAATATAATTTATGTTGAAGAAAATAAAAATAAAAATATGTTACTTATAAACTTAGAATTGTGTAACACATTGTGTAACACATGCTCATGCAAACTTGGATCCGTTAATTAAGGGCTTAATACCCAACAACAAATATTCATGCATAAAAAATAATGCAAACTAAAATTAAGAATTTCTTGCATAGAAAATAAAGATTAACTATTTAAATTATAAAATTCATATAGAAAAGATGCTGTAATAACATGTTATTACACCATCACGTACGTGCCTGTTTAAGTAAATTTTTATAAAAAAAATTTGTTATCAACACTGACTGTTTTTCTAAAAAACAGTCAGTGTTAGCAGTCTTCACTGACTGTTTTTAAAAACAGTCAGTGTAAGCTGCTAACACTGACTGTTTTTAAAAAAACAGTCAGTGTAGGCTGCCAACACTGACTGTTTTAAAACAGTCAGTGCAGACGGCCAACACTGACTATTTTAAAAACAGTCGGTGATTTTCGCTGAAAAATTTCCTTCCCCCAATTCTCTTTCGAAGCCGCGCGCGCTAAGGAAATTTTCATTTCCCGGCCCCTTCTCTCAAAGACAAACCCTTCTAATTAGGACCATTAGATTTTAACAGTCAGTGAAGGGGTTTTTGAATAAACAGTCAGTGAATCACGTGTAATTAGGACCAGTCAGTGAAGGGGTTTTTTGTACAGTCAGTGAAGGGGTTTTTTGTACTAGTGGGTCACAGCATGACATATGGTTACGCGAATCACGTGTAATTAGGACCATTAGATTTTTGATTGAATTGTGGTTTTTGAATAAACTAACTTAAATTATAAAAAAATAGTTAAACGTGACTCATGACCATCTTTTCAAATTTGATCACAACACAAACACAACACGTATAAACCAAACTTAATCACGACACGTGATCCAAACCACGACTTAACTAGTCACGACACGGAATGTCATGTATTGAGAACCCTACCTGTAAGTATCTATATATGACATTATCGTTTATTTGTATTTCAAACATATGACCACCTATACAAAATACATTAATTGCTTTTAGTCTTCAATTGCCCGTTCCAACTTTTTTAGTATATAAATATTATACTTACTTCAAATCTCTCAATTTAAAAATAGTTAAGTATATATTGTACATTATGTAATATTTAAAATTTTATTTCCAAGAGCGGTTGGAACAATGAATGCAAAAGTTCAAAATAACAAATATGTTTTTTTTAAAGACCAAGACCCATTCCATTAACATAAAACCATAATTACAGAATCAGAATCAGTTTTATGCCAAAGCGTAGTACTTTGGCCTGCAACAAAAACATCCAAACACTAGAGAGAAAATATAACACAACAGCTAAGCAACTATAGAGTAAACATAGCAACCAAGCTATATATCAAGCTTGTAATGAATTTAAACTCCAAAAGTAAACTAGAGTAGCAACAATTAAGCCACACAACATGGGGCTAAGGATATAGTCGAAGTACAACAATGGTCCTTGAGCAATCTTCACTGCTAACTTGGAAACTCTGGTACCTGGTATACCACAACATCCATAGACATGTATTGGTCTAGGGGGCTAGCATCCTCAATGACTACATCCAGTCTTCAACCATTTTCTGCACTTGTTCGTTGATATTACCTTACCAATAGCAAAAAATAAACTTAATTAGAAATATAATTGATCTAGTTGATTTAATGGACAGTTACAGTTATTAAAGCACCTATAATAACAAATATGTATCCTATATAATAACTGAATTTGTACATTTATAACCGAGTGTTCGTCATAAAGAATTCAAATAATGGTTTGAATTAATGTTCGAGATAGCAATTAAAAGCTAACGTCTGGATTTAGTGGAAATACATGATAGCTGCCAACAACTATATATATTTAATTAAAAAAAATATATGTATTATGTAAGAACCATGTAAATATGCATTATATGGTAGATTAAAAACTTTATTAGATATATGAGTTCTAACGTTGTAATTCCAGTCTAAATTATAACGAGTTAGTTTTTGCCATTTCAAAATCCGACCAGTCAATCTGAACCGCTCAACATGAGCTCCATATTAAAATGTGCCTGGAGACCAAATTATATATTTTTTGGAACTTTTTTACTACTTTTTTAGATAGGTACAAAATCACTGTTTTCAAATAATTTTGGACAATCCAAAAAAGGAATTTTGTACCTATTTATAAAAATAGTAAAAAAAATTCAAAAAATATAAAATTTGGTCTCCATGAACATTTTAATATGAAGATCATGTTCAGCAGTTCCGATCAACGGTTCAGATTTTAAAATTGCAAATACTGACTCGTTATAACTTAGATTGAAATTGTAACGCGTTATGACATTAACCGGACTCTAGATATATTATTATTATAAAGGATAGTTATCCGATCTGATAATATTTTCGTGCCTTCTTTGTACATATGGAGAATGCAACAAGAACGTAATGCTTGAACAACGCTTGAAGAAAATTGCAAAAATCTTTGTATATATATCTTGAATTGCTTCATGGCTTGTAAATTAATTAATTAATCATTGGATGTTAATTTGAAATTCTTTTTAACTGTGTTTGTCTCAAATATTAGTAAAAACAATACTGTTTTGAGTTTGAATAATAAAATAGAGTGAGGCTATGGTGCTATGCATAGCACCAATGGTTAGTGTACTACGGCTCAATATGGTACTTTTTAAAATCCTAACGGTCGATCCGAACCATTCAATGTGATATCCATATGAATATGTACTTGCAAACTAAATTTTATATTTTTTTGAATTTTTTTACTATTTTTTAGATAGGTAAAAAAATCAGTGTTTTCTGAAAATTCTGAACCATCAAAATTCTACCTATCTAAAAAAATAGTAAAAAAATTCGAAAAAATAGAAAATTTAGTTTGCAAGTACATATTCATATGGTTATCACATTGAACGGTTCGGATCGACCGTTAGGATTTTAAAAAGTATCATATTGAGCCGTAGTACACTAGCCATTCGTGCTATATATGCATAGCACCATAGCCTCACTCAATAAAATATACAACACTCTCTCTCTTTTTTTGTCGAATTCCAGAATAATTTGCAACCTGAAAGAATTAAAGAGCTCTAAATTAAAATACACAAATCTCTCTCTCTCTCTCTCTCTCTCTCTCTCTCTTGATATATATCTTAATCTAGTATAAAATAAAATTTCGAAAATTTCAAACTTTACGTGGATATATTTCTCATAAAATTGAACAAGATGAATGCTTAGATTTGATATTTAAGTTTCAAATATGAAAATAAAAATAAAAATTAAATTATAGTATTGTATTGTATAACTTAAAAACTAATAATATTGAAATCATCCTCATCTAAATTATATATTTTGACTAGATTGAGAACGTTTAGCTGCGCCACTAGTGGAGCCAGTACTCTTTATAATATAATTGTAACAAGCAATTATACAAGGAGAGTACTGTTTCTCTTTGGTCCTAGTCAATGAATGCAGTATGCAGGGGTACAAAGTATTTAATCTAAGTGGAGCCCTTTATTATTTGTTAATTTATTATTGGTTCTCATTTCCCATGCACTTCATCAGCTTTGGATGTGTACAGTACAGTGTCTATCAATCAATTTACCATGTCTCATATAAATAGATTTATTAGCCTATTGGCAATTAACTATTAATAAAAGGGTAGAATGTACTGGAAATTGTTTTTGGATGGTTTCGAAATATTGATTTTGTATCTATCTAAACAAATAATAAGAAATTTTCAAAAATATAAAATTTGGTCTCCAAGCACATTTTAATATAAATATTATGTTGATTAGTTTGGATTGACTGTTTGAACTTTGAAAATAAAGTTAAAACCTATGAGACACAACGTGCCATTTGAACCCTCCTCGTATAAATAGATTATGAGCCTATTAATTGACAATTAATTAGTAAGGGTAGAAATGAGGTTTATATAATTTCTTGAACTTAAATAAAAAAAGGATCTGGAACTATACGAACAATCATGTCTCACTATCAAAAATAAGTTTGAAATTGACATTGAAAGGCACCCAAGCAAAGTGGTATATTGTTTGCCATTATAAATGGGAGGAGGCTTTTCAGACTTTCTATTCCAACCGTATTTGCTTTGAAAAGAGAAGGAATATAAAAGAAGAAAGAGAAAGTGACCCAAACAAAAAAGGGGGATTGTGATCTGAAAGTTGCAAATGCCAAAAGCCTACACCCGTTTTGTCATGTCATCAAAACAATTAATATGCCTTGCTGATTTATTAATTTTAGATTGTATTTCTGTGATATGGTATTGGTAGTTTGACCCAAGCATCCCACTAATTTAGGTAACTTGTTGACCGTACACAATGGACCGGCGTATTCCATACCCACCTAGTTCATGAAAATGTAAAGTCCAGTCCACTTTTTCGGATAAGTGTATGCACATGACATAAGAGTGGTCTTAGTCTCTGAGAGGTGTCAAATCATGCAACCTGGACCCGGTCTATGGATTTTAATCGTACCCAATCTTGAGTCGTAACTCGGTGCAGTAACGACATGTCCACTGTGGTGTAAAAGTACGAGCCAGTTTATATATATATATATGAGGAGGGATCAAGTTACAACAAATTTGAGTTACAACCAAGTTACAATAACTATTTTTTTCATTTTCAAAGTCCAAATCGTCGATCCAAACTGTTCAACATGATTATCTAAAATGAAATGTGCTTGCAGATCAAATTTTACATTTTTTTGAATTTTTTTACTATTTATTAAGATGGGTACAAAATTCAATGGTCTGAATATGACTATCTTTTGTAAAATACTTAATAAATAGTAAAAAAATTCAAAAAAATATAAAATATGATTTGCAAGCACATATTATTGTGGAGATCATGTTGAACGGTTTGGATCGGCGATTTGGACTTTGAAAATGAAAAAATGGTTGTTGTAACTCAAATTTGTTGTAACTTGATCCCTCCTCTATATATATATGTGAAGTTGGCTACTCTATTTATATAAGCATATGATAACATATGTTTATAAGTTATTTTTGTGTTTTTAAAATTTAAATAGTCGATTTGAAGTGCTCAACATGTTCTCCATATTAAAATGTGCTTGGAGACTAAATGTTACATTTTTTGAAATCTTTTAACTATTTTTTCAGAATTTAAAAAAAAAGTGTTTCAATATGCTATAAAAATTCTAAAAAATAATAAAAAATCCTCAAAAATAGTGATTTTGAAAAATTCTAAAAAAATAGTAAAAAATTTCCAAAAAATATAAAATTTGGTCTCCAAGCACATTTTAATATGGAGAACATGTTGAACGCTTCATATCGACTATTTAGACATTGAAAACGCAAAAAAGACTTATAAGCATATGCCCTCATATGCTTATATAAGTAGAGTAGTCAACCTATATATATATATATATATATATATATATATATAGGTTGGCTAATATCAAAACGTTTGTTCTAGAGCCGTGGTGCAACCAATTGATTTTCCGATTTTCAAAGTCCAAATGGTCGATCCAAACCGTTAGATGTGATCTTTATATTAAAATGTGCTTGGAGATCAAATTTTACATTTTTTACAATTTTTTACTATTTATTAAGTCAGTTTTAAAATCGCTAATTTTAATAAACAGTGAAAAATTTCTGGATCATTGAAAACAACGATTTTAAAACTGACTTAATAAATAGTAAAAGTTTTCCAAAAAAATAAAATTTGGTCTCCAAGCACATTTTAATATAGATTGAATGTTGAACGGTTTGGATCGACTGTTGTACTTTGAAAATGTAAAAACCAAAGCGTTTGTTCCATGGCCTAAGAACAGACGTTTTGATATTAACCACTCAATATATATATATATATATATATATATATATATATATATATATAGGATAGGAAAATTACTTGCACCTTATAATAATTTTTTATGTATAGAAAATTTTCAAAAACAAGAGAGAAAAAAGGTATCGCTGAATTTTCATGCATAGGCACAGAGAATTTGAATATATCATGTTTTTTCTGAAAAAAAATATAATTTGAATATGTAGAATTTCTATCGATTTTGCTAATATTCATAAAACATCAGCAGTACTCTTTCAGTTTAAAATTATATAATTTCAATCGGTAGAATTTCTAACGATTCTTCTATCCATAAAACATCGGCAATACTCTTTTAATTTCTCTCTTATTTTTTAATATTTTCTATAAATAAAAAATTCTCCTACATAAATCCAGCTCTGATGATAATAATATATTTCTTCTGTATGGAAATTTCAGATAAAAAAAATTGTAACAGACTGAATCAGATCTTTAATTAATAACACATTTGTAACATATATATGAAATGAGAACCTTGCACTTTAAATAAGACAATTTATGTTTGATCAAAACTTAATCTCCATTGTATAGTGCAAATTAATTAAATCCGATTGATCAAAATTTATGTTTGATATGCACTAGTTGCGCCGATATCTTACACGTACCGTTAAAACGCTAACAATGATTTTAGGTAATAAAGATGCAAGTCTACATGTAAACTGTTCGACTGGAATTTATGATTGATTACTCATTCCATCCCATATAGTTATCACAAATCACAAAAATGCGAAATTAGAGATTAATTCCTAGATATCATTAATAGGATGTTCTTAAGCTCACTAAGGATTTGTCCAACTTAACTCTAAAACCTATATATCGAATTGACTTCAAAACGATGAATCGAAACTGTTAAAATTGATATGCTTCACGATTAATGCAAAATGTTTAATGCAAAATTATAAATTAATTTAGTATAAAGTCATATAATTTAAAAATGATGAAAAATAAATATATTAAAATAAACTTACAAACTTACTTTTTTTATCACTTGACTTTAAACTAAATTAATTAGAAAATTTATAAATTTTGTATTTAAACGTATCACGTACTCATAAGTAAAGATTTCAATAGTTTAAATTCGTCATTCAAATTATGTTAATCCAATATGTTTTAAAATTAATACTCCTGCTTAAATTTATACTTCACGGTTGGCCAGACCTACTTCTAGATGTAACCGGAAGCATCTAATTAATTAACATATAACCTTATGTTGTTGAGATAGAGAGAGAGCGAGCAAGCAAGCAAGCAAGCAAAAGAAGGGCTTTATCTTTTACCTTCCGTCAGGGCCGGTCCTGAAGATTTTGGGGCCCGGGGCGGGAGAAAAATTTGGACCCTTTATGTATAATTTTTTATCAAAATAATATGTGGAGAACCCCCTATTATATTTATCTTTAGAAAAATTAATATTAGAATCTCTAATAGGACCATTCTCAACAAGCAAATCTCTCAGTTTTGAATCTAAACCATCCCACACTATATGATCATATATATTTATAGATAACGAAGAATCTAAGCACTCAGACACATGATTAATTTCTTCATTATTTTCACTAGTTTTATTTTCAAGCACATTTGTTATTTCTTCATTTATCTCATTTTCATTTTCAGACATATTTGTTGTTTCTTGAATTATCTCATCTTCATTTACCTCATTTTGATTTTAGATACATTTTTTGTTTCTTTATGCACCTCACTTTCAACTTGATTTTCTAAAAACTCATTTTGTGGTTTAATTTTCTTCCAAATTTTTTGAATAGAACCTTTTTCAGGTTTTAGTTTTTCTTCTCCCTCTCTTTTTATGTTTCTTTTTTTCGCTACCTGATATATGTTTTCTAAGAAACATTATTTTAAATTAAAAATAAAACAAAGTAATAGAAGGATAGAACTTAGGTAATGAGGCCGATGTAACGCTAAGCCGCCGGTAGTCCAATCTAGAGGCCGCGTCGATGGTCGATGCGTCGCTGTGTCGATGCGTTGATGCATCGATGCGTCGGCCTCGCTCTAACCAAACGCCGTTTCTGCTTCCGCCTCGCACTCGTTGTCTCAGAACGAGATCGTGACTCGTGAAAAGAGTTAAGTTTCTTAATTTCTAAAATGAAAAGGATAAAAAGAAGATGATATATGCATGTAGCACAAAAAAGATACTGACTCCCAAATGTCCGAAGAAATGTCTAAGAAAGAAGTTCATAGGTACATCTAGAATTTTCTGCTATTTTCTTTTTGTCACTCGTGCCTGACATATTTTTCTTTTGTTTCTTATACTTTTTTATTTGAACCGCATATACAATTTTTTTTTAGGGGCCCGGGGCCATCGGCCGGGGCTGCCTTCCGTTACATTTAGACAAATAAAAATGAATAAAAGCAAGTAGTTAATTGTTAAAGCAACAAGCTAGGGTGGTTGGAAAGTCACTAAAATTGTGCTCTAGAACTAGCGATTAACAGAGGGGTAAGAATTACACTAAAGGTGGTGGTCGTGCAGAGTATTTAATTAACAGGGGTAAGAAACATGTAATGATTTATTGTAAATTTATTTTTGAATGTGTATCACATTTATTAACAATTTATATATTTTTTATAACCGTACTTCCAGACTAAAGAAGGCCTGAGAATCGATGACACAAAAATATATATTCTAATTAATACTACCGCCTGATATGCATCATAATAATGATTTACGCTTCGAAAAAAAATTATATAATAAAATTAATAGAGGGATCACTTGACAAAGTTTTTTTTTTTTTGACAATTTTGAAAATTGAAAATTTAATATTTTAAAATTGAACTTATAGGTATATATGTTATTGATATATATAGAGAGACTAACAATCAAATTTCATGCAATTTTAATGTTATTTAATTACACATCAAAGATTGTTAATCTGGACCGTTGAATTTTCAACTCACTTTCATGTATGGTGAAACATACACCGTATGTCATTATTTTGTTTTATAGACATCATATATCATATGTGGATAATATATATAATGCTTATTATGTGGATATTAAGATTTTATTTTGTAAAATTTGCCAAAATTATTAAAACAAAGAATTCAAGTGACCCCTGTAACTTATATACTTGTGCGAGATATGACAAAATAAAACAAATAAAAATGAATTAATTAATTAAATCCAATTTAAAATTTTCGTTTCTTCCTAAGCACGCTAAAATTTTTCTAATGCAACTAGCAAAAAAAAGATAATGTATATATATATTTATGCATATTGCGAGACACTAAACACTACATATTATAAAAAAACAATTAAAAAAAACCTAAAAACTTCTATCATTTTAATATTCTATATTCAAATTATTCACCGTACATCATAAATTTCAACATTATTATTACTGATCTATTCTACAAAAGACAAACAATTTCTAATAATCAAAGAAAATTACGTTCCAATCTAAAAATGTATCCAACCTTAACTTATTACATCGAACTACATAATATAAAAAGAATCAAAATCTAACCTTGCACGTGGATGAGAATAGTGTATTGACAAAACCCGGGCGGGTCGACCCGGACCGTGCAAACCCGGGACCCGAACCCGAACCGACCCCGACCCGACCTTGAATCCGACCCGACCCGTTCTAAAGTGATGGGTCGGGTTTGAAACGGGTCGGATCCGGTTTCCTGGGCGAAACCCGACCTTCCCCCCGCCGAGTCAACCCATCTACCCGAACCCGACCCGGACCGGCCTAAAACCGACCCGAACCGTCCGAACCCGACCCAAAACCGTCCGAACCGTCCGAACCGACCCGAACCGTCCGAACCGTCCAAACCGACCCGAACCGTCCGAACCGAGTCAACCCGTCTACCAGCCCCCCCTCTCCCTCTGTCTGGACCGTTCTTTTTAACTTGGCACGAATCTCAAAGCACAATAATACCGTTCCCCGCGCCAGCGCCAGGCCCCCCCCCCCTCTGCATTTATTCCCTTCACTTTACGAGGCAGAGCCTCTCTAGGGAAGCCACAAAATATCCTCTCCATTAGTGTAAAAGATTCCCTTCACTTTACGGTTTGGGATTAACTCACACTGCTTTGAGATTCGGGCTAACGCAGAGAGCATTAAAATTGGAATATTAGTACACTGCCCCACAGTGCCCCCCACTGTTCCGAATTTTGACTGAAATCCCCCAATTTCACACCCAGCCAGGCCCCCACAGTTCCGAATTTCCCCATAAATTAACCCCCAAACCCACTCTCCCTCACTCACTAAATTTCTCACTCTCCCTCACTCACTAAATTTCTGATTTTCCCTTCTCATACTCTCTCTCACTCATACTCTCTAATTCTCTATCATTTTTTTTTTATTTTTCAGAAATTAATTTAATTATTAGAAAAAAAAAATAGTTGGAAATTTATTTTATTCCGCAAAGGCGCGAGATACGGTTGAGCAAGATTATTTCATCCCGCAGAGGCGCAAGTTTTCATCTCGCAAAGGTTAGATTAATTTTTTTGCATTTATTAAATAAGTTAGATTTATTGTTAATTTTATGATAAATAAGTTAGATAAATTTTTAAATAGCTTAAACATGTTAGATTTTTTGTTAGTTTTATTATAAATAGGTTAGATTAATTTTTAAAGTAGCTTACATATGTTAGATTTATTGTTAGTTTTATTATAAATAGGTTAGACTAATTTTTAAAGTAGCTTAAATATGTTAGATTTATTGTTACTTTGTTAGTAGAATTGGTTTGATTTATTTCAAAATATATTAGATTTACTTTTGAATAGGTTAGATTTATTCTTGAAATAAGTTAGATTTATTTATAAATAGCTTAGATTTATTTTCAAAATAGCTTAAATAGGTTAGATTTAATTTTTAATTCGGTTTTTATTTTTAAGTAAGTTAAATTTTATTTTAAATAGGTTTTATTTGTGCTAAATAGGGTATATTCATTTTAAAATTAGTTATATTTGTTTTAAAAATGGTTTTTGAATAGGTAGTTTATTTTAAAATTGGTTAGATTTATTTTTAAAATATGTGAGATTTAGTTTTGAAATATGTGAGATTTTATTTGTAAGTAAGTTAGATTTAAATAAGTTCTATTTATTTTTAGAATAGGTTTGATTTATTTTAAAATATGTTAGCTTTATTTTCGAATAGGTTAGATTAATTTTTGAAATATGTTTAGGTTAATTTTTGAATTGGTTGGATAGTTAGATTTATTTCTAAATATGTTATCTTTATTTTTAATAGGTTACATTTGAATATTTTCAAATATGTTAGATTTTAGATTTATTTCTAAATATGTTAGATTATTGTATTTAATTTTGAAATATGTTAGATTTTACTTTTTCAAATAAGTTATTTTATTTATAAATAGGTTAGATAAATAGATTTGTTTGATAAATATGTTATATTTTATTTTTTAAATTTTGAATATGTTAGATTATTATATTTTATTATTATTTTCGGATTTATTTTGAAATAGGTTAGATTTTATTTTTTAAAATTCGAAAATAATCTTAAATAGGTTAGATTTTTTAGTTATTTCTTATTTTTGAATTTGTTGGATAGTTAGATTTATTTCTAAATATGTTATCTTTATTTTTAATAGGTTACATTTGAATATTTTCAAATATGTTAGATTTTAGATTATTGTATTTGTTAGATTATTGTATTTAATTTTGAAATATGTTATATTTTACTTTTTTCAAATAAGTTATTTTATTTATAAATAGGTTAGATAAATAGATTTGTTTGATAAATATGTTATATTTTATTTTATAAATTTTGAATATGTTAGATTATTATATTTTATTATTATTTTCGGATTTATTTTGAATATGTTAGATTATTATATTTTATTATATTTTAGTCATTTTACTTTGTAAAATAAGTTATTTTATTTATAAATAGGTTAGATAAATAAATTTGTTAGATAAATATATTATATTTTATTTTTTTAAAATTTTAAAATTCGAATTAGATTTTATTTTTTAAATTTGAATTAGATTTTATTTTTTAAATTTGAATTAGATTTTATTTTTTAAATTTGAATTAGATTTTATTTTTTAAATTTGAATTAGATTTTATTTTTTAAATTCGAATTAGATTTTGAATTAGATTTTAGTCTTTTTTTTTCTTTTTCTTTTTCTATTGAAGTTCGGCCTTTTGTTTTTTTTTTTTTTTGAATTAAAATGGAAGAACTTCAAAAATTAAAGTTCGGCCTTTTCTTTTGAAGTTCGGCCTTTTGAAGTTCAGCAGAGGGCTAGAGCCTAGAGGATGTGAAATTTGAATTTTAAATTTATATTTTAAATATGTTAAATATATTTTAAATATGTTAGATAAATTTACATTTAATCTAATTTATAATTTATATTTATATTTATAATAATTATATTTATATTTTATATTTATAATAATTATATTTATATTTTATATTTATAATAATTAATATTTTATATTTATAATTTATATTTTATATTTATAATAATTAATTTACATTTAATCTAATTTATATTTTAAATATGTTAGATAAATTTATAAATTTGTTAGATAAATTTGAATTTAAATAATTATATTGAATTTATTTTGATATGAATTTGGTTTTAATATGTAGAACAAATGGACCCCGAAATGCCCGAATGGATGCGTATTGCTAATAGAGCTTCCGCCGATTTTTTCAACCCTACGCCCGATGGCCAACAACAAAATATGGAGGCAATAGAAAGTAGGATTCAACCACAAGAACCACCTATTTATCCACAAAATCCCTCCCAAATTCAACCGCCGTATCAACAAAATCCCTCCCAAATACCACCACCTATTTATCATCAACAATATCCTAACTATTATCCACAAAATCCCTCCCAAATACCACCACCTAATTACTATTATTCTAACCCTTCATATGGAGCAGGTACGGCTTCTACGGGATCGACTCAATACACCGCCCCTATAGGAAGCGGTCCCTCGACAAGTGTCCCGGAAATACAAGAAGAAGTTGTCCCCGCAACCACCGCCGAAGTTGTTGCACCCATTCCCATGGAACCACCGAAGAAGAGGAAAACCAAGGTGCCCGAATACAAGGCCGATTGGTGGCGGTATTACGAGAGGACATTGAATGCGAGTGGAGTTGTACGTACTCTAAAATGTAAGGTACGCGGTTGCAAAGTTATTTACGAGTATAAACTAGCGAATGGTATGTCCACATTTAAGAAACATGCCGATGGTCACTTGAAAAAGGGTGAGCAACCGCAAGAACATGCGGACCCGCGGTTAGTCCAAACCCTTATGAACCCGGATGGTAGTAGAACCCACCAAAGATATGATGAAAAAATAATGCTTGAAGAATTTGCCCGATATATTGCCCACAAGGAACAACCAATTAGTATGGGTAATTGTAGTAGTTTTGCCCGGCTATGCATTCGGGGGTTAGCTCAACCATTGTATAAGAAAATCCATCATAGAAAAATGGTTACTGAAATGAAAAACCAGTTTAGCCAAAAGAAAAATGAGCTACGGGCTTTATTTGGGTATGCAAATTATAGTGTCTCAATTACCTCCGATATATGGACTGCCGGTAAACACGGCCTAGGGTACTCTTGTATTACCGGTCATTGGATCGATGAGAGATGGGTTTTACAAAAACGGGTTTTAAGTTTTCGGGTGTTAGATTCCCCGCACACTGCAGCAATTATTTACCATTCAATTATTGAGGTTTTACAAGAATATAATCTCAAAAGGGATTTACGGAACAAGGTTTTTGCTATCTCATTCGATAATGCTAGCAACAATGTAGCGTCCATCGATCATTTCATCCGGTCCCTAAACCCAATCATGAATGGTGCACTGTTTCACCAAAAGTGTGCTTGCCATATACTAAACCTTACCGTAAAAGATGGTCTTAAGGTAGAAGCCGTAAAGAACTTGATAATTAAATTCAAGGGAGGTCTTGCCCATATTTATTCGAACCAAGAAAGAAAACAAAATTTCGCAGCTTTGTGCGAAAGAATAGGTTTGAGCAAAATGAGGATACCTTGGGATATAGACACCCGTTGGAATTCCACCTACAGGATGCTCAACCGATGCATTCCTTACAAGGAGGCTATAGGGGAGATGTTGAGATCGACGGACGAAGGAGTTAGATTGGAACTCACCGACCCCGAATGGCAGCGAATAATACAACTTACACAATTCCTTAAAACCTTTTTCACCGCAACCGTGAAATTGTCTTGCTCGTACACACCGACGGCACATGAGTTGCTGCACCATCTCTACTACATTTCGAAGGTGTACCGTGATATGGAAGATAGGGATAGTGAGGAATCCCCTCTCCATCCGATCGTAGTAGCCATGAAGGTAAAATTTCTTAAATATTGGGAAGAGGTACCCCTCTTGACCGTTCTCGCAAACTGCCTCCATCCGGCATACAAGAAGAAGTTCACGGTAAAAATACTCGTAGCGTACAAGAAAAATCTAAAATTAAACTGGAGGGACGAGGAGCCCCGCGTACAACGGGCATTGGAGGACATGTTTGCCATATATCACGAAAGAAGAAATGCCGACCAACCGCCTTCGACCGCTGGCGTGAGGTATGAATATAAATATACATCTTTAATATTCATTATTTATAATATCTACATTATTTGTGCACTAATTTTTTCTATTGTCTTAATAGTCTATCCACACACAGCAGTGCTGGATTGTTAGGCGATTTCCAGGATGATGACGACCCGACGGGATCCCAAGGGTTAACGAACGAGTTAATGAGCTACTGTTTGGGGACCAACGAAATTGAAGGAGTTGACTTCATGGATTGGTGGAGGAGGAATGCAACTGCCTATCCAACACTGGCGATGATGGCCCGCGACATATTTGCCGTGCCCGTGTCAACCGTCCCTTCCGAATCCTGTTTTAGCTCGGCGAACAGGATCCTCACCGATAAACGAAGTAAGCTGGGTGCACATGTTTTCGAGAGGCTTGTGTGCTTGAAAGACTGGATTGATGCTGAAAATCGCACGCAACATGGCATGAGATTGGAAGCGTCATCATCCGGTGTCGACACTCAAGAAAGCGGTACCGAGGGACCTGAGCCTAACGAAGATTCGGACGGTGAGCAAGAGAGCGACCTATGGTATATGCACAACAACTACTAGATAGGTAGTGTCGGTATAAAATTCTATCCTCTTTTAATTTTTATTTACATTTTTTTAAATTATAATTTCTAAATATTTCAATTGTTTTATTTTAAAGAATAATTACTAACAAAAAAAAAGTTAGAACTCCGCCTATGTTATTTTACATAGCCGGTCCCAAGCCCGGAATAAAGGAGGAGGGTAACTTTTGTTTTTAAATCTATTGTTTTAAAATAATTCGATTTTAAAGATAAAAAATAATTCGGTTTTAAACTAATTCGGCATATCTCGGTTTTAGAATAATTTGGTTTTAACAAAATTCGGTTTTAACTTAATTTGATTTTGTTATAAGTTATAACAAAAATATATTGAGTTAAAATAAAATGCAAAAAAAAAAAACAAAATTTGGTCTCTGCCGCTGCTCTCTGCCTCTGGAAACAGAAAACCAAAAAAAACTGAAACCGAAAAAAAAAAAAAAAAAAAAAAAAAAAAAAAAAACCAAACCGGACCGGCCCTACCCGGACCGGACCGACCCCTGACCCGACCTAACCCGCCCCGGCCTAACCCGCCGGGTTTAGACCGGGTTAGGTTCGGCCGAGTCAGACCCCAACCCGCCCCCCCCTACCCGACTCAACCCGTTGACCCGGGCTAACCCGTGCCCGAGTCAACCCGGGGACCGGGCGGGTTTGGACCGGACCGAACCGAACCGGCCCCTTTTCAAACCCCTAGATGAGAATGACTCAAAAAATTAGCGTTTCGTTGATTCCAAACACTATATTCTCAAGGATCATATAGTAAGATTTTTTTTTTTTGGATTTAGAGTTTTAGCAAGAAAAAAAGGGGAAAAATCTTGCGTAAATTGAAAGCCAATAATAATAGAACAAAAATGGGCGCCTATATATACTTTAAAATACGGCCCTTTTCTACTTGGAAAAATCTGCTACGTAAAGTCCTTTTTCTACTTTTAATTAAGTTTTTACAATTTTATTTTGCAAAATATTTTTGTGATTTTTTTCAATGTAAAATTCATCCACTTAATTTCTTTAATCGATAAAAAAACATCAAAACATACATAACAATTAACGAGTCTAGAATAGAAAAATTAGTTCACTCCTTTTGTTATTCAACAAAGTTTTTCGCACATTACATATTTGAATATTTGATGTGAATTTAATAAATTACTGGGTAGCCCTGTAAATATCCAACAACTAACAAAGTAACAAGCCTCTCTACTCAGGTAAATTATGAATTTTTAATAATTTACCGGGTAATCCTGCAATTATCCCATAAAAAAAATAAAAAAACAAGCCTCCCCTCGCTATTCCCGTTTGCCAGTTTTTTTTTTCTTTTTTCTTTGAGAGATTATACATTTATTATATCTCTACATAAACACAGAGCAGTTATTTTAATTAACCACATCCATCCATTCATGTCTTGTCCCCCCATTCTTAGCTAGAGTCTAGTTATATATTACTGGTACAAATACAAACAACTCGCGTTACTACAACTATACATGAAGTCAGGCATCTCTTTTAGTCACTCAGACTCAGTATCCATTTATTCCCCAGTCTCCACAACACTTGCACATCCTACCCACCTCTCCCTTCTCCTCTCAGTCTCTCACCACCACATCTGCGTTCTCTTCTCTCGCTCCTCATAATCTCACCTCCTCACTTCAACAGTATACCTAGCTAGTTACCTACCATTAGAGACGAAATTCAACTCATAGAGAGATCGATCGAGAGAGAGAGAGAGAGCTAATAAATTAAACAATGGAGCTTTTTCCTCCTCAACCGGATTTAACACTCCAGATCAGCCCTCCGAGCATAGATCAAGAAGAAAATATAAATCTCAGGTTTTGGAGAAAAACCCTAGACAACAGCACCGCTAATTCACCCTCCTCTTCCTCCTCCATAAACAAAAACAAACAAATAAACGGCTTTGATCTCTCCCTCTCCAACCCCTCACAGTACGCTAGTACAACAAATAATAACCTCCACCTCCATTTCCACCACCACCACAATGCATCTCTACTGCACCATCAAGACAACATCCCCATGCTCAGGCCTATAAAGGGAATTCCGATTTATCAACACACGCCTAATTTACCGACTAATTACTACCCCTTTCCTTTTGCTCCTTCACATCCACAACTTTGCGACAGTACACCAAACCCGACCAATTGCTTCGTGCCGTTTGGAGCAGGCCCCGGACCGGCGACAAAATCGAGGTTCATGGCCAGATTTCCACCCAAGCGCAGTGTACGGGCGCCAAGGATGAGGTGGACGACTACGCTTCATGCACGATTTGTGCATGCGGTTGAGCTCTTGGGAGGCCATGAGAGTATGTTTGTAGCTTTCTTTCTCTTCCTCCTTTGTTACGCTAGCTACTTCTATTATTTTAATTGATGGCTTTTTATATTTATATTGTTGTTTTACTTGTCATTTCCTAATTTTCTTCTCCTCTTTTGAAACAAAAGGTTTGTTTTTTCTTTTGAATTGAATAAACGGGACCCAAGTTTCTTCCATTATCTTCTCAATTTGAAATGTTACTTTTTGTTAAAATTAGATTGTGATCTAGCAGATATCATATATAAACCACTACACACCTTGATAATTTTTTGCTTTCCATCAATTGAAACTTGAAAGTACTCAACGTACGTTACAATATTTCTATCGAAGAGTATTAAATTATTTATTCAAGGCATCTAGCTAGGAGCATGGATTTACTTTATGAGATACTATCCGCAGATGTTTTGATTTAGGCTCTATATTTATTATGGATTGTGTAGTAAGCTATGTTGTGTCCTATTTTGATATTTTTTCCTAAATAAATTATTTAATGAACTATGCATAAGTGTGCAGTCGTCACTTGTAATTTATGTTACAGTTCTATTTTCTCTGAAGGTGTTCTCTCTTGTTTTTGTTTTTGTTTTGTTTTCTTTTAAAACTTTCCCTTGGTCCGTTCTCCCTTCGTTATAAGAGATCCAAGGAGATCATCTTTGCAATTTTCTTTGAATACTAATTAGAAATAGAGCCAATACAGTTTAATTAGTCCGTACTCTTATTAATCAAATGAGCTTTATTAGGTTGATAAGCATTCGTTAAACTTAAAGTGTGAGCAGTTATGCTTTATTGTTTTGGGATCTTGTGAAAATAATATTTGTTTCTATTTGTCTTGATTTGATTTCAACCCAGGAGCCACACCAAAATCTGTTCTTGAGCTAATGGATGTGAAGGATCTCACACTGGCCCATGTGAAATCTCATTTACAGGTAATTCAGTAAACAAATTCCAAAATATATTTAAAAGAGTATATAAGAAATGGGGCCTCAAGTGGGCATCTCATAATTGTTTGTTTCTCTTTAGATGCTAGCTTGTTTCTTTTTTTTCTGTTTATAGTTGGTTTAGTCATTTCTGGAACAAAACAATCAATCCATGCTTGTAGAAGAGAACTTCTCTTGTTTCCTTGATATAACTTTGCTTTTCTCTCTCTATGTCCTCTGTCATCACTCATTCAAGGCGTGTATTAGCACAACTGCACAAATAACAAAAGAAGTATGCTTGTACAATCAAAGAAGTATGCTTGCAACAGCTTTTTGACCAGAGAAGCAGAAAGCTTCCTTCTATAAAACAAAAGTTGAAAAGATACTCTGTGGTGCCTAATATTCAATTTCTGTACAACTACAAAGTGCAATTATGTCAGATACTTATCCTAAGAAAAAAACCATTGAAAATTTACGTTTAATGGATTTGCATATTGGTGAAAAGAAAACGTTATGAACAATAATGATTTTTCCATCAGCAGATAGTAATGCAATTTAATTACTTGATGAGATTTAAAGCCAACTACAACTAGCTAGAAGTCTAAAATTTGATTGAAGACGGTAACTAGAACCTTATTCCATGCATAATACTTATCTTAGCAAATACCAATGGAATATCCTAATAGTAACATTTGTTTGCATTTTTTCACTTGTTGTAGATGTATCGCACTGTGAAGAATACTGATAAGCCGACACTATCTTCAGGTAAATTACATGTCCTACTCCAAGAAAGTAAATCATATGTTTTTGTGTCATGGTTATCTAATTTCATGAGCCTAAAATTTATGTGTTTCTGTGGCAAGGCGATGGATTTGAAAATGGGTCATCTGGAGAGATTTCTGATGACAGTTTGGTTGATTCGCGCTTTCATTCTGATCAGAGAACGGCGATTAACAGTCCGAGTGTTACTAGCAATGGCGCTCTATGGAGCAATTCCTCAAGGTACACATCTATCATATTTAAAATTTGAATTATGTAATTATCTTAAAAAAAATTGAATTATGTATCTATTTTGCCCTGAATATTTATTCTACTTGATACAAGCAGGTCTTTGTTATTAATTTCTCGTTTCATATCAAAAGAATTATTAGTAGACATTTAAAGCCACTAATCTCAAAAAAAAAAAAAAATCTCGTTTCATTGTTTGTTAAATTTATTGATTTCTAAAACTAAACTTGAGAAGAGAAGAAAATTGATATTCATACTTGTACTACTTGGATGGATGGTTCCATTACTTTTGTTTGCATTTACCTAGGATTCTAATCACCGAAGATTAACTATATTAAAAGAGAAGCACCATCAAGCCTTCTATTCTCATGACCAACATATTGAAAAGATTTCCTCAAAAAAAAAAAAAAACATATAGAAAAGATAAAAAGTGAGATATCTTTGACCAATACATATATTTATATTTCCAAGAAGCCGATGATATGGTATGCACAGAGTTGATCAAAGAAAACAAAGAGAGACGTGTTCAAAAAAAAAAAAAAAAAAAAGAGAGAGAGAGAGAGTCTGCACAGACGTTAGGTTAGAGTCTATCTCAAAAGCTGTGCGCCATTTCCTAGGTCCACTGCCTTGTCACATTCATTCATGGTCCATCTCTCTC
The DNA here is from genome assembly GCA_028015225.1 of Carex myosuroides. Taxonomy (NCBI): domain Eukaryota; kingdom Viridiplantae; phylum Streptophyta; class Magnoliopsida; order Poales; family Cyperaceae; genus Carex; species Carex myosuroides. Next base: position 6,320,577 of record CM051484.1, on the reverse strand, counting down.
TCTCTCTCTGCCATCAATCTCCATGCAATTACTCACAAAAAGGAGAAGAGACCTTGGCTTTGTTCCAGTTGTCTTGTGCAGGTTGAAACACTGAAAATATATGATGGTTCAATGATACTTTTGAGTATTTTAATGCAAAGTTGCAAACATTAAAAAGGATTTTGACAAAAGCGGCAAGCTCTGGCAGAGGGAACGTCTTTTGCGTTTTACATGAAAAAGGCTCTCCTAGCTTCTCCTTCACACTTCACACTTCAATCAAATTCCTTTCCTTTTGTAATGGATGTAAAAGGTTAAAAGCAATATATACCAAATCATTTTAGTCTTGTCATCATATATCATGTCCTGATGTCCTGAACAAAAGCATAAAACAACGCACTAATGCTTTTCAATTTTGTATATATATCCAATGTAAAAAGTTAAAAAGATGGATATTTTTATGTTTATTTTTGTCTGAAATGTGATGTATCAATGAAATAGAATAAGATAATATATTAATGCAGAAATAAAAGGTTAGTCGTTTGCTGATTGAATTTGCTATTGTTTCTCTTCTCTAATTTACAGTAGGGCACGCTGGTGTAATGATTCGGCAAATGAGCCCCTTATTTCAAACACAGAAACATACAAGGTAACTGTTTTCTTCTTCTTTTTCTATGACTTACATTATTTGAAGGACCTTTTCATTCATTTTAAGTTGTTATTTTCTCTTGGTGTGAATGGCTATGCAGGAAATGGTATCCAAAAGCATGGAAAAATCAGATATGAATTCGTCGTGCCTGTCCGAATTATCGAGTCCTGCGATCAAACCTAATCTTGAATTTACTTTAGGAAGGTCGCCTTGATATAATTGATATACTTAATCTATCCATAATTAGTTAGTTAGAAATCAGAGACCAAGAATAACCATTTAATGGTGTGATGATATATAGAAAGCATCACCATTAGGGCATGCAATGCAAGCTGATATGATGAAGATTATGATGAATTTATGGATATTTTGTAGAAAGAAAGATTGATGCCGTAGACATGGAGATATTCTTTTTGAAAGCGCTTTAAAGTATTACTTCTTCCTGTTCAAAGAGTTGATTAAACGAGAAGAGGGGATAATTTCTTTCTTTTTCTTTTGTTTGCTTTACTGATATAAAGCACAAAAGGTGAAAGTTCATTGTCTCTTGCACGTGTTGTGCTTTGCTCCAAAGCTTCTTGAGAACTAAAAGAAAGGGATGAATTTGTTAAATTTTGAAATCTAAAAAACAGAGAACTTTTGTAAAGAAAACTAGCACAGTTATTTATCGCCATTTCCTTAACATAACCTAGTTATTAAGCTGTATTAAACGATAATGCTTCTATTTAAATAAAAAGGACGAATCCTAATTTTGTTTAGATACTTTTGCATCATATATATGATATTATTTTATTAATTACCTTACTATTTGGCATCAATTCAACTCCAATTTGGCAATAATTTTAACGTCCGCGTTGTTGACTTGTCAATTGCTATGACTGGAAAGCAAAGGCTATTATATTTCACTTCTTTTGTGGTAATTAAAAACCGAGAAACTTTAAAACCGAGCAGACATTCGAAAACGAATTTTGGATAGCTCTTGCACCTCATCCTAATAGTAACATATCTCCATTTCTCACATTTCTATGGAGATGCTTAGTTCCAAATCATTTTTCAATTTGTGGTGAAAGGGCTCATGACTGTGACTCCATTTATACTGTCGTTAGTTACACACTAAAATGAGAAAATTTCTTTAGCTAAGCAGAAGCATGTTTGCAGTGTTTTTGATGAGGTGGTTTTGAATGACAGAAAGTGATTTAACTTGTTTTAGATTATATGAAATATATTTTGTGCATAATTAAATTGTCGAATTTTAACTTTCATTTTTTATATTTTTCATTGCACTTTTTGTAAAACGTTATTTAATTTGTTTAAGAAGAAAGTACAAGAAGTACGTTGACAATCATCAACTGGCCTTTAAATTTTTTTTATGGTTACTAGCCTTTAAAATCACCAACTGGCCTTTAAGAAAATGAACTCGCAATAATTAAATACCACGGCCACGCTAGTAAGGTTATCTTAAAAACAAATACATGTTGATTATTTGACCATTTTTTATATTTTTTTTGTAAGGTCAGTAATCATTAATCAACAAAAGATTGATCAAGGTTCTATAATTACATGAACCCAGCTGATATAACTTGTCCAAGACATGTATAGATCGATATGCATAAAAATCTACAATATATACATGTACTAACCACGTAAACATGACTTTGTAATATTTACTCATTTATTTATATTTAATATTATTTATTATCATATAAAATTTTGTTATTGGGACATTTACTTGACAGAAGTGTCGGTGGTCCTTGTTTAGTCAGAGTTTAGGTTATATTTATACGCCCATAAATCAACCCATACATCCATCACACACGTAGTCACGTGCCAGGAGAGAGAGAGAAGGTTATTTCATATTTGCACCTGCATTGCATGGACTTCTACCTTTTAATGCAATTATTGCTACCTTTTGAATTGATTCTGCTAGCTGCAGCTCTATGTTTTTTCTTCCTATATTTGACTTACTTTGTTTTATCTCTCAAAACTGCACGTACAAAGCGCATTTTGTGTGTTTTCATATGCGTCCTTAAATTTGCTCCACAAATAATTAAATGATGGTTTTTATTTTTATTTTCCATAAACATCAATTGAAGTTGAACGGACAAATGATTATGTGGCACTAAACGTAATAATTTCCACATTACCATCTATGTATATATTTTATTTATATAAATGAAAAAGAGATACTTCACGTTCGTAAAGTTCTGTTGATCAGAAGCCACACACTTCTGTGATTTGATTTCAATCTACAAATATAATTCGTCAAAAGAGAAGTTGGCTTGTAAAATATTGCCCAAGCTTTTCTTCTCCTTTCATTGCTGTGAGCAATAGTGTTGAGTAAAAAAAAAAAACATTTTTTTGAGATATTATAAGTAAAAGTCTACCAAGTTTTTCAACAGAAATAGAGATAAATGAACCTAAGGTCACTAAGTACGTACTTTCAGATCCTTATATATTCTTTCTTATCCAAACTTAATTTATTCAATCAATAAAAATTAATTTAAAAATCATCCCGAAGGAACTCTTTCTATTCATATAATTTAAACTTTCGTAAATTAAAACTGTTATTTCAATCACAATGTAAGTAATGGTGTTGAATTGTCAATTTAGCCAAACATAATAAAGAGAATCATATATTTTGTGATCTGTTATTGGAACTTTTTTATTTTGTAATTTTTGAGCAATAAGTTTGTTTTGTATATCAATGAGATATTGTCGGGTTTGGATCAAAAGGCAGAATAGTCGGATTATCAGCTAATCGAATGTTGACCCAAAATTTTGTTGGAATAGCAGAATAATCGCTAATCCAAGAGAGAGATTACAATTACATTGATAAACATGTTCAAACATGAAATAAGAAATCCGGGTTAGCGCTAACCCAAAAATAGCATTATTTTGTCCCCCAAGAATAGTGAAGAAAGGATTCAAACTCCATTTTTTCATAAATCTTAGCCAGTGTTGGTTATCTAACTTTGCGTCCTCTTACAAGAAAATTATTTTATTAAATAACTATACTAAACCTAATTCTCATTTTACTTTTTTATTTTTTTTGGTATGACAGGAATCTTTTTATGCATTCTCTTTATACACTTGCTTGTTGCTAGCAAGCCATTTAATTAGACGGTCAAGTTTTCTTTTTAACAAATAAATTACACTTGCTTGGTGTAAAGTTAAGGGAGAAACGGAAAACTTTTTAGTTACCACCTCAAAAATTGGGAATTAAACAATCACTACTCAAAACGTTAGATTTCAAAACATACCACCCACGCTTCCTGGGGGCGTGCACCAAACTTGACTGGTGCGCCAGCTGGGGAAGCGCACCAGTTTGGTGCCCCAGCTGGGGGCGCGCACCAGCTTGGTGCCCCAGCTGGGGGTGCGCACCAATTTGTCTTTTCTATTTTTCTTCTTCTTCAAAGCCATTATTCCGAAACAAGTTGGGGTACGCTAGAAATAAAACCTAACCGGAATCAGCAACATAGGGACTTCCCAGGAGGTCACCCATCCTAGTACTACTCCTGCCCAATTCGTGAGGGTTTCACTATTTTTTCATTCACCAAGAAGGTAGACCAAGAGATCTAAAGATCAACTTGTGAGTTTTTTTCATCTTAGTCCTTTATTTTTTTGAATTATTTAATAGTTTTTTTTAATTTTAATGTAAATTTATTAATTGTTAGGTTTGTCCCATAATTCAATCAATCATGATTGGAATTGCTTGTTATTTTGGTGGTGGAGTATTAAAAGGGCCAAATGGTACTTATTACAGTACCCAACCCCAGAAAATATTTAATATCGGGTTGCGTTTAGATTTTAGAGGTATAACTAGAAAAGTGTACTAGCAACTTAGTGTTGTTGTAAGCAATCTTCTATGTTGTTTGACTAATTTGTAAAACATATAATCATTGAATTTTACAGTTTCTCTGTTTGAGATATGTGCAAGTTTAATAGCTACGACCAAAGGTCAAAACAAGTCAACGATTCATGTCATGACAAGTTCGCATAACAAGTCGCGTCCGAAGGTCAAAGAAAGTCAAAGTGCATATCGTGACAAGTTGGAACGTGACAAGCTGAATAAGATAATCTGTTGCATGATCTCCTCGAGCTACAATGAATGATTTGATACATATGATCTGATTGAAGATTCACACGAGCCATATAAAATGTCGGATATTGATGGATGCTGAATCATGAAGATTACGGAAGATCATATGAAGATTAAGATCATGAAAATTATGAAGATCATACTTTACCTTTTGCGTTATTATTTTTATTTATGTCCAAAAGTATGGTAAAGTATATCTGAGGTTGAGATCACCCGAGTCTAGCCGTTGATTGGCTGGATATCAAATTCAATAAAAATTACCGGGTATGATCAATATTGGATACTTAGGTTATGTCTCCTCTCTCATTGACGAGAGAATACCTTCACAAATCTTACACTTTAGAATCATTTTGAGAGGTTTAGCCTATTACATTATTGCTTGTGCTCAAACTTCAATCGTCTTTCCAACAACCTCAAATATATTTCACCTAATTTGATCCATTGTGAAATTAGAGTGAAGCCAGTGATTGTCTGGACTTAGAGCTTACGAGCTCGCTTATACGGGAGCCTGTGTGCTCACCTTTCTTTCCTTTGAGTTGTTGTGCTCAATCTGTCGTTTGTGGACCACAGGAGTGTTGTCTCGTACCGGTACAAGAATGACTGGTGCAAGTGGAAGTTGGTTACGAGGGCTACAGGCTTTAGTAATTCTTGGACCATAACGAAGAATATGAGAAATCACACATGCCACACTGAAGCATCAAGGTTAGATCATGCGCAATTGACGTCCGCTATGGTCACCAACTTTATGAAAATGTCATTGGAAAAAAATGATGATATTAGTATCAGAGCTATCAGAGACCTGATTGATGAAAGATACGAAGGCATTGTCCCAAAGTACAACAACTTGTGGCGGATAGAGAGTTAGAGATTGCCCGGACATTCGGTAGTTGGGAGGAATCTTACGGGCTGATTGTTTATTTGTTAGAGGCAATCAAAAGGGCTAATTCGATAACCAAATATAAAATAGTTTCAAAGCCAACTCATAAGGATGGGTATCGGTATTTTATGAGGGCAGCATGGGCGTACGGGCCATATATAGAAGCAGTAGATCACCTTAGACCCGTTATTAGCATCGATGCTTGCTTCTTATCAGGTAGATACAATGATAAGTTGTTAATTATAACCGGATATGATGTAGAGAACCAATTAATCCCGCGAACATTTAGACTGGTGAGCGAGGAATTTAAGAATTGAAGGTGGTTCATGAAGTGGGTGGGGGACTTTGTAATTGGTCTAAATAGATTCATATGTGTGGTATCTGACTGGCACAATGGCATAAAAAAGGTATTCATACAAGATGATCTAGGTTGGTCCGAGGAGAACGCAGAGTGTGCTCATCGCTACTGCTTTTAATATGTGTTTGAGAATTTTAGAAAGCACACTTAGGATTAAATTTCTTCCAAATTCTTCAAGATCTTGGTTAAAAAGAAGAAAATGAGAAGATTACAATAAGGCCTTGATGCAACCAGAAGATAAAATCCTGATTGGTTGACATACTTGGATACACGTGGCAAGTATAATAAAAATGACGAGGGAGAACCATCTAAGTCATGGAAGGTATACCAAGCTATAAATAACGGGACTCGTTGGGAGATCATGACTAGCAACAGTTCTAAATCGCTCAACATTTTTTTCAAAATTTCTTGCAGGTTTGTAATTTGTAATTCTCATAGGTTTTATTTTTTTATATTCTCTTTATTTAATTGTAATTTGTAATCATCGTAGGTTACCGGTTGACGCAATTATTGATGAGATGTTCTACAAGTGTGTCAACTTGTTCATTCAAAAAAGAGAGAAAGCCGTGCAATGTCAATTAGAGGGTCAGCTTCATTCCACTCGTGTGCACGTGATGAAGCACATCGAGAAAACTAGGAAAATGACCGCAATTGCATTCGACCATCATGGAGAATTTATTGTGATCTCACATGGTGAGAAAATCCCATTTGACATAGAGAGAGACATATGGGTGTACACGTCCCAAGACTGAAGGTACAAAGTCATTTTGAAGAACGATAGGTAATGCTCATGCCAGAAGCCTCAGCTCACCGGAATACTATGTGTTCATGTGTTGGCGGTGTGTCGTCTAAGGTACAAGTCTTTACTAATAATTTCATAATCATTACTATATTTAAGGATGACATTACTTACAAATATGTAAAAAATATAAAAACTTGATTGAAATGTCTTCGCAAATCACTGCTACAACATTCAAACACTCATCGACACATGGAGTGGTGAATTCCATGTGCATGGCAATCAGTGTGACAGTGTGATTAGCCGGCGCACGAATGATCGATCTTAGTTCCAGAGCATCAGTTAGTGAAGTTAGGTTGGAGACGACACAACCGGATCTTCATGTGGATGGACATACTAGAAGGAAGACGAAAGGGTTACCAGACCAACAAAGCAATACTCGAAAATAATGCGAGAAAGAGAATGGATGCTAGAAACCGTACTCAATAAGGTAATTTTTTTTTATAAAAATTACATGTCGCAAAATTAACAATTGTTGTAACAATATATATATTTTTTTCTACAGTTTCATCGTCTAAGAGGTGGTTATGTTGTGGTTATTTTTTTTTCTGCATTTTCATTTTTTTTCAATTTGTACTTTTAAATGGAATGTTTGTTATGTTGTGTTGTAGTAGAATTTTTTAGTTATGTTGTAAACTAATTTGTACTAATTTTTAGTTAAAACTAGTACAACCTTTTATTTGCTAAATATGTGCGTTTTAGTGCAACCTTTTATTTCTACCGTTTCTCTGTCTAGTTTTAGCGAAAATATAATTATAAAGCCAACAAAAAATAGAGCAAAATAAAATTCAACATTTCAAAACAAAATTATGGATTCCAAATTTTTAAAAAAAAAACTTAAAAAAAAAACAGACAATTTGGTGCGCACCACCAGCTGGTGCGCGCCCCCATTTAGAGTATCAAACTGGTACGCTTTCCCAGCTGGCGCACCAGTCATATTTGGTGCGCTCCCTTAGAGAGTGTGGGCGTATGTTTTGAAATTTAGCGTTCTGAGTAGTGGTCGTTTAATTTTCAATTTTTTTTGTGGTAACTAAAAAATTGAGGGTGAAAAATGGGGGGGGGTACCAAAACAATTTAAGGGCCTGTTCGGATGTCACGGGATTACACGGGATGGGATGTGACGGGAATGAGAATTCACTTTTGAAAAAGCGGGAACCCATGGGTACGGATATGCACAGGAATAATTACGGGAATGTGCTAAAATGAGTGTTCGGTTGTACTGTGGGATTAATTGTGGGAAATCTTATTTTTCTTTCTAAAATGTTTGATATTATATCATTTTCTTTATTAATAAATTATCAATAATTCAATTAAATTAATAGATTAAATAATAACATAACATTACTTATTATTTATTATTTTAAAAATACAAATATTTTTTTATAATTAAATGAGAAGTGTTAAATAAGATGTTTCTAGTAGCCGTTGATGAATCTTGTACATGTTTCAAAATATAATTTCAAAATCCCTTTGATGAAGATGCATTTATCATCTAAACATTGCATTTATGAATCTTGTACATTATCTGGAGATGTAGCCGTTGGATTGTTGAAAAAAATTAATTATTTGGTGAAGATGCATTTAATGTTTCTAAACGTTAGAAACATTGAAACAACTCTATATATATGTATGCTTCTCAATATGCTTCTGTAAGAAAACAAAAAATATGGATCCTTTCCACTTGAGAAGAATTAACGATGATCATGATGAATATACAATCGTGATTACACCCCACATAGAGAGAAACTTGTTCGAGCCAATTCCTTGTCATACTTCAATTTTAACGGGACTCATGTATGTCAATGAAGTTCTAGACGGTCATGAGTGTCGTTGCATACGAGAATTTCGTATGGAGACTTATGTCTTCCGAGCTTTAGTCAGATTGTTAAAAGAGAAGCAGCTACTTTCTGATGGGTTGCTAAAGGTGGAAGAGCAAGTAGCAATGTTTTTGTACTCTCTTGCGAAAAATGCAAGCAATCGTACTGTGCAAGAACGATTTCAACATTCAGGCGACACTGTGAGTCGTCATTTTCATAGTGTGTTGAATGCTATCAATCAACTGTCCTCCGAGATTATCGTTCCACCTCCTTTACGTACACCTCAGTTTATTGCATCTCGTTCGGAGTTTTATCCTTACTTTAAGGTACTTTTATTTGAATTATTTTAAAATAATTTTGTTGTACATAGTACAAAAAAACTCATTAATAATATCAATGTTACATGTGTAGGATTGCATTGGTGCTATTGATGGAACTCATATTCCAATAACTATTGATGAAAATAAGCAAGATCCTTTTCGAAATAGAAAACAAACATTATCACAAAATGTTATGGTTGTATGTGATTTTGATCGTCGATTTACTTATGTAATGGCTGGATGGGAAGGATCGGCATCCGATGCAACTGTATTGAAGAGTGCACTAGATGATGGATTTACAGTACCACAAGGCAAATATTATTTAGTTGATGCCGGTTATGCAAATACCCCAAAATTTCTTGCACCATATCGAGGTATCCGGTATCATGTGCGGGAGCAAGGTCTAGCAAATGAACGACCACACAATTATAAAGAGCTTTTTAATCTTCGGCATGCAAAACTAAGAAATCATATTGAACGTATCATTGGTATATTGAAGATACGATTTCCTATTTTAAAAGTAGCAACATATCATACAATAGATACACAAAGTAATTTTGTCCATGCAACATGTATTCTCCATAATTTCATTGTTAATCATAATGGAGATACAAATTGGACTAGAAATGCAACATATCATACAGTAGATCCAGGTGAAATTGTAGATGTACCAGATGGGGATGAAGAGTATGGAGAAGATGTGCAGACACTAAACAATCAACGCCATGCAGGACATCAAATAAGAGAAGAAATTGCTATGCAAATGTGGAATGATTATGTTACATATAGAAGAAGTTTAGACTCTAATTAAAAGAAGAAACTCCAAGGAAAATAGGCGTGTGAACATTGGATGTTGCTTGGGTGGAGGACGGTACTTGAGCTTGAGTAGAGATATGGTCATATTGTGTACCAAGGAAATTGTCATCAAACTCAAAATCATTTAAACCTCCTGGAGCAGGGATCGTCGGACTAGGAGATTCATTGCATCTTGATTCTCAGGATTTGCAAAATAATTACTTCCACGACGATGTGAACCATTCGCAATACATCCTGAAAATTTGAAAACAATGAATGTATAAGATCAAACAAAAGTATTTCGGTCCGGCTCGGGAAACAACTCATAATGCTAGCAGACATATGTAAGATCAAACAAAAGTACTTTTTTTAGGATGGAATTTTTTCTAGAGCTACAACATAAGTACTATTATTAACAGTATATTAAAAAAGTTTCTCTGTAGATTTGAGAAGCTAATCTTAAGTGACACATTTCCAAAAAATCAACAATCTCTCAAACCTCATATGTTAATTAACAAAGATTTGTAGGTCTATCACTGCAACATCAAATAAAATTGGTTTATGACTGATTTATGTGAGCTGATACATTCCAGTAAAGTAATATACAAGCTAATAGCCTAATACAACTAAACCAAATCCATAAAGATAGCAACATAGACAAGCTAATAGTCTAATACAACTAAACCAAAATATACTAAAATCTAAAACAACTAGGAGTCAACTAATCAGAATTGTGCTAAACCCCTCCTTTGCCACGCCAAACACCAAAATTTTCATAATGCAAATTTCACTTAATTAGATCAGTTCAATCCTATGTTAATTGTCCCCACATACCCCTATGTTAATTTCAGCTCAATCCTATGTTAATTTCACTTAATTAAATCAGCTCAACACCAAATGTCTTTTTTACCCAATACCCCTTACTGTTTTTTTATTTCTACAAAGTTGAAATAAATAAAAATAAAAATAACAGTAAACTCATCATACCAGAATATAAGTTGTGTAAGTCATCGTAGTATGGAAAAGATTTGTTATACCACCTTCTAGCCTCCTTATCTATTTGCAAAATAGGAGCCCACACTTCTTCGGGAGCATCAACCATTTTTCTCGTAGGGTCCCATCCAAAACCGCTTTGATCTCTCAATCGGTTTACAGTTTTGTACTGCTTCTTTAGAGTGCGTTCTTGTTCTTTAAGTTGCTTCACCGAGAAATTTGAATCTACAAATTTTCCTTTGAATCTTCGTGTCATTTCATTCCATGCAACAGTACTCCACGCATTTTGTAGACGCATACCAGGTCTATTAAACTCCACAAGCAATTCAACTAGAAATGCCTTCTGCATCTCATTCCATGCAGCCCTATTATTAATCTCATTCACATTACCTACAAAAACATATAAATAATGCAGCACCTTGTATAAACCTCAAAATAAAATATAAATAAATCTCCAAAAATCATGTAACAAATCAAGTGAGTTCTTAAGATTTACCTAGACATAGCTATGAATTTAAATCATAGGGTCATTATTTGAAAAAATTGAAAAACAGTAGTAACATAAGGACTGAAGCACAGTGCATCTAGTGCTATGCATTCGTACACATTAGAAAAATGTGTGATATATGCTTTATTTTTTTCTTTAAAAGATAAATGGACGTTGTATTTACAGCTGTCTTTCTGAATCTCAGTATCATTTTTATTTAGTTACCAGCATACAGAAACGTCAATGTTGTCTCAGAACCATAAAAGAAAAACACAAGGTCCCGTAGCTAGTGTCATTGGATTGTCTAGCTTAGAGATATAGAATGTCTATTATTTGTGATCAGAAAATTTGCGAAAGGATTTGTGCTAATAGCTGTGCGCTTCTCCAATGACCGTAATAGAGCCAATCTGACTAGAGAGGAGTATAACCCAATTACCAGTTTGAGTACTTTTTGGTTCATCTGTTTCTATATTTTATTATCCTACTGTTGTTGGTGAACAAGATCATGACTGTTGTCTCTGTAGTTGAGGATTGTCTTGTTTGAATTCGAGTTTTGTCTTTTTGCTTCTGAGATTTTTGGTCCGGGATTATAAGAACTAGTAGATGCTAGCCATATGCAATAAAAAAAAACAAGTTCTAACTAAGAAACAAAAGTTTGCAATGCCATATCATTAATCAAGTCCAATCTGTCAGTAGATGCAAATCCAAATTTGAGCTCCCAAATAATTACACGATTCCACAAAATTCTCTCTAGAGTGAACAACCAATTACGTAAAGAAACTAGTTAGAACCGAAATTGGTGAACATTTGTACCTTCTCCTGTCATGGTCGAAACGATCAGTGCTAGCAACTCTTCCGCTCGAGTTTCCTGCACATCGGCTTCTTTCTCCCGCTCCCGCTCGAGTTTCCCGCGCAACTATTCTGTCTCCCGCTAAAATAAACTTTGGAAAAGCGATTGACGCGAGAGAGAGTATATAAGCAACGCGCGTGATTTGGGAAAACGAAAATTCAGTCCGACTCAATTTTCGTTTTCCCACCGATTTTAACGTAGACGGGAAAATTTGGGGGAAAAATGGTGGGAGGTTTTGGAGAAATAAATGGCTGCCGAACAGATGAGGGAAATATGCAAGGATCCCATTCCATTTCCCGTAATATTTTTACTGCCGAACAGGCCCTAACAGAAAAGGAGCAAAGTAACAAGCTTTATTTGCAATATATAAATAAGAAGTAAACTTTTAATATTCACCCTTACACCCCGCTCTTTATTGCATTTCACCTTTTATCTATCTGGTCATTAAAGAAGCACTATCTTTTTTCAGACCTCACGGTACAGCAACTGATACAGCTTTAAAGAGAGCAGCAGCTAGCAACTCACAAAGAAACAAAACTCCTGTTCTCTCTCTTCCCTTCTCTCTGTATATCTCTTTTTTGAAAAATTGGCAGCAGCTGCCAATTCTCTATTTATCTCTGTCCGTCTCTGTCTCTGTCTCTCTCTCTCTCTATCTCTCAAATTTGCAGCATGGTGGGCCCCATTTGAAATTATAAAAGAATCATTACCCCATGATGATATAGCTGAATTAATGGCTGGTCCCAATTTATTGTTCTACTAGAAACCAATTTTCGGGATACTCCCAGTCCATCAAATTTAATTAAGAAGCTATGCTCTTATATACTTGATAAAAACATTATTGAGTAGCAAAATAGAGAAATAATAGCTCTCATTGGCCTTAGAAGAAAAAAAAAACAAAGACTGATTTGATAATTTATGTAAATTATTTTGGTGGGTTTCACAACATTTGAAGTTTATTTCAATTCGGATAAATATTAAACAGTTAGATTTTAGTATAATTCTAAACATATCTTGTATCACGTATAAGTTACAAATTAAGTGGATTTGGACAAAATTGTATCTTTGAACTTATTAAAATAATTGTACTAATAAATGACCATCAACTCTGTTCTATTGGAAGAACGGTGTGGTGGGTTCATGCAAGGAAATAATTATTAAAGTAATTTAGGGGAAATGCCCCCCTATTATTTCGCCGGGTACGAGACGAGGAAGACAAAATAAGCTGGGTATGTGCATTGTGTAGCACTGGTGTTTGAATCCTACTGCTGTCTATCCATCCAACTATGCAACTATCCCAACGCCATGGCCGTTTGTGCTGTGTTGTCAGACACTGAATTGACGCATCTTTCATCCCTCGTTGTCACCGCTCCACCCCAGTTGAACTACCAATATTTCTCCCTCACCCTTTCCGATTCTCTGTTTCCTTTCACCCTGTACTAATTATGCACACGGATTGCTTTCAGAAGTTTTGAATTGTTATGTTAGTTCGCTACACTATTAGGCACGCGGAACATGCCGCAGAGAACTTAATGCTCTCCTTCTGAGTTCAGTTGTGGCCCTTTGCTCCTTCCCCATGCATTTCGTTCAGCGAAATCAGTGTCAGTCACATTTCCACTTTTTCCGAAAGTGAAATTTTCATCTTTGTAAAAATGTAAAAGATCGATGTTAAATTCAGGCCCACAAACAAACACACAATAAGCACAGTCTTTTGTTTCAGATATGTTTACAAAAGTAGGTGGGGCCCAAACACCAGGCGCTCCTATTTCAACTGGGCTTTACTAGTCGGCCCAGTTTTAGAGTTTATCTTACTTGTCGGCTTATTTTATTTTGGACTTATATATATTACTGCTGAAATGATCTCCTGTTTATTTATTTGAATTTGAATCCTCCACTTGTTGCTTTTCCAACTTCGACCCAGGAACTATTTTTTTTTTTTAAGAAAAATGCCTAAAACGGCCCATGTTTGTGCTACCAGTAAAATAGTTGACCTAAGAATTTGCCGATACTATTTCTCTAATTCTTTAATTTTAGCTTTTTATTCCGCCATTTTTTTTAGAAAAAATTGTACATAGTATGCTGCTGTTGTTATCCACGGGTAAGTAGTTTATTTTTTCACTGCTCCAAAATTTAGAAACTTGGTTATAATAGAAAAAGAGGAAGATTTATACTAATTTGGCTGCCAAAATTTGTTAAAATAGCTACTCAAAATCTTTCAATACTTGAATAATGTATGATTAGATGGGTTAAATTAAGTCATATTGATACTTTGACTATAAACATCACGTACCTGACAATTATTTTCTTCCGAAAGTTGTGGTACTTTTATATAGAAATAGTTTTTTTTTTCTTTTTTTTTTCACTGGTCTCATGACTAAGACGGTGTCTTTGATTTTTAAATGTCTTAACCTAAATTAAAATAATCTATTTGGATGCATATTCTTTTTTTTTTGTTGACATTTAGTAAAAGATATGAGGTTTTAACTTTTTATAGCCAATATAATTCTAATTCAAATTTTTATAATGAATATTTTCTCAGAATGTATAGCTGGCATGAGATTATTAATTTAATTTCAATCCAAGAAACATCTTTTTTTCCCCTTGCCTTTTCAGTTAATACGATGTACCCCAAGTTATAAACGGCATATTCAATAACTATACAAACCGAGAGAGGTTGTCAAACCCATTGCATTCTAACAAAATTAACACATCAATCCAGCTAATGAAAATCAGGAGCCTTTCTTGTAGGCTTTTTCTCAATTATTAGACTGTAGTAATCCGTGTAACAGGTCAGGTTGAAGTCAAATTACATCACCCGCTACACAGTTCACCGTACCATACGACTACAGTAGATCCCACTTCCAATGCCGTTACAAAAACGATAGAATTAGAATACGAAGAGAACGCGAGTTTATCCTCTTTCCATCTCCTCCTGGAATAAGGAAGGTGGATTGCAATTTGTGAAATTGAAGGAAGACAAAGAAAAGGTTTGGAAACAACAGAATCGAGAAAAGAAGAATCTTCCAACATGGATTGCAAAATGAAAATTTTGATCTCTATCATGCTATCTGGGCTTGTTTCCTCTGCCATGGCAATCAATACAAGAACTCTTGCATTCAACGAGGCGTATTTGCCGCTTTTCGGACATCATAATGTACACCGCTCGGACGACGACCGCCATGTTCGCCTCCTGCTAGACCATTCAAGTGGTATGATTTTAGCCATTTAGCCTGAATCCAAAAATATCATCCTAAAAAGTAAAAACAATACAAGGTGTGTTATTGTCATTGTAAACCTATTTTTGCAGGAACAAGCAAGGTGATTTATAATTATTTATTCTCTTTTCAGTGAGTTGTTTTAATGCAGATTTGTTTGACACCTCAAGTTGTAACCAGAAAAAAAAAATTTGCACTGAAGTTACTAAGAGTATACCAAATTTTAAGAAAAGAGATTGAATACATCTAATAATGCGGCTTGTACCATATCATTATTATAAAATTAGATTTCACATTTCTAAGGAAAAATCTTTTAGGTTCCGGCTTCATTTCATCGGACATGTACCAGCATGGCTTGTTCAGTGCATTAATCAAACTGCCATCAGACTACACCGCCGGTGTGGTTGTTGCGTTTTACGTAAGTCTGAATGTTCTCCTCTGTTTTTCTTTTCTCTTCTTGCGGGCACATTACTCTATTTTACTTCATTTATATCAACCGCTTTATATATGCCAAGAATCAAACTACTTAAAATTGTCAATTGTACTTTTTGTATTTTAGATGATGTCCTAAAATTGTCAATTGTACTCTTTTGCTATGATACAGATGACAAAAATTAGAACTCTATAACATCTAAAGAACTTTGAAAATTATAGACAAATGATTTGTATAGCGAGGCACAAAAATAACATAATTCATATTTGATGTGTCTAATTAGAAATTCTCCAAAACAACCATGGATTGTGGCATAAACACCGGAACAGTTTTTCTATTATCCACATGGTTGTCAATAGGTAGTTTTATCCGGTGTGGATTTACTACTAAATTAAGAGGTTGCTAATATTAGAGCTTTTAATAACGGATTATCTTCTTTTTTTATTCTAACTAATCTTGTACTTGAAACAGAATTTCACAGGAAACCAGTTAGGCCCAAAGACTGTTTAATTAAGAAAATATGCCTAATTGTGGCACAAGTACCAGCTGTACCAGTAAGCTGGTCGACAGGTTTTTACTGCGTTTAGTCCTTCTTTTAGTACTTCTGGATCTGTTATTATTAATATAAACAATGTGTTTTCCGTTGTGGAAAGGAAAACCTCAATATGCTTTCGTTACGTTTTATGGATGGATTAAACTTAAATGAGACCTTTTCTCCTTAAAAATAAATAAATGAATAAGTAATCTAGAACCTGCAGCTTTACTTTTTATTAATTCTTGCGAGTGTCTAACAATGAACCGATTAGTGTCATAATTTGATAACTGATTAGCACCGTTTTCAAATTATTAAATCATAATCAGACTTCCAACGGAGACATGTTTGAGAAAACTCACGACGAACTGGACTTTGAGTTCTTGGGGAACATCAAAGGGAAGGAATGGAGGGTGCAGACAAACATCTACGGCAATGGCAGCACCAGCCGAGGCCGTGAGGAGCGCTATCTCATGCCATTCAATCCCACCAAGGAATTCCACCGCTACTCTATTCTTTGGACCAATGAGACCATCATGTATGAATACTTTTTAATTACATTTTTCCTTTTTTATCTTCCATATTTTTGTGCATTAATTACTATTTACAAAATGCAAATTCAAAATCCCAAATTGACATCTAATCAGTTCCATATTTTCTGAATTGTTTTACAAGTGATCATACTTACCCAAATCCTTGTTTTACTATCAAGATATTGGTTTTCATGTTTCTATAAACAGCTTCTACATTGATGAAACGCCAATCCGGGAGGTTCGCCGCACTGAGGCCATGGGAGGAGACTACCCATCGAAGCCAATGTCGCTCTATGCCACCATCTGGGACGCATCCAACTGGGCCACCTCAGGCGGAAAGTACAAGGTCAACTACAAGTACAGTCCCTTCACTTCTGAATTTCACGACCTTTCCCTTGTCGGCTGTCGTGTGGACCCCATCCAGATGCTCCCCACCTCCACCGAAAATTGCACGGCAGCAAATTCAGATCTGATGGCCACTGGCTTGACTGTCATAACCCCGGATAAAAGAAAGGCAATGCGCGCATTCCGTGAGAAGTTTATGACTTACTCTGCGTGCTATGACACGTTGAGGTATCCAGAGAAGCTGCCAGAGTGTGAGATTGTAGAGGCTGAGAAAAGGCGGTTCAAGGACAGTGGACACCTCAAGTTCAGTCATCACCGTCGGCACAGAAGCAGCCGTGCTAGGGGTTCAACGGCTACTGATCCTAGCAAGCACTCGTCTATGTGAGAATTGAGAGCATGTGTACATTGATTCTGTTGCTTGACGGATGCAGCTTATTTCATGTCATTCGTATGAGTCGGCCGGTAACATGTTGAAAAAATGTTGAAAAATTGTTAATCGTTAGTATTTGTGCTGTAGTGTTTGCTAAAGCTCAACAAACTTAAATTGTATTGGTGGATTAGCATACTGCAAATGTTAGATCCGATTTATAAATTGGGATGAAGCTGTGTGATGATCAATGTACATGGAAATAATTCGCAGTATCTCTTTTATTTTATTTTTGAAAGAAAGCAGTATGTCTTTTATTAAAAAGAAGAAAAGTATATTTTGACAGCGCAGAGATACTCTTTTTTGAGTGAAACAAAAATTTGGAATACAGTATGATCTTATAAATTATAATATTTTGAATTACAAAGATAATTTGTACCAAAAAGAAGTTTGTTTGTTTTTTTTTTTTTTTTTTTGTGGGGGGGGGGGGGGGGGGGGGTTGAAAGTGTTTACAGTTTAAAGCTAAACAACATTAGAATTTCTTAAAAAAAAGGAAAACAACACAAGTATACGAGATTGGCTTGTACCAGTCTCAGCACCAACCAGAAAGACTGTAACCAAAACAAGTAAAGGGCCAGTTTAGAATAGCGGCCCATACGACTCAGGATCCATCAGGTCTGTATGCCTACAAAAGCAAATCCAGCAGGTCCATCTGCGCATTAGCCCAGGTAAAAATCAGTTAGTACCAGACTACACTTATCAGTCGAGCCTCGAGATGACCCTAGCCGACATTTTTATTAATATTCAAAATTAAATAGAAACTAATAAATATATCCAGCTTAGATGAGTTTTGTTAAAAATATTCAAACCGGTTATTAAATGGCCGGTCCCTAATTTTTTTCTCCACTGGCCATTAAATACCCGGTTCCCAATTTTTTTTTTGTTGGTTTAGACCCAATGAATACTCATCTCTCTCCCCCCTTCACAACTCACTCAACTCCGTCACTTTCAACCCATCTTTCAGGTAATTTTTTTTATTTAATTTAAATTTATTTTTTTTAATATATTTTTTTAATTATTTTTCAGTAACCTATACATGTAAATTAGTAACCTGATAATTATTTATCATTTTTTGAAATGTAGTTTGTTTGCCATGACCATGATTTCATTACACTGTGGTGGAAAGTTTCTTACTAATTTATACGGGGCTTATTGTTAGTGTAATAATCTAGAAGTCAATCATAAGATAATTTTATTCTATATGTATTTTGTTCATGTAATGAATGATTAATAAAATATCATTTTGTTCTTTGAGATTTATCGAATTATGAATCATTTCGAGTTAAGGACTTGAAATTGTAAAACTACATAATAGATGATAAATACTCTTAATAGTCACTGACCGAGGTAATTAGCAAAGAACACTAATTGGCCAATTAAAGGTTAGTATGTGGATTAAATGATGGTTAAGTTTTACAAACCATAGACAAAGAGTTGTCATTTTAATCACATAGATACATGTTGGAGAATATGATATTTGACAGACCCTCAATGAAACATTATACGGAATTGTGTTCGTGTCATTAATGTTTTAATTTAGTGTTAAGTTCTAAAGTATGAGGTGGTTCGTCGTTTCCCACATAAGAAGTGTATATTCGTGAGTGTTGTTTAACGCTATCCGTAAAAAGTAGTTATAACGATGACATTTCAGTATACATGACTTTTGCAGAGGAGAGATGTTCACCAAGACTACTATTGTCCCTCGTATTTAATACAAGTAATAGTATCACTAGGTCTCTTGATAAAGTAGGGTTATCAGTGCGCGGTATGATTAAAGAGTTAGTCATATTTGATAATCTACTTAAGATCGAGAAAAGATTAAGTTTGCAAGGATGACACATAACCTACCTTGAAACTGATATGATACTATGAGACATAAGAATTAACACGAGTAAATTGTTTACTGGATCGTGATATTGTATTGTACAAAATCATCTGTGTCAATTGGGTAGTCATAATGCATTCTGCCAGATGCCGCTTATGATTTATAGAATTAAAAGGAGTTTTAATTTTATTGCCAACATAACACAGATCCTATCGGGTCACACCAATAGAAAAGTAATCAGAGAATTAATTTATTTGATTAATTATAAATGTTATAATTAATAAATAAATGTCATAGAAATGAATTAATTTATTAATTATAAATGTTATGATTAATAAATAAATGTCATAGAGATGACATGCTTAAGCACATTAAATTTATAAGCGTGTATGACACGTTGTATAATTTATCGCAGCAATGAATCGCAAGAAAATATAATTGTTCAGAATTGTTCAGAATAATTATATTAATAATAAATGGATTATAAATATTAATTATGAATTAATATTTTGGGCTAAATTATACAATAGGATGATCTACCTCGGCCACGATAGGATGATCTACCTCGGTTTCTATTGTTCATCCTTTTCGCCCCTTCAAAAATCGTCATTTTCGCCTCAAAAATTGCCTTCTTTTTCTCTCTTTCCCTTCATCCCTTTCTCTTCTGTGAGTTGTGAGGGGATGAGAGAGAAATATGAGTATTTATAGGGTCTAAAATAACAAAAAAGAAAAAATTGAAGACCAGCCATTTAATGGCCGGTTTGGATATTTTTAACAAAACCCAGCTAAGCTGGGTATATTTATTAATTTCTATTTAACTTTGGATATTAATAAAAATGTCAGCGACCCTAGAAAGGTTTGGTCAATCTAAAATTGCAAAAATTAAGTACTAATAATATGAACTCTGTTTAATATTGAACAATAACTATATTTATTTAAATAATTTTATATATAGTTCACATAGGTAAATAGAAATTTCTTAGACGAGAATACCATTGCCATAAATTAAGTTGGGTAATGTACAAATTTTCTAACTGCCTTGTCATCGAGAAGCAGCATCGTGGGTCCTTCCGAAGAAAAATAATAGTACTGGACGGTCCAGGGAGAGAATATATATTTCTTCTAGCATGACAGGACTTGAGAGGAATTCTATTCCTCTACATTAACATACTGTTTGAGTTTAGACACAGACCGTCTGATCGGAATTCGCACGATTATTAAAGGGCCGAGCATTACAGGCGTGGACAAGATTGTGATCGGACGGTCCAAAGATAAACTTAAACGGTACGTTAATGCAGCGTGTCCAATCACTCTCTCTCTATATTTAGGGATTATGGTTCTTCTCGGACCGACGGTACGCGATATAATTATTTGGCGCCGCCGGGCCCACGCGAGGAAAATCAACGATTAACTAGGCTCCACGTGGCGGAAAGGAAAAATCGTAGACAATCAGCTTTGATCCTCTCTAAAGAGCGAGAGAGAAAAAATTAGTTCGAAAAGTATGGCTCCCCCAGAGGACATGGTAGCTAATCCGCCGTCGGAGGCGGAGGAGACAGCCTCCGCCGGAGCGGCCAACACCTCCCCTATCTCCACTGTTCTCATCGTCATAGGTGCTCCTTTTTTGTATTTCGTTTTATTTATTTTTCTGAGTTCTGGTCCTTCTCGCAAATAGCCCGTGCGATATCTGATCTTTAAGTAGTATAATCGTGTGTGCCTGGAATCGTGAGGATCCTTGGGAGAAGGTTGTACATTTATAGGAATTCTCAAAATAAAAATAATTTGTTTGGGCTATTGTCCCTGGAAAATTAGCTCTCCTTTCATAACTGGGAAATGTGAAAAATTGAATTATTGTCCATGTTATAAATTAGTATATTGGATGAGCTGTTTGATAATGTTTGTTTCTGTAATTTGTAGCTATGCACACTGAAGCAGCACCCCTTGTGAGCAAGTTCGAACTTGTTGAAGACAGTGATAAATCAATGTAAATTTAATACTTATCAAATTTCAAATACTTTTGCTTTTCCATGGTTTATTCACTACTATTACTTCTTGTGGTTTTTCCTTTACTTCAATTTGGTTGTAAAAATTGTAGGTTTCCTAAAGGGGTCCCATGGGTTAGATATTGTGGCAAATACAAGGACCTCTACATCAACCTAATTTGGCCAGGGAAAGATCCAGCTCTTGGTATGTTTCTCATACTTTGGTATATGGTTTAGGAGTTGCAGTAGGAAAAATTAAGACCAATAAAAATATTTATCTGAGCAGTTGATTAAGGGCAATTTTTTTTTTTTTTTTTTTGGGGGGGGGGGGGGGGGTGTTTTCAACTGTAACTGATTTGGAAGTTACTAAGAAACACTGTAAATGGCTCAGATACATCGGTCAAGATTATTTGAATGCTCCAGATTTCCTTTGAACAAATTGCGCTTTGGGCTATCCAAACTATTGTATGTACTGAAGGTTTGAATCTTTTATAGCTAGATATCAACTGATATTCGACTTGAGTATCGAGTTGAGGAAGAAAGAGGAGAAAGGAAACCATTACTCTTTGTTCCATATTTATATGATGTGATATATGTATTAACCTGTACATACTGGTCCCTAATTGGAAGAGCTAATTTATGTACCTGTTATTTATCACATTTGTGAAGTATTGATTGTTTTACTGTTTCGTGGCCATTTTTCAGGAGTTGATAGTGTTGGTACAATTTCAGCTTCTCTTGTTACATATGCTTCCATCCAAGCATTCAAACCTGACCTTGTTATTAATGCTGGTACTGCTGGTGGCTTCAAAGTATGCATATCTATCTTTCTTTCCCTCTTTTAACATCAATATTTTTTTACTGATTTATACGGTTTGATCATTCTTTTTGATAGATGAATTTCTCTATAAGATATGATCTTTAATTTGGTTTACTTTGATTGCGAATAAACAGGCCAAAGGAGCATCTGTTGGAGATGTATATCTTACCTCGGCAGTTGCTTTCCATGACAGAAGAATACCTATTCCCGTGAGTTTCCATAAAATCCAGGAGTCACTTCATAATAAAAAAAGCAATATCTATTGGAAAATAAATTGTAACAAGAATAATAACCAGATAACCCTAATTGTTAGTCCTCGGGTTCTAAATTGTAATTTTTTTGGTTTTGGGTTCTTAGCACATGTTTTTTTATCTAATTTTCTTCTACAGTTGTTTCATTCCATTTTAGTTACGTTGCAATTTCTGAAATGGAATAATGTAGGTTTTTGATATGTATGGGATTGGTGCAAAAGAAACCTTCTCTTGTCCCAAGCTTCTTGAAAAACTCAACTTAAAGGTAGACGCTCCTGCTACTAGTTCACTTTCTCCATTTGGGACCTACTGATTATATAAACCAGATTAAATCCGCATGATATTGTGACATACAGTTTATTTGTTTAGTATTAGTGTTATTAGTGTACGACCTCCCACAAAGAGAGCATTGCCTTTGCTACTAGACCAAATGCTGGTTCTCGTTATCTTTGTTGTTGTTACTTCTTTTTAATTTAATGTTTTGATCCTGCCTTTAACAAACCAACAATGAGAAACAAAAAATGCTATCTGGTTTGGTGGTTATCAGTAGTGATCCTCACTAGCACAGTATGTATTTCACTGAGATAATGTTTTTTTTTTTTAACCATTAGTGATGATCAATAAATTGCTGTTAGGTTGGTAAATTGTCAACTGGTGATTCATTGGACATGTCTCCTCACGACGAGTCCGCAATTTTGGCAAATGATGCTACTCTCAAGGATATGGAGGTACTTTCACATTATTGAAGGCCTATTAATACCCATTATTGAATCCATTTAAATATGTGAATTTGTAAAAATATTTTAAAATTTAAAATTTTGAGACCTAAATGCTCAAGTCTGAAACTTTCTGTTAACTGACTAAACATATAAGTTCTGATTCACCAGTAGTCAACAATTTGTTTTACTTTTGTAAATATAATATTCTTTTCTGGACAAAAACATACAATATAAATTAATAAAGCTGTGTTGTATCCTTTTTGAGAAATGATGCATCCACATTGTATGTGTGATCTTTCATTTTGCAGGGGCATGCATTGTATTTACATGTTTTCAAGGGGTAAAGTAAAAACATTTTGCTACTTTTTTAATAAGAATTTTGTTTTTACGTGATCATCCAGGGAGCAGCTGTGGCCTATGTAGCGGACTTACTATCGGTACCCGCAATTTTTGTGAAAGCTGTGACCGATATTGTAGACGGAGAAAAACCGACTGCTGAAGAATTCTTGCAAAATTTGGTGATTGTTACTGCAGCATTAGACCAAGCCGTGACCCAAGTTGTAGATTTTATTAGTGGAAAATGCATCTCTGATCTTTAGAAACTGTGCCGGATAGACAGGTGAAGTGTATTTTATTAGTGAGGAATAATTTGATTTCAATTGGGAGAGCCTTTGAAGTGGTTTGAAATTGGAGGGGAGAAAGCTCATTCGAGATATATAAGATGCTCTTAGATATTTGAAAATTTAATGATGTTGTATTATTTTCTCAAAAAATGATGTTGTATTAACTTCTGGATTTATGCCCTTAGTTTAAATTTATTTAATTATATTCTTTCGTGAATTACTTGAGATCTAGCTTTCTAAAAAGACAGCTGGTAAATCTTGGTTTGCATTAAAAATGTTCTGTCCCTTGTTATAACCTTTTCAACTAAATTCACAGGTATTTATTTCACTTGCAATATTTTATATTCAAAGATCTTGTACAGAGTAATGATGTTTCGAAAGATTTTTCAAGTGTCAAAAGTAGAAACTCGATAGGAGACTAAAAATTAAAATGCACAAATTGTGGTAGCTGAAAATTGAATTTAAGTTTTTCAGAATTATAAAATAGACTTTAATTACTAGACTACAAGTAAATATGTGATATTTTATAAAGTGGATTGGACTATATAGAATATTTAAAAATAAATTTAAATTAAATTTTAATATACATAACTAAAATTTTAAAATTATAGAGGTGACTTGGTACTCTTTGAATGACTTAAGATCCGCCCCTGCAACCCCCCTCCCAACCCCGAATAAACCTGAGGGTACAATTAGAAAATTTGGACCTTTCTTTAACTCTAGTACGAAACTCAAAACGGACCCTCTATACTCTGTATCTACGATAAGCATCAAATTTCTTTTGAGTCGGTTGGGACTAAATCCAGACCATTCTTTACCAATTGTACCCTACGGATCCTCCAACGAATTCAGATCCAGTGCAATACCTAAACGAGTACAGTGAAATATGAGTCATCAGTTTTAGCTTGGCACGAATCTCAAAACAAACCTTCATTATCTAAACAGACACTGTATTACTTTTAACTCGGCTGAAAATAGTATTAGGGTGTCAATGGATACGATAAGGGTTGGGTGGAAGTATTTTCGTACCCGTACCCATTACAAATTATTCTTATTCATATCATATCCTTACTCGCTACGAATTACCTTACCCGTACTCTACTCTTACTAGTTATGGTTGTCGGATGACGAAACGGTATCGGTAAATTACGGGCAACGCTAATATAATAATTATTTTATTATTGACTAAATAAAGCATTAAAACACATTCATTTCACACATATATACGTGTTTAAAGGTCTAAACATTATTGGGATTTGTTGTAATTTATTTACATGTTTTAATGGTTAATTAAGTGCAACACAACTACCAAGAGTTGTTGGATAATTGATATTCATTGCTCATTAATATATCTAATATAGAGTAGAACTAGGGTGCTCTCGAGTTCACCAAGCCCTTGGTGAACTCAAGTCCAAAACTCATCGGATCGGCTTCAAACGACGAATTCGACCGTTGAAACCCGTCTACTTTACGAGTGATGCGTCTACATGCAAAAATTTTAAATTTTGAAATTAATTTTGCATAGAGTCAAGTGGTCAAAAAACGTCAAAAAACGTCAAAAAATGAATGCATTAAAATTAATTTATTAACCTTCTAATTTTGACCACTTGACTCTATGTAAAATTAATTTTAAAATTTAAAATTTTTGCATGTAGACGGGTTTCAATGGTCGGATTCGTCGTTTGAAGCCGATCCGATGAGTTTTGGACTTGAGTTCACCAAGGACTTGGTGAACTAGAGAGCACCCTAGTTCTACTCATCTAATATATATAATTTTGTTTTTTTTTGTAATTACCCGATTGGGTAACATAATGGAATAGGTTTTATCGGTATCTTTATCCGTTTAGATAACAAAAAAATTCTTTAACCGTATCCGTACCCAATAAGTTTACAAAATATTTTTTTTTATCCGTACTTATCTTTTTGAATACGGTACAGGTCGGACACCCCTAAATAGTATACTCAGTTCAGTACGTGAGGGGATATGGACGAGTGCGTATCCTCTGAGATATCTCATATTTTGAGTGACTGACGTGTCCGGTGCCTACTCGGGGAATGCGCAGGGGCAGTATTATTTGATCTTTGAGATTCGTGCAGAAAGTATTTGAACGGTTGAGATTTTCCCAAAAATCACGCAAAAGGTAAGATATCTCAGAGGATGCGAATTCGGACTTCCCATCAACTGAATCCATGATCCCTTGTTAAGCCCAGTAAACCCTAAGGCCTAGTTTTCATTCCCCTAATTAATTTGATAACTTCTTTTCTTGATATTCCTCGTGTAGTACTGTGATTTGATTACTCCACATTGCTGGGCCCTCCTCTCTTGAATCCTTGCCTAATACTGGGAATATATTTAGAGGTAGGAAATAATTATATTCCTCCTGGAATATGATTATATTCTTTGATGTTAACGTAACAAAAATATTAATTTAGTGTTACATAGTCTTAATAATAACCTTGGTATTATTTTTCTCTTATTTAGTTGCTTTTCTAGAAACAATTTGGCAGACTTGACTCTGGGGTCTAGAAAGTAATATGCCTTAACTCTTAAGAAAGAGCAAAAAGGAACTTTAAAAAAAAAGTTTCTCGAAAAAATCACTACTGGAGGAGAGCCGTGCAAATTAACCGGGATAATCCTTGTACAGATTCATAGGTAACAAATAATTAAAAGTGTAAAATTTTTGGGAGCTGCTAAACAATAGTTCATGTTAGAACATTTTTATCTATATAATTGCAAAGGTATTATTTTTCTTTTAAATCAACAACTTTACCAATTATCTCTGAAATAATATCAAGCAATCTGCTTCTCTGGTTAACCCTCAATTATAATTTATAAGATTCATACAATAATTTAATATATTATATTTTAATTTTACATCCTTACTATTGGCAATTATAAAAAAAAAGTTACAAATGTTGGCATGAAAAGTCCATTTCTACATAAGTAAGTTTAATAAATAAACAATAATTTCATATTTTTTGACACCGATGTTGTAATAATCACATCAACATTTATAATTTGATTTGCAATTGAAATGCAGATGCTATTGTGAATGTCGGTCTCTCATCAATTTGTCTTTAAGTGGAGAAAGTGAAATCAAACAAAGATACTGAATTCATCTAATGATATTTTTGTTATTCGAATATTAGATTTTATTAACTTTTCATAATCTCAAGCCACATTATGTGTACAAAGACTATAAGCATTTGAGTCCTCTGTCAAGTTTTTCCTGGTCCTGCTTCATCCCATTTTCTACCATGATATATTCAATTATTTTCAACAATTGGGCTTATATATATTTCGCTGATTATGTTTGAAGGGATGGTTGAAATAACCATCATTATGTCTATATGTTGAAAAATAACTTAAAAATTTAAATTTAAATGTCAAAATAAAAATATTATTTTTCTATACATATTCTAAAATATATATGACATTTTAATATTTTGATTATTATTCAGAGTTTGTAAAATACACTCATGTCAATAATTTATGGACTTACTAATTCATATAAAAAGATGATAAATTTTAATATGTATGTCGAAAAAATAATATCAATCACACCTATCTAATGAATTTATTTAAATATATAATTTTAAAATTATAAAAAAAAACACCTTGAAAACACAAAAAAAAAAGTGAAACATTTAAACACTCGTGTTTAAAATTAAACAAATAAGTTACCCTGAAGTATTGAAAAGGGGCCGGGTCGGGTCGGGTCGGTCCAAACCCGCCCGGTCCCCGGGTTGACTCGGGCACGGGTTAGTCCGGGTCAACGGGTTGAGTCGGGGGGGGGTCGGGTTGGGGTCTGACTCGGCCGATCCTAACCCGGTCTAAACCCGGCGGGTTAGGTCGGGGCGGGTTAGGCTGGGTCGGGGGTCGGTCCGGTCCGGGTTTTTTTTTTTTTTTTTCTGTTTCCAGAGAGGCAGAGAGCGAGAGAGGCAGAAACATTTTTTTTTTTGCATTTTTTTTTCTTATTTTTTTTATTTGAACTCAATATATTTTTGTTATAACAAAATCAAATTAAGTTAAAACCGAATTTTGTTAGAACCAAATTAGTTTAAAACCAAATTATTCTAAAACTGAGATATACCGAATTAGTTTAAAACCGAATTATTTTTATCTTTAAAACCGAATTATTTTAAAACAATAGATTTAAAAACAAAAGTTACCCTCCTCCTTTATTCCGGGCTTGGGACCGGCTATGTAAAATAACATAGGCGGAGTTCTAACTTTTTTTTTTGTTAGTAATTATTCTTTAAAATGAAACAATTGAAATATTTAGAAATTATAATTTAAAAAAATAACAATAAAGATTAAAAGAGGTTAGAATTTTATACCGACACTACCTATCTAGTAGTTGTTGTGCATATACCATAGGTCGCTCTCTTGCTCACCGTCCGAATCCTCGTTAGGCTCAGGTCCCTCGGTACCGCTTTCTTGAGTGTCGACACCGGATGATGACGCTTCCAATCCCATGTCATGTTGCGTGCAATTTTCAGCATCAATCCAGTCTTTCAAGCACACAAGTCTCTCGAAAACATGTGCACCCAGCTTACTTCGTTTATCGGTAAGGATCCTGTTCGCCGAGCTAAAACAGGATTCAGAAGGGACGGTTGACACGGGCACGACAAATATGTCGCGGGCCATCATCGCCAGTGTTGGATAGGCAGTTGCATTCCTCCTCCACCAATCCATGAAGTCAACTCCTTCACTTTCGGTGGTCCCCAAACAGTAGCTCATTAGCTCGTTCGTGTTACCTTGGGATCTCGTCGGGTCGTCATCATCCTGAAAATCGCCTAACAATCCAGTACTGCTGTGTGTGGATAGACTATTAAAACAATAGAAAAAATTAGTGGACAAATAATGTAGATATTATAAATAATAAATATTAAAAATATTGTATATTTATATTCATACCTCGCGCCACCGGTCGAAGGCGGTTGGTCGGCATTTCTTCTTTCGTAATATATGGCAAACATGTCGTCCAATGCCTTTTGTACGCGGGGATCCTTGTCCCTCTAATTTAATTTTAGATTTTTCTTGTAGGCTACGAGTATTTTTACCGTGAACTTCTTCTTGTATGCCGGATGGAGGCAGTTTGCGAGAACGGTCAAGAGGGGTACCTCATTCCAATATTTAAGAAATTTTGCCTTCATGGCTGCTACGATCGGATGGAGAGGGGAATCCTCACTATCCCTATCTTCCATATCACGGTACACCTTGGAAATATAGTAGAGATGATGCAGCAACTCATGTGCCGTCGGTGAGTACGAGCAAGATAATCTCACGGTTGCGGTGAAAAAGGTTCCAAGGAATTGTGCAAGCATTATTATTCGCTGCCATTCGGGGTCGGTGAGTTCCAAAGCTTGTCCTTCGTTCGTCGACCTCAACATCTCCCCTATAGCCGCCTTGTAAGGAATGCATCGGTGCAGCATCCTGTAGGTGAAATTCCAACGGGTGTCTATATCCCAAGGTACCCTCATTTTGCCCAAACCTATTCTTTCGCACAAAGCTGCGAAATTTTGTTTTCTTTCTTGGTTTGAATAAATATGGGCAAGACCTCCCTTGAATTTAATTATCAAGTCATTTACGGCTTCTACCTTAAGACCATCTTTTACGGTAAGGTTTAGTATATGGCAAGCACACTTTTGGTGAAACAGTGCACCATTCATGATTGGGTTTAGGGACCGGATGAAATGATCGATGGACGCTACATTGTTGCTAGCATTATCGAATGAGATAGAAAAAATCTTGTTCCGTAAATCCCTTTTGAGATTATATTCTTGTAAAACCTCAATAATGGAATGGTAAATAATTTGTGCAGTGTGCGGGGATTCTAACACCCGAAAACTTAAAACCCATTTTTGTAAAATCCAATTCTCATCGATCCAATGACCGGTAATACAAGAGTACCCTAGGCCGTGTTTACCGGCAGTCCATATATCGGAGGTAAGGGAGACACTATAATTTGCATATCCAAATGTAGCTAATTGGTCGTTTTTCTTTTGGATAAACTGGTTTTTCATTTCACATACCATTTTTCTATGATGGATTTTCTTATACAATGGTTGAGCTAACCCCCGAATGCAAAGCCGGGCAAAATGTTCGCGCGAAAGCGCAACGCAAGTTTAGGTACGCTTGAGGGCGTACCTTTTAAAACCGCGCTTACACTTCACGAGTAAGGGTTGCAAGTGCACAACCCCTATCGAGTAATATAATCGGGTATCGATCCACAGGGACGGGCAATTGCTGGGTTAGAATCCACCGAACTCAATTAAAAACTAGAAGTGAGAAAGATTGGGTTCGGTATTTAAGTTCCTAAAAGATCAATTCAAACAAATCGAACAATGCAAACAGATGTAATAAAGTGCTAGAAGAAATGTAAACTGTGTTTTGATTATGGATAAAAGGCGTTTCCAGGTTTTGAGACTTCATCTGTGATCTGCCTCTAGTGGTACGGCCCGTACCAAGTTGGTACGGCCAGGCCGTACTCTACTTGGTAAGGCAAGGCCGCACCACTCTGGTAAGACCCGTACTGGCTTGCCAGAACAGAGCTTACCAGTTCGAGTTGATGCATTTCTTGCTGGTACCTTGTGCTAAACTCTTTAGAAATGTTCAATTGACCACGCCTAAGGTTCCTAAGCCTCAACTCTCGTGTATTGGATCAAGATCTAGGTTGGAATGCAATTGATTACCTTTTAGGGATTTCTACACCTCAATTTTCATATGTTGGTACAGATCTACCCTAGCTGGTTGATTGGAGACCTAAGGTACCCTCTGATCTGTCAATTAGAGGGGAATTCAACCTCTCGGCTTCAATTCGAACAAGTCTACCCTAAGCACTTGATTTGGTTGAGAGATTGAGATGATCACATGACCTTGATAGGTTTGATCTAGACCTAGAGGTTCACCATACACAATCACAGCAAACAAAGCAAGAGATAGCAAAGAAATCACAATCAATCAATCAAAAGAGTTCATACAAGATACAAGTCAAAGAATGTCAAAGCAAATCAAGAATCCATCTCAAAACCCTAGAAACTAAAGTAACTACTCACAGCACATGATCTAATCTAAAAATACAATAAGAGAGGTAAAGAAAGCCATGGATCGAAGGGATTGAGTGGAGGAGACTTGATCCGTCGAGTTTCGCCTCTTTCCTCTTCCTTCATTCTTGCTCCTAGCTCCTCAGCTCTTTCTCTCTCTTCCTGTGCTCTCAAATGTCTCTGGAATGAATCCTCCCCGAAAGTGGAGAGCTCCCCGCCTTAAATAGCCTCTGCCAAGATTTGAATCTGTCAGGCCGCCTTTAGGTACGGCCCGTACCAAAGTGGTACGGCCTGGCCGTACCAGGCGTGATGAGCTAAAATCGGCTAAGTCCGGTGAGACCCGTACCAAACCTGGTAAGGGCCGTACCTCATCATCCCAAATCGCTGTTTCTTCGTGTGTTTTGCTCCAAACCTGCAGAAAACAAACAAACACTCAGCAGTACCAAATTCTAAAGATATATCGATGAAATGCACATGATTCTGGTGAATTAGGGCACGAATCTGGTACTAAAACAGGCCTAAAATAGACTAAATATGCGAGGTATCAAATTCCCCCAAGCTGAACCTTTGCTTGTCCTCAAGCAAAAAGTTTCAAACTCGGGTAAAAGTGCTGGACAACTAAATCTAAATGCGGATACAAGTCTAAATGTGAAAACCTACGTGAGTCTGCTATAGTCAAGAATTGCTAGAATCGATTCGGTTGTAATTCAAACATCCCATTATAAACCTTGATTCACTCCACCAATTGGTCAATTGAACTTCTTATTTTGAGATGTTTCTAACAATGTAAAGACTATTTACTTACGTTTGATCGAAACAATTTCATTCTTTTTCCGAGTCAGTGCTTTTATTCAAGGTGATTTTTCTTTTCATTTTCCCTCCCCCAAGCTTGAATCAAGCTTAAGGGTAAGAAAGCTGCGAACGAAGTGTGTTGGTGCGAGCAAAATTCTCTCTTTATTTCTAATTTTTCCTAGGTTGGGAGGCGAGTTCAAAGGCGCCTGATTCTCATTTTGAGTCAGACTTATTGCCAGTACTCGCTTATTGCTCCTCTTTTCATTTTTTTTTTTGCTCATACCATGAATACACACATCTCTTGGTATTCACTCATACCAATAGATATTCCAAACTTTCTTAATTTGAAAATCCCAATTCCTAAAGGCACAGTTCAGTTTTTTCGAATAATCTCGTTCGATTCAATTCTAAGTTTGTTTCATCTTTTCAATTATTAAAAACATCTCAACCTAAGCAGTTCATTAACCAATCATGGGTTAGTTCCAGTTTACTCAGGTCTATCCTAATCACAACCAAATTGTTTCAAAGTTATTCTCAATTCTAGCAGTTCACGCAAATTTTCACCTAACAATGCACGAAAATACGAAAAAATGCAAGGAAAATAATGGTAAAGTAAACATGACCTACATGCAAATGTCATCCCCCCAAGCTTAGCCTGAGCATTGTCCGCAATGCTTCAAGACTATGAGATAAAAGAAATAAAAGAAGCTCGGGGAAAAGAGAGCGAACCTGATCAGTCATCGGAGTGGTCGTACCATAGCCAGTCGCGCAACTCGTCCTCTATAGCAGCCACCCGCAGCTGGAGATCATGGAGTGTGGCGCCCTGCTCATAATGGGCAACACCCTGCTCCTGACGCATGTCGTACATCAGATGGTAGACATCCCGGATGGTGGGCTCAGCGACTGGAGGGGGATACACGGGTCTACCGTAGGAGGTGGAGGGTCCGGCTGTGTAGGCAGAGGGTCCGGCAGCGTAGGCAGAGGTGGATGGGCCAGTCTGGTACGTGTTAGGGCCAGCTCCATATGATGAGGTACCTGCATCAAAGGGTGAAACATGTACCTGCTCGGAGAAGGGGGGAGCCTGGCCGGGGAATGGGTGCACCAGAGGAGAAAGAGGATGCGTCTGCTCATACGGAGCCTGGACTGGAGAGGTGGTGGCATCGATCATCTCCTCATCGTCCTGCGGTGGTGGTGGGGGAGGTGGAGGTGGGGCCTCAGGGGCAGGCCGCACGCGGGGCGGACGTCGAAAAAACCAAGTGCTCCGGTCATCGAAGAAGAGAGTGTTCGGGAAAGGCATGATATAGCTGGTCCGCATGTCAGGCATGCGCCAAGCCCAAGCACCTCGCCCATCGCGTCCTGCAGCAGACTCGATGAACTTGTAGGAGCTGAATTGAGAGAGAGAGAGATGTCGGGTGCTCCTGCACTCGTCGTCACCAATGATCTGGAGATGTAAGAGCTCGGCGATCAGAGTGACATAGGCAAAAATGTAGACAATGCCACCTGGCTTGGGCTGCGTCTGGATGCCGAGCCAGTGGTGGATCATGGCGAGCATCAGATCGGGCCGCTCGAGAGTGCTGTCGGGGCGCAGCATATGATCTACCAGCTGCATATCCTCAACATTAGCACGGGCGAACGTCTCGCCACGCGCAAAGATGGTGCAACCGAGGATACGCAGCAGACAGCGGATGACTGGGTGAGCGACATTGAGCTGCTTGTAGTCTTTGTTGAAAGCTGACTCGGCTGGGCTGCCAGAGATCAGCACCCAGAAACTGTCGCGCTCCAGGCCCTCAGAGAAAGAGAGGGTGTCAGTGGTCGGGTTCGGCTCAAAGCCAAACCACTCCCTCAAGTCAGAGAGCAGCACGCGGTGGGTCTCCTGGAGCATGCGGAACTTGATGTACGGGTTATCCTTCCGCGTGTACTTGAGCTCCAGAGAGGAGAGAAACTCAATGGTGAGCTTCCTGTACCCCCTCTGGGTGATCGTCCAGAAGGCAGGAGTGATCCCGATCCGGGTGGTAAGGCGGAGGAACTCAGCCTCAAGTCCCAGCATCTGGAGAGCAGAGAAATCAACAATCCTCGTGTTGTTGATCTTTTTCTTCAGCAGGATGGCGAAGTACTTGAACTGCCGACGGGTCGGCATGAAGAAGTACTCCTCGGTGTATGCATCGGCACGCTGGGTGGCATCAACGCCAGTCTTGAAGAGGTAGGGGTCGTCCCAGAAATAGAACTTGGCGTCCGATCGAAGCTTCTTTTTCTGCTGGTATGACATGGTAGGAGGAAGCACTCCTGAAGCAAGAAAGTTCGCAATGTCTGCATACCAGGGCGCTGACTTGGTGTTCACTCGGTCAGTTGCATGGAATGTCTGATCGTGCACAGCATGAGTCGCGTGCATCGGTGTACCAACCAAGTTGATCTCCTCTATGATAGAAATCGAATGGAATTGATCATCAGGGAATGAGTCATCGATTGGCAGGCTACCAGAGCCCTCATCTTCCCAGCGAAGCCGGGACAGATGGTCAGCCACGGTGTTTTCTACTCCTTTCTTGTCCCTGATTTCTATGTCAAACTCCTGCAGGAGGAGGATCCACCTAATCAGGCGAGGCTTGGCATCCTGCTTGCTCAACAGATACTTGAGTGCGGCGTGGTCAGTGTAGATCACTATCTTGGAACCAACCAGATAGGATCTAAACTTGTCGAGAGCGAACACAACAGCCAAAAGCTCCTTCTCGGTTGTTGTGTAGTTCATTTGGGCAGGGTCTAGCACCTTGCTAGCGTAGTAGATAGCACATGGCTTGTTCTCCTTCCGCTGCCCTAGAACTGCTCCCACTGCGTAATCACTCGCGTCGCACATCAATTCGAATGGCAAGGTCCAGTCTAGAGGTTGCAGGATGGGTGCTGAGACAAGGGCTTCTTTTAATCGACAAAACGAGTCGACACACTCCTGCGAGAAGATGAAATCAGAATCCTTAATGAGCAGGTTGGTCAATGGTTTCGCGATTTTTGAGAAGTCCTTGATGAAGCGGCGGTAGAAGCCAGCGTGTCCCAGAAAGCTTCGCACAGCTTTGACATTTGTTGGGATCTCCAGCTTCTCGATCACCTCCACCTTGGCTTTGTCAACCTCAATTCCTTTGGAGGTCACCACATGTCCAAGGACAACACCCTCTTGGACCATGAAGTGACACTTCTCCCAGTTCAGGATCATGTTGACCTCTTCACACTTCTCCAGGATTTTGCAGAGGTTGGCTAGACATGAGTCAAAGCTGGTTCCATAGACAGAGAAGTCATCCATGAAGACCTCAACCTCTTTCTCGATGAAATCCGAGAAGATAGCCATCATGGCTCTTTAGAAGGTGGCAGGGGCATTGTACAGACCGAATGGCATCCTACGGTATGCGAATGTACCGTAGGGGCATGTGAAAGTGGTCTTGTCTTGGTCGTTCGGGTGAATGGAGATCTGAAAGAATCCTGAGTACCCGTCAAGGTAGCAGAAATGAGAATGATTCGCAAGCCTTTCAAGGAGTTGGTCGACAAACGGCAATGGGAAGTGATCCTTGCGCGTGGCAGCGTTGAGCTTTCTGTAGTCAATACACATGCGGTACCCAGATACCACACGAGTCAGGACCAGCTCGTTCTTTTCATTTCTCACCACTGTCGTGCCTCCCTTCTTGGGCACCACGTGAACTGGACTCACCCACTTGCTTTCAGAGATGGGATAGATGATGCCTGCATCCAGGAGATTGAGAATTTCCTTTTTCACCACCTCTTTCAGGTTGGGGTTGAGTCGCCGCTGGTGCTCCACAGACGGCTTGTGATCATCCTCGAGAAGAATCCGGTGTGAGAAGATGGCTGGGTTGATCCCTTTCAAGTCCTTGATCGAGTACCCGATGGCGCCCTTGTGAAATCTCAGCTTCTCCAGAAGTTTGGCGGTTTGATCGGGGTTTAGAATCGCATTCACGACACAGGACATGATTTTTCTGGATCGAGGAACTCGTATCTGAGATTGGTTGGAAGAGGTTTGAGTTCGGGAGTCGGACGCTCAGGCTGATCATTGACACGAGTCGAATCTGGGTGATCTGACTCATGTGTTGTCGAGACGTCGGCCTTGGCAAGCTCCGCTCCACTCCTCGTCTCAGAGTGTGATGTATGGTCCTCGTGTGATCCATCCGACTCGCATCGGAGATCCTTCAGATCCTCAGGAATCGCATCTGCTGCACAGATTGACTCGCTCGCCTCGCTTGGCAATTGGGAGAGGAATTCAGCGTCTTGGCACAGCGAGTTGTTGACTTGTTCAAGAAAGTAGTCCTCGGCCAGATCAGCCAAGCACTCCTCTATCCCGTCAACCCGGAAGCATGTCTCAAAGCGTGACAGATATTTCATGGCGCGATCGATTTGGAACTTCACCGTCTCCCCTCCAAAGTTCAAAGTCAGGATGCCTTGCTTCACGTCAATTATCGCGCCAGCTGTGCTCAGAAAAGGTCGCCCCAGGATGATTGGGACTTCCTTATCTTCCTCCATCTCCATGACGACGAAATCGACGAGCACGAAGAACCTCCCGACTTGAACTGGCAGATCCTCCACCACACCAAGTGGAAGTCGGACTGAAGAATCCGCCAACTGCAGTGTCATCCTTGTGGGCTTGAGCTCCCCCACTCCTATGCGATCATAGATGGTGCGTGGCATGAGACTCACGCTCGCTCCTAGATCACACAGGGCTTTCTTAATTGTGGCCTTCCCAATGGTGCATGGAATGGAAAACTTTCCAGGATCGTCCAATTTGGGGGGTAGCTCGTTTTTCAAGATTGCGCTGCACTGCCCCGTTAGTTTGACTGTCGCGTGCCCCTCTAAGCTTCTCTTGTTGGAAAGGATGTCCTTCAGAAACTTGGCATATGTGGGCATTTGGGTCAGAGCGTCGGTGAAAGGGATGGTGATGTGCAGCTGCTTGATGACGTTTGTGAAGTTAGCGAATTGCTCGTTCAGTCTGGCTTCAGCTAATCTCTGGGGGAATGGAACAGGTGGCCGGTATGGAGGTGGTTTCTCGGCACCTTTCTTTTTCTGACTTCCTGACGCTTCGGATGGAGGTTGTACAGGTCTTGCCGAGCTGGTGCAGTCTGCACTCGCTTGAGGTTGGATGACCTCAGCTCGTTCTGGATTAACCTCCTTCAATGGAAATGACACAGGGGTCAGGGTCGCGTCAGGTGTCGTGTCAAGGATCGGATCAACTGTGGTCTCACTTGGCATTGGTGGCTCGTCGTACTGGGTCCCACTTCTCAGAGTGATCGCCTTAGCCTCTCCTCTTGGATTGGGCTCTGGTTGAGCTGGAAGCTTCCCAGGTTGAGAGTGACTTGAGGTGACCATCTGGCTCAGCTGCTCCAGCAACTTGCTTTGGGCAGCCATTTGAGTGGTCATGCTCTGCATCTGCTCCCACATCATCTGATTCATCTTGCTCTGCTCGTGAGTGAAGTTGTTCACTTCGGTAGGCGCATTTGACTTTGAGGGGTCAGATGGAGCTGCTCGGTTGCCTTGATTGGGAAAGGAAGAGTTCTGATAGAAGTTCCTGTTTCCATTGTTGTTGCTGTTGCTGCTGCTCGAAGTTTGGGTTCTCCAGTCGTTGTTGTTTGGAGGGGGGTAGTTCCCAGTGTTGTTCGCCCGATTGTTCCAGTTGTTGTTGTACTGCGGCCTCTGGAAGTTGTTGTTGTTGAAGGGCGGTCTGAACGAAGAGTTGTTGAAAGGCGCAGGGTTGTTCTGGTTCGACCTCCAGTGCTGCTGTTCAACCGGATCCTTGGAGTAGGACCGGCTGAAGGGAGGTCTTGGGAAGAAGGAAGGCTCGTTGTTGAGAGAGTTGACCTGCTCACTCTCCTCGTCTTGTTGCACCAGCGGGCACTGCTCGTATGCGTGCCTCTCGTCTCCGCACATGACGCAGACTTGAGGTTGCTGTTCGACTGCCTTGACACTGAGCTTGTCCATCGCCCGCTGCATGGCATCCATCTTGGCGGTGAGAGCTATGATGTGATCGAGCTCGTACTTGCCACCTCCTTGGCTACCTCATTGGCCTCCTCGCTGGCGTGACTTGTCGCGGCCGGATCACTGCTGGTTCTGCGCCATGCTGTCGATGAAGTTCATAGCCTCTAAAGGCTCCCTTGACATCAGCGCGCCTCCCGCAACAGCGTCCACGTAAGCACGTGTGCTCTCGTTCAGGCCGTCGTAAAACGTTTGAATTAAAAGCCAGTCGGGTATACCATGGTGTGGACAGGAGTACTGCAATTCTCTAAACCTTTCCCAAGCCTCGTTCAGGGGTTCATCAAAAATCTGCCTAAAGCTGGTCAGGTCATGTCTTACCTTGGCTGTCCTCTTGTGAGGGAAAAATCTGGTCAGAAACAATTTGGACAAGTCCCTCCAAGTTCTAACAGAGTCCCTAGGCAAAGATCCTAACCATTTCTTGGCCTTATCCCT
Source organism: Carex myosuroides (assembly GCA_028015225.1). Taxonomy (NCBI): domain Eukaryota; kingdom Viridiplantae; phylum Streptophyta; class Magnoliopsida; order Poales; family Cyperaceae; genus Carex; species Carex myosuroides. The sequence continues at coordinate 6,282,572 of CM051484.1, read as the reverse complement.
AAGAGTGAAAGGAAATAGAGCAAGCTTGGTGTAATCAGCATTCTCACCGTTGGTTTTAATGGTCGTGATGCACTCGAGGAAGGTCTGGAGGTGAGCGTGCGGGTCCTCGTGGTCGAGTCCGTGGAAGGTGTTCTGCTGCACCATGTTGACAACCCCCGGATTGAAGTTCGGTTGCTGTCCTGGAATGTGTGGCAGCCGGATCGCACCTCGCACGTCTCCAGCTCTCGGCACGTTGAACTCCCGCAGGGTCCGAGGCATGAAAACATCTGCATCATCGTCCGTCAGACGGCCTTCTTCTTCTTGCCTTTCTCTTTCTCTTTCCCTGGCCTCTTCCTCCAGTCTGATTCGGGCTTCGTCCTCTGCCTCAGCCATCTCTTCAGGTTCAGGTGCTTTGGTACGGGTCGGACCAGATTGGTGCGGCCTGGCCGTGCCTGAATCGGTGCGGGTCGGACCAAATTGGTGCGGCTTGGCCGTGCCTGAATTGGTACGGGCCGTACCAGAGGGTGGCTGAGCAGTCTCGGCTGAGTCTGGAGGAGTTTGATCGAACAGTGGGCCCTTGCTTCTCATATGATATTTCAACCTGTATTGGCCTGCAGGGGGGGGTTCAAAAGCCAGTTTTTAGTGATTTTGAATAAGAAAAAGCAAGAAAGATACAAGATAAAATCTAGATTAACTAAGTAAGGTAAAATCTAACTAGGGAATTGGTTACCATCCACGGCAACGGCGCCAAAAACTTGTTCGCGCGAAAGCGCAACGCAAGTTTCGGTACGCTTGAGGGCGTACCTTTTAAAACCGCGCTTACACTTCACGAGTAAGGGTTGCAAGTGCACAACCCCTATCGAGTAATATAATCGGGTATCGATCCATAGGGACGGGCAATTGCTGGGTTAGAATCCACCGAACTCAATTAAAAACTAGAAGTGAGAAAGATTGGGTTCGGTATTTAAGTTCCTAAAAGATCAATTCAAACAAATCGAACAATGCAAACAGATGTAATAAAGTGCTAGAAGAAATGTAAACTGTGTTTTGATTATGGATAAAAGGCGTTTCCAGGGTTTCAGACTTCATCTGTGATCTGCCTCTAGTGGTACGGCCCGTACCAAGTTGGTACGGCCAGGCCGTACTCTACTTGGTAAGGCAAGGCCGCACCACTCTGGTAACACCCGTACTGGCTTGCCAGAACAGAGCTTACCAGTTCGAGTTGATGCATTTCTTGCTGGTACCTTGTGCTAAATTCTTTAGAAAGGTTCAATTGACCACGCCTAAGGTTCCTAAGCCTCAACTCTCGTGTATTGGATCAAGATCTAGGTTGGAATGCAATTGATTACCTTTTAGGGATTTCTACACCTCAATTTTCATATGTTGGTACAGATCTACCCTAGCTGGTTGATTGGAGACCTAAGGTACCCTCTGATCTGTCAATTATAGGGGAATTCAACCTCTCGGCTTCAATTCGAACAAGTCTACCCTAAGCACTTGATTTGGTTGAGAGATTGAGATGATCACATGACCTTGATAGGTTTGATCTAGACCTAGAGGTTCACCATACACAATCACAGCAAACAAAGCAAGAGATAGCAAAGAAATCACAATCAATCAATCAAAAGAGTTCATACAAGATACAAGTCAAAGAAGGTCAAAGCAAATCAAGAATCCATCTCAAAACCCTAGAAACTAAAGTAACTACTCACAGCACATGATCTAATCTAAAAATACAATAAGAGAGGTAAATAAAGCCATGGATCGAAGGGATCGAGTGGAGGAGGCTTGATCCGTCGAGTTTCGCCTCTTTCCTCTTCCTTCCTTCTTGCTCCTAGCTCCTCAGCTCTCTTTCTCTCTCTTCCTGTGCTCTCAAATGTCTCTGGAATGAATCCTCCCCGAAAGTGGAGAGCTCCCCGCCTTAAATAGCCTCTGCCAAGATTTGAATCTGTCAGGCCGCCTTTAGGTACGGCCCGTACCAAAGTGGTACGGCATGGCCGTACCAGGCGTGATGAGCTGAAATCGGCTAAGTCCGGTGAGACCCGTACCAAACCTGGTAAGGGCCGTACCTCATCATCCCAAATCGCCGTTTCTTCGTGTGTTTTGCTCCAAACCTGCAGAAAACAAACAAACACTCAGCAGTAGCAAATTCTAAAGATATATCAATGAAATGCACATGATTCTGGTGAATTAGGGCACGAATCTGGTACTAAAGCAGGCCTAAAATAGACTAAATATGCGAGGTATCACAAAACTACTACAATTACCCATACTAATTGGTTGTTCCTTGTGGGCAATATATCGGGCAAATTCTTCAAGCATTAATTTTTCATCATATCTTTGGTGAGTTCTACTACCATCCGGGTTCATAAGGGTTTGGACTAACCGCGGGTCCGCATTTTCTTGCGGTAACTCACCCTTTTTCGCATGACCATCGGCATGTTTCTTAAAAGTGGACATACCATTTGCAAGTTTATACTCGTAAATAACCTTGCAACCGCGTACCTTACATTTTAGAGTACGGACAACTCCACTCGCATTCAATGTCCTCTCATAATACCGCCACCAATCCGCCTTGTATTCGGGTGTCTTGGTTTTCCTCTTCTTCGGTGGTTCGATGGGAATGGGAGCAACAACTTCGGCTTGGGTTGCGGGGACAACTTCAATTTCTGGGACACTTGTCGAGGGACCGCTTCCTATAGGGGCGGTGTATTGAGTCGATCCTGTAGAAGCCGTACCTGCTCCATATGAAGGGTTAGAATGATAGTAATTAGGTGGTGCCATTTGGGATGGATTTTGTGGATAATAGTTAGGATATTGTTGATGATAAATAGGTGGTGGCACTTGGGAGGGATTTTGTGGATACGGCGGTTGCACTTGGGAGGGATTTTGTAGAAAAAGTTGTGGTTCTTGTTGTTGAATCCTACTTTCTATTGCGTCCATATTTTGATGTTGACCATCGGGCGTAGGGTCGAAAAAATCGGCGGAAGCTCTATGCATCCAAGGTTCGTCCGTCATTTGTTCTACATATTAAAATTAAATCCATTCAAAATAAATCCGAAATTATCTAACCTATTTAAATGTAAATATAAATTCAATATAAATTAGATTAAATGTAAATTAAATCTAAATAAGTGTAATTAAAATTTTAAAAAATAACTCTAATTCAAATTTAAAAGAAATAAAGTTTAATTCAAATTTAAAAAATAAAGTCTAATTGAAATTTAAAAAATAAAGTCTAATTCAAATTTAAAAAATAAGTTTAATTCAAATTTAAAAATTAGGTCTAATTCAAATTTATAAATTTAAAAAAAATAACAATAATTCAAATTTAAATTAAATCTAAATTAAACCTAAATTGAATTCAAATCTAATTAAACCTAAATTGAATTCAAATTTCAAAAGTCCTTGGCCGAAATTCAAAATAAAAAAGAAAAACGAAAAGAAAAAAAAAATAAGTGAAGCCTCTGCCTCTGCCTCCTTGAAGGCTTGACCGAACTTCAAATAAAAAAAAAAAACAACAACTAAGTCTAATTCAAATTTAAAAAATAAAGTCTAATTCAAATTTAAAAAAACAAGTCTAATTCAAATTTTAAAATTAAAAAAAATTAGTCTAATTCAAATTAAAAAATTAAAAAAAAATAAGTCTAATTCAAATTTAAAAAAATAAGTCTAATTCAAATTTAAAATTTAAAAAAATAAGTCTAATTCAAATTTAAAAAAAATAAGTCTAATTCAAATTTAAAAAAAATAAGTCTAATTCAAATTTTAAAAAAAAGGTCTAATTAAAATTTTAAAATTAAAAAAAAATAAGTCTAATTCAAATTTAAAAAATAAGTCTAATTCAAATTTTAAAATTGTAGGTCTATTTAAAAATAAATATAACTATCCAACAAATTCAAAAATAAAATATAACTTATTTATCTAACCTATTTAAGATAAATCCGAATTTAAAAACATAAAATCTAAAAGAAAAAGAAAAAAAAAGTTTAATTAAGATTTAAAAAAAAGTTTAATTCAAATTTAAAAATAAAATCTAATTCAAATTTAAAAAAAGGACTAATTCAAATTTTAAAATTTTAAAAAAAATATAACATATTTATCTAACAAATCTATTTATCTAACCTATTTATAAAAAAAATAACTTATTTTACAAAGTAAAATCTAACTATTTCAAAATAAAATACATAATCTAACAAATCCAATAATCTAACATATTTAAAAATATATCTAAAATCTAACATATTTGAAAATATTCAAATGTAACCTATTAAAAATAAAGATAACATGTTTGAAAATAAATATAACTATCCAAGGAATTCAAAAATAAAAAATAACTAAAAAATCTAACCTATTTAAGATAAATCCGAATTTTAAAAAATAAAATCTAGTCTATTTCAAAATAAAATAACTTATTTTAAAATGTCTAACCTATTTATCTAACCTATTTATAAATAAAATAACTTATTTTAAAAAGTAAAATCTAACCTATTTCAAAATAAAATACAATAATCTAACAAATCCAATAATCTAACATATTTAAAAATATATCTAAAATCTAACATATTTGAAAATATTCAAATGTAACCTATTAAAAATAAAGATAACATGTTTAAAAATAAATCTAACTATCCAACAAATTCAAAAATAAAATATAACTTATTTCTCTAACCTATTTAAAAATAAAATCCGAATTTCAAAAAATAAAATCTAACCTATTTCAAAATAAATCCGAATTTCAAAATAAAATATAATAATCTAACAAATCCAATAATCTAACATATTCAAAAATAAAATCCAATAATCTAACATATTCAAAAATCTAACATATCCAATAAAATATAACATATTCAATAATCTAACATATTCAAAATTTAACAAATAAAATATAACATATTTATCTAACAAATCTATTTATCTTACCTATTTATAAATTAAATCCGAATTTTAAAAAATAAAATCTAACCTATTTCAAAATAAATCCGAATTTTAAAAAATAAAATCTAACCTATTTCAAAATAAATCCGAATTTCAAAAGAAAATATAATAATCTAAGAAATTCAAAAATAAAATCCAATAATCTAACATATTCAAAAATAAAATCCAATAATCTAACATATTCAAAAATCTAACAAATATAACATTATTCGAACAAAGAAATATAACATTTATATAACATTTATCTAACAAACAAATAAATCTAGCTTATTTATTTAACAAATTTAAAAATAAATCTGAATTTAACAAAAAAAAACTAACAATATCTAAAAATTACTAACAATATCTAACAATTACTAAAAATTACTAACAACTTCTAAAAATTATCTAACAATTACTAACAATATCTAAAAATTACTAAAAATTACTAACAATTACTCAAAATTACTACAAATTTCTAAACATTACTAACAATTACTAAAAATTATTTAACAATTCCTAACAATTACTAAATTTACCTATTTAAACTAATTCTAATTATTTAACAATTACTAAAAATAAATCTAACCTTTTAATCTCGCGGAAAAATCTTGCGAGAGGTAGAATGAAAAAAATCCTTCGTAATTCCTCTACTTTCGTCTTTCGTATTCCTTTGCGTGTTTCGTATTCCTTTTCGTATTTCTTCGTAACTCTTTTTTTTTAAACAATAAAAATAAAATTTGAGAATAATAAAAATATTGAGAGTATGAGAATATGAGATTGAGAATAATGGCAGGGGCGGAACTAGAAAATCATGATAGGGGGTGCTAAAATTTAAAATGCACAATATGTTGCTAGTGGGAATTGAACCCATGCTCTACACAACTACAAAATAAGCTCTAACCACTGGACTACAAGTAGACATGTAATATTTTATAAGGGGGCTAGACTATATACAAAATTCTAAAATAATAAAATTCAATTACATTTCAATATATATAATTAAAATTTTAAAATCATAGGGTGGCTTAGCACCCGTACAGGTGAATGTAGATCCGCCCCTGAATAATGGGTATGAGATGTGAAAATTTATGAAGAATGGGGGTATATTTAAGGGTGTTTTGGGGGGGGGGGGGGGGAATTGTACCGTTGAAATTGAAAAAAAAATTTGAATTTTCGGTGGGGGGTCGGGTTGGCTCGGGTCGGGGTCGGGTCCCGCCGGGTTTGACCCGGGTTAGGTCGGGTTTGGGTCGGTTCACCCGGGTTCGGCCGGGTTTGGGGGGTTCAGTCGGGTTTTTGGGTCGGGTTAGGTCGGTTCGGGTCGGGTTTAGGCCGGTCCGGGTCGGGTTCGGGTAGACGGGTTTAAACGGTGGGGGGAGGTCGGGTTTCGCCCAGAAAACCGCATCCGACCCGTTTAAAACCCGACCCAACCCTTTAGGACGGTTCGGGTCGGGTCCATGGTCAGATCCGGGTCGGTCCGGGTCCGGGTCCCGGGTTTGCGCGGATCGGGTTGGACCGGGCGGGTATAATCAATACACTACCCTGAAGGCCTGAACCTGAACTAGGGGTCCTGATGATTCTTTGCGGCTAAGATAACTTTTTTATGACGTATGCGATGTGCTTCTGTTCAGTCGGAGGATTCTTCTGGGCCCTATACGAGTCAATCGTGCTGCGCAGCCTGCGCTTAAATTAATTTAACAATGAAATAATGTTTTCTGTTATTTTTCTAATTCCATTTTGCTGCAGTCTTTTTTTTTCCTGTAAAATAATATAACGTAACGCGGCCACGCGGGCCCATCAATATATCCATTTTTCTGGGCGTTCAGATTAAGTGGACATCCGTATTGCCATCATCTGACTGATTATTTTTTTAATCAAGAATTGTGTTTTTCATAAATTTAGCTCTAAAAAACTCTCTTAAAAAATTCACATCATAGTAAAGAGGAATATCCTGGTGAGTTTGAAATTCAGATAAGTGATCCTTTATGAAATTAAATGGATGTTAGAAACCTAAAAAGTAAACATTTATCTTTCTATCTCAAAAATAAACAATGAATGAAAGAAGCCTCAACATCTAAAAGTATACACGTCTTGCCACAAACAATCAGCTAAAATAATCATAGGATGAACGGACGATTCCTGTTGTTTTAAATGGAGATAATTAAGTAGCTCTCCGCACCGTCATTTTTATTATACCCTCCAAAAATAAAAAAAATTAGCAAATCTGCTCTCGATTTTTTTTTTAAAAACGCCTTCACTGCTCTACATTTGGGTGGTCCACTATTCATATCAAACCGCCCCACGTTTGGGCGGTCAACTATGCATACTAGACCGCTCCACTGTGGGACGGTTTGGTGTTTAAATTTTTTTTTAGAGACAATATTAATAGCAAGATGCTGAAATGTAATACTAAAAATTCGAATTTTTTTTTTAAATATTTGTTAGATTACTTCTTTTAATGTATAATTAGCATATTTACTAAAATACGCTAAATTACATGAAATCATGTTAAATTAGCTGAATTACACTAAATTACGTTAACTTATGCTAAATTACATTAAATTATGCTAAAATACGGTAAATTACGCTAAATTACATATGAATAGGGACGATATCTTCACTGAGAAGGCGAAAAAACGACAACGAAACTTCAAACGGCCATAAAACGGCGCTCGAGTGTCCGATTTCAGCAAATGACCACTTTTCATAAAGCTTGCAAAAATACGCATGCGTTAATTAAGGCTTTTCTGTTTGTTGAAATTCAGAATTGCCAAAAACAAAGGGAAGAGCCTCAAAACTTGAGTTGAAGTTTCCGATTAAGATTTTCATTTCTATTATTCAATCTAAGTAGCTCAGTAAATTAGTTCTATAATGAACTTGTAGAATACCGATTTTTACTATTTTTGGAATTTTTTTACTATTTTTTATGATTTATGAAAGATGGTACAAAATCAGCTTAATTTTGCGTAGTTTAGCGTAATTTAAAGTATTTCAGTATAATTTAACGTAATTTAGTGTAATTCAGTGTAATTTAACATAATTTCAAGTAATTTAGTGTATTTTAGTATAAATATACTAATTATACATCAAAAGAAGAAATGTAACAAATATTTAAAAAAAAATCGAATTTTTAGTGTTACATTTCAGCATCTTGCTATTCATATTGTCTCTAAAAAGATATATAAAAAATAAACACCAAACCGCCCCAAAGTGGACGGTCTGGTATGCATAGGTGACCTCCCAAACGTGGGACGGTTTGGTATGAATAGTGGACCGCTGAAACGTGGGGCGGTCAGGGCGTTTAAAAAAAAAAAATCAAGGGCAGATTTGCTAATTTTTTTTTTTGGAGGGTATTAGTAAAAATCACGGCTCTCCGCCTTCTCTCTTCTTTTCCGGCCTTGCTTGTTTCATTCGTCAGTCGTTGCTCTTCTTTCTTTCAACCGGGAAGCCTCTCTATTTCTTCTCTCTCTCAAATCTAGGGTTTACTTCCAATAGCGATTAATAGTTCAAGCGATCTTGCATCCAATCACCAACAAGTCCCGATGTCGGTTAGTACTTTTACGTTTTCTCTCCTTCTTCCGTCTTTAATCGAGCACGAATTCGATATTCGCAGCTTCGCAGTTCATGGCGATTGAACTACGATTAGTATTTTATTTTAATTAAGAAAAAAGAGATCCAATTGATTCAAAGATTGAAGGAGACTCTTTTTTACTAGTGTTGAAATCAGACTTTTCTATACTTCTTGCGACTTAGTCATGTAGATTTATTACCTGAAGTTGAAATGGCGAATTATTGTTTTCAAAATTATAGCTAATCTTTCAAAAAGGTAAAAATAAGCCCCAAAAAAAATTGTAACTCAAAAGATATCCCATATTGTCAAAGTCAAGTGAAAAAAGTATAAACAATAATTCAGTATGGAAGAACTTTTTCTGAGAAATATGTTGAAATTGTTACTTTGATGGTTTTATTAGTTTAGAAAACATAACTGAGGTTTGCATGGGAGTGTGGTAGCTAATTAACTAAAGGGTTGTGAAGTTGAATGAACATTTTCAGGTAAGGACGGTTAAGGTTTCAAATTTATCTCATGGTGCATCGGAGCAAGATATCAGGGAATTCTTTTCTTTCTCAGGGGAAATCGAGCATGTGGAGATGCAAGGGTATAATTCAAATCCAATTATTCGATTTGATAGTTTGTTGTTTTGAGTTCCATGATTTGATCTTAGATCCTAGTGTGGATAATATCTTTTTGTAGCGGTGATGAATGGTCTCAAATTGCATATGTGACTTTTAAGGATGCTCAGGGAGCTGACACTGCACTTCTCCTTTCTGTGAGTCATTTCTTAAGTTGCTTTTAAAAGTTGTTGGAAACAGAGAAAATTTAAAGCCTAATTAAGATTCCATCCACCTCTTTAACCACAAAATCTATGGCAGAAAGAGATAGCATCTAAACTCAAAGTACCAGTATCTATCATTATATTTCAGGACTCTTATTAAGATGCTAATTTATAGAGGCAAATCCAGTTAAGAGGAATGGGGTCAATTGAGCCCCATTATTATCTCAATTAATTGTGCTTCTATGCATTATTTTTCAAATTTTTGGAAAAATATTATAGTTTTAACCATGATTGACCCCAGATTATTGACTAAATGCCTCACTGTTGACCTCCATACTTTTAAAGACAACAAATTCAAACTATCATGAACGCGTATAATTCGAAAGCTTGCTAACACTGACCCCCCTTTGAAAATTTCTTCCTCTTCCCCTACTAATTTAGATGTATGTTTGAATTAATCTTTTTTATTGATAATATTCCATCATTATTTTATTGTATTTCCAGGGGGCTACAATTGTTGATATGTCTGTTATAATTACTGCTGCCCCAGAATATAAGCCGCCACCATCTTCCTCTCCTCCACCTTATGTAATGTTCTTTTGCCATTTTACATAGCACAGTTACCTGAATAATATAATATTGTCTTTTACTGTCTATTATTTTGTTAGCAGTTGTTTAATTATTTCCATTTATTATGGGAAGTTAACTTTGTTTACTCTTAATCTAATTTACTCGCGCAAAAGTTTGAACTCATATATACAGCCGCCCTCCCCCTCCCCCGCCAAGCAAAAAAATAAATAAATAATAAAACCCACTAAACTAAAAAGAAAATGATCTTAAACGGCAGCTAGGAGTGTTCATGAGGTATATGATAAATTTGCTGAAGAACCAAAATTTCTTTGGTCAAAACACTTGCGATTTGTTGTTTCAGTCCAGTGATGATGGTTGGGTTTCTTGGCTTTCAGTTTTGTTCTTACTATCGAAAAGCAAAGAACTGAACTGGCCAAATTACCTACAGTACTGTTAATATGATTCTAATTTGCAAAATTAAGCATACTAGTGCATAAATAGCTAGTTACTAACTATATTATTGCTTTTAACATAGTTTTCATACTGATTTGGTTAAACCATATTAAAATTCAGTGTAATTGGTTTGGCTTGGTTTATATATGTGCAAGATGAAAATAGTTTGTTTTAACTTATTCTGGTCTGGTTCAAACCAAACTGCCAAATGAAACACCCCTCCCTGCAGCTGCTATAGCATCTGAACCATCCAATTAAAAAAAAAAAAAATCTGAACCAGTACAAAAACCCATCAATGCGGTACTGAGCTATAACAGTTTGTCAAAAGCTCTATAAATTATTAAGGGTCATATGAGACCTCAAAACCATTTCTTTAACCTCTCAGTTTATTCTTTCTCTTTCCTTATTTATCTAACTATATATCCTTTCATTTCTCAGACAGAAGGACCCACATCAAAGCCTGCCACGTCATCAAATGCAGTGCAGAAGGCAGAGGATGTGGTGAGCACAATGCTGGCTAAGGGATTTGTCTTGGGAAAAGACGCTGTGGGCAAAGCCAGGTCATTTGACCAGAAGCACCAACTGACATCGACCGCCTCTGCCAAGGTGGCTACCCTGGACAGGAAGATTGGGCTGAGTGAGAAGTTCTCCATGGGCACCTCAGCTGTCAATGGCAAGGTCAGAGAGGTCGACGACAAATTCCAGGTACTTGCTGATATGGACCTATGTGCTTGTAAGGTGTAACTATTTCTTACAGTAGTTTCTTTGTTTGGGATTTCTGGTGCTGGTTTTGGACTCTGGGACCTGCCTCTGAGGGGAAATATAGGCCTGAGATTCTAGCCCTTAAAGCTTGGCTCTTTGGGCCTTTCACTACTAAGCACCAAAATGAAGTTGCCACTCTTTTATTTTGGTCCAAGATAAGGCATTATGTCCAAAGTTTAACACTTAAGAAGCCTAAACAATTGAACCCCCTGTTGGTTTGAATTTTATGTGCTTTACTCGTGGTTTTGTGGTTTAGCCTCACAAGTTATCAGAGGCTTGATCATTTCAGCAAATAATTTCATATTAGTAGTTCTCATACCTGCAACTATTAGTCACCCCTTTTTGGGTTCATTGTATAATATCAAATTTTTAGTCTTGTGTAATTAAAGATTTAAAATACTGTGTTGTTGATGACTTTGCTGATTTAAAATTTATTCTAAATTAAGAGGGTTTGGCTGAAGGATTTGAACATCAAAGTTTATATGATATATTTAATAAATGATTTGCATTAAAGAAAGGTCAGGAGCATTGAAGTCATTTTTTTTCTCAGTTGACCTAGTTTCTAGCACATGGGTGTTGCTTACAAGTATAAAGGCTGTTGTGTGTAAGCTGCAAATGGCAGAGAAATGTTTGTTAATTGTAGCAATAAAGGTCAATTAAATTAGCCAGTAACACCTATATGGTAGTAGGTTTTTTAGGTGATACATAGACATGGATTAATGGACCTCTTTTCCAGGTGTCAGAAAAGACCAGGTCAGCACTTGCTACAGCAAAGCAGAGTGCAAGCAATGCAGGGTCAGCCGTGATGAAAAACCGGTTCGTCTTCACCGGCGTCTCTTGGGTCTCCAGCGCCTTCAGCAAGGTTACTGAGGCCGCCAGTGATGTCAGCAACAAGACCAAGGAAAAGATGGCTGCCGAGGAGCAGCACAAGGGCTCTGGTAGTGGGCCCCACTGATCTGCTTGCTTTTGTAGTTCATTTATTTTTATTGTATAAAGTTTTGTGTTTTATTTGTGGGTCTGATGACGGCGGTGTTGAAGTAACTCTTGTTTTGGGTGAATTCTTGCTATACTTCATATCTTCTGCTATTTTTACAGACCTGAGATTATTTGTTACTTATTAGTATTAGGTTTCATCCCAGTAATAGAATGTTTGTTCTGCTTCGTTCATGGAAATTACTGTCTTAACATCTAGTTGCATCTAAAGTGGTCTTCTTATTCTTTTACCTCTGCGCTACTAATACTTCTATTTTGACTGCTAAATATAGCCCTGCAATATGTTTATGTTGTTTTAAAGTGTGATTGAATGGTTTGGCACTTTGAAAACCTTTTGTTTTTGGAATACTGTTAATTTTGATGGAATGATGGGTCTTTTCAAGAAAGTAAGAATCTAGCATATTGGAAGTAATAGGATTGCAATGGACGCCTACAATCATAGCTTACTGGACAACCAGATCAGGCAATGAAGAAGCTGTTATGCGACTCAGATACTAACTAATTCCGTTAGATGCTTAGAAACTAGTTGCAATGGAGATATATTATAGGAGAAATAAAATATCTCATATAAAAGACATATTTAAAAAAAAAATTAGACTAATTGATAAATAATATTTCTTAAATATCTATACATAAATAACATTTCTCAAATATCATATTAAATAACATTTTTTTAATCTTTTTGACCTATTTTCATAAAAAAATCTCAAATAAAACGACATATTAAATGACAAATAATATTCCTCAAATGATATAAAAAATAAAAAATGTAGACATAATTAATTAATTCAAAATTTAATAATTGACATTTAAAAAATAGAAAAAAATCATTAACAATCCAAAATAACATAAACAAAGATGTATAAAATCAAAATATATGATCGGAGGGTAAATATTCAATTCAAAATTTTATTTTTTAATCAAAATCATTAACGGATCAGGATATCTATGTGCTTAATATAAGAATAAAGATTAATCATAGTTGTTAGATGTTCGGTTAGCAATTAATCGTTAGATCTATGTTATACAAGATGATGTATACTCTATAAATACCTCAATGTACATGTATAAAAAACAGACAAGATGAATATTCAAAATTCTATTTCTCTTTTCTATTAGCGTTTCCCTTTAGGAAGACATTTCATTTATTTGAGTACGTGTCAGGTACCCGTGATTTTTATTTTTACCCAAAAAAAATTTATTTTAATATAAATAACCAGGTTTTTAAAATATTTTTATTTCTACCCAAACCGCTAGGATTCCTGGCGGTCCGAATTTTTAATTCGGACCGCCAGGATTCCTAGCAGTCCGAATTTTTAATTCGGACCGCCAGGAATCCTAGCGGTCCGAGGTTTAATTAGGGATAACCCGCGCCCGTGACTCTTCTTCTCCTTCTCTTCTCTGTGTCTCTCTTCTCCTTCTCTTCTCTGCGTCTCTTGTCCGCCAGAAACAAAACGAAAAAAAGAAAAAACGCCGAGTCTCCGCCAGAGAGAAGGAAAAAAGGGAAAAAAGGCTGCGCGCCCCTCCGCCTCGCCGCCACTCCGCCTCGCCGCCACTCCGCCTCTTCACCGCATTCTCGTCGATTCATTGTAAGTTCTCAAAAAGTTTCAATTTTTCGGTTTTTAGCCTTGTGGCTGTTGGCTGTTGCCTATGTGGCCTTGCGCCTTTTTGATTGTCCCAAGATCTGTTACCTTGACCTGCGGCCTCGTGCCTTTTCTGTGATTGAGGCCTTCGTGCCGATACGGTTTTAGGGTTTAGGTTTAGGCTGTTGGCTGTTGCCTTGTGGCTGTTGCCTTGTGGCTGTTGCCTTGTTGCCTTGTGGCTGTTGCCTTGTTGCCTTGTGGCTGTTGCCTTGTGGCTGTTGCCTTGTGGCTGTTGTGGCTGTTGCCTTGTGGGTTGTGGCTGCTGGCTGTTGCCTATGTGGCCTTGCGCCTTTTCTGTGATTGAGGCCTTCGTGCCTATACCCTTTACTGTGACTCGCGTGCCTTGCTGCCTTGTACTGCCTACGGGCTTGAAACATGCCAAAAAAAAAAAATTTTTAGATTGTAATTTAGATTGGATTTAGATTGGATTATAATTTAGATTGGATTTAGATTGGATTTAGATTGGATTTAGATTGTAATTTAGATTGGATTTAGTTTATTTTTCTATTGTAATTTAGATTGTAATTTAGATTGGATTTTCTGTGTATATGCCTGTCAAATATATATTGATCTAATTTAGATTGGATTATTAATTTATTTTCCTATATTGTAATTGCATTTATAATTTTGTTTGTTTGCTTGTGTTTAAATTATTAATTTATGTGGCATGCAAATTTAAGTTATATTAAGTTATTTTTGTTTTCATGCAATTTACATGTCAATTGGGATTAATTCGTTTATGTGTTCACTTATGTTTTATAAATATTTTAGATTAATTCATTCTTGTTATATTAATTTATGTATAAAGGATTCTTTACATATTAGTGATTCAAAGAAGTTAGAATTCCATATTCATTTACTTAGTTAAAATAAAGTTAGAATTGCATATTCTCTTAATGAAACGGACTGGCTTCAAAATAGAAAACAGACAAATAATTATATTTTTAAAGTCTAAACTTAGGAAACACATAAATTAAAATAAAGCTCAATTTCGTCTTAGTTAAAATTTAATCTATTAGTGTTATCATTCCTCATCATCCCCGTATCATTACCTACAAATAACTATAATGGTCACGTACGGTATTTTTTTTAATTTTAATTCTTTCTAGACACAAAATTTTATGCGTACATTAGATTTTAGATTAATTGAATTAGTTTATCGTTAATTAGATGCCGAGAGAAGTAATTGACATTGTTGAATAACAAAATTTGAATACAGAGTTCTATAATTACTTTCAATTGGTGCGTCTTCACTAAACACTAGAATAAATAATTAAAATATTTACAAATATATATGTTGTTCATAATCTTCATAATTCACAAATATAATATATTTTATTAGTTGATTAGAGTAGCAAAAGAAACAATAATTGATAAAACTCAAAATTTATTTACTTAAATATTAAATTCGATCAAGTTGCTTTCATGTTACTTTATTTTTTTTTGAATAATATTGATTTTATTCTATTTGGAAGAAATGGAGAATTTGAGAAGATATTGGAGGCTTTCCTTTATTATAATAATAGGGATATTTAATAGTAAGGGTGTACTTTGGATTTTTAATCGGTAAAATTGGATATATTTATTATTTCATTAAAAATCAATTAATATAGATTTATTAATTCAAGAATTGATTTTCCTTTAAAATCTTATTTTATTAATATTTTAGCGAAATTGTAGAAAATATTATTTTCCAAATACGAGCTTATTTTTGTTCTTTACTTCTATTTAAAAAAAAAACTATATCTATAGTTCCAAGGTTAATATGTACTATATGTATCATCAAATTTGTGTGATTAAACAAATTATACTCGCAACAAATAAATGAGTTATTTTTGCTGGTTGTATATTTGAAAGTTTATTTTGCATTAATTTGTATGAAATGAAATTAGTTTGCATTAACTGATTTCATACATTTCTAATGGAAACCTTATCTTTAAAAAAAAAATACAAATTTATAAAAATATGATTGTATGGAGTGGTTCTTTGTTCTTATTGGCATCATGCATGTTATGATTGACTCCATAGTCATTTTTTTGCATATTAGCGTATTTTAGCATATTTTTTCCGCAATTACCATATTTTAGCCAATTGTAGCAAGTTTAACTTTTTTTTTAACGTAGGATGGCTAGGGGACGGCCTAGGAGACCACCCGCAGCCGATCCGGTTGATGAGCCCATTCCCATTGACAGCAAGGATCATTTCAGTCCTTTATTATGGATGCCTCACGGTGAGCACCGAGTCTCAGAGGCATCTAAAGAGGTACTTGATTACTTTTTTCTTTTTAAAGTTTGGATTTTGTTGAATTTTTGTATTTTTAGGTTTTCATGTTGTTCACTTTTTTGAACGCAGAGTGAGGCAATTTTAAATGCCAGGGGTCGGTATCCGGACATGCAGTACTTCCCGATGATGGAGGCGTATCTGCAAAATTTGGGGTTGCAGCATTTGGTCGATATTCTACAGTCGGAGGCTAAGTCCATCAACGCGTCCCTGATTGCAGGACTAGTGGAGCGATGGCGCCCCGAGACGCACACGTTCCACTTACCTTTGGAGAGATGACAGTGACTCTCCAGGACGTTAGCGCTCTATGGGGTTTGCCTATCCAGGGCGTGCCCGTTGGTGGCGTATCTGACCCCACAGATCCAGATGGCACGACGATTAATTACATGCTCGCTGAGTTGTTGGGAGCGGAGCCAGATATACGCAGCAACGGGGGGAAGTCCAAGTACTGTCTGGACAAGACGAAGCTGCGAGTTATGTTTGCGAGAGGTCTAGGTAGCGATTCCACTCCGATCGAGATTCAGAGGTACTCATACAAACTATTTGTATTACATTTATTTTGTACTCTGTTTCATGCGGAAAAATGAGTTGCTCTATAATTTTGATATTACAGATACACACGGGGATTCGTGATGGACCTATTTGGTTCTGTCATGTTTGCTGATTCTAGTGGTGATACCATCCCGATGATGTATCTAGAGCTGCTGTGAGACCTTCAGCCGTCGAGCGTCAGGTACAACTGGGGTGGGGCTGTCCTAGCACATCTCTACTCCAACTTGTGCCACGGTTGCAAGGTCAGTATGTTATTTATGTCTTATTTTAATTACCTACCTTGTCATGCACTTGTTGTCTTATTTTGATTATTTAACTTGTCTCTGACGGCTGGTATTCTTCAAAATATAGCAGAAAACTAAGCAAATCCACGGGCCAGTACTGCTTCTGCAGCATTGGTCGTGGTCACGGCTACCGGTGGGGGTACCTCTGCCGAACGAGGATCCATGGGGAGAGCCCGAAAATGGAAATCGACTGGCATTCGGCATGAGATGGTACGGACATCATGAGTACAAGGACAACCCTCACGGAAAGACAGCAGGTATCAGGACGGTCCGATCTCAGATTCAGAGTCTGGGTGAGACGCAGGTGCGCTGGACTCCGTACCATGAGCTATACACTCAGGGGAGGCTGCCGCAGACTGTAGAGGATGATCGGGAGATGTGGCTCTACAGGGGACCGCTGGTGTGCTTCTGGATAGTGGAGCACCACTGGCCAGACCGGGTGCTCCGCCAGTTTGATTTTCCTCCACTCATCCCCGCAGATCCAGACGTCCCGAGATCTGCGATCATGAGGCTACACGGGTAAGTTATGTTCTTTTAAGCATTTTTGTACTTAACATTAGTTCTTGTCTTTAAATTGCAACTCACATATGAATTACAGGATAACACACGGTAATCACTGGGATAGATGTTGGAGTGATTATCACTCGGAGTACTACAGCAAGGCGGGCAATATGAGTGCCAACTTATGGCAGATGCCGGAGATTGATACGATGCAGTTCCAGGGAGATCCCCTATTGAGATATCAGGCTTGGTACCTGCGGGTCGGCATGGCTTCGGTGTATATAGAGGGAGATTACGGCGAGTTTCTTCGCGCACAGATATACGAAGACGATGGTTATACCCCTACTGGCCGGAAAGGTGCTCGCCAGGTAATGCATCTAAAACAACACATTTTTTTGCGTTATGAACCTTTTATCATAACTTTAATTTTTTCTAACGTTTTTTTATAGCTGCTGTTAGCGCTTAAAGGTGCCGGGCGTTCAATCGTTTGTCTTGGAAAACGTGGCTACAGAGCGGTCGGGCACGCGATGTTGAACTTGGTTGCCCCATGCATTGAGGACTACGGCCAGGAGGCAAAGCTGGTCACCATGTTACGAGACGCCGGAGAGAATATTGATTGGCGCGCAGTACAGCCGGACGAGCCTGACGCGCCACCTGTTATGAACAGTGAGATGCCACCGGAGCCATCAGAGCAGCCAGAGTGGGATTATCATCGTTGGGTACTGCACATGGCCGGTTGGCACGCCTACCGTGACGAGCACGGTCGTCCAGTTCTTCCCCCGGTATGTGATTATTTATTTTATTTATTCTTTTACTGTAAGTAAAGATAGTTAAAATTTACTAAATTTTTGGTATCCTTGCAGGGTCCTGCATACATGCCGACACAGCCTGAGCATCATGAGTCTCCAGAGATCCAGTCTGTGCAGGATGACAGGATGAGTTTTAGCCTTGCAGACATATATGCCTACACAGCCGCCTCCCCGCCACCGCGTCAGCCGTATTCAGAGATGGCTCACGATTGGGAGGCCTCTGGTAGCCGGACTCAGGCTGATTATGAGTCCCAGTTTGTGACATCCATATTCCATACTCCCACGCCACCACCGGCTACCGACGTGGCCTCGGATCCATGGGATACAGCACTTACGATGAGCAGGCAGGACAGCCTCGAGGATCATATTACACCAGCTCGCGTCGCGCAGGCAGGACAGCCTCAGTGGGAGGATTGGCATGAGCGCATATTCAGTAGAGAGAACAGGGGTAGACCACCTCACCGATTCTCCCCTTCGCACTACGATGGATAGAGGGTATATTTTATTATGTTTTAGTTTAGTTGTGCTATGTTATGTTTTATTATGGTAGTTTAGTTTAGTTTAGTTTGGTAGTTTTAGTGTAGTGTAGTTTCGTTATGTTTTATTATGTTCTATGTTTTATTATGTTCTATTTTTTTTTCTATTATGTTTTATTATGTTCTATTTTTTTGTAGTGTAGTTTATTTATGTTTCGTTATGTTTCGTACAACAAAAAGAAATAACATCCATTGACGATCATACAACATACTATTTCAAACTTAATATAAATAACATCCAGAAATAACATCCAAAATATAAAATACAAACTTAATATCTCTTCAACCGATCATACAACATACTATTTCGTCTTACCGGTCTTGAACGTACATGGAACAAAATCATCGTCCGAGGTTGACAATGACGGCTCGGTAACAACAGACGACGTGCTAGCCTGAGTCTTAGCCTTAGTCTTAGCCTTACTCTTCGTCTCAGGCGTCTGTACATCATCTTTTTTTTTTCCCAATCCATAGCCGTAGGGGTTTTCTACAAAATCATCATCAGATATGTCATTTGTACGACAATCATCAGCAGATCCTTGCACACATTTCCTAGACCAAATTGGACAGTCCTTTCTCTTCCTTCCGCAGCCCCAATTGCATTTCTTTTCCTCGCCCTTTCCTCGATTGTTACTGTCCATCCTCCTCGTCTACAAAGTAAAATACATACAAATAAAGTTCATACAAACCTCAAAGTAATAAAATAAATCCCCAACTGCAACATAATAAAATACATACAAATAAAGTTCATACAAACCTCAAAGTAAAAATTCTTCACAAAATAAAGTTAATTCCTACGACTCCTTCTAAAAGGAAGGCCCCTGAGCCAACCAGTTCCCCATGATGATGTGCTCCTTCTATCTTGTTGCACTGTTTCGTCTTGCCGGTTAGCTGTACCGGACGGTCCTGCTTGCGCTTCGTTAGCTGTACCCGATGTGCTCGTCCTTCCTAATTGAGATGTGCTCCTTCTAGCTGGTTGCACTCCTTCTCGCTGGTGTGCTGTATCGGATGGCCTTGCGCCAGATGTGCTCCTCGTACCTGCTTGAGTTGTGCTCCTTCTTCGCTGGGTAGTACCTGAAGGCCCTTGCATTCCAAGTGCCTCCGTTCCTGCCAGTACTTCTCCCATTGCCTCCCTAAACATCATAGTTGCATTTTCACGGTCTGATGTACGGCTTCTGGCTGTGCTTCGCCGCGGCCCTTGCGATCCACTCGCCTCTGCCATAACTCGCTCATTATCTGCTACATTTGCTGCGTTATGAGCCTCTGCAGCCCAAATATGTTAGTTAGTAAGCTATTCAACGTTGGAACCGAAAATAATTAGGAATGGATGTGACATACCTCGCCTCTGCCTGTCAGAAGTGGAACGGCGAGGACGGTGCCCCCGTCGCCTACCTTGCATTTCATCCATGGTCATATCTTGCCGGATGTGTTTTCTCCTACCACGCCGTATCCAATCTCTGTTTGGCTCAATTTTAGGGGTAGTGGTTGCAGGCCAATCTTCAGGATTGCCATAAGGAACAAACAGTGCATTCCAAGTACTCAGAAGGTAGTCCACCCTATACCAGTGGGCAACAAATATGTTGGGTGACCAGTTCCTATTACGACAAACCGCTAACACATGAGCGCACGGAATCCCAGTTAATTGGATACCTCTGCATGTACATTCCACTTTTCTCTCTGGCCCGACTGTCACGATATACTGGAACCTTCTATGAATAATTGACATAGTTCCATCCTGCATTTGGACCACTGGAACATATTCATTTGGGCCCGTGACTTGGTAATTACCTTCGCCGTGCGAGTATGGGATGACATCCATTTTTGTAGCTTTCTCCCACCGTTTGGCGAGCTTAACATGTACCCGTCTAGAAAAAGGCTGTTCTGCATTGCTTTGCTCCGTCGCTGCCTCTCGCCGTTGAACAAACCACCTGTTGCACTTGGCGAATGTCTCCTCTACAAGTGCAGCCATGGGCAACATTCGGCTATCCTTGAAGACAGCGTTCAGGGACTCAGAGCCGTTTGTTGTCATGATACCAAATCGGTACTCTCCATCACAGGTCTGGAAATTTTTTTCAAAATTTGACGGCTCCATGACATCATCAGGACGTACTTTGCCCACTCTCCTCATAAAAGCATTACACGTCGGATTTTGCTGCAATAGAACAAAGCAAAATTAGACAAAATGCATCTAAAAGAAACAAAAATGATATAAATTAGACAATATTAGACATACCGAGCAAAAATCTTTGAACATCTCTTTCAGCCTTCTTGGCTTCTTCTTCCTGGCTCCTTGTTTGAACCTAGTTCCGTACCATTTGTCCTTCCCACACGCCTGGACCAGGTTATCTGCAACATGTTGGATACAATACCTGTGCACAAAATTATCCCTATCCCATCCGTATTCAGGTTTCAATGCAGCTTTGATACCCTTGTGTTGGTCCGATATAACACATACGAATCTATTCACACCAATCACATTAATCCTAAGCCAGTGTAAGAAAAAACCCCAGTTCTCTTCATTCTCCGTATGTACAATTGCAAATGCTAGAGGCAGCAATTGGTTATCGGCATCATAGGCGCAAGCCATCAAAAGTCTGCCCTCATACCGCCCAGAAAGGAAGGCTGCATCTATACTGATCACCGGCCTTAAGTAATCAAATGCGGTAATGCATGGTCCGTAAGCCCATGCCACGGCCCTGAATTGCTGAACACCTTCTTTGACCAGTCCTGTATTTTTATCGATGCTCGGACTTGTCCGAAATTGGTATTTTGAGCCGGGATTCGTGTAACATATCTCGTTAAGCAATAGTTTCATAAAATTGTACGACTCTTCCCAACTCCCAAATTGCCGGGCAACTGCAAGCTCACGACCTCTCCAAAGTTTGTTGTACTTCGGGGTTATACTGCCAAACCTAACCCTCACGCAGTGTGCCACACTCCGGATGCTCATAGTGGGGTCTTCCTTAATGCCTACCTCGATGAGGTCTGCGATAATTGATGCCGTGAGTTGTGCATGGTCCGACCTTTCAAACTCAGATTCGCATGTGTGAGGCGTGTCTTGCTCAGTTATCATCCATGTATCTCCGGCATTTGTTGCTCTTGCCTTCAGTTTGAAACGACAACCCGGAGTGCTGCATTTAATTTCCAACCGGGATGTGTCACTTCTCTTCGTATATATCTCCTTGTTCTTGTCAACATGGTACTCTCTGATCTTTTTCGTCAGTTGCTTTTTACTTACGAAGTATTGGCCTTTTGCAAGCTCACTCCTGTACTCAACCCGACGACCATAGTAAGAAATATCTGCTTCTCGGAAAGCAGATGTGTCATTGAAGTTTACAAAAGGGTGAGTCTCACCGCGGCCACCCAACGGCATATTCTCTCTATTCTGCCTCACAGTGGGCTGTGTGTATTCTTCTTCTTCATTTTCTTCATCTTCTTCATCTCCTTCATCATTAATGTCACATTCTTCTTCCCCCAATTCATCCCCAGTTTGCAGATTCTCCTCCGGTATCTCGTTTATAAATTCAAATTCCGACTCGTTTGGATCTTCCTGTACTGGTGGCGGTCTGGGGTGAGGATTTGGTTCAGGCCCAGGTAAGGATGAAGGACCGTCATACATGGATACAGGTGGGATTAAAGCTGGAGATTGGGGTGAATTATTGTATATTTCTTGTTCCGGTTCTGCTACAGGCATTACGATAAAAGGAGTGTGTGGTTCATTATCTTCTTGATAATGTTGGGCAGCCGAATTTTGGCCTGAACTTCCGGCCCCTGACTCTTCGCGAATTCTGCGTGCAAAAACTTCCAACAATGATTCGCCAGACCTCAAAACCTGCGCTATTAGACCTCTCAATGCCCCGTTATCTCCCAGTGTGATTTTGACATACTTTCCTGCGTGGACCAGTCGGGCCTGAATTTGTAATTGGCAACGATTCCTATTGTAGCCGCTCGCTTCATAAATAAGCGATTGCAACTGCTCAAATGAGAAATTTTCATCAACCCAATACGTATTTGCTGCAGGCTTGGAGTAACGTACTCCATACTGGTCAGTTATGAACTTTCCTCCAAAATGTATTGAAATTGCAATAGACATGGCCAATAAACTACATTCATAAATAACAAATATTTGGTCAGTTTACTGATTTCAATTGTGAACAGTTGTGAATAGTCGTATATGAACAGTAAATACGTATGTGAACAGTAAATGTGAAAAGTAAATACGTATGTGAACAGTAAATGTGAACAGTAAATACGTATGTGAACATCATATGTGAACAGTAAATACGTATGTGAACAGTAAATGTGAACAGTAAATACGTATGTGAACAGTAAATGTGAACAGTAAATACGTATGTGAACAGTAAATACGTATGTTGAACAGTAAATACGTATGGAAATACGTACGTGAACAGTAGTGAACAGTAAATACGTATGTGAACAGTAAATACGTATGTTGAACAGTAAATACGTATGGAAATACGTACGTGAACAGTAAATACGTATGTGAACAGTAAATACGTATGTTGAACAGTAAATACGTATGGAAATACGTATGTGAACAGTAGTGAACAGTAAATACGTATGTGATTAACAGTAAATACGTATGTAATTAACAGTAAATACGTATATAAAAAAAATACCTGACAGCAGACTCTCCGTCTCCTCCTCCTTCTCTTCCTTCCTTCTTCCTCCCTCTTCCTCCCTCCTCTTCCTCTTCTTCAGCCACTGAGTGTTTTGCTCTTCCTCCCTCCTCTCTTCCTCCCTTCGTACTTATAAGTTTTCAAAAAAAAAAATCTACCCAAACCGCTAGGATTCCTAGCGGTCCGAATTAAAAAGTCGGACCGCTAGGAAACCTGGCGGTCCGAATGAAAAATTCGGACCGCTAGGAATCCTAGCGGTTTGGGTAGAAATAAAAATATTTTAAAAACCTGGTTATTTATATTAAAATAAATTTTTTTTTGGGTAAAAATAAAAATCACGGGTCAGGTACCGTTATTATTGACGGTATCATGCCCGGGAATGTGTTATTTTGTGCGAAAACCGTTAATCGATTTATATTACATAGATCTGAATCGTTCAATTCTTTGTCCTGCAGTGGTGACGCATTCGATGCTGTGGAAGTTATGAATTACCTTTATATTGAGATTAAAATTAATATTATCGCTGACAGAACAACCAAGTCGTTGTAGTATAGTGGTGAGTATTCCCGCCTGTCACGCGGGTGACCCGGGTTCGATCCCCGGCAACGGCGTTAATTTTTTCATTAAAAATTTGATTTTGATGAACAACCAATTCTCAGGCTCGTATTACAAAAACAGGCACAGTTGTAAATAAACTACTCAGTAAAAAAGTTACAGCGAATCTGAAGTGCACATCTTAAATCCGCCTCGAATATTCAATCTGAATTTATACGTTGATTTTGATTCATCCTGTCGTTCAAAATGAGAAAAAAAAAAAAAAAAACAGAATAGAGCAGGATATGCAGGGGGAATTATCCCAATATGTGGGAATAAAGGAGCTAATGCTTTGTGTACTTGGAGCAGAGTTTAGATTACGCAACTTGGTTTCGTCCACTTTTGGATCTTGAACAACTCTCAGGGACCATTATAAAATAATAATGAACAACTTTCACCTTTTTTAGTGAACTTTTGCCATATAATACAACAACTTTTGATAACGGATTAGGTAAGTTGTGAAAATATCGCAGGATCAAAACAACATTCACATTGACAAGTTAAGGTGATGGCGATTATTAGAGTCCATTCTAATAAGAAATCTTTTTAAGAGTTCTTAATGTCTCTGGTATTAAAATTTGTACTAATAAGAAATCTTTTTAAGAGTTCATTTTAATAAGGCTTGGGTGCTATGGATTACATAAGGCTTTCCGTGCTACGGCCTCAAAAATCTATCGTATAAACTTCAAACTTCGATCTAAGTAGCTCAGTAAATTAGTTATATAATGAACTTGTAGAATACTAATTTTTATTATTTTTGAATTTTTATTTTATTTTTTATGATTTATGAAAGATGGCAAAAAATGACTTAAAAATAAAAAAAATTGCCAATGTTTTAGACCATTTTTTCTATCTTTCATAAATTATAAAAAATAGTAAAAAATTCCTAAAATAGTACAAATTTATATTCTACAAGTTCATTATATAACCAATTTACTGAGTTACTTAGATCGAAGTTTGAAGTTTATACGATAGATTTTTGAGACCGTAGCACGGAAGGCCTTATGCTCTCCATAACACCTAAACCTTACTCCTTATATATTATATCATTAATTCAGTGTCAACTTACCAGTAAATAATATAATTATTGCTTATTTCGCTAGTATCAAAATTAATATCGCATAAATAATAAATTATTTTAGGAAAAAATACAAGGACTCGTTACATGTGTATCCAAGTATCAAACACCTCCCTGCATTTTAAAACCGAACAAATACCCCTTGTATTTCCTAAATAGTTACAAATACCTCATTCTATTCAATTGTTTTATTAAAAAAATTGAAAAAAAAAAATTCAAACATACCCCCTTCATTTTTATTAACATTCAAACATAATTCTTTTTTATTATTAAAAAGTAGTCTCTACTATTAGTATTTCAATTATTAACTAACATAAATCAATACTATTTAGTTCTTACATTAAAAATAAAACTATTATTGCATTCCAACTCGCCATATTAAATCAGACTTATATTCAACCATCATATTGTATTGCTATCATTTAATTTTGCATTAGTCATAAATAAAATGAAAAATCACACATGAAGAACGATATGAATTAAAGGTTGTCAATCTTACATATTTGATACCTATTTTTGCCACTTTAATTGACTCATCAGCATTATTTTGGTAAAAAGAAAAGAGTGTGTATTAATTTTTAAATAAAGAAGGATAATGTCTGAATTTTTTTGATTGAAGAAGGGGGCATGCTTAAATTTTTAAATATTTTAATTAAAAATTGAATGAAAGGAGTATTTTTCCAACTACTCACAAAATGCATGAGGATATATAATTGTTCAACTTGATTACCAATAAAGAATATAATTACTCGAGGTATCACTTGAAGATTATTTATAATAACAATCTTAAGAATCTTACAAAATAAAGTTTAAATTTGAAATCTATGATTATAGACGTCATCTATATTTTCTATAAATTATTATAATATTTGGTGTATGTTATATCGTACATCAAGTGACTTGAAATTTAATAGTCTGACATTAATAATTATTTCTGCATCATTAAAAATACTTAAATACATGAAATATAATTGTTAGACTATCTATATATATGTGTTATTATGTTAAATAATATACTTATAAATTTATTGTCAAAATAATCATTGCCAAGTAATATAGAGCTTCAATGCAAAGAAAGTGTCAATCTAAATCCTATTGATAGTATAAAATATGTTTAATCATATATGATAGTGAATTACAGGAGTTTTACTATATTGTCAAACTGATGCCATATTTTTGGATTATATAATACCCTATTAGTCATAACATATGTACATTGTAAAATTAATTAAAGTTGCGGTTAACCTAAGCTCATTATAAGATTTACACCAATAATTTTCCCTCATCTTAAAATGCACACTTAACTTTAGCCTAATATATATATATATATATATATATATATATATATATATATATATATATAGAGGTTGGCTAAGATCAAAGTGGTAGTTCCTAAGCTTTGGTGCTACCAATTTGTTATTGCGTTTCAAAGTTCAAATAGTCAATCTGAAGTGCTCAACGTGTTCTCCATATTAAAATGTGCTTGGAGACCAAATTTTACATTTTTTTGAATTTTTTAACTATTTTTTTAAGAATTTTTGGAAATCAGTATTTTGAATAATAAAAAATAAATAAAAGAAATCTGAAGAAGACTTCACATTTTAATATGGAGAACATGTTGAGCACTTCATATCAACTATTTGAACTTTGAAAACTATAAAACCGAATTGGTAGCACCAAGACTCATGAACTACCACTTTGATCTTAGCCAACCCCTGTCAAAAAAATGAAGGATATAGTGCATTAAGATGCGCACAAAATCCTTCATATTTTGACTGCTTGACTTGATAGTAAATAAATTAAAAAATTAAAAAAATTTATATGGAAACAAAGCTCTCGTTAAGGAGATTGGTTTGAACAGTTTGGATTTACCGTTTGAAGCCGATTCGATAGATTTTGAAGGCCGGAAGATATTGTTGATATACTAGAGGAAGCACATTAGCCGTACTCTCTCTCTCTTTATATATATATGTTTGCGCAGAAGCGCAACGCAAGTTTCGGTACGCTTGAGGGCGTACCTTTTAAAACCGCGTTTACACTTCACGAGTAAGGGTCGCAAGTGCACAACCCCTATCGAGTAGTATAATCGGGTATCGATCCACAGGGACGGGCAATTACTAGGTTAGAATCTACCTAACTCGATTAAAAACTAGAAGTGAGAAAGATTTGGTTTGGTATTTAAGTTCCTAAAAGATCAATTCAAACAAATCTGACAATGCAAACAGATGTAATAAAATGCTAGAAGAAATGTAAACTGTGTTTTGATTATGGATAAAAGGCGTTTCCAGGGTTTCAGACTTCATCTCTGATCTGCCTCTAGTGGTACGGCCCGTACCAAGTTGGTACGGCTAGGCCGTACTTCACTTGGTAAGGCAAGGCCGTACCACCCTGGTAAGACCCGTACTGGCTTCCCAGAACAGAACCTACCAGTTCGAGTGAATGCATTTCCTTGCTGGTACCTTGTGCTAAACTCTTTAGAAAGGTTCAATTGACCATACCTAAGGTTCCTAACCCTCAACCATCGTTTGTTGGATCAAGATCTAGGTTGGAATGCAATTGATTGCCTTTTAGGGATTTCTACACCTCAACTCTCGTGTGTTGGTACAGATCTACCCTAGCTGGTTGATTGGAGGTCTAAGGCACCCTCTAATCTGTCGATTAGAGGAGAATTCAACCTCTCGGCTTCAATTCGAACTATTCTACCCTAAGCATTTGATTTGGATGAAAGATTGAGATGATCACATGACCTTGATAGGTTCGATCTAAACCTAAAGGGACATCATACAACAATCGCAGCAAGCAAAGCAAAAGATAGCAAATAAGATCACAATCAATCAAACTAAAGAGTTCATACAAAGTACAAGTCAAAGAAAGTCAAAACAAATCAAGAATCGATCTCTAACCCTAGAAACTAAAAGAACTACTCACAGCACATGATAATATCTAAAAATACAATAAAAGGGAGAGAGATAGCCATGGATCGAAGGGATCGAGAGGAGGAAGCTAGATCCGTCGAGTTTCGCCTCTTCCTCTTCCTTCCTTCTTGCTCTCAGCTCCTTAGCTCTCTTTCTCTCTCTTACTGTGCTCTCAAATGGATCTGGAATGAATTTTTTTTTGAAATTTGGAGAGTTCCCCGCCTTAAATAGCCTCTGCCCAAATTTGAATCTGTCAGGACGCCTTCATGTACGGCCCGTACCAATTTGGTACGGCCTGGCCGTACCAGGCGTGAAGAGCTGAAAATGGCCAAGTATGGTCCGACCCGTACCAAGCCTGGTAAGGGCCGTACCTCATCATGTGAATCGCCATTTCTTCGTGTGTTTTGCTCCAAACCTGCAGAAAACAAACAAACACTCAGCAGTACCAAATTCTAAAGATATAACAATGAAATGCACATGATTCTGGTGAATTATGGCACGAATCTGGTACTAAAACAGGCCTAAAATAGACTAAATATGCGAGGTATCAAATTCCCCCAAGCTGAACCTTTGCTTGTCCTCAAGCAAAAAGTTTCAAACTCGGGTGAAAGTGCTGGAAAACTAAATCTAAATGCAGATACAAGTCTAAATGTGAAAACCTACGTGAGTTTGCTATAGTCAAGAATTTCTAGAATCGATTCGGTTGTAATTCAAACATCCCTTTGTAAACCTTGATTCACTCCAACAATTAGTCAATTGAACTTCTTATTTTGAGATGCTTCTAACAATGGAAAGACTAATTACCTAGGTTTGATCGAATCAATTTCATTCTTTTTCCGAATTATTGCTTTTATTCAAAGTGATTTTTCTTTGCATTTGCCCTCCCCCAAGCTTGAATCAAGCTTAAGGGTAAGAAAATTGCGAACGAAGTGTGTTGGTATGAGCAAAATTTTCTTTCTTTATTTCTAATTGGGAGACGAGCTCAAAGGCGCCCATTCGAGGCTTATTGCCAGTACTCTTATTTTCTCCATCTTTTCTCTTTTGTTTTCTCTTTTTCTTTTTCTCATTTTTTTATTTTTCTTTTTCTTTTCTTTTTGGTTTGCTCACACCATGAATACACACATCCATTGGTATTCATTCATACCAATGGATATTCCAAACTTTCTTAATTTGAAAATCCCAATTCCTAAAGGCACAGTTCAGTTTTTTCGAATAATCTCGTTCGATTCAATTCTAAGTTTGTTTCATCGTTTCCAATATTAAAAACATCTCAACCTAAGTAGTTCAATAACCAATCATGGGTTGGTTCCAATTCACTCAGGTCTATCCTAATCACAACTAAATTGTTTCAAAGTTATTCTCAATTCTAGCAATTCACGCAAATCTTCACCTAACAATGCACGGAAATACGAAAAAATGCAAAAAATAACGGTAAAGTAAACATGACCTAAATGCAAATGCAATCCCCCCAAGCTTAGCCTGAGCATTGTCCTCAATGCTTCAAGACTATAAGATAAAAGAGATAAAGGAAGCTCGGGGAAAAGAGAGCGAACCTGATCAGTCCTCAGGGGGGTCATACCAGAGCCAGTCGCTAAACCGCTGCTCTATCCCAGTCACTCGCCGCGTGAGATCATGGAGTGCGGCGCCCTGCGCACGAATGGCAGCACCCTGCTCATAGAGTGCAACACCCTGCTCCTGACGCATGCCGTACATCAGATGGTAGACATCCTGGATGGTGGGCTCATCGACTGGAGGGGGGTACACAGGTCTACTGAAGGAGGTGGAGGGGCCGGCAGCGTAGGCGGATGTGGAAGGGCCAGCTCCATAGAATGAGGTACCTGCACCAAAGGGTGAAGGATGTACCTGCTCGAAGAAGGGGGGAGCCTGGCTGGGAAAAGGTGGCACATGAGGAGAGAGAGGATGCAGCGGCTCAAACGGAGCCTGGACTGGAGAGGTGGTGGCATCGATCATGTCCTCATCGCCCTGCGGTGGTGGTGGAGGAGGTGGAGGTGGGGCTACAGGGGCAGGCTGCACGCGGGGCGGACGTCGGAAAAACCAAGTGCTCCGGTCAGTGAAGGAGAGAGTGACCGGGAAAGGCATGACATATCTGGTATGCTGGTCAGGCATGCGCCAAGCCCAAGCACCTCGCCCATCGCGTCCTGCTGCTGACTCGATGAACTTGTAGGTGGTGAACTGAGTGAGAGAGAGAGAACAGGAGCTCCTGCACTCCTCGTCGCCGAAGATCTGGAGGTGTAAGCGCTCGGCGATCAGAGTGACGTAGGCAGAGATGTAGACAGTGCCACCCGACTTGGGCTGCCTCTGGATGTCGATCCAGTGGTGGATCATGGCGAGCATCAGATCGGGCCGCTCGAGAGTGCTGTCAGGGCGCAGCATATGATCCACCAGCTGCAGATCCTCAACATTGGCGCGGGCGAACGTCTCGCCACGCGCAAAGATGGTGCAACCGAGGATACGCAGCAGGACCCGGATGACTGGATGTGGGACATTGAGCTGCTTGTACTCCTTGTTGAAAGCTGACCCGGCTGGGGCGCCAGAGATCAGCTGCCAGAAGGTGTCGCGCGTCAACTCCCCAGAGAAAGAGAGGGAATCAGTAGTCGGGTTCGGCTCAAAGCCAAACCACTCCCTCAAGTCAGACAGCCAAACACGGTGGGTCTCACTCAGCAAGCGGAACCTGATGAACGGATTATCGTTCCGCGAGTACTTGAGCTCCAGAGAGGAAAGAAACTCCATGGTGAGCTTCTTGTATCCCCTCTGGGCGATCTCCCAGAAGGCTGGAGTGATCCCGACCCGGGTGGTGATGCGGCGGAACTCATCCTCCAGTCCCAGTGTTTGAAGAGCAGAGAAGTCAACAATCCTCGTATTGTTGATCATCTTCGTCAGCAAGGTTTCGAAGTTCTTGAGCTGCCGACGGGTCGAAATGAGGAAGTACCGCTCGGCGTATGCGTCGGCACGCTGGGTGGCATCAGAGAGGGCCGTATCGGTGCCCATGGAGTCAGAGGCGTGGTCGGAGCTAGGGTCGGAGCTGTGATCGGAGCCGGGAACGGAGGCCTGGTCAGAGGCCTCGTCAGAGCCCTGGTCCTGGTCGGCAGATGGATGGTAGGAGGGGCTCTGCTGTGGGCTCCGGTAGACGGACTGATGGCCACTGGAGGTGGTCTCACCCTCATAGTAGATGGGCTCCATCGCGTCCCGAAGTGAAGAACTATGGCGAGAGCCAGACCTGGCTGCACTCTCCCTGGAGTGGCGAGAAGCTCTCGAGCCACTCCTAGACGCACTCCGGTGGGAGTGATGAAATGACGTGGGGGCAGCGGTAGGAGGGACGTCGTCTGGATGGCCAGTGATGGAAGGGATGGTGTCGTCAGAGGGTGCGGAGGCGGGAGAGGAATGTCGACTCATCGCGTGCAGACGTTCGTGACGTTGGGTGGTAAGGGTGGGACTGGGTAGGTACGGCCTGGCCTGACCTAGGTAGGTACGGCCTAGCCGCACGGGTTGGTACGGGCCGTACCTAACTTAGGGTTTTGGTGTTGGCTGGTAAGGGCCGCACCAACTGGTACCAGTGATAATTTAGGGATTCTGGCAACCAATGAACCCCAAACCAGTCAAGATGAGTGCACAACACAGAAATGGGCTGGTAAGGGTCAAATGGTACAAACTGGTACAGGAATGGTGTCAGGTCAGAAAGGCTGGTACGGGCCGTACCTAGCTGGTACGGGTGGGCCGTACCAAGGAAGAGAGTGAAAGGACGAAAATGGAGAAAAGGGACTAACCGAGAGAAGAAGGTGCGGGTCGGACCAGGTTGGGCGTGCGGGTTGGACCGAGGAGCGTGCGGGTCGGACCGAAGAGGGGTGCTCGGTTGAGTGGTGCTCCTTGTGCTCGGCTAGGGTGTAAGAGGAGAGGAAGAGGAAGAAATGGTGGAGATGGAGAGGAAAATGGAGAAGGAGAGAAGAGAGAAGAGAGAAGAGAGAAGAGAGAAGAGAGAAGAGGTGCGGCTGGGAGTGAATGGGAAGGGGTGCGGGTACGGGGGGGGTTTAAACGGGAAAAAGGCGGAATTGGAGGCGTCGGTTCACGTTCCTGACTTAGGTACGGCCGGGCCGTACCAACCTTCCAATTTTCAGGCCGTACCAATGTGGTATGGCCTAGCCGTACCAACCTCAAAATTCTTTTGTTTCTCTTTCTCGTGACTTCTCAAGCCGCTCGTGATGCAATGCAGAAGAATGAATGCATGACTATCTGTTCCTAAGATGCAAAACGGGTAAAAAATGGCTTGGGCTGCCTCCCAAGGAGCGCTCGTTTTAGGTCTCGAGCTCGACCTTCTCTCTTCAGGTTCTGGTTTGAGATGGATCGGAGAGATCCAAGCTCTCTCGCAATTCTTGGGGATGGTCAGCAATGTAGTGCTTGAGACGCTGACCATTGACTCTGAAAGTCTGCCCCTCCTTGTTGTCCAATTCCACGGCGCCAAATGGGAACACTGCCCTCACCCGGAATGGACCGGACCACCTGGACTTCAGCTTTCCTGGAAAGAGCCTAAGTCGAGAATTGAACAAGAGGACCAGGTCTCCCTCATGGAACTCACGAGGCATGATGCGCTTGTCGTGAACCTGTTTGGTCCTTTCCTTGTACATTCTCGCGTTCTCGTAGGCATTGAGACGCATCTCCTCTAACTCATGCAAGTCAAGGATGCGTTTCTCTCCAGCTGAGAGCAAGTCCATGTTGATGGCCCGTGTGGCCCAGTATGCCTTGTGCTCAATTTCCACGGGCAAGTGGCAGGACTTTCCGTACACCAATTTGAAAGGGCTCATCCCAATCGGAGTTTTGAAGGCTGTACGGTAGGCCCAAAGTGCGTCACTCAGCTTGAGCGACCAATCCTTTCTCGTTCTAGCCACGGTCTTCTCAAGGATAGACTTGATCTCTCTGTTGGAAATCTCGGCTTGACCGTTGGCTTGAGGATGGTAGGATGTGGTCACCTTGTGAGTGACTCCATGGCGACTTAGGAGATTGTCGAACTGGCGATTGATGAAGTGCTTGCCACCGTCACTGATGACGGCTCTCGGAACTCCAAAGCGAGGGAAGATGGTGTCAGTGAACAGTCGTTTCACTGCCTTGGAGTCCGCATTCTTGCACGCTACTGCCTCCACCCACTTGGAGACGTAGTCAACTGCCACCAGGATGTACTCGTTCCCACACGAAGGTGGAAACGGTCCCATGAAATCAATGCCCCAGACATCAAAGATGTCTACCTCTAGAATAGAGTGGAGAGGCATCTCATTCCTCTTGGAGATGTTCCCGGTGCGCTGACACTTGTCACAAGCTGCGACGAAGGTCCTAGCATCTCTGAAGAGTGAAGGCCAGAAGAAGCCGGATTGCAGGACCTTTGAAGCAGTCTTGGAGAATGAAGCGTGTCCTCCGTAGGCTGAGGAGTGGCAGTGCTCAAGAATGGAGCGCGTCTCGTCGTATGGCACACAACGTCGGTAGATGCCATCAACGCCAATCTTGAAGAGGTAGGGGTCGTCCCAAAAGTAGAACTTGGAATCCGATCTGCTGGTATGACATAGTAGGAGGAAGTACTCCTGAGGCGAGAAAATTCGCTATGTCTGCATACCAGGGCGCCGACTTGGTGTCCACTCGGTTAGTTGCGTGGAACGTCCGATCGTGCACCGCATGAGTCGCGTGCATCGGTGTACCAACCGAGTGGATCTTCTCCATGGCAGAAATCGAATGGAATTGGTCATCAGGGAACGAGTCATCAATTGGCAGGCTACAAGAGCCCTCATCTTCCCAGCGAAGCCGGGACAGATGGTCAGCCACGGTGTTTTCGACTCCTTTCTTGTCCCTGATTTCGATATCAAACTCCTGCAGGAGGAGAATCCACCTAATCAGGCGAGGTTTGGCATCCTGCTTGCTCAACAGATACTTGAGTGCGGCGTGATCAGTGTAGATCACTATCTTGGAGCCAACCAGATAGGATCTAAACTTGTCGAGAGCGAACACGACAGCCAAAAGCTCCTTTTCGGTTGTCGTGTAGTTCATCTGGGCAGGGTCTAGCACCTTGCTAGCGTAGTAGATAGCGCATGGCTTGTTCTCCTTTCGCTGCCCAAGAACCGCTCCCACAGCGTAATCACTCGCATCGCACATCAACTCAAATGGCAAGGTCCAGTCTGGAGGCTGCAGGATGGGTGCTGAGACAAGGGCTTCCTTCAATCGGCAAAACGAATCGACACACTCCTGCGTGAAGATGAAATCAGAGTCCTTGATAAGCAGGTTGGTCAATGGTTTCACGATTTTCGAGAAGTCCTTGATGAATCGGCGGTAGAAGCCAGCGTGTCCCAGAAAGCTTCGCACAGCTTTGACGGTTGTTGGGATCTCCAGCTTCTCGATCACCTCCACCTTAGCTTTGTCAACCTCAATCCCTTTTGAGGTCACCACATGTCCAAGGACGACTCCCTCTTGGACCATGAAGTGACACTTCTCCCAGTTGAGGATTAGGTTGACTTCTTCGCACTTCTCCAGAATTTTGCAGAGGTTGGCTAGACATGAGTCAAAGCTGGTCCCATAGACAGAGAAGTCGTCCATGAAGACCTCAACCTCTTTCTCAATGAAATCTGAGAAGATAGCCATCATGGCTCTTTGGAAGGTGGCAGGTGCATTGCAAAGACCGAATGGCATCCTACGGTATGCGAATGTACCGTAGGGACATGTGAAGGTGGTCTTGTCTTGGTCGTTCGGGTGAATGGGGATCTGAAAGAATCCTGAATACCCGTCAAGGTAGCAAAAGTGAGAATGAGTCGCCAGCCTTTCAAGGAGTTGGTCAACAAACGGCAGTGGGAAGTGATCCTTGCGCGTGGCATTGTTGAGCTTCCTGTAGTCAATACACATGCGGTACCCAGACACCACACGAGTAGGGACTAGCTCGTCTTTCTCATTCCTCACCACTGTCGTGCCTCCCTTCTTGGGCACCACGTGAACGGGACTCACCCACTTGCTGTCAGAGATGGGATAGATGATGCCTGCATCCAGGAGTTTGAGAATTTCCTTTTTCACCACCTCTTTCAGGTTGGGGTTGAGTCGCCGCTGGTGCTCCACAGACGGCTTGTGATCATCCTCGAGAAGAATCCGGTGTGAGCAGATGGCTGGGTTGATCCCTTTCAAGTCCTTGATCGAGTACCCAATCGCGCCCTTGTGAAATCTCAGCTTCTCAAGCAGTTTGGCGGTTTGATCGGGGTTCAGACTCGCATTGACGATCACAGGACAAGACTTTTCTGGATTGAGGAACTCGTATCGGAGATTGGTTGGAAGAGGTTTGAGTTCGGGAGTCGGATGCTCAGGCTGATCATTGACACGAGTCGCATCTGGGCGATCTGACTCGTGTGCTGTCGAGACATCGGCCTTGGCAGGCTCCGCTCCACTCCTCGTCTCAGAGTGTGATGTACGATCCTCCAGATCCTCAGGAATCGCATCCGCTGCACAAATCGAATCGCTCGCCTCGCTTGGCAACTTGGAGAGGAATTCAGCGTCTTGGCGCAGCGAGTTGTTGACTTGTTCAAGAAGGTAGTCTTGGACCAGATGGGCCAAGTACACCTCTGTCCTGTCAACCCGGAAGCATGTCTCGGATCGTGACGGATATCTCATGGCGCGGTCGATTTGGAATTTCACTTTCTCTCCCCCGAAGTTCAAAGTCAGGATGCCCTGCTTCACGTCAATAATCGCGCCAGCTGTACTCAGAAAAGGTCGCCCCAAGATGATTGGGACTTCCTTGTCTTCTTCCATCTCCATGACGACGAAATCGACGGGCACGAAGAACTTCCCGACTTGAACTGGCAGATCCTCCACCACACCAAGTGGAAGTCGGACTGAAGAATCCGCCAACTGCAATGTCATCCTCGTGGGCTTGAGCTCCCCCACTCCTATGCGATCATAGATGGTGCGTGGCATGAGACTCACGCTCGCTCCTAGATCACACAGGGCTTTCTTGATCGTCGCCTTCCCAATGGTGCACGGGATGGAAAACTTTCCAGGATCATCCAATTTGGGAGGTAGCTCACTCTTCAGGATTGCGCTGCACTGCTCCGTCAGCTTGACTGTCGCGTGCCCCTCTAAGCTTCTCTTGTTAGAAAGAATGTCCTTCAGAAACTTGGCATAGGTGGGCATTTGGGTCAGAGCGTCGGTGAAAGGAATGGTGATCTGCAGCTGCTTGATGACGTTTGCGAAGTTGGCGAATTGCTCGTTCAGTCCCGTCTCAGCTAATCTTTGGGGGAATGGAACAGGCGGCCAGTATGGAGGTGGTTTCTCGGCCCCTTTCTTCTTCTGATCACCTGACGCTTTGGGTGGAGGTTGTGCAGGTCTTGCCGAGCTGGTGCAGTCTGCACTCGCTTGAGGTTGGGTGACCTCAGCTCGTTCTTGATCAACCTCCGTTGATGGAATTGACACAGGGGTCAGGATCGCGTCAGGTGTCGCATCGAGAATCGGATCAACTGTGCCCTCACTTGGCATCGGTGGCTCGTCGTATTGGGTCCCGCTTCTCACAGTGATCACCTTAGCCTCTTCTCTTGGATTTGGTTCGGGTTGAGACGGAAGCTTCCCGGGTTGAGAGTGGCTTGAGGTGACAATCTGGCTCAGTTGCTCCAGCAACTTGTTTTGAGCAGCCATTTGATTTTGTTGAGCAGCCATCTGAGTGGACATGCTCTGCATATGTTCCCACATCATCTGATTCATCTTGCCTTGCTCGTGAGTGAAGTTGTTCACTTCGGTAGGCGCAATTGACTTTGAGGGGTCAGAGGGAGCTGCTCGGTTGCCTTGATTGGGAAAGGAAGCGTTCAGGTAGAAGTTCCTGTTGCCATTGTTGTTGCTGTTGCTGCTGCTCGAAGCTTGGGTTCTCCAATCGTTGTTGTTCGGAGGGGGGTAATTTCCAGTGTTGTTCGTCCGATTGTTCCAGTTGTTGTTGTTGTTGTACTGCGGCCTCTGGAAGATGTTGTTGTTGAAGGGCGGTCTGAACGAAGAGTTGTTGAAAGGCGCAGGGTTGTTCTGGTTCGGCCTCCAGTGCTGCTGCTCAACCGGATCCTTGGAGTAGGATCGGCTGAAGGGAGGTCGTGGGAAGAAGGAAGGCTCGTTGTTGAGAGAGTTGACCTGCTCACTCTCCCGTCTTGTTGCACCAGCGGGCACTGCTCGTATGCGTGCCTCTCGTCTCCGCACATGACGCAGACTTGAGGTTGCTGTTCGACTGCCTTGACGCTGAGCTTGTCCATCGCCCGCTGCATGGCGTCCATCTTGGCGGTGAGAGCCGTGATGTGATCGAGCTCGTACTTGCCACCTCCTTGGCTACCTCCTTGGCCTCCTCGCTGGCGTGACGTGTCGCGGCCGGACCACTGCTGGTTCTGCGCCATGCTGTCGATCAAGTTCATAGCCTCTAAAGGCTCCCTTGACATCAGTGCTCCTCCCGCAACAGCGTTCACGTAAGCACGTGTGCTCTCGCTCAGGCCGTCGTAAAACGTTTGAATTAAAAGCCAGTCGGGTATACCATGGTGTGGACAAGAGTACTGCAATTCTCTAAACCTTTCCCAAGCCTCATTCAGGGGTTCATCAAAAATTTGCCTAAAGCTGGTCAGGTCATGTCTTACCTTGGCTGTCCTCTTGTGAGGGAAAAATCTGGTCAGAAATAATTTGGACAAGTCCCTCCAAGTTCTAACAGAGTCCCTAGGCAAAGATCCTAACCATTTCTTGGCCTTATCCCTAAGAGTGAAAGGAAATAGAGCAAGCTTGGTGTAATCAGCATTCTCACCGTTGGTTTTGATGGTCGTGATGCACTCGAGGAAGGTCTGGAGGTGAGCGTGCGGGTCCTCGTGGTCGAGTCCGTGGAAGGTGTTCTGCTGCACCATGTTGACAACCCCCGGATTGAAGTTCGGTTGCTGTCCTGGAATGTGTGGTAGCCGGATCGCACCTCGCACGTCTCCAGCTCTCGGCACGTTGAACTCCCGCAGGGTCCGAGGCATGAAAACATCCTCATCATCGTCCGTCAGACGACCGTCTTCTTCTCGCCTTTCTCTTTCTCTTTCTCTGGCCTCTGCCTCCAGTCTGATTCGGGCTTCGTCCTCTACCCCAGCCATTTCTTCAGGTTCAGGTGTCTTGGTACAGGTCGGACCAGATTGGTGCGGCCTGGCCGTGCCTGAATCGGTACGGGTCGGACCAGATTGGTGCGGCCTAGCCGTACCAGAGGGTGGCTGAGCAGTCTCGGCTGAGTCTGGAGGAGTTTGATCGAACAGTGGGCCCTTGCTTCTCAGATTATACTTCAACCTGTATTTGCCTGCAGGGGGGGTTCAAAAGCCAGTTTTTAGTGATTTTGATTAAGAAAAAGAAAACAAGAAAGATACAAGATAAAATCTAGATTAACTAAGTAAGGTAAAATCTAATTAGGCAATTGGTTACCGTCCCCGGCAACGGCGCCAAAAACTTGTTCGCGCAGAAGCGCAACGCAAGTTTCGGTACGCTTGAGGGCGTACCTTTTAAAACCGCGTTTACACTTCACGAGTAAGGGTCGCAAGTGCACAACCCCTATCGAGTAGTATAATCGGGTATCGATCCACAGGGACGGGCAATTACTAGGTTAGAATCTACCTAACTCGATTAAAAACTAGAAGTGAGAAAGATTTGGTTTGGTATTTAAGTTCCTAAAAGATCAATTCAAACAAATCTGACAATGCAAACAGATGTAATAAAATGCTAGAAGAAATGTAAACTGTGTTTTGATTATGGATAAAAGGCGTTTCCAGGGTTTCAGACTTCATCTCTGATCTGCCTCTAGTGGTACGGCCCGTACCAAGTTGGTACGGTAGGCCGTACTTCACTTGGTAAGGCAAGGCCATACCACCCTGGTAAGACCCGTACTGGCTTCCCAGAACAGAACCTACCAGTTCGAGTGAATGCATTTCCTTGCTGGTACCTTGTGCTAAACTCTTTAGAAAGGTTCAATTGACCATACCTAAGGTTCCTAACCCTCAACCATCGTTTGTTGGATCAAGATCTAGGTTGGAATGCAATTGATTGCCTTTTAGGGATTTCTACACCTCAACTCTCGTGTGTTGGTACAGATCTACCCTAGCTGGTTGATTGGAGGTCTAAGGCACCCTCTAATCTGTCGATTAGAGGAGAATTCAACCTCTCGGTTTCAATTCGAACTATTCTACCCTAAGCATTTGATTTGGATGAAAGATTGAGATGATCACATGACCTTGATAGGTTCGATCTAAACCTAAAGGGACATCATACAACAATCGCAGCAAGCAAAGCAAAAGATAGCAAATAAGATCACAATCAATCAAACTAAAGAGTTCATACAAAGTACAAGTCAAAGAAAGTCAAAACAAATCAAGAATCGATCTCTAACCCTAGAAACTAAAAGAACTACTCACAGCACATGATAATATCTAAAAATACAATAAAAGGGAGAGAGATAGCCATGGATCGAAGGGATCGAGAGGAGGAAGCTAGATCCGTCGAGTTTCGCCTCTTCCTCTTCCTTCCTTCTTGCTCTCAGCTCCTTAGCTCTCTTTCTCTCTCTTACTGTGCTCTTAAATGGATCTGGAATGGAATTTTTTTTGAAATTTGGAGAGTTCCCCGCCTTAAATAGCCTCTGCCCAAATTTGAATCTGTCAGGACGCCTTCATGTACGGCCCGTACCAATTTGGTACGGCCTGGCCGTACCAGGCGTGAAGAGCTGAAAATGGCCAAGTATGGTCCGACCCGTACCAAGCCTGGTAAGGGCCGTACCTCATCATGTGAATCGCCATTTCTTCGTGTGTTTTGCTCCAAACCTGCAGAAAACAAACAAACACTCAGCAGTACCAAATTCTAAAGATATAACAATGAAATGCACATGATTCTGGTGAATTATGGCACGAATCTGGTACTAAAACAGGCCTAAAATAGACTAAATATGCGAGGTATCAATATATATGGACAGTGCTATGGTGCTACGCGTAGCATAAAGGCCTCCGTGCTACGGCTTAATTTTTGAGTTTTCAAAATCCTAACGGTCGATCCGAACCGTTCAACATGATCTCCATATGAATATGTACTTTCAAACCAAATTTTACATTATTTAGAATTTTTTTACTATTTATTAAGCCACTTTGAAAAAATACTAATTTGTACACAACAGTAAACTTTTCTGGACCATTGGATCAGAGATTTTCAAAGTGGCTTAATAAATAGTAAACAAATTCTAAAAAATGTAAAATTTGGTTTGCAAGTACATATTCATATGGAGATCATGTTGAATGGTTCGGATCGACCGTTAGGATTTTGAAAACTCAAAAATTGAGCCGTAGCACGGAGGGGCTCTATGCTACGCGTAGTATATTAGCAAAATCCTATATATATAGAGTAGAACTAGGGTGCTCCTAAGCTCACCAAGCCCTTCCGTGAGCGCGACTCTAAAACCTATCAAATTGACTTCAAACGACATTTTCAAACCGTTAGATGTTCAATCTATATTAAAATGTGCTTGGAGACCAAATTTTACATTTTTGGAATTTTTTTACTATTTATTAAGATGGTTTGAAAATCGCTGTTTTCCAATGGTGCAGAATTTTAATAAAAACAACTTAGTCACAAAGCACATTTCAATATAGAGAACATGTTGAGCGGTTCGGATCGGTTGTTTGGATTTTCAAAATGAAAATATGAGCGTGAAGTAAAAATGACATCTTACTTCACAACTCACCATAGCCCAGCTCTATATATATATATATATATATATATATAGAGAGAGAGAGAGAGAGAGAGAGAGATGGGCTATTGTACTTCGCGAAGTAAAACCCCCATTTACTTCGGGCCATATTTTGTCATTTTGAAAATCCAAATAATCGATCCGAACCGTTCAACATGTTCTAAATATTAAAATGTGCTTGGAGACTAAATTTTACATTTTTTGGAATTTTTTTACTATTTATTAAGCCACTTTGAAAGTTTCTGATCTGGTGGTCCAGAAAATTTTACTGTTTTTTACTGTTCACCGTTGGATCAGCGATTTTCAAAGTGGCTTAATAAATAGTAAAAAAATTCCAAAAAATGTAAATTTAGTCTCCAAGCACATTTCAATATTTAGAACATATTGAACGGTTCGGATCGGTTGTTTGGATTTTCAAAATCCAAAAAATGGTCCGAAGTAAACGGGGGTTTTACTTCGCGAAGTACAATAGCCCATCTCTCTCTCTCTCTCTCTCTCTCTCTATATATATATATATATAGATATATATATATAGGATTGAGTAAGGCTACGGTGCTTTGCAAAGCAAACCGGCCACGGTGCTTCGGGCCATTTTTTGGATTTTAAAAATCCAAACAACCCATCTGAACCGTTCAACATGTTCTAAATATTGAAATGTGCTTGGAGACCAAATTTTACATTTTTTGGAATTTTTTTACTATTTATTAAGCCACTTTGAAAGTCGCTGATCCAACGGTGAACAATAAAAAACGGTAAAATTTTCTGGACCACCAGATCAGACACTTTCAAAGTGGCTTAATAAATAGTAAAAAAATTCCAAAAAATGTAAAATTTGGTCTCCAAGCACATTTCAATATTTAGAACATGTTGAACGGTTCGGATGGGTTGTTTGGATTTTCAAAATCCAAAAAATGGCCCGAAGCACCGTGGCCGGTTTGCTTTGCAAAGCACCGTAGCCTTACTCTATAGGATTTTGCTAATATGCTATGCGTATATAAGGGCCCTCCATGCTACGGCTCACTTTTTGAGTTTTCAAAATCCTAACGGTCGATCCGAACCGTTCAACATGATCTCCATATGAATATGTACTTGCAAACCAAATTTTACATTTTTTAGAATTTTTTTACTATTTATTAAGTCACTTTGAAAATCGCTGATCCAATGGTCTAGCAGATTTTACTGTTGTGTACAAATTAGTATTTTTTTCTCACATGAGAATCATGTGCATTTGTCACTGTTTTTTTTTTTTAGGATTTAGATGCAAAATATGCAGTCAGAGTGTGCTATCCTGTGCCAATCCTTTGTAAGTATAACGGTTCCTTATTTATATTACCAGTGACACATAATCATTGATTGTTTCCGTGCACGGATCTGCTATCAAAGTCTAAGCCACCTATCGTTCTTTTCTTTTTTTTCTTCAAGTCTAAGACACATGTTACTAAATTACTCTAGTCAAATATGTCAAAGGCCGTTTAATTAATATAAATATATTTCATTGAATTTTTAGAGCTACTCTCTATAGTACATCGCATGTGATTAGAAAAAAAAAATAATCAAAAATTAGTTTTGATCATCCGGTAAATAAAGATAAATACGTAACACAAATAAATATAAATTATGAGAAAAATTACTTTTATATTCTTGTAATTTTATTTAAATAAATCTCAATAATATAGTATAATATTTCAAATTCACGACTAATTTGTAGTTTGAAACAAGGTTCACTTAGTGACCTTCTAAGTAATACCCTGGAATAACATGTAATATGTTAAGAAAGTAACAAAATAATAAGAAATTTAAATAAAGAAAGGACTATGACAAGCAAGTATTTTATTAATTTATCTATGATAGATGATTAACTAGTCACGTGGCTTTCAAAATTAGATGATGGGTAACAACATCAAAGGCTTTTCCTCTGAATGCTCGTAAAAAAAATCAAATTAATATATTTTTGCATGCTTGTAAAAAATCTGATAAAGTGATCTTGATCCAACTACAATTTTTGTTAGGATTTAAATTTCGGAAAATTATTTGATTCCTACTATAGGGCAAAGGGAAACAAAAATAACGGCTTTAAATATAATTAGACAAATTTATTGTCCAAAATATCTGTACCGTTGATGACCATGCATGACATTAAACAAGGTATATTTTTTTTTGGGTTTAATATATATGTCCTAGCTAGTTAAAGTACATTTGTATATGACATTGCGTGACTGTGGCCATTGTATATATAGAGTGCTT
This sequence comes from Carex myosuroides, assembly GCA_028015225.1. NCBI lineage: Eukaryota > Viridiplantae > Streptophyta > Magnoliopsida > Poales > Cyperaceae > Carex > Carex myosuroides. The sequence goes on along the minus strand of CM051484.1, from coordinate 6,239,752 downwards.
TGTTTGCTTATGGTGTAGCACTAATATGGTCCTGACCATATTAGTGGGTCCATGTATTATATATAGCTTTGCAAACAAGTACATGATTTGAAATTTTCTAATAGATGGCATATTTTAAATTTCTCCAGCAATTCCAGCTGATTAACCTTTTTAATCTGTGTGCTTTCCTTCAAAACTTGAAATAATAAAAGGAAAAAAGATCAATTTATAAATTACCGGACAGTCTGGTATCACTCCTGTAATGTCAATTGTACTACCTGCTCCAAATGATCATCACTAGAATCATTTTCTCTTTTAGGGCCTGTTCGGCACGTTACTGTGTCTGTGAGAAAAAAAAATTCACTCTAATTGAATTTTTTTTTTCCCACGCGCACAGTAAAATTTAGTTCAGTTCATGTGCCCATGCCCATTCCCTTTCTTGCGCCGAACAGGCCCTTAGGTTTAATTTGCATATCAACATTTTATGTTTTTATTTCACATAGATGAATTAAAAAAGTCCTTTGATTCTTTTTGCACTAATTTGAGATGGCAAAAAATAGATATAGTTGGACTATGGTACAATGCAATGTATATCATCTTGTACATTGGATGGTAAATTGTTGGATTCAAAGTCCAAACAGTCACCAAACCATTCAACGTGATATCTATATTGAAATGTGCTTGGAGACCAAATTTTACATTTTTCGGAAACTTTTTTACTATTTGTTTAGAATTTTTGAAAATCGCTGTTCTCTTATAGTCCAGAGTTTTTAATAAATTTCCAAAAAATAAAAATTTTGGTCTTTATGCACATTTTAATATGGAGAACACGTTGAGTGCTTCAGAATGAATTTTTGGACTTTGAATCCAGTGATTTAGAGTCCAATGCACAAGAGGGTCTATACATTGCATTGTACCGTAGCCCAACTCATATATATATATATATATATATATATATATATATATATTGGCTAATATCAAAATGTTTGTTCCTAGGCCGTGGAACAAATGCTTCGGTTTTTATATTTTCAAAGCCCAAACAGTCGATCTAAACCGTTCAATATTCAATCTATATTAAAATGTGCTTGGAGACCAAATTTCACACTTTTTGAAATCTTTTTACTATTTATTAAGCCAATTTTAAAATCATTGTTTTCAATGATCAAGAAATGTTTCTCTTTTTATTAAAATCAGCAATTTTAAAACTGGCTTAATAAATAGTAAAAAAATTCTAAATAATGTAAACTTTGTTCTCTAAGCACATTTTAATATAGAGATCACATCGAACAGTTTTGATCGACCGTTTGGACTTTGAAAATTGAAAAACTAATTGGTTACACCACGATTCCGAAACAAATATTTTGATATTAGCCAATATATATATATATATATATATATATATATATGTATGAGGTTGGCTAAAATACCAATGTTGGTATAGAACAGTTCGTTATACCAAGTGGATTTTTGTGATTTCAAAGTCTAAATAATTGATTTGAAGTGCTCAACGTGTTCTCCATATTAAAATGTGCTTTGAGACCAAATTATACCTTTTTTGGAAACTTTTACTATTTTTTACGGATTTTTTAAAATTCAAGTTTTCAGATTTTTTTATTATTATTTTTGTCATATTAAACAGTGATTTTTAAAAATCCGATTAAAATAGTAAATAATTTCTAAAAATAATGTAAAAGTCAGCAAGCGAAATGATTCAAACTCTGACACAACTCAATTTAATACCATGATCAATAACCAAAAAGTGGTAATTATTCCTGAATCATAACATTTCTTGCAAAAGTCATCAATAAGATCAAACTGCCAGCAGATTCAAATTGAACTTTGTATCCCCAAAATTGAGAATGTTAATTCAACAAAGGATAAAAGATTGAGCAACTAACTGCTCAAGGGACAAAATCCAGGCTCACTATAATAAAAAGGATCCGACTAATTGTCCCCAAGCTTCAATCCCCGGATTATCCCCAAAAAAACTGTCATTTGACTTGCGCGAATACTGTAAAACTCTGCAACAAATACTGTAAATTCAACGACAGATCATGTATAATAAGAAGTTTAAAAGTCCAACAATCCAAGTTAGTTGGAAGTGGTCCCCAAGTTAGTTGCAAACAGTTAGCAACTTGCAAAGCCACTGTACTTCCGACTGTACTTGAAAAATTGACGGCTTCTAGAAGGTTTCACAAACAAACCTAAAATTGTGCAAAATTAATTTTTTTTGCATCAAATTTTATATTTTTATTTTATTTTTTTCGTATTTCTCTTTTTTGTTCAATTATTAATATTTGTATATCGATCTTTATCATGTAAAATAAGGCTTACATACTGTAAAATTAGAAGATGTAAACTATAAAACTGACATATGTTAATAGCAAAATATAAAACTGACATATATTAATCACAGAATAAATTGACATACTGTAAAATAAGGCTTACATACTGTAAAATAAGGCTTACATACTGTAAAATTAGCAGATGCAAACTATAAAACTGACATATGATAATAGCAAAATATAAAACTGACATATATTAATCACAAAATAAACTGACATACTGTAAATTAACCATAAACTATAACATACTGTAACATCATACTGTTCACAAGCACAGAGAAAAATTCAACAAAAAAAAGGGCTTCTTCACTTCATTACCCTCTGGTGCACATTGTTCGGATGAGTGAGAAGTTTCATCGCTAGAACGACACGCTCTTTTGATATATCATCCTGCAAAAAAAAATAAGCAAGGTTAAATATTGGAGTTATGAATCATTAGCAGATGCAAACAATCAAAGCAACATACTGCAAAATTGTTCTATGTATCCTGCAAAATTGTTGATGTATCCTGTGAAATTTATCATGTCAAATTGCACATATGCTGTAATCTAAAATTGTTATATGTACCCTGTAAAATTGTCCCATATATCCTGTAACATTTTTAGATGTATCCTGTTAAATTGCACATATGCTGTAAACTAGAGTGAATCACAGTAAAAGAATACTGTAACCAAAGTGAATCACATTAAAACTAAACTGTCTAAATTATGTAACCTGTAAAATTGTCCTATGTATCCTGTAAAATTGTGATATGTATCCTGTACAATTGCACATCTGCTGTAAACTAAATCTAATCACAGTACGGTTGCACATAATTTGTATCCTGTGAAATTTATCATGTAAAATTACACATAAATTGCACATATACTGTGAAATTTATCATGTAAAATTAACACCAGTGAACAATGTAACAGATGAAGCATGTGTATTCATGGGAACTACTGCAAATTAAAAATTGAAATAACTATAAGCTCATAACCAACGCGATTCAGATATATACATAATAGTATAATATAGCACTCCTTTGGGTAGATACTATCTTATACTTAACATAATTAAATACCAAAACATAAGTAAGTAATAAATATATTCAATTAAATAGAACTGACATCTTTGGATGATCAATATTTATTTAATCAAAATATCTATTAAACCTCATCATGTCAACTAGTTATAGAACAAGACTTTCCTTTGGGTAAGTTCTCAGGTTCTATCATTAGTGACGCCAGTTTTAATTGGTATTATTATAACTGGCAATTTCTATCAATAATCATTATGTCACTTATGCACTAAATGATTATTCTGATTTTGACCACTTTGGTGATTAACAAAATCATAAATCTCATGTGCATAAATGACTTATAACACATACTTTATGCAAAACAATCAGTCACAGAACAATTACTTTTATGCCCAAATTTCAAACAATTATTTTGTACCAGTAAACTTTAATCGTGCAAAGTCAAAACAGTAAATGATGCACGAAAAAACCCTAAAAACTCTGAGATTGTAAAGAAAGTTCGAAAACTCTATATCCGACGGTCGGATCGGGCTGAAAAGAGAGTTAGCTTGCTTTTGGGGCTGTGGAGCTCATGTCAAAATTTCAGCCCGATCCAACGGACGGATCAAAAGTTATGCCCTTTTTTGTGAAGCATGCGCAGGACTTGGTTAAGCATCATGAGTAAAGCATAGAACGGATCAAATTGTACCTATATCCTGTAAATCTACTGCATGCATCCTGTAAAATAATAACTACAACCTGTAAATGTATTGCATGAATCCTGTAAAATAATAACTACAACCTGTAAATGTATTCCATGAATCCTGTAAATTACTAAATAACTACTGCTGGCATTAAATCAGAATCGAAAGTGAATCCTAAACAAAACAATCGTGTAAAATAATAACTACAACCTGTAAATATATTGCATCAATCCTGTAAAATAAAATCATTAAATAACTCACCGAATTTAAAGTTCACTGCTAGCCTTCAATCCAAATCGACTCTGATGAATTCGAACGTGAAATCGAATACTGTGAAACAAAATACAAAATGAATCAAACAACTGACAAAAACGATATTAAGACAACGATCGGTGTAATTTTGATTTCAACAAAAGAAACGAGATCGGGAATTCAATTCAAATAAAAAAAATGAAATTAACAAAACGATCGGTGTAATTTTGATTTCAATAGAAGGAAGGAAACTTAAATAGATCAGCAAAGAACTCACTCAAATTGTACTTCGATTTCTTCGCCTGAAGCTTCTGTCGCCTGAAGCTTGATCCGTCGCCTAAAGACTCCGTCGTTTGCCTGAAGATTCCGTCACCGTGATACTTTGCTCTCGGCGAGGTTCCGTCGTACGCCTGAAGGCTTCCGCCTGAAGTCTATCGCTCTCGCCACAAAATCGCCACGAGATCGGGAACAGAAAAGGAAGAAGAGATCGCGAACAGAAAAGGAAATTCAAAAAAAGGAAGTATGCGGGGAAAACGGGTTTTAAAGGACGTTATTGTGGGGACCACAATTACCGTTAACGACGGTTTAAATCAGTTGGAACTCTATCTGAATAGTTTGGGGATAATCCGGGGATGAGTCTCTGGGTATATAAACCTTTTCTCTAATAAAAAAATCAAGTGACCAAATCTAAGATGGAGGCATGTTGATTAGGACCGTATATATTCAATTTGTTAGCAATCATTGTTACGCTATGCATGAAATCATCAATTGTTGGATATCCTTAAAACCTTTCTCTTTCATATATAATCTCACTCTTCAAAGTTCAAAGAATCCTTGGCACACAAACAAATGAAGATTGCATAATTACAAACATTAATTAGAGAATTCCCAATTATTTATTTATTTATTCATTATTACTATTATTATTATTATTATTATTATTATTATTATTATTATTATCTTATTTTTAAGCATTTGGGTTAATTTTGTTGCTTCAACAGAAAAGATCATAGTCATAGAGGTTTATTATATAGTCTGCTATAGGCAATAAGTACCTATCATGATCAAGACCATAATTAATATCTAAAACATTTCTGAATTGAGATCCGAAAGTATGATCTCTTTGGGTTAGTTTCAACTTTCAACTAATACGAATATGACTCATGCCCAAATCAACATTTCAACAGCAGATAATTATTATCTAGATACTTTTTGGATTTATTAATGCCTATTTATTAGCCCTCAAATAGAGCCACTTGGTCACTTGATTCTTTGAAATTAATTACACAGTTTATTACACTGCTATATATCATTTTTTTTAAAAAAAAAAAAATCTAGACAGCGGCTGTACACTGCTATATATCTAGCATCAAGATAATTGATCCAATTTTGGATGGTATGTATACTTCCATTAATGACAGAGGATGCATTCCAACAAGTTTTGAATTATTTTTATCAAAACGAGATCTCCATTTGAAACAACTTGAGAGTATATTAACCCAGATATTTTGCAATTGACCATGCATCTCACCAATATATGCACCTATTGCACTGTTAGTTGTAACTATATCAGGGATGGTTCAGACATGACAGTGATGCTTTAGGGACCAATTAAGCGACGTTTGTTGTTAGTTAACTAACTAAATTTTATAAGATAATATTTATTTTTGAATTAGTTGTTCAGAACATAGAATTATGTGGTCTTATTGTTACTCTTTTGACTTAGTTGTTTTAGGGTTATTATTGTTTTGTCAAAATATAGAATTATGTGGTCTTATTGTTACACTTTGAAAATTGCTGATCACATGGTCCAGAATTTGGTTGCACTGTTTTTACTGTTCACCCGAATCTGTCATTTTCAAAGTGGCTTAAAAAATAGTAAAAAAATTCCAAAAAATGTAAAATTTGGTCTCCAAGCAGATTTTAATATAGATTGAACATCTAACGGTTTGAATCGACTATTTAAACTTTAAAATTACAAAAACTAATTGGTAGCACCAAGGCCTTGGTCATACCACTTTGACCTTAGCCACTCTCCATATATATGTATATATATAATATCGTATTTAAGTATAACAATTATTGATAACCGTCTTTTAACTTTAGACTCATGTAGAATCTTTTCAAATGCACACTTGTCTAAACCAAAATTCTTATCCAAATCCAAAATTATTCTGTGGTTTGAACTTCTAATTCATTGTTTGAATCATCTCTAAATGCATATTTGTCCGGCTAAAATGATGATCACTTGTTTGAAGAAAAATGAACACCATATAAATTATTTGATGTCCTGAATTTTCGAACTCATTATTCAAACCATCCTAAAATACACACTTATCTACATAAAAATAAATATTTATTTGAATCAAAATAAACTCTGGTTTTAACCAAAATATATATTTATTTATTTTATTCTTTTTGAAAAGTTAGTCAACAGTCTGAAATATTCAAGCTATTAATTAAAACTCTGCTGATAACTATAATATTCTAAACAATCATCAATTTTAAATTTTAAAATAATCTAAAATAGTTCAAATGACGATATAAATTAATAATTATAATGTACCTCATGAGTGATTTATGCATATTAAAACACTTTGAATTTTCCAATTTTTAGTTCGTTTTGATGCATTCATTGTCGAAATCTTTTAATTGACAGTCAAAGAACAGTTTCTTATTGATTTAATTTTAGCACGGATGCAGCATCCTGTCATAAATAAAGTACACTATATTTTTGTCCCATGTGGATATCTAAATCTCAACTATGCTTAACTAACAAGTGCCTAACCATGACTTGGATGAGGTCTGAGATTTTCTCCTTGTTGTTTAAGAGATTCTGTTGTCCCACAAATAAATTATTTGTCAAAACTATTCTTTACATATTTTATTGGTCAATTTTTTTTTTTACGATTTTTTTTTGAAATCATGAGTTGGGGTCAAGCCACCCAACACACTTTCAAAGTCTTATGTATTAATATAGAGAATTTTCTCATTTTATGGATTTCGAATCCATAACTTCTCACATGAGAATCATGTGCATTTGTCACTGTTTTTTTTTTTTAGGATTTAGATGCAAAATATGCAGTCAGAGTGTGCTATCCTGTGCCAATCCTTTGTAAGTATAACGGTTCCTTATTTATATTACCAGTGACACATAATCATTGATTGTTTCCGTGCACGGATCTGCTATCAAAGTCTAAGCCACCTATCGTTCTTTTCTTTTTTTTCTTCAAGTCTAAGACACATGTTACTAAATTACTCTAGTCAAATATGTCAAAGGCCGTTTAATTAATATAAATATATTTCATTGAATTTTTAGAGCTACTCTCTATAGTACATCGCATGTGATTAGAAAAAAAAAATAATCAAAAATTAGTTTTGATCATCCGGTAAATAAAGATAAATACGTAACACAAATAAATATAAATTATGAGAAAAATTACTTTTATATTCTTGTAATTTTATTTAAATAAATCTCAATAATATAGTATAATATTTCAAATTCACGACTAATTTGTAGTTTGAAACAAGGTTCACTTAGTGACCTTCTAAGTAATACCCTGGAATAACATGTAATATGTTAAGAAAGTAACAAAATAATAAGAAATTTAAATAAAGAAAGGACTATGACAAGCAAGTATTTTATTAATTTATCTATGATAGATGATTAACTAGTCACGTGGCTTTCAAAATTAGATGATGGGTAACAACATCAAAGGCTTTTCCTCTGAATGCTCGTAAAAAAAATCAAATTAATATATTTTTGCATGCTTGTAAAAAATCTGATAAAGTGATCTTGATCCAACTACAATTTTTGTTAGGATTTAAATTTCGGAAAATTATTTGATTCCTACTATAGGGCAAAGGGAAACAAAAATAACGGCTTTAAATATAATTAGACAAATTTATTGTCCAAAATATCTGTACCGTTGATGACCATGCATGACATTAAACAAGGTATATTTTTTTTTGGGTTTAATATATATGTCCTAGCTAGTTAAAGTACATTTGTATATGACATTGCGTGACTGTGGCCATTGTATATATAGAGTGCTTTGTTTGCTTATGGTGTAGCACTAATATGGTCCTGACCATATTAGTGGGTCCATGTATTATATATAGCTTTGCAAACAAGTACATGATTTGAAATTTTCTAATAGATGGCATATTTTAAATTTCTCCAGCAATTCCAGCTGATTAACCTTTTTAATCTGTGTGCTTTCCTTCAAAACTTGAAATAATAAAAGGAAAAAAGATCAATTTATAAATTACCGGACAGTCTGGTATCACTCCTGTAATGTCAATTGTACTACCTGCTCCAAATGATCATCACTAGAATCATTTTCTCTTTTAGGGCCTGTTCGGCACGTTACTGTGTCTGTGAGAAAAAAAAATTCACTCTAATTGAATTTTTTTTTTCCCACGCGCACAGTAAAATTTAGTTCAGTTCATGTGCCCATGCCCATTCCCTTTCTTGCGCCGAACAGGCCCTTAGGTTTAATTTGCATATCAACATTTTATGTTTTTATTTCACATAGATGAATTAAAAAAGTCCTTTGATTCTTTTTGCACTAATTTGAGATGGCAAAAAATAGATATAGTTGGACTATGGTACAATGCAATGTATATCATCTTGTACATTGGATGGTAAATTGTTGGATTCAAAGTCCAAACAGTCACCAAACCATTCAACGTGATATCTATATTGAAATGTGCTTGGAGACCAAATTTTACATTTTTCGGAAACTTTTTTACTATTTGTTTAGAATTTTTGAAAATCGCTGTTCTCTTATAGTCCAGAGTTTTTAATAAATTTCCAAAAAATAAAAATTTTGGTCTTTATGCACATTTTAATATGGAGAACACGTTGAGTGCTTCAGAATGAATTTTTGGACTTTGAATCCAGTGATTTAGAGTCCAATGCACAAGAGGGTCTATACATTGCATTGTACCGTAGCCCACCTCATATATATATATATATATATATATATATATATTGGCTAATATCAAAATGTTTGTTCCTAGGCCGTGGAACAAATGCTTCGGTTTTTATATTTTCAAAGTCCAAACAGTCGATCTAAACCGTTCAATATTCAATCTATATTAAAATGTGCTTGGAGACCAAATTTCACACTTTTTGAAATCTTTTTACTATTTATTAAGCCAATTTTAAAATCATTGTTTTCAATGATCAAGAAATGTTTCTCTTTTTATTAAAATCAGCAATTTTAAAACTGGCTTAATAAATAGTAAAAAAATTCTAAATAATGTAAACTTTGTTCTCTAAGCACATTTTAATATAGAGATCACATCGAACAGTTTTGATCGACCGTTTGGACTTTGAAAATTGAAAAACTAATTGGTTACACCACGGTTCCGAAACAAATATTTTGATATTAGCCAATATATATATATATATATATATATATATATATATGTATGAGGTTGGCTAAAATACCAATGTTGGTATAGAACAGTTCGTTATACCAAGTGGATTTTTGTGATTTCAAAGTCTAAATAATTGATTTGAAGTGCTCAACGTGTTCTCCATATTAAAATGTGCTTTGAGACCAAATTATACCTTTTTTGGAAACTTTTACTATTTTTTACGGATTTTTTAAAATTCAAGTTTTCAGATTTTTTTATTATTATTTTTGTCATATTAAACAGTGATTTTTAAAAATCCGATTAAAATAGTAAATAATTTCTAAAAATAATGTAAAAGTCAGCAAGCGAAATGATTCAAACTCTGACACAACTCAATTTAATACCATGATCAATAACCAAAAAGTGGTAATTATTCCTGAATCATAACATTTCTTGCAAAAGTCATCAATAAGATCAAACTGCCAGCAGATTCAAATTGAACTTTGTATCCCCAAAATTGAGAATGTTAATTCAACAAAGGATAAAAGATTGAGCAACTAACTGCTCAAGGGACAAAATCCAGGCTCACTATAATAAAAAGGATCCGACTAATTGTCCCCAAGCTTCAATCCCCGGATTATCCCCAAAAAAACTGTCATTTGACTTGCGCGAATACTGTAAAACTCTGCAACAAATACTGTAAATTCAACGACAGATCATGTATAATAAGAAGTTTAAAAGTCCAACAATCCAAGTTAGTTGGAAGTGGTCCCCAAGTTAGTTGCAAACAGTTAGCAACTTGCAAAGCCACTGTACTTCCGACTGTACTTGAAAAATTGACGGCTTCTAGAAGGTTTCACAAACAAACCTAAAATTGTGCAAAATTAATTTTTTTTGCATCAAATTTTATATTTTTATTTTATTTTTTTCGTATTTCTCTTTTTTGTTCAATTATTAATATTTGTATATCGATCTTTATCATGTAAAATAAGGCTTACATACTGTAAAATTAGAAGATGTAAACTATAAAACTGACATATGTTAATAGCAAAATATAAAACTGACATATATTAATCACAGAATAAACTGACATATATTAATCACAGAATAAATTGACATACTGTAAAATAAGGCTTACATACTGTAAAATAAGGCTTACATACTGTAAAATTAGCAGATGCAAACTATAAAACTGACATATGATAATAGCAAAATATAAAACTGACATATATTAATCACAAAATAAACTGACATACTGTAAATTAACCATAAACTATAACATACTGTAACATCATACTGTTCACAAGCACAGAGAAAAATTCAACAAAAAAAAGGGCTTCTTCACTTCAATTTTAAAATCGTTGTTTTCAATGATCAAGAAATGTTTCTCTTTTTATTAAAATCAGCAATTTTAAAACTGGCTTAATAAATAGTAAAAAATTTCTAAATAATGTAAAATTTGTTCTCTAAGCACATTTTAATATAGAGATCACATCGAACAGTTTTGATCGACCGTTTGGACTTTGAAAATTGAAAAACTAATTGGTTACACCACGGCTCCGTAACAAACATTTTGATATTAGACAATATATATATAGGACAGTGCTACGGTGCTACGCATATATAAGGGCCATTCGTGCTACGGCTCACTTTTTGAGTTTTCAAAATCCTAACGGTCGATCCGAACTGTTCAACATGATCTCCATATAAATATGTACTTGCAAACTAAATTTTACATTTTTTAGAATTTTTTTACTATTTATTAAGCCACTTTGAAAAAACACTAATTTGTACACAACAGTAAAATCTGCTGGACCATTGGATCAGCGATTTTCAAAGTGGCTTAATAAATAGTAAAAAAAATTTAAAAAATGTAAAATTTGGTTTGCAAGTACATATTCATATGGAGATCATGTTGAACGGTTCGGATTGACCGTTAGGATTTTAAAAACTCAAAAAGTGAGCCGTAGCACGGAGGGGCCCTTATATATGCGTAGCATATTAGCCCGATTATATATATATATATATATATATATATATATATATATATATATATATATATATATGTATGAGGTTGGCTAAAATACCAATGTTGGTATAGAAGAGTTCGTTATACCAAGTGGATTTTTGTGATTTCAAAGTCTAAATAATTGATTTGAAGTGCTCAACATGTTCTCCATATTAAAATGTGCTTTGAGACAAAATTATACTTTTTTGGAAACTTTTTTACTATTTTTTACGGATTTTTTAAAATTCAAGTTTTCAGATTTTTTTATTATTATTTTTGTCATATTAAACAGTGATTTTTAAAAATTCAATTAAAATAGTAAATAATTTCTAAAAATAATGTAAAAGTCAGCAAGCGAAATGATTCAAACTCTGACACAACTCAATTTAATACCATGATCAATAACCAAAAAGTGGTAATTATTCCTGAATCATAACATTTCTTGCAAAAGTCATCAATAAGATCAAACTGCCAGCAGATTCAAATTGAACTTTGTATCCCCAAAATTGAGAATGTTAATTCAACAAAGGATAAAAGATTGAGCAACTAACTGCTCAAGGGACAAAATCCAGGCTCACTATAATAAAAAAATCAAGTGACCAAATCTATGATGGAGGCATGTTGGTTAGGACCGTATATATTCAATTTGTTAGCAATCATTGTTACGCTATGCATGAAATCATCAATTGTTGGATATCCTTAAAACCTTTCTCTTTCATATATAATTTCACTCTTCAAAGTTCAAAGAATCCTTGGCACACAAACAAATGAAGATTGCATAATTACAAACATTAATTAGAGAATTCCCAATTATTTATTATTTATTTATTATTACTATTATTATTATTATTATTATCTTATTTTTAAGCATTTGGGTTAATTTTGTTGCTTCAACAGAAAAGATCATAGTCATAGAGGTTTATTATATAGTCTGCTATAGGCAATATGTACCTATCATGATCAAGACCATAATTAATATCTAAAACATTTCTGAATTGAGATCCGAAAGTATGATCTCTTTGGGTTAGTTTCAACTTTCAACTAATACGAATATGACTCGTGCCCAAATCAACATTTCAACAGCAGATAATTATTATCTAGATACTTTTTGGATTTATTAATGCCTATTTATTAGCCCTCAAATAGAGCCACTTGGTCACTTGATTCTTTGAAATTAATTACACAGTTTATTACACTGCTATATATCGTTTTTTTTTTAAAAAAAAAATCTAGACAGCGGCTGTACACTGCTATATATCTAGCATCAAGATAATTGATCCAATTTTGGATGGCATGTATACTTCCATTAATGACAGAGGATGCATTCCAACAAGTTTTGAATTATTTTTATGAAAAGGAGATCTCCATTTAAAACAACTTGAGAGTATATTAACCCAGATATTTTGCAATTGGCCATGCATCTCCACCAATATATGCACCTATTGCACTGTTAGTTGTAACTATATCAGGGATGGTTCAGACATGAAAGTGATATTGTGCTTTAGGGACCAATTAAGCGACGTTTGTTGTTAGTTAACTAACTAAAGTTCATAAGATAATATTTATTTTTGAATTAGTTGTTCAGAACATAGAATTATGTGGTCTTATTGTTACTCTTTTGACTTAGTTGTTTCAGGGTTATTATTGTTTTGTCAAAATATAGAATTATGTGGTCTTATTGTTACTCTTTTGACTTAGTTATGTTGTTTCATGGTTATTATTGTTTTGTCAAAATATAGAATTATGTGGTCTTATTGTTACTCTTTTGACTTAGTTACGTTGTTTCATGGTTATTATTGTTTTGTCAAAATATGGTCAGGGGCGGATTCAGGATTTTTGTTAGGGGGCAAAATAATATCGAATCGGGGTTAAATACTTAATTGGGTACTCGAACAATGCTTTAACTTATACTTTCGAATGCTCTGACTTGTAATTTCTGATACTCTGACTTATAATTTCTGATACTCTGACTTATAATTTTAATTACCAATCAAAATTCAACAGATTTATTTCAATTTTAACTCTAAATTTAACTCGAATTACAAATTAAACGTCCAGAGGGGGGCAAAAAAAATTTCAGGGGGAGACAAAATCGGTCGAAACCGATAAATCTCCACTAAAACTCAAAATCCAGGGAGGGCAGCTGCCCCCTCCTAGAACACTCTGGGTCCACCCTTGAATATAGTACTAGTATATGCAATGTCATGGATCTTTACTTTTCAAAAATATAAACAGGAAATTTTTATAGACAAGGCATTCTTTCTTATATTAAAATTTAATATTATTGTTTTGTAATAAATAGAAAAATATAATTCTGACAATTGGGGTCTAAGAACATCTACATTCCTGAAACTATTAGAGTTTCTATATGACATGATAGTTTCTAAATCAGTTTCAGTTTCAGTTTCAGTAGATGGATTTCTTATTTAGAAATTATTAGCTATAGTTTCTTATTAAGAAACTGGTTTTAAAACCCACGCTGGAAAAAATACTAAATATTATTCGCTATCGCTTCATGCTCTCTCTCTCTCCGGACAGGATCGCACCCATCAAAGAAGAAAACAAAAGTTGTTTCGATAGTTTTCTTGATCTCTTTGCTTTCGGTTGTATTTTGTCTCCAATTGATTCAATTTATTTTCTCTTTCTTTTGAGATTTCAATTACTTGTTTTTTTTTTCTGCTTTCTCATGAGAGCTTCGAGGGTCACCTCCGTGCACTAGTGCTGGATTCGTATTGCCTTGCGAAGCCATGGATTGAGGCCATCGTCAATTATATTTTTTTGAGAAAGAAATATCCTTATCCTTTTCTCTAGTTAACGAAAAAGGGGAAAATGAAGAAGTGGTTGCTGCTGCTGGATTTTCCAATGAAGCAACAAACTCTATTTGTTTAAGGAAACCGGTGTTAATTTTAGTTGGCACTTTCTTTAGAAAATTTCAAAAACAGAGACAAATCAATTAATCCAAAGTACTCCAAAGAGAACTTAATAGATCCAAGGACTCAAATCTCCAATTAAAGGCCTAGTAAAACTAACGGCGTCGGCTTTATATGCTCAGAAATGAACAAGAACAAAATAAGTGAAAGGACGGAGGGAGAGAGAGAGGAGTGAATATTGGGGGCTTCATTTTTTTTTTTTCTTTAGTTAGTTCTTCTGTGCATTCATTTTTAATTTATTGTTGATGTTCTTTAATAGAAACTCTAAAATTAATTTAAGAGATGTGAGAGTTTAGAAACTTTAGAGACCTTAGTTTTTAAAAAGTAGTTAACAGTTATTTAGGATACAGATGCTCTAAAAGAATTTCCTTTTCATCTCCTGATTTCTGTTTCTTAAATTCTTCTCAAGCCTTCATCCTTTCCTTTCTGACGTCACTAGAGAAGTCAATACAGGAATGCATAATTTAATAACATGAAGAAAATTCTTTAGACAATTCAATTTTTAATAATAATTATTGTTTGGTAATAAATAGAAAAATATGGTTCTGCAATTCTTTTTTTGATTAAATGTTGGAGTTCAAGCTATCTAATTTATTTAATATCTACAAAGGATTACCTCTTCTGGATTTTGAACTTGCGACCCACACAGAAAGCATTGTCTTTGCCACTAGACCAAAGGTTGATTCTCAACTACTACAAACATTTTTCAACATTTTCAATTAATTTTGAGCAGTTAAAAATTTGGGTGTTTTGAGAACTTGTTTTTTATCTAGTGGGAAAAAATCGGAATCCGAATGGAAGATTTGTTGTTGATATTTGAATGACTTAGACTCCAATTTTACTTAAAAAAATTTGCTCGTTTTATGTTGATTTGATAATTAAGAAAAAATAGTTGGACATAAAACATTATTTCTTTTTTTATTTTCTGCAATGGTATAAAAATAATAGAATGCACAAAATATTATTTCTTTTTTATTTTCTGAAAGCAAATAGTTACCGATGGAATTTTTTTTTTAAATGAAAGGTGAAGGTCTAGCTTACCAGCTTCTTTCAAACTCCTGTTTATATTACAGAAGATTTTTTCACTTTGTGGGTTTCGAACTCATAATCTCCCACATAGGAACTATATATGTGTCTTTGACACTAGACCAAATGTTAGTTCTCCCGATAGAATAGTTTATATATTTTTTTTTCATGTTGGCCTCTATATATAAATTTATGTAGCATTTTTTAAAACCATAAAGGTTCTCTGTTTTGGCGTCAGATTAGAGTTGCCCCAACGGTACTATTGACCTTACCGTTCAAGGTTTTGACCTTCCAAAAGAAAGTTGATGTTTTCACATTTGCCAAATGGCAATTTTGTCAAGTACAACATGTCTATTTTCTTTCCAAAAAAAGTATACAACATGTCTATCGAGCAAATCAAACAAATAGCAAGGACGACATCATATATAAGAGTTTATTATATCAGTCATTTTTAATAAAATTATCTCAAGTACAGGTTAACATTCATACGGTACAACTCATTAAGAAGTTTCCTTAATATTATAATTCTATAGAAAGTAGCTCAGTTTGTTGTCATTTTATTAAGAAAAATAAGTTTACTCGTTAAGAGTAATTTCGTTCCGGATTTATTCATCAATTTCGTCTCATCATGTGTGAAATCTATTTTATCAAGTGGAGAATAAAATGGGAAATTTATATAAATTTTTCTATAGAGATGAATCATTTACATGTTCAAATTTATATATGAAAGTGCAAGAGAATAATTTTGTGCACTGAAAATGATGGATGAGTCTAGGTGATTAATTAGGACATTTCTTTTCTAAATTGAACGACTATGCCAACACTTTATTTCCAGTAATGCAGCTGTTAGAAATTAACCCATGATTCTAAATTGAAATTAGAGGAGAGTTCAAATGCTTTCATTTTTAAAACTACAGTAACTTAAAATTTAAAACTTAAATGTCAAATAAATTGTTACATATGATCTATATTATTTTTTTTCCTATGTACACATAAAATATCACAATACTTTGATTTTATTTTCATTAGTATCAAGAGCTTGCAAAAATACACCGATGTGGATAAATTCTGGACGTTGATTTTTCAACTTATTGATTAATATAAAATCTAAATCGAAAAGTGATAATTATTTATGTGCATATTGAGAAAATAATATATATCACATGTAATGGTTTTATTTTGACGTTTAAGTTTTAGAGTTTTTTATTTTAGAAAATTAAAAGATGGAGGTATGATGGATGCACAAAAAATGTAGACATTTGAACATGGTAAAAGTGCTTAAGCGAGGATACTCTTGTTAGTAATAGTGATACCCTCGAAAATAGTAATTTATGTCGGCTTATCCTCAACAATAGTCATTTTCTTATCATCACGGATATCTCTAAATTCTTGTAGTTGACCTCCTCTTGAAATTATGCTTTTGAGAAACTAAACTCAACAAAAGCCTCAATTTGTTATCTCTATTATTTGGGCATAAAGTTTTATCCAACTGGGAATATATGCAATCGTGGTTACTAATGCAAATTTCCAGTGTTTTTCTATGGAGATATTAGAAGCCTGCAGTAGGCGAAATTTTAAGTGTTCAATTCGCAACAATTAACAAATTAAGTCAACCACTTCTGACCTCGATCAGTGGCAGATCTTCTGATACATTTCAAGTAAACCTAACTTGAAATTTTATTCACATCATACTATAAGCCAGAACCAAAATGTAGAACTATAAAACATCATTATCATGCAATGTTTGGTTTATTTATGCCTCAAAAACGTGATAAGAGTCAGTAATTATATATCTCAGTAGGCACACTAAATTAAATAAGTATACATCCATCCGACTTTCGACCGTTATATCTCCATCATCTTTTATTCAAATATCATCATGAGATGTTAAAATTTGAAAGAGAAAAATAACTAATTTTATTAATTTCTGATATGATTTCAAAATCTTATAAGAGAGTCTATTTATAGGCTACCTGATTTAAAAGACTATTAAAATATTTTCTTATTACAAGATTTACTATATCTGCTAATTAATACTTATTGATCTCTAATTGATCTTTAATTGATATTTTTATCTTCAACAGATTCAATCCTTTTTAAAACACCCCAAACAGTACTATCCAACCAGATGGCAATCACAGAGTTTTTTAAATTAACCTTCATAAGGGCAAGAGAATGTATTTTATGACAGAATTAATGTACGTATCATGAGTACATATTCAATCCTTTTTAAAACACCCCAAACAGTACTATCCAACCAGATGGCAATCACAGAGTTTTTTAAATTAATTGACCTTCATAACGGTGAGAGAATGTATTTTATGACAGAATTAATGTATGTATCATGAGTAGGGTTAAAATGCATCATTAGTTTTGGGCTCTAATCATATTTCACATTTTTTTTTGGTTTTAAAAGTTTGAACAATCAATCTGAACCGCTTACCATTATCTTTGTATTAAGTGTACTTGGAGACCAAATTTTATATTTTTTGAAATTTTTTACTATTTTTTTAGACAAGTACAAAATCATTGTTTTCAGAAGATTCTAGACCATCCAAAACAGTGATTTTGTATCTATCTAAAAAATGGAAAAAATTCCAAAAAATATAAATTTGGTCTCTAATTACATTTTAATATGAAGATCATGTTGAGCGGTTCGGATCGATTGTTCGAACTTTTAAAACAGAAAAAAAACGTGGAGTATGATTGGAGTACAAAACTAATAATGCATTTTAACGCTACTCATGTATCATATACAGTTAAAGAATCGATCAGTGGCTCAGTGCATCCAGAAAATCTCTCTCTCAGACTCTCTAGAGGATGCCTTCTGACAAGTACAAAATGAGAGAGAGAAGTCTGTGATTAAATTAATACTTGATAAACTAAAACGAAGGGGTGAACACAACTATCTCAGTATGACTTGTGACTACGTACAATGCGTAACGCAAGCGAATGCGTTATAGAGAATACTTATAACATAACTAGAAAGGTAATATATATATATATATATATAGAGTATGGCTAAATTGCTGCCGGCAGTATTCTGGCCAGCTGCTGCCGGGGGCAATTCGGTCATTTCCGGTGTTCAAACAACAAATGTTTTTATACAGATATGTTCTAAATATTAAAATCTACTTGGAGACCAAATTTTACATTTTTTGGAATTTGTTAGCTATTTATTAGGCCACTTTGAAATTGGCTGATCCGGGTGAACAGTGCACCAAAATTCTGGACCATGTGATCTGGAATTTTCAAAGTGGCTTAATAAATAGTAAAAAAATTCCAAAAAATGTAAAATTTGGTCTCCAAGTAGATTTTAATATTTAGAACACGTTGAACGGTTCAGATTTGTTGTTTGAACACCGGAAATGACCGAATTGCCCCCGGCAGCAGCTGGCCAGAATGCTGCCGGCAGCAATTTAGCCATACTATATATATATATATATATATATATAGTAATTTAAAAACACTTATTATTGCGCAACTCTTTAGAATTAATATATACATGCATCAATGCATGTTTGATTCTCCGCCATATTAATTTTATCAAAACCTACAATATTAATTGATTCAAACACTCTAAAAAATTTAAATATTTTACAAAAACCTCACCAAATATAACACTTCATAATTTTTTTTAATAAAAAATACTTAATGGTTCTTAGCTGTTACGTCAGAAGTTCTGAATATATATATAACAACGGTACCGTCACCGTTCAAGGTTTTGACCTTCCATGAAAAATAAAATAAAAAAATAAAAAACAGAGAACGTTTATGGTTTAACATATGCCAAATGGCAATTTTTTCAAGTACAACATGTCCGTGGGGGTAAATCTAAGTATCTAACAACTAGGCCCACACTATATCTAGCCTAGCTACAAGTGGGTTATAGTAATCTGCATAATCTCACAAGTACAATTTTACATTCATAGAAATCATTGAAAAGCAGGGATATATATAGAGAGAGAGAGAGTTGGGGTACGGTACATTGCAATGTATAGTCTTGTGCATTGGATGGTAAATTGTTGGATTCAAAATCTAAATAGTCGATTCAAACAGTTCGATGTGATATTTATATTGAAATGTGCTTGGAGATCAAATTTTCCATTTTTCGGATTTTTTTTTACTATTTGTTTAGAATTTTTTTTAAATGCTATTTTTTATGGTCCAGATTTTTTTAAAAATAACAATTTTGTACCCATCTTAATAAATAGTAATAAATTTTAAAAAAAATGTAAAAGTTATTCTCCAGACACATTTTAATATGGAGAACACATTGAGTGCTTCAGATTGAATTTTTGGACTTGAATCTAGTGATTTAGAGTCCAATGTACAAAAGAGTCTATATATTGCATTATACCGTAGCCCAACTCTCTCTCTCTCTATATATATAGGAAGCAGCTCAATTTAGTTGTTATTTCCAAAATAAAATTATATATTTTGTTTCTCCGGAGCAACTCGTTCCAAACTCATCTCTTTGTCATGCCACAAATGAATCAGTTTTTGTCAAGCACGAAAAAAAAAAAAACTTCTGACAAAAATATGTTATATAGAAATTGAAAATTTATACAGTATTTTATATTTGTGAGCAAAAAAATATACAAGAATAATGCGATGCACTGAAATATATATAGACGAGCTTGAGAAAAAAATTGTCCTAATTAAATAATTGTTAGCATATTTTTTTCGAAATGAAACGAATTAATTTTTAGTGAGGTAGCTATACTAAAAATATTATAACTTTCTAAATTCAAAGTGAGAATTTTTAAGAAAACAAAAGCATCAATTTTTAAGAAAAGTATTGAGTTTGTAAGACAATAAAAGCATCAGTTTGTTATCTTAAATAATTTTGGATGGAAATATATGCATCCATGGTTGCTAATGTAAATTTCCAGTGTTCTATTCGCAACATAAAAATATGTTGGATGTAGTGAAATGTTAACAAAGTCAACCATTTCTGACCTCAGATAACGCATAGATCTTCTGTAGCATTTCATAGAAAGACCCAAGATGGAATTAATTAAAATCTCTTACTAGTATAATAAATCTATGATGAGGAACTGTAACCATAATATATAGAGACTATGACTATATATTACATGAAGTATATTTAACTTCATCAAAAGCAAAATGATGAAAAAACATTTGATCTAATTACTTTCTAAATCAGTTTGATCTATACATAATTATATATAATAAACAAAGTAAACAAAATAAATTAGTATTTGATAATTAAATCACCATATTTATACTCTTCTAATAATTTAAGGGCGATAATATTGTTTCCAATTCATTGGATATAAAAGTTTATCTGCAAACAAGAAATTAATTGACAGATAGAAGCATAGACATGCAAATGGTGGCAGTAAGTAGGCCACAAAAATCCAGTTGGCAACAATTAATAACAGTAGACCAGAAGTGTGCTATAACAAAGGGGACAGGGTAGCTCTGTTTCTTTGCTTCCTGTTGGGGAAATACATCACCTGCTCTCACCTCTCCCTAGTTGTCACGTGTCATCACTTAACCTAACCTTAATCTGCCTCTTCACTAACGTGTTGAATAAGATCACTAAATTGGAGGAAAATTATCTCTCTCCATTGCCTTTGCTCATTTGAGAGGTAAGTTCAGAATTAATTAATTAATTACTTGCTCATTTATATACAATCATGCATGGCTTTTCTTTTGAGTGAAATTAAGATTTATATGCCCCTCCGTTTCTCCAAAATGGAGAGCACCAAACAACATTGAAACCATCTCACTACCCTACTCGGATCCGATCGATAGATGTACGTACGTATGTATACATAAAAAATAATAGTGTTTTGGGGTTCTTGTTTCTTGGGGGTTCATTTGTTTATTGGATTTTTTTTAGGGATACATTTATTCATTGAGTTGCATGTAGAAAGAAAAAAAAAAAACAGAGGAATTAGTTACACAAATATATGATCTGTTGTTTTATAAGTCGTCCCATTTTGTTATATTTAGGTGTTAAGGTTGAATTTGATGACTGTTTACATTAATTATTGCCTCATATATATTTCAATTTTCAAACAAATATGTATGAATCAACGTTACACGGAAATTAACATGACCAACAAACCATTTAAGAGCAAATTTCCTAAGATCCTGTTCCTACTATAGAAAAATTTCTTCTTATCTCTTACTTTTGGTCTATAGTCTAAAGGGTGACGTATAACATATTAAAAAATATGATATTTGCATGAAAAAATCTAGTACGTGGCTTTTGCATGGTATTGTACCACACAGTCCACGGACCTTTTCTTGATCCATTTATTATATTAGAAAAGAAAGACATGAAATAATGTTAATCAAAGGGATGCAACTAATTGGCACTTTTTGGAAAACAAGCAAATTAAACAATTAGAAAACGAAGGGACGTCCAAAATCTGAGACTGTGGTCATGCGTGGCTGCGTCTCCCATACACAAAGACTTGCTTTAACTTCCTTCTGTCATTATCTGCTCTCACCAAAACCCTATAAAACCCTAACAGCCCTGGCCCCAACGCCATAACCAACCATAGATCAATATTCCTTCTTCTTTTCCCATACCTCAACATAACTTCCTTCTGTACTTAACCTCACAAAACTAATCATAAACCTAGCTAGCTAACTTCAAAATATAAAAGTTCCTTTTCTAGCTATGGGGAGAGCACCGTGTTGCGATGAGATAGGGGTGAAGAAGGGACCGTGGACCCCCGAAGAGGATAAATTGTTGGTTGATTACATACAACAGAATGGGCACGGTAGCTGGCGTAGGCTGCCGAAGCTGGCAGGGTTGAATAGGTGCGGCAAGAGCTGCCGGCTCAGATGGACCAACTATCTACGGCCCGACATCAAACGAGGCCGTTTCACCGAAGAGGAGGAGAAGCTCATTATTCACCTCCACTCCGTTCTTGGGAACAAGTAAGCAAAAATTAATCTATAGCTAGCTAACTTTTTCCATACCCAAATCTACTTAGTTTTCCAGTAGTATACACAAAAATATACCATATTTCATATTGGAAAACCTAGCTTTTGATCTAATATATTTCTTCCATAAATTAAGCTAAGTTTAGAAAATAAACATATATTATTCTCTTTAATGCAGGGGTTTATGCCTTTAATAACTGTGTGTTAAAGTTCAAATGTCTTGTGTACAAATGTACTTTAAAAATGTAGAAAGCTAGTATGCCTATAGCAAGACTTCTTCTAGAAGTGTCCATCAAGGTGAACAATTTTCCTAATTTTCAACAGAGTTAAGTAATATCAAATCTTTTATTTCAGAAGGATTTGGTTTATGTCATATTCACCATTCTTATAAACTAAATAAATGATGTGTTTGAGTGTGTACACTTATAGTCATCTTAGGTTAATTTCTAATCTATGCTTTTGGTTGCTTTTTTTTTTTTTTAAAAGGTGGTCATCAATCGCAACTAGGCTACCTGGAAGGACGGATAACGAGATAAAGAATTACTGGAATACGCACTTACGCAAGCGCCTTCTTAGCATGGGCATCGACCCGGTGACACACCGACCCCGTGCTGATCTCAGCTTGCTTGCAGCTGGTCTACCTCTCAGCCTTTTAGCAGCTGCCGGCCTCTCAAGCCAACAATTTGATGTTACTAGTGCCTTAAAACTCCAAGCTGATGCTGCACAATTGGCAAAAGTGCAACTTGTACAAACCTTATTTCAAGTACTATCCAATGGCGTTCCAACCACCCCAAATTTGGACTTGATGAGCCTCATAGGTTCAAATAGTTCTTTGGGTCAGCAATACTATCAGGGGCTTATTAACGGTTCCCTTGGATCTCAGGGTTCGGCGTTAACTACCTCAAGCGGTCTAGGTTTTAACGACTTGCAAGGGTTTAACATACCACCTGCGGTTTGCATGGATGGGTTGAGTTCAACCGATGTCAATGGTACAAGTAGCAATCTCAATAGTCCAAATGTGCTACCCGACGAGTCAAATGGTACGCCGAAATTAATATCGTCTTCTCCAGAGGAGAAACCATGTCTTCCAGAGTGCAGTACATCTCATGATGCGTCGACGAGTTCACTAGAGTCGAGCCCGTTTGAGGGATTGGAGGGACTTAATTTGGATGGGATCAACACTGAACTAGGGTGGAAGGACTTGTTAGAGTAAGTAAAAATTTTCATTCTAAATTTTGTAATATTGTCTTGCTAATTAATTGTAGATGATGTTTGTAGCTCGGTTTAGACGTTAAGTTTATTAGGGATAATTAATTTGGTTATTGAAACAAAATATGCAGGAAATGCAATATCCTGATTTAGTCAAGGTACAGAAAACATGCAACATATGATATCACATGGAAAAAAATTGACTTAACGCGTTATTTTTTATTTGGTCGGTGCAGGCAGTTTTCTTGGTTGAACTCACCATAGAGAAGCAGCGAGTCAAGGCGTGCATGCATACTTCTCCAAAAAAGATTTGAGGATTTTCACATCAATAATTAACTCAAGATTTAGTTAAAGCGTTGCATTGATAGAAATGTTAATCAAGGGATTGCTTGTGTACAAAAAAATATATTGTCTTGTACATCTATATTATTAGTTAATTAGAAACACAGTTATTTATTTGTTGTTTGTTAATTATTGGTTAAATTTTCTTCTAAATATATATGTGAAATACCATGTAAATGAGCACCATATATATGGACGAAATGAGTGGATTAATTATATATGTGGAGTTCTTTATTTATTTATTTTATTCGATTGTTATTAATTTTTGGGAGGTAATTCTTAGAGCATCTACATCCCTAAAACTCTTAGAGTTTTTAAGTAACTATTAACTAATTTTTAGAAATTATAGGCTATGGAGTTTCTAGGGGTTCACATCCCTGAAACTAATCTTAAGAGTTTCTAAAATGCCACATCAGCAATAAAATAAAATAAAAAAAATTTCAGCGAACATCAGCCAATTATTTTGCCAACTCACAGTTTATAAACGATTTCTTATTAAGAAATTATTGAGCACAGTTGCTAAATAAGAAACTGGTCTACATCCCTGAAACTGGTCTAGAAACTGCCACATCAGATTAGAAACTCTGATAGTTTCAGGGATGTAGATGCTCTTAGTTGAAGTAAAAGAAAATTAAGAAAATTATTTTTTTATGTATGTCTAGGTTCAAACTGACTAAATTTTTAAATTACACATGGTAATTAATATCGTAAACTTCCGTTTTTGGTTGTAGTTTGTATAATTAGGAAATATCTATTAACTCAAGTTTTTTTTTTAATTTTGCCAGCCCTTAATTATGTTAGAAGGGCGTCGCTTGGAAACTTTTTCACTGTGACAAAAAATGTAAAGTGATCTCATCAGCACTTTAATTAATGTTATTTTAAATTATTTAATTAATTTATCTATCATCATGGTGCTCATTATTTTATTATTATATATTTTGTTGTTATTATAATGATTATGATGATCATCATCATCATTAATATTACCACCACTTAATTCCATTTTGGCTATGTTGTATATATGTTGTTATAATTGGTGTGATGGTGATGTTGTGTCAATGTTGCTTTTGTGTGATGAGACAGATCACTTGTGATGAAAAAATTTAAATAATACAATATATACATCAGAAAATGGTTAGCTAGAGATCAGGGATTGGGTGGCTGATGGCCAATGATACAACGGTTTATTACTTTAATATTTGTTAGTAAGCGTCAATATAATTGGAGTTGCTAGTGTCTTGTGGAGAAGGCCAGGGTTAATTAATTAAAGCCCTGCAAACATACGCCTTTCCTTTCTCTCGTCCAATAATTAACATGGCCATTTGGCCAATGATACAAAGACATCTTTCACACTGAAAAATGTTAATTTCCTCCCAATTAAATAATTAATGATCACCTAGCTCAAGGAATCTCATTATATTGTAGCTAAGACGGATAGTTGCTATATATATACAGTACTACTGACTCATCTTTTGGCCTATTGTTTACCATAAAATGTGGTCATCTTTTGAATCCAATAAAGTTTACTATAATTTCAACACCGGACATAATATATATCTAATTATTATAAAGTTCGGGAAGATAACCACCTCCACTAAAGTCCCCTTCAAATACCCTCATAATTTTTTCCAAGTACCCTAAAAGGCGCATTCGGTTTTTATAAATTGACACTCTATTATACAATGCATGCTTGTCTATTTAAATTTAAACATACCTGTTGTTATCAACAATTATTTTGAACTTCAGACTCATATTCTAAACTTTCATATATAACAAACACTTTGACTATTGCAAATTGTACACTGGGTAATTGTTGAATGCAAATTAATATATTACAAAAACTGCAAAACACACCTTTAATTTGCTATTTTGACCTTTCATGCTAGAGTAGCAACTGAACTGAGTTTGAGCGAGTTACTTCCAACACGTGATCAGCTCATTAAGTAAATGAGGGAGTCAACTCATGTTGGAAAGGCAATAATGAGTTGAAAACGTAACTCAAGTTCATCTCATTACCAACTAATTAGTTGGCTCATAACTCATTTGACCCAGCCAATTTTTCAATTTTTCTAGTTATCATATTCCCCTTCTCATATTCCAATACATTCATGATTTCTATATAGAAAGCTAATCCTAATGAAAATCAACCCAAAGTGGAACATAAATGAAATAGGGTCTTTATTCCCATCTCATGAGTCCATGATCCCTCTTTTTACTATCTTATAAAAAACAATTTTAATTCACCAATCACCAATCATCTCATAACCTGAAATCTATTGTGGCGAATTTTGTGTAACTCGAGTTGTTAATGAGTGAATTAGAGTATGCTCAAACTTAGTTCACGGGTTTAACGAGTCAGCCAACTCGAGTTGTAAATGAGCGAGTTATAGCAAGCGGTTAGTAAGCAAGTTACGAGTTTGTAACTTTTATTGCAATCCTATGCCACACTCATTTTAACCACATATAAACTTCAACTTGGCCAATATATTTTTAGGATGAGTATACTTAGAATAATTCTAATATTAATAAGTAGATGTTCAACTCAACTTGTCACAATTGCAATATCACAATGGTTTACTGGTACTGTTCTATAGCATTTTCCAAGGGAGGGATCAACTTTGTTCAATATGGTTTTATTTCGGTCCTTATTTTTTATTTATTTTTTTCAATATGGTTTTATTGCTATCAGTATGATTATTAAAATATAAATCCTAGTTAACATCCATATTAAATATGATGATGTCTATCTTGACATATATAGATATTATATTTTTAGTAATTATAATAACATGAACGTTGATATTAGTATTTAATTATTTAATCAATTACTGATACCATAAATTATAAATTATATTAATTTTTATGCATATGAATACTGGTGGTACCGTGGTAGGATCAATTTAATTAGTATTAGTTAAAAATTTAAGAATGAAAATGATATTTTTGAAATTTAAGAATTGGAATATATAGAAACTAATGAGTTATACTTGTAATTCCTTTGTATATTTTCTGTTAAAGAAAATGTACACACAAAATTGCGGCCGGGTTAGTTAATTAGTCTGTTTAAGTTGCTTCCTTTGGTTTGCAAGTCGCACAATTAGTTAGGTATTAGGTACACTAGCTAAATCCTAAATCCACAAGCCTCTCAATATATCTGTCATTGTTTCATGTACAGGTAATTGAATGATTTTTACCGGTTAATTTTATACAATTTATAAATTTAGAACCCATATATCATTTTAATATGCTAACAAAAAATTTGGAAAATAAATCATTTTAGAAGGATCGTACTTGCTAACTTTTTTGAAAATTGATGGTAGAGATGGTCTTATAATATAATGAAGAGCCAGTTAATTTTTATTGGTCCCACATCATTTCCACTGGTACATATAATAATATACGGATAATAGATGTTCGGCAATTACTTTGCATATTTTTTACAAGAACATGATTTTATATGAGAAATAAGAAAATAAAGATCTATCTATCTATATGTGTGTGTGTGAGTGTGTGTTGATAGTATAAAAAAATCGGAAAGAAAAAAGAAAAAAAGAGCATCTGAAAATTATAAATATTAAATAATTAATAAATAATCACAACATTAATTATATTATGAAAAGATATAAATCATTCATACTTTTTTTTTAAATGTTGTATTAATAAAAAAATAATAAAGTTAATATTAATTCTCAAAAATAAAGAAGACTTTCTTGGCAACAGAAAAGGAAAGCCTAGCTAGCTAGATGCCTAGATATGTCCAACGGTATATTTTTTGCGCTTAAATTTCGATGAAATTTATGCTCGAACTTAAAAACAAAGGCACTTGCAGATGCCACGTATGAAGCCCAAGTCACCTAAAAGCATTTTGTTGTTGGCTTTAATTACATCTCAGATTTGACCTTGAGTTGAATGTTAGCTCTTGTACTCTAATTAATTACCTCTCAAGGTTTTGACAATTAATTGCGTTTGTCTTGTCATTTCAACTGGACTTTCCTCTTCTAAATATATATTTCTTTTTTAATTATTTGGCTAAAAGAGGATCCTTGGAGTTTGTATAAGATTGGCTAATGGCTCCAAATGGAACATAATCAAAGTAAATTTTGATTATACTACGTACCTTGATTCTAAATTCGAATTCAGGCCTACGAGCTGTCAAGAAGCAAAAAAAAAAAAAAAAAAAAAAATCGAATTCAAATCCGATTGACCCAATATTCAAACTTTAATTTCTGATTTGCAACCTAACCAATCCAAGTTCCAAAGCAGCTCGATTTTAAAATTACTCGGGATATAAGACAATTCAAACCTCAATAACTTGGAATTCCCAAAAAGAATTCTAATCTTAATGCTGAATTTCCAATTCCAATATTAACAAATATAGACCCATTAACTTAGTCAACTGCATTTTCAAACTCCTATCCAAGATCCTCACCCACAGATTAGGAACCATCATGAATAAAATAATAGATGAGAGCCAAACAACTTTTTACTCAATAGATATATTTTAGACAATGTAGTGCTTAGTCAAGAACTGATTCACTATAGCAAGAATCATAAGTAACAGGGTATAGTTCTCAAAATTGATTTTGAAAAACTTATAATAAGATACATTAGAGTTATATCTTAGAAGTACTATCTAGTAGAGAATTTGAGAAGAAATGGATTTCTTGGATTCATAAATGGCTTGTTAGTTCCCAATTAATCTTGCATTAATGTTAATGGTGAACTCTCCATATTTCTACTGTAAAAGGGGAGTGAGATAAAGAGACCCCCTTTCTCCTTTTTTAGACATTTTAGCTGCTGATGTTCTAAGTAAAATTTTCAATAAAGGAAAAACAGCCAATGAGGCTCTAATTGTTTTCAAAATACAACTATCACTAATTGTCATTATGCAGATGACACTATTTTATTTTTAGAAGCTAACAATGAGGTAGTGGAATCATCTTGGTGGGCTATGAATGCCTTTGAAACAGTTTCAGGAATTAGAATTAACTTAGATAAAACAGAAATGTATGCTATCAAATACTGATCAACTAGATAATCTAGCTACCACATTTAGATGCAAAACAGTTTTGTTCCCTATTAAGTATCTTGGTCTTTCTTTATATGGTAGAAAACTTAAAGCTACTGATTGGAGATTTTTTATTGATAAAGTAGACAAAAAGCTTCAAAATTAGAAATGGTAATTACTATCAATAGGTGAGAGACTTACCCTTATTAATTCAGTTTTATCAGCAGTTCTCCTCTATGCTCTCTATCTTTAGATAGAGTACCTTGCATAGTTTTAAAGATATTGATAAAACATGTTGTCCTTTCTTATGGTAAGGATATTGGAAATCTAGAAGGAAATATGCACTTATTAAATGGTCCTTGGCTTGCTTATCTAAATCATATGGGGGTTTGGACATCTTAGATTTAAGAGATATGAATATTGTCTTATTGGTCAAATGGTGGTGTAAATATAGGGATCCAAACTATCATAGTCAATGGAAAACCTTATTACTACATTTATATTTGAAGGATGTGTGTTTTGAAAGTTATGTTTTTAATAATAATTTATAGACACAGAAATAGTGGATTGAGTAAATGATTACTATATCATTTGGATAACTATAATGTAATGATAGAACCTCTTATAGTCAATAATATAAAGTTTTATATTATTGCCAAGATGACATAGATCCTCTGTACGGTCACACCAACTGAAGAGAAACAACAAGTATTTTATATTTCATAATGATGTATTAGATAAAATACATGAGATGAAATACTAAAATAAAAATGTCATAATATGACATGCTTAGATCATAAATAAATTTGTGAAGTTATGCAAATATTATTTGGTATAATGTTTGAATGCATTATAAGAATAATAAGAATATGCATAATTGAATAATATGATTAATATTATTTGTTCATAAATTAATTTATTAAACCAATCACAAGATGAGATTAGAGATGATAAAATGGCTAAATAAGGCCAGTGGCAATTGTGTAAATAGTTCAAACTTTACACAAATGATAGCCCTAACTCCTTGCCTATTTTAAGAGGTGTAATTAAGGAAATAATTGAGAAAAATTCTGCTCTTCTTCCTTGGCCGAAATTTCTCTTAAGCAGCCCCTTTTTCTCAAGGCCAAAATACTAAGAAGGTGCTTCCTTATTTGGCCGAAAATTACATATTTTTCTCTCATCTCTTCTTGTTAGGTTTAGCCACCAAGAAATCAAATAGCTTGTTGATTTGAAGATCATTAGGTGGTTGGATCTAAGCCTTAAACTTCACATCCATCTATCTAAGAGGTGTGCAAGTTTGTTGTTTAGGTTCAAGGTGAACCAAGAGGCGCTTCCGAGAAGAACACGAGATCTAGAAGGAAAACCGGCTTCTCTTCATCAAGAGATTTGATAATCTCTTTAGGTAAAGGTTTTCATCATTTTCTCTTGCAATAAATTAGATGAGATAATTTATCTTAATTTAGTACACATTGGTTTGTTAAAGAAAATCTTGTTTGCTTTTGTCGTAAAAATAAGATCTTTTGTGTATTGAGTCAAGTGGTGATAGGAAAATTTTAAATTCTCACCACATATGCATACACGTGAAATCTCAACAATATTCAGCTCCACACAACATACATGTTGTCTCCCCCTTTTGGGCAGACGTCATGAAATTAAATAATCTGGGCTCTGGCAATATCCTTTATACCCCAGGGAACTCCTCTGCCATCAGATTTTGGGAAAATCTTTGGCATGAAAAATGTTCTTTAGCCTCCAGATACCCTCAATTATACAATGCTTGTATTAACAAAAATATATTATTTTCAAAAGTGATTAACTCTCAAGGACAAAATGTGCTATTTTATGATACCTTGACTGGGATGTGCCTCATGGAATGGAACTAAATGTTACTTGTTGGTCCCTAACGGCACCTAGAGGGGGTGAATATGGGGCCTTTTTAAAATTTTAACTCAAAGTTATTTAACTAACGTGTGCATGAATTATTCTTGGCGGAAACAAGAATAAACTTACACTAAGCAAGTGTGTGTAAAGTAAATAGAAGAGTTAAGAGACACTTGACACGAGAATTGTTTACGGAGTTCAGCACTAATGCCTACATCTCCGGCCGGGGCTTTGCGACCTTCTTGATGATGCGCCTTTCTTTACCCAATGAGAAAGGAGTACAAAGTGGAACCAGTGAGCCCTTACAAATCTTGGAAAGTCACACGGCTCGAGCACAAAATTGGCTCACGAGCACTAAAGTCTCAAGTATTTAAAACAAATAAGAGATCTCATACAAATCACTCTAATTCTTACACAAGATTGAGTTTGGTGGAGTATGCTTAAGATTGTTGTAAGGATATTGAAGTTTTGTGCACAAGCAACAATGGAGAATTCTAGATCTGAAAAGAATACAAAATATTGCAGTTGGGGCGGGTAGATTATTTTTTCAAACCTAGATTTTGCTTCTATTTATAGAGAGAGAAGAAAAACTTGATAACTAGCGTCAACCGTTATAATGGTTGATAAAGCATTGTAACGGTTAGCCCCAGTTAACGGGTTTGGCTGCGCTAGAACCCTAACGCTTATAAGCGTTACAATGGTTGCTACAACGGATCTCTCTGGATGTTTTGGGGTTCGAAATTGATTTATTCTATTGCAATATTTATTTGAGCATTGTAACGAAATAAATCGATTACATTGTGGATTTTGGCATATCAATTATTTCGTTGTAACGTTATAATAACCGTTGTAACGGTTTATGTAAATTACCTCAATCTCAAGCATATTTTACCAATTTCACAGATTTTTAATTAATACTAATCTTGAGCTAAGTCTTCTTAGTCCATTTTTTGATTCATTGCAGCACATTCTTGATATGTGTAGCATTTGTGAATGCATCCTTGATATTTATTGAAGCTTTATATCTTCATGAATCTGCATCATATCTCAAGACAAGAAACTGTAAAATTCAACAAATATATGTTTTGCAAATCTATTCAAACAGACAAGTAAATCATTGTATAATCCAACATTACTCACCCTCAGCCAATTGTCATTTACACATGCTTTTGATAAGTTGTCCTGGAGATGGGACCACACAGGGAGATTTAGTGTTAAATCTTTGTATCAATTTCTTAACTACAGAGGGGTGTTGTCAGCACATCCTTTGTTGTGGTGGTCCTTACCTGTCCCTCCTAAAATAAAAAAATTTATGTGGTTGACTTTTAAAAACATGATTCTTACTCAAGTCAATATGAGCAAGAAAGAATGGGAAGGAGATATTACTTGTGTTTTTTGTTCTAACCATGAAACTGTGAATCATCTTTTTTTACAATGTCAATTAGTTAAGCAAATCTTACATTGGTTAGGCAAAAACCAACTTTATTATACTCAGTGGAAAACTATGAGGGATGTTTTTACATTTGCATTGACATTCACTAAAATAGAATGAACAACATTCCTTTTAGTGTTCAGTGCAACATGCTGAACTGTGTGGAACCACATAAATGAAGTGTGTTTTCAAAACATGCAACCAAAATCAGCGCGAAATTTGATATATTTAATTATTTTTTTGGTTTTGTATTGGACATGTCACAAGAAAGCAAAGAAGCAAGTGCAGGAGGAGACTCAGGACTGGCTTCCTCATGAAGATATTATGGAGGTTATCCTTCTGCATGTGATTTTCCCTGAAGAAGAGGATAGCATATCATTTCAGCTGGAAGAAGACTCTTCTACTCAAGAGATTTGGAATGGCAAAAATTGGTGTTTGGAGTAGTTAGGTAAGAATTTAGCTTTAGTGTTATACTTTTGTGCATGATGTGATATACTTTTATACATGTTGTGTTAGCCAGAGAGGGTTTATGACCTATCATTCTATGAATCAGTCATTTGTACTCCTAACTTTATGTTTCGTTGCTTTAATGAAACTGGGCTTCGGCCTTTTTAAACAAAAAAAAAATTATCCAAGATTAAAAAGAGTTGATAGCCAAAGAATTTGATTTGATAGTACAAAAAAATTCCAATCCTTCCAACCCCCATTTAACACATCCAATTTGATCCTTTCTTTTACTAAGTTGTTATGTTGGGTGAATGCGGGTTTGAACTTTTGCTAAACTGTTATTTCAGTTTAAGCTGTGATTTATTTAAAAAAATTGTCTTAATCCAACGGCTTGTATCTAATATTATAAAATATCATATATTTCTTAATATTTAAATCTAAATTGTCAATATATGTAGTTACCCATATAATAATCAATCAATATGACTAAATGTACTAATAGCCACACCTCAATTTTTATTTTTTTATTTTATACAATTTCAAATTTTCAATGAAAGTGTACTATTTAGTCAAATGAAACCTGAATACTTTATGTTAACTACTCATTGATGAAGTAAATTCATATTTTATCAATTTGTTAATGCTTAGTTATCTTTATATTTTTATTTAGCATTTATCTAACTTTTGGTTGTCATGATATTAATATGTTTTTTTTTTCTTTTTAGATAGAAAGATAGAGAGGTTTAGCCTGCCAACTTCCATTTAATTGTCCATAAAAGACTCCTATTGTGATTTCAAACTCACGACCTCCAACATGGAGAGTGTTGTCTTTTGTCACTAGACCAAAGATTTATTTTGTCATGATATTAATATATTAATACATATCTAATATAATAGAAGTGTATCCTAGAAAATTTAACCAAAATTACAACCCATTATTGGTATTAACTGCAAGTCATAAGGAAAAAAAAATATGGATTACTTGAAAAATAATAATAATCTAGTATAGTTAGATTGGGTTCAAACTTTTGACAAAATTCATTAATCCAAATGTTGTACATTCCTAAATTTAACTCTTTGAATGCATGTGTTTAGTAATTACAAGTGGATTTTATTCTTCTTAAACTATCACCATCACACCCTGCACGTACACCTTTTACAAATTGACCAACAACAAAAAAAAAAATCTGAATAGTGTTCTCTCTTCCATCTTGAAATAAGAAACCAAGTCACAAATCACTACTACAGTAAAATGTTAATCAGACAACTCAAACTTGTAAACAGAAAAAAAAAAATGAGAGCTTTACCAAAAGGTGCCTCCATTAGTTATGTTAAATGGAGATGATCCAGATGAACTACACAATATGTCTAATTGTCTGAGCACACAAAATCAGAATATAAAGCCTTGCCCCATAAGGGATTACTTGATATTTTTTAGGTGAACCATATTGGACCTATAATAAACCAACTTTTACCTACCTTGTAAGAAATTGATCATATCGTTGTGTTCTCGACCTAAAACTCGTGCATTTACTTTATAATGACGTGGACACAGCTTCATTTATAATTATTATTTTACTATTTTTTTTGTCTAATATCATCTACGTACCAATTAAATCCTTAATAAGTGGTTGTAGTAAAAGTCAATTCTTCATCTGCATTGAAACTAAACCAAATACTTTACAAGGGTTACTCAGGAAATTAAATGCTGTTCTTCAGGTGACTTTAATGTGTTGTCTAGTTAAATTAATATATGAAATCATGACATATATATATAGATAAAATAATCTAAGGCATGTAAAGCATGCATGGACCACAACTGTTTACACTGAAAATTAGAAGGTTTGCATGGTGTATGTATCAAGGAATTATATTACCGAGTAGAAGTAATGCACGACTGTGCTGCTTGCTATAATTACAACGGTTAAAAGTAACAGTAAGAAAAGAAGTTAATATTTTGGACGAAATAAGCATAGCAAAAAAAATCAAATTCTCACAAGTTTGCATGGGAGATGGGACTTTGCAAGCTTTAGAAAGAACATTAAATTTTACCGTTTCTTCGGTACGGATTTCAAGTTCAAAAGGTGTTTTGATTGGACACGGGGTAAAAGTTTTGTTAGGTAAAAACTGTATCCGTTTTGGTTCAAGTTACCCCGAGGAGCCTTTACCTTGTGTCTTTAGTTAACTGGTAAAGAAAGGATAGAATCATAGAATGCATGAATTTACTACGTACAGTCTATATGTGCTGTGATGATGTTATGTCATTTTGTTAAATGGCCTTTGTAAATGTTTAATTCAATATTTCTTATATTACCTAGTCAGAAGTTGTTGTTGTTGTTGTTGTTGTTCTTATTGTTGTTGTTATTATTGTTGTTGTTGTTATTATTATTATTATTATTATTATTATTTGTTGTTATTATTTATTTTTATTGTTGTCATTATTATAATGCTTGATATTGAAGGAACCATAGTCAGCTTCTTTTACTGACATGCTATTAAAGAAAAAATACAATATGTTGGTATCTTAAAATGACTTCGCAAACTTGATACATGGAGGAGTATATCTTAAGAGTTAAGACAGAGTATACTTGCTTGTCCGAATAAATCTGTTCTAATTCTGCTATATTTCTTATTATAAACATTTTCTTTATTATCATTTGTTATAAATATTTTTTAATTTTATTTTGTTATTAATGAGAGTCAGTCTTTTTGTTTGTACCCCTGTTCTACCAATTCTTGTTCTCGATCCTCATTGGACACAGTCACACGTAATTATTGGTGTTTGTGTCTTTTCCATGTCATAAAGGAAATTTCAGGTCAGTTAGAATGCATCGACTAAATATTTAGATTTTTTTTTTTCAATTTTGTGCATCATGTGCCGCTCCTTAAAATGAGAAATAATTAACCAATTTGTGTGAGTTATATATGGATGACACTAAGAACCAACTTGAAGTGAATGACAAAAGATGTAACAAAATTAAAATGAATAAGCTGGAGTGAATAGCCCTTAGACTTGATTTTTTTCTTCATTTAAAAAAAAAAAAAAAAACATTTGCTATCAGTTTCATTAACTAAACTACAAGATTACGCAGCCAACAAAAGCAAAGTACAAAATCCAAGCAAAGTGGCCTACTTGGTCTCAGATACTTTTAATAGCCCTTACCAAATTCAACCTAATCTCAAATGGTACCAGCAACCAGTACTGGGTATCCACCACTCATATCACAAAACAGAGATCAGTACCAGATGGTATAATAATAATTGATCAGATATACAAGTTTGCACATAATTTAATTTATCAACTAATTTATATATTAGTTTATTATTGAAACATGCAATTACACATACGAAAAAGCATCCAAACCTGAAACCCCTCCCCTTTCTTTGAAAATCAAAACTAGCTGCAAAAGGCAAGCATGTATCATATTATACAAACAAAATATGACAAAACACACCATTAAAGCGATCTCTTCTCTTGAGAAATCTTTTATCGTATTTGTCATTCCTCGTAGCCAGACTAGAATCAAGTTGTTGTGTCAATACCATGACGTATCTTGACAATTCTCTCTAGCAGTTGCGAGGAACCTTCCTTTCGTCGAGTTCCTCAAAGGTCCAATTTCTTCGCACGCCACCACTTCGCACAAGCCTGGGCTCTGTAACAGAAATTGCCGGGCTATCATTTTTACGTTTTTTTCTGCTCTTGCTGCATCCATTTTCCTCCCTTATAGGGTACAATGATTTGATGCTTCTGAGCTCTGCATATGGGCTTCGAGGGAGTTCCCCGGACCAATTTCTTTTTGCACCGCAACATCTTACCTCGGGACTACAGTAATGGGTTGTGTTGCCATCATGATCTGGAGACATGCCGGGGGCACGGCTAGGTATCAGGTGGCACGTCAAACATGCCAAGCTCATTGCTCCTGAGGGAATCAGATGGCAAATGGCAAATTGACTAAATTTTGGGCGATTTTAAATAGAGAAACTGTGAGATTAAGTTATGAAAATTTTGAATTTGAGCTGTACACAGAAATTTCAGTTGGTCAAAGCTTGTAACTGGATCATGTTAAAATTAGGGAGCACCTGCTGTTCAATCGGTTGTTACAGAGAGGACTGCGATAACCAACTTTAAACAACGCTCATCAATTGTATCTCATCTAATATTAATAGTCAACTCAATCCCTATTTATGCTATTAGTTTTTTTTTTTTTGAGTGAATTTATGCTATTAGGTTGAACAAACTATTTATGCTATTAGGTTGAACAAACTATTTATGCTACATATTTGGTTGTCCAAATTAGTGTTCATACTTTATTATGGCGTTCTGTGGGTCCACTTTCATTATTTTTTTTGTGAAATTAAGTCAATTGCAGTTTCTCTGCAAACTAAAAAAAAGTTGCAAACTTAATTCACGAGTAGTATGCATGGTAAAATTAAAATCAACAAACCAATATGGTATGACATGCATATTTACTTTTATTTATTTTTTAATAAATATGTGGCCTCTTTTTTGTAGAAATTGTGGTTAGAAGGTTAAACAACAACTATTAAGTGAGGATTTTGAACTCTTTACGTATTAGACTATACTAAGAATTACTAGAGCTTAATGAAGGGACTTCTCTAGTATAACATTGCCTAAATTTTTTTGAGGAATAAATGATTTGAAGAAGCGTGATGACTGATTAAGAAAGAGGGGACCAAGCAATGAGAGAGGGCCAAATGAATCAATGACAAGGTTTCTACCGATTATCCTGTCAAGAAAAGAATAGAATTTCGTCTTACTTTTCAACTCAAGCATTTATTAAGACGCTTTTGTTATCTTATCGATTGACTCCTACTTGACTCTAGCAAGTTGACGAGGATCAAGTTCCCGAAGAACAGGGGTGCAGCTTTTCGCAAGCTCAAGTTATATAAACTTTTTGCATTATATTAGATAACATAGTCCTCTTAAATATCTTTTATATTTTCTATTGCAGTTATTTCTGCAAAAATTCTACGTGGGTTTTCTTTCCACAGGGTAGGAAATTAATTGATCAGGATATATAGCTTTTACAAGAACATGCTAAATGCACTATTTAACACTGATCAAAATCTTACTGGAACGACAATCAGAATCAGTCTCATAAAAATTTAGTTCATAGCGTATGTGTATCTTCTGATACCAAAGAAACCTAAAGATAGTATAGTAAATGCATCCCTCCTACAAAAATCATAGATACTGTACAAAAATGTCCAATAATCAAAATCTACACTACCTAAAGACCACTAGCTCATAAACACACTCTGCCCAATCATC
The DNA here is from genome assembly GCA_028015225.1 of Carex myosuroides. Lineage (NCBI taxonomy): Eukaryota > Viridiplantae > Streptophyta > Magnoliopsida > Poales > Cyperaceae > Carex > Carex myosuroides. The sequence continues at coordinate 6,201,599 of CM051484.1, read as the reverse complement.
ATCAAGAAACCTTCTCAACATTTGCTTTGTTTCCAGCCAGGATAAGAGAGATCTCCAGTCCACGGCTGAAGGCTTGGTTGAAGAGGAGGCGTGATTGGAAGGTGGATACAAATGGGAACCACGACAGAAGTGCTACAGGTACAAAGATCATTAGGCCCATACCAGCATCATACATGCGAGCAATTTCTCGTATTGAGTCCCACGCACCAATGAGCTTTACAAACCGCTTCCACGCGATCGCCAGCTGTGAAAAATGCAGGTGGAGAAGTTAGATGTAACAGAAAAAGAAAGATAGTTTTACTAGTGTTTCTCATCCTTTCTTCTCAGATAAATTTTTGACAGAAGTGTCATGGAACTTTTTTAAATTCCAACTACATGAGCATGAATCGTCCTTTGGCCTGTTGTGTTCTTTTTCTAACTTAGGGTGTAAATGTAAACACCCATCTCGAACTGCACAAGAACTACAAAAGTCAAAAGCAATCAATTTGTGGAAGTAAAAATCTAAGCACTTACGGACAGAACGGTCCAGCCAGTGGCAATGAATGCCAGGGAACTCGCAAAGAGATCAGGTACTGATAATTCTGTGAAGATAACTAGCAAAATAAGCCCAACTAGTAGGAAAATAGCTATTACTCCTTGAAGGAACCTCCATAGGACTGGCAGATTGGCATGCTTCTTTGGGCTAATTGTGAATGCCTGTTTAGAGAAAGGGGGGGAGGGAGAGTGTTAAAACACAATAATTCCAATCCAGGTGGGTTTTAGTTGCTTTCAAGAATTATGCTGACAAGAGTCTTAATATTTCTAAACATCAACCAGGTATAGTTGACAAAGAACTGTAATAAAGAACTTGGATAAAATGATAACAAACCTTGAATAAAGCTACAATGATAATAAGAGCTATCCAAGAGAAACCGTAGATCTGCAACCAAAAGTAGGAAAACATGCAAGCTATAAAACTTCTATAATTGTTCCAAATGTTAAGACAAACCACAAATAAGAACCTAGAAAATAAGTGATGATTTGTCAGCTATATTACCGCAAGGGAAGTATTATGGCCAACAAGATGAAGCTTATAGATAATTCCATACTGGAAAATTAAGAAGCGGAGACTCAATATAGTCTCCAGTATGCGTCCCCTGAGTGTCCGAATATGTGCCTATAATAATTTCCAATAGAAAAAAAAAATTAGGAAAAACAACAATGTACTGGCAATAAGGTGGCAAAGAAAGAAAATTGAACGAGTATATATCTATATGCACTGTATGCATAAATAAGGAAAGGAAAAAAAAACCTGTTCTTCATCCCACCAGGACTCCCAGCTATTGTTGCCATTCACTCCAACTCCTCCTTTGTACATTAGCCAGCTAGTCCAATCATCAAAATCTCCGACCGTTCTAAAATTTTAAGTCCAAAAATTACCAGAGATTGAAGCAATGGACATCCAGGGACAAGATAAATTTGACAAGTAGAGGATTTCCTATATCCTAGATCACCAACATATCTTCTTTTTTTCCTTTGATAACTTTTGAAAGATCTAGTTGATCCAATCAATTAAGTGGAAACATCTCAAACACTTCAGTCAGAATTTCATTAATGTTAACCAAATGTGGCATAAATGATTAATATCTAACAGAACCATAACTTTATGAATTATTCAATAGAGTAATTTATTTGTTCCCCTGCAAATTTACAAAAAACATATATACCCCCCAGAAATACTACATGTAACATGAATTGTGGAATACCTATACCACCCCCTGGGACTTAATTCCCAGAAACACAACCACTCTGTTCCCCACTTGTGAGAAAAACAAAAAGGCATATAGAATACTTTTCTTGTAAGTGATTATTCAAAGCCAGATGAGTTTGGAAAAAGAGGAAAGATGGATGCAAGTGATTTAACATCTTCCAATATTGATGACGTACAATAACTGGGTGTGTGTGTGTGTGTGGGGCGCGCGGCGGGGGGGGGGGGGGGGGGGGGGGGGGACTCAGTTTGCAAATTTATACATGATATTTAACTATAGCATGACACATCACCTCCATTACTATAATTTGAAAAGAAAAAAAAAATGAAATAGCTAGACATACTTTTGCCATTCAAAGCCAGAAGGGTTGAAAATGTAAGGAGCGAAAAGCCAAGAGAAGACCAAGAACCAACTGCTGATAGTGATCAGAATATATGATGTTGCGCCACCTTTCGTGTACCCATATGCTATATACACTATCAGCAACAAGGCAACCTCAAAACTGTAATGCAAACATAATTTAAAATAAATAAGTTTTTTCAAACCACAATTTTGCAATTTCATTTAAACTTCAGTGTTTTATAGGTATTTTCAAATAAGGACAATGGTGACCAGAAAAAACAATACCTACAACTTTTACAACCGACACACAAAAAAACCATTAACTTTAATTCTCCAACCATATTTTGGCACAAATCAGATCTCTAAAGCACACCAAGAAATCTGAATAGTTAAATTAAAGAAACCCTATATCTTATCATGGTTCCAGCAAATATTAACATGCTATCAAGTAAAAGAATATACGCTTTAACAAAATGGCTCCGTGAATACAGACGGTAATTGTCAGCAAATTTAATGTGCTCCACCACAAATCCTCTGCCCGTTGCCTTGTACTGTAAACATTTAATCAAAAAAAAAAAAATGAGAACTATATAAATTAGAGGGTGAACTACTTGGTAGATTGTAACATTAAGTCCTGTACAGGAACAACATAGGAAGGTTTTATGTCTAGAACTGTCAAAAGAAAATTCAGAAAGTGGATACCAAATTACAAAATTTTAAAAATAAGGAATCCCACTCTTAGATAGCGACCCATAGGTTATACTGGGTAATCTTTTTCTTAAGTTGACCCAGATTAAAATGTTCAGACTTCAGAGTTCACCTTGCGAGCTGCTTAAAAATGGTAAGGGGCCTCCCACAGAGGTTGGTCCACAGTTTTCATTAATTCCCTTGAAGCTTTGAGAGTGTGCGGGATTTTAATTTTGAAAATTTTAGTTTTGGTTTCTTCTTTCTAAAACTGTTTATGTCCACCAGGACAAACAGAGTTCTATCAAGGTATGGAGCCAATGTATTCCAGATATTTGGCAAGGGTTTTTTTCTTTCTGTTTAAACCCTGCTTTCTAAACATTTTTTTTTTTCGGCAGTACACATGCATGGCACTGCTCAGTACAAATTTTACTGGACCTGATTCGGTTTGTGGTTGTTTGGCATTTACAACTACCACAAATCAATTGAGGGTTTGATTCTGGTTGTCTGGCATTTACAACTACAGAAAATCAATTGAGGATCTGAGCTATAATAGCCAACCTTGATATGTACCACCAACAAAAAGTGCCCTAGATGAAACAGACTTCTTCCCTGAATATTTAACTAACTTTGAGTAGGAAGAACAGGGGAATAAAAAAAAACTTACTCCTGCACCTCCATGAAGAATAGTTCTACCAAAGTAGTGAGTCCGAGTACCCAAAGAGAAAGTAAAGAAAACTGAACACAACTGTAGCTGCATGATCACAAAGCTAGACACAGCCTGAAAAAGAAATATAGAAAAGCTCAAAAATAATACATAGTAAAAGAAAAATGAAGTAATGAACATAGAGTCAAATGATATAAGAAAAGGACATATTTTGAATTACTACTATTATTTGGAAACTTTCCAGCAACTAGAGGATTGAAGGAACATCATTTAATGTACCAAAAGGTATGCAAGGACACTAATTCCATTAGAAAACCAAAAACATCAACTGCAATGTAAACCATGGCACTATCTACTTTATGTCAGGTACCATACCCACTGAACTTGGTGCTATAATCCTTAGAGATACCTATTGTCTAAAACCAGACACTGATCAGACATGACTTTTCCCACTTCAACAACAAAACCAAAAGCATAGTCACTATACTGTGAAATAGACAGAAAGAGTTGCATTCTTATCAAGACACCAATTCGTAGAAAACAGTAAAACCTTGATGAGCCCGAGTTCTATAATGAAGCCCATTATCATGGGAACTGCAGTGAAGACACCAATTTGTACGAGGAATTGTGCATTGAGAGTGGCTTCAAGGGACACGTTGCCATTCAACCGAGCTGCTTGACGAGACTTAGAAATCGCTGAATCCAGACCAGAAAGTGCCTGAAATTCAATTCCAAATTCAATCAAGTTTAAACCGTCAAATACAAAGAATAAGTACAAAAAGACACTAGAAAAGCATGAAGAACACTAAAAGCTTACCAGGTACACCCGTCCATATAAGTAGATGTAAACAGTAAGAACAGTTGCCTGAATACAAAACCAAAGACAGATGTAAGAGATACTTATGCAGCCAGGGGCATAACATTTGGGGAAAAGATATTACCATCGTGCAGACATAGAATCCAACAGTTGTAAAGTAAAATGTCAACATCCGGAAGAAGTCAAAGAGTTGACCAAGCCGGTACACATCTCGACTCAACACTTGCTCTCCATTGCCTCCTGCTACTTTTCCCTCAAAAAGAGCGATCTGGTTAAGCCCCACATCTCTACCTTTTCCAACCTTAAAAATATGCACAAGGATGAGGTGATATATATTATGGAACAACATTGATACGCTAAGAAAAAGGTTTTAACATTCAGTCAATACCTGTATATACTCATGGTGTGTAATATTGCCCTGTCGGAGAGTAGAATTGAACCCTACAAAATTTTAATCAATTTCACATTTATTCCAATACAGCCCTTATATCTCTTTAAGAGATAACTGCAAACCCAAAACAAATTACGAATCAGATGTGCTGGACTTAATGGATGTCTCTCCTCAGTACAAAAAGGAGCAGCTTGCAAGTTTGCTCTTATCCATAATGGTTAGGTATAAGTTGGATTTTGATAATAGACTTGTAGTGGGAGTTACAGAACTCATCATTGTATTTGTATAGTAAAGCATGTTTCTATTATGCAGATCAAGGACCCTGCTAACTTTAGCTTTTAGAACATTTTTTTTTTTTTTTTTGAGAACTTAGCAGAGGCTGCCAAGCTAGCTTTTAGAACATATTTTAAGAAAAAAATGGATAATTTAAGAGAAATCAATTGACCAGCATAGATATCTTCACTGATGTTGATGATACGAGATGCCTTGCTGATGCCACCTCGTGTAATGTGGAATATTCTGTCAAATACATCCGGATGGCCATAATGCATCCGCACTCTGCACCAAGGAAACATGTTATACCACCTCCAGAATTTCACTTGTAGTACTGACAGCACTTTATGTTTATTTTTATTTTCCTTTTTGAGTAAAAGTTTTTATGACAACCAACAGATTGATGATTATAATACTCACTTGAGAAAAGCGAGGACGCGCTGTCCCAAGGTAACAAAGCTTGTCTCCTGATTCGACATAAATGACGCCAGCGAAGACACACTGCAAGAAGGCATAGAGAAATACAAAGCATTCAAGTGCAAAGGAGAGACAAAAAATTTAATGACTCTACAGTCTACACTGGGTGTGTGAATGTGCGTGTGAGAAAGAGAGAGAGATGAAGAACCTGCCAGTGAAAACATGCTCTCTGACACCAAGAATACTGGGAGGATGGAAACCATGCTTCGCATGAAATTCCTCCAGCAGATTTCTCATTTTCATCGCCTCCTCTAGATAGTTATCCTGCACCCAAATAAAACGAAAATAAGTCACAAACCAAATAGAAGGAACTAGTCAACGCGTGCAAATTTTATAAGCTCCTTATCAATCATTATAAGAAAAAAGGATAAAAAACCTATGAATCTAGACAAGAATTCAAAGAAACACGTATGCCCAAAGCAGCTCCCATCAAAGTTGACCCCTTTGAATGAGTTTATGATTTATTCACACAAATTAGAAAAATAAACACACCAGAGATATAAACACAACAAAGACCATAACCTGCCTGCATTGTGTGTCCTAATCAAGTAGGGTCAAGTACCAGAATGCACTTACTGGTATTGCTAAAGAGTAAACAAAATATCACCTGGTTCATGTCAATAGTCTGGATGGCTTCACCTCTAGTGAAAACAATGGCATGGTTTTGGTTCTCAGGTTTGCCTTCTCCGAGAATTGGGTTTCCAGGCAGCTTTATCGAGAATATTTCCTAAATAAAACAAGAAAGAATAAGTAATAAAAAGAAAGGATGGTACACTCAATGGACAGGAAAGGGAGGGAGATACCAACCTGATCTTTACCATGGATGTCGGCTTTTACTAACTTGGAGTAGTACTCCTTTGATATGCTGCCGTCTGGCGATACCGTCTCCTCCTCATGTATGAATGCAACCCGAAGTCCCTCATTTCTATACCCATTTCAAATTACTTTTAGTAAACAAATAAATCATATAGTTAACACTGCAGTTGCACCACCAAGAATGATCATGCGAAATTTCAAGGCCGCACCGCAAAGGTCCAGAGTATATGCTGTATGTACCAGACTATCAGTACTGGAGTTCAAGTTTCAGTTCCTGGTGTGTATTAAACCCCATGCACCAGATCCAGGCAAACCAAGAAAATACCCAATGTATAAAGAATAAGACAACAAGATGCAGCATTTTCAGTCAACCTTTGCAAGAGAAGGGCAATATCAGTTGCTTGTGAAGCCTTATTTTGCTTTTGCTGGCCATAAATCTGGCAAGAGATAACATATATGAACTTGAGATCTGCTTGCGCCCGTGCTTCAATATTTAGCTCAAATCCCTGTGTGTTTATGAGGTCACCAATTGAGTAGGCTTCCTCCATACCTAAAATATAAATTTGTCAAAACCCTGAAGACAGACCTGTAAAGGTACATACGAGACAAAAATCTGACACCAAGAATATGTCCCAGGTTCATGCTGGTCAGGTATCAGTATGCATGGCAATTCTATCACTGTCTGTGAATGTGTCTGTGAGTATGTGTATGTGTCAGTATGGGGATGAGTGGTCAGGTGTCAATTAAACAACTTGTTAAAAATATACCTCCAAGAGATCTCTTTTCAAGGTAGCTTTGCAAAAGAAGAGCTCTTCGATAATACATCATACCGCGGACTGAAAAACAAAAGTATGAATCAAGAAAAGAAAACACAGAAGGGAACACAACATCGGCTGAATTTTATCTGAATTTTCCCACTGAATTAGTGGCAATTGGTAAATACTAAGTGCTGCAATATATGAGTTGCTCATGGACCTGTTCTGGCTAGGGTTTGTCCCCGATAGGAAGCCCAAAAGCGCAGCTCCAAGATGTGACTCGGACTCTCAACAATATCCTTTGCTGACGAGTCAAGGCGGTCTATTCTTTCCAAGAAATTTGTCCACTCATCTGATGAGATAATCAATAACAAACATCAATTTGGAAAGGAATTTCAACAGATATAAGCAGCTTGACATGGCTGGAAATTTATTCCGATGCAAGCTTACATTTTGTTCTACTTTTTCTTTCCCTAACAGTTCATGATATTCAACGCAACTTTTCGTCCTTGTGTTTTGGCACATGTATATTCTGTTTAGCATCATATAAGCTGCCTGCATCAGCGCAGGTGCCACAAAACATAGAGGAACAAAAACACACTCCATAAGGTTGTCAACACTGAAACTAGGCAAGCCTTGCATGGAATCACATATCGCTGCAAGATCATTATAAGGTACTAGCTGTATTGTAAAAAGAAACGTTACCAGGAAAGATCTTTTGAAGATAGAAAAGAGTTGAAATGCCATCCTCATTTTCCTTTTGAAGCTCAGATGCACTGAAAAGCACGGTCTCTTTATAGTATGGGGTAAAAACACTGTCCAAAAAGAGGTTAAAATTTTAATAACTTTGTCAGTAAGCGTTTAGATTAATAAATTAAAGAGCCTAATAACAAGTTGACATACACAATCCAATAAATGTATGTTTTCTGGCAAGGATCTATTTGTAAGGTAAAACTTTTTCCACTAGTATAAAGTGACAATCAACAACAACAACAACCGAGCCTTTAGTCCCAAACAAGTTGGGGTAGGCTAGAAATGAAACCCAATCATAATCATAAAGTCAAGGTAGATAGTAATAACATAGAAATGGAAATAATAATAATAATAATAATAATAGTAATATTAAGAGTAGTAGTAATACTAATAGTAATAATGGTATCAATAATAATAGTACTAATACTAATACCAACTATATTATGCCTAAACTATAGATCGTAGGGGTCAAAGTCCTAAGCTCTACGTCCTTGACCCTGAATCACTAGTCCAATGACCTAAGGCCTATAATACTACCCCTAAACAATCCCTAAACAATATTTCCTAATAAAGTGACAATCACTGTTAAATTTATTGTGAGTTCAAAAACAAAATCACCTGAAAGGCACCATTTCAGAGACAGGCTTAGCTACAGGCATGTCCATGAAGAGGGAATTTGTGAAAAATTGCAAACGCCTTCCTGCTTCTAAATTCTTAGGAATATTTGCCGCTGACTCCTTCACTGTTAGGAGAAGATGCAACCGTTTGACCAGCTCCTTCTGCAATAAGAAAATCAAACCAACTAAGCAACACATTGAACAGAGATGTATCTTCCTCTGAAAAAACAGGGTGGCTCAGCTAGCATTCTGAAGAACGAAGCAGCTGTGCATCTTAATGCTGGTTGTTAACCATTTAGCCAGTGACCTTCTAATGATCAAGGCGTAACAAGGATGTGGAAAATTTGGGATCCTTGCACAAACCAATAAGTTCCATATTATGAGACTGATAGCTTACAATTTGAGGGTCCCTGGGCCAGTTAATTCTTTGAAAAAGTCGGCCTTCATTTCTTGCTTTAGCCAGAGTATGCCATGTGTCAAATTCTTCCCTAAGGAGACAACAAAATAGGTCACATATCAAAACTACAACGAAAGAGGACATTTCAGAATCTCTTCCATGAAAAATTGGAAGTATATCTTTTAGTAAGCTTAAGCATGTACGCAGACAATAAGTAGACCCCGTTATATCTTTTAATACAAGTCACTGAAATAAATATTCCAGAATTCATTAGTCGCCAAATCTGCCAACAGGTTGAGCCCACATAAAACCATCTCAGTTCATAGCATGTACTGGGTCTGTCACTCTGGAAGTATTTGGAAGTGTATAGTAACATTTTCTCTATTTATAGGATATTCAGTGATAATTATGTTGATTTAGTATAGTACCTTAACTGCTGTGTCAAAAAAGTGTGTGTGACAGCATCATATAGTTGGTAAACAGCATCTGAGGCTCCTCTTGCAAGTTCTGGACTCTCATTTTGTGTCTATGGAGAATAGTAGTGTAAGATTCCAATTAATATGAGAAGCTCCGCTTATGCAAAACTAATAACAAGCCCAAAAGAAAACATTCTGGTATGGCTATTTCAACAAAGAATTTGTCTCAGCACAATCCAATACTGCCAAACCCAACTATACAACTACACTGCATGATACTGAACTTAACTGCATGCCTGGCTTTGATTATTTTTTTTTAAAAAAGGTATCTTGCAATATTACCGACTTCCATTTCATCTTGAACCCCAAATGGAACCGAGACCACTTCTTGTTACTGTACAATTTAAGTCTTCCAAGAAACCATTCAGATGACCTCAAACAAGATAAGATAACAAAACTCTAGGGAACAGCACAAGAGGAGGGAGATAATATTATAACAGCTCATTCCCGGGTAGAAATGGTTGCAAGGAACAATGAGAAAGAAGAAACTTACAAGAAGGCCAGCCAATGCAGTAAGACGGGTCAAAACCCACAGAAGCTGTGCTATGTTTACTGTGGCAAAGAGGGAACCATCAACAATGCTGTTTCTCAATCTCTGGAAAAGTCGCTCCACCCTGTTTACACAAACAATAACGTGACCAACTTACCTTTAATCTGACAAGGTAAGAAAGGGTGTCTTCTGAAACACATAAAAAATAACATCAACAATATGACATAGAAGGTCCAAGTTCATTTCTTTTGGGCCACGTGTTTTACTTGGGTTTATTTTCGTGTATACATACTGGTAAATGTGACCTTGGTTGAGGTTACAATGAAATTAGTGGCTGAATATTCCTTCCAGTATTGCACTACCGCACCATTTATCAAACTAGCCATACCAGAAAAAACTGCCCATAATAGCACAACCAAGTGGTACTTCCTAGCAATGTTTTAAAATGTGGTTTTCAATATGCATGCGGTTGGCCACTGCATAACGCTCAGCGCATATGCAGTTGGATATGCGGATAGGATATGCAGATGTGCATTCTGAAAAAAGTTTACGAACTAAAATGAAATTCCTTAGAGAATTTTTATTAAAAACAAGAAATAAGATACTACTATAATCTTAGATTTATTACATGATAGAGTCATGTCATCAATTTTATATGCCTAACAAGATGAAAATTTTAAAAAAAACTAGAGTTTGTTACTGAATATGCAAGAGCATGCTCTTATGCATATGGTCTTGTATTGCATAAGCATATGTGGCTGCTTTCTAACCACTGCTTCCTAGATCTGTCTCAAATTAAGAGATATTTTTTCAGTTATTATCTGTCTATACAGAATTTGAAGGTTCATGTTAGCTAAATGATCCTGTTCATGGTCTAACTCAAACCCTTCGAAGAAAGCATGTGACAACTTTAAACACATTGAAAAATCCATACCAAAGCCTTCCTTCAGCTTCAACAAGATAACTAAGAATGATTTCAGCACTATAATAGCACTCCTGCACCGCATACGCCATGTATCTATCTCTTGAAATTCTGCCCCATAGATCAGCTTGGCTATCCTTGCAATCAACAGCCAGATCAATTGCCAATGGAATCTGACCAAAAGAACAAAAGAATCATACAATAAGCAATTAAGAATTTAATATATTAATTAAAAGCTAGTAGGCTGTACAAGCTGAAAAATGTACCTTGCTGGTGAGAAGGAATAGAGGCCACTGTACCATCTTCAAACTCCCACTGTTGCTTGGCATCATGAGTAAATCTCTTTCCCTGAATGAATGGTGTGCATCACCAATACATTTGTTACAATTGCCATATAAGAAAATATATAACTATTATCTTTTTGCATACCTGTGGCTGATGTAGTCTTCTTCTCGTAAGCTCTTGATGATTTCATTCCAGAAAGGAGAAAAGGTTGTTGCATGTTGCTTCTCCAAATCAATAGGGTCCTGTTTTTGTTGTGTGTCAGCTTGCATTCAAGCAAAAATTTCAACAAGAGAAAGCTCGACAAACAAAATTTTCAGAATCCAGATTATGTGCAAAACGTGAGAAGTCATAGCTTCTAATTCATCAAATAGCAGTAATGACAGAGGGAAAATAATGTTTTTTTACCTGAGAAGCTTGTCTACTCGCAAAAATCCTGCCACGGAGAGTAAAAGGTTACTCAAGTAATTATAATAACCATGAATATACTCAAGTAAGACACTATAGTACTTAACATTTGGGGTTCCCCCAGAGTTGAGACTAGGGGTCACTTGAAAATGGTTTAACTTCACAAAATTAAAAATCTCAGCAAGACCATATAACAGGAATACAAATGCATAGCAATGTGTTAATTCACCATTTGTATAACCTAGATGTTCATTGACATTGATCAAAGGGTTTTGAATGAGTTATGCACTCTGAAATTGACAAATCACGAATGAATTAAAACATGTTCCAAATTATGAGATTTATCAATTAGAAGATGTAAATGTCTCAAGCACAAATGTTGGTTTAGATTTCCAAATGCTCCTGATGCTCATAGCAGTGTAAACAAACATGGGCAAGTGATCCCTCTCGAAGTCAAAAGGAACTTCTTTTCCTTTGACAAACTTTCACTGTGACAAAGTGTACCTTTTTGTTGTCTGTGAAACAAGATTTTTTGAAAAGGCTTCTGGAAAGCTCTGGAAACGCCTGTGCAACATATCAATAGATCGAATCTGCAAAGATTTAGAAAATTCAACAGACGCAACCATTAATGAGCTGGATCCATCCAAGTTAATTGCTTTTGCACTCAACAACTCCATCTTTGAACCTTTTTATCCTTTCAGTTGACCGAACAACCTAGGTTTCAATAGAGAGCTACAACAGTTTTAAAAATGAAACAAGTCCAAGAAGAAAGACGACCTTGACAGGAATTTCACATGTAACAACCATGCCAGGTCAGAACAAAAAGAATTTCAGCATCAGGAAATTTAAAAACTAGAGATTAAAAAGGTAATACCTCCCCTAAGCGATCCACTGCACCCATTACGCCACCAACAAGGGCATAGAGGATAGTGTACCAAATATGAAGGTCCATTACGTAAATCTAAACATATGTATTGATAGTTACAACAATGCTTAGAAACTTTTCAAGTATTAAAAAATATATTCAATCATCAAAGATAGCCTAGCTTGTACAATTAAGGCAGGAAAGGAACAGATGTTATTCTCACTTCTGATACATGCCCAGGACAAGCAATTCATGGTAAACCTTTAGGATCACACAACCAGGGTTTGTGTGAATAAAAGCATGCATTCCATTAAGGATAACAAAGAAAGGACAATTCCTTGTCCCTCATATAAAATATTAATTCCCAGAGTAAGCACTCATTTCCAATTTAAGGTAGTCCCAACCAAACGAAACCAATACATAAAAAAACTCTAAAAGATAGATTCATATAGAGGCCACACTCACAGCAACGACAGGTGCCCACAAACTCGCAATAGTCAGAGCATTGTGATTTCCTAAATAAAATCACAAAAAAAATAAGATTTAGTATCAAAACAGCAATCACTAGAGAAAATTAAGGACCAGAGAGCTCAACCTCAGAAACAAGACACCAACAAGGGTTCTTCGTAGCACATACTATAGTACCATTAACAAAAGATATCAAACAACTTCTCTTCTAAGAATTTAAGCACCAGCACCACTTGATTTATATGATTAACAATTTGCTCAGTAAAACTTCAACAAGATATCCTCGTTCATAAAGACTTTTAATACCACAGGTCCATAGAATAGTGTACCACATCCAGAATTAACCCAGGTGAAAAGGACTTGTTCAATAGTAGCTGAATCATGCAAAATATTAAACAGTAATATGAACTGACCTCCTGATACAAGGTCGTGCCATGTATACCGCAAATCAGTTAGTTGCACTATAACTTTTGTAGGCTCAACCAATGGCTTGATCTGTCAAAGTTAATATTGTTATACAGGACCGAAAATTTTCCACCCAATAATAAGATAATAAACTGTCTATTAGTATGGTACCACCGGCCAAATGTGGCACCAGTATATTCAGGCCACAATTTGGATATCATAAATAAGATCCAACTTACTTGAAGGAAGTAAGCAAAAGTGAACTTGCAAGCAAGAATAACAACCCAAACGACGACATATCTGTAATATTACAACAAAAAATGAGGTACGCTAAGAGTTAAACTATTATAATAGAAAACAATGAGAAGGGCACCAAATCCAGCTTACTAATAAGGCTTTCATAAATTGGGAAGGACAAAAAATTGTTTACCTCAAGTAGTCCCTAGGGCTCTCAAACATACCCCGACCCACAAAATAGCGTTCCTATATTCCAAAAGCAGACAAAGGTGAGAAATATAACAAATCAGATCAAAATCCAAACAATGATAGCTGATAGTTTCATCTATAACGCCCATACCACAAAAGTAACATACTTGGTTGTACTGAGTCAAAACAAAACATATTCCTAACATTAATCCTAGAACTGAACAGGGGTTCCATCATTGATTATATATAGACATTCAAAAAACAACAACAACAATCACAACACAATCGAATTGATAGGCCTCCAAACAAAGGTTTGAGGCCTGCCCCTGCACTGTACTCGTACTAAATGCAACCTTAATCATACCAGTATCTGGAATTGAAATCTAATGGAGCTTATGCTTATGCGTCATGTATATCCAATTTGCATATGTATGTTTATGCATGAACGCATGTACATGCTTCGCATAATATATCTGTCACTCTGCGTAATGTTGCCTACCTCATAAATCCATTTGAAAAACTGAAAAAATGCATGTCGATCCGATATCTCTGAGAGCTTATGGCAGGCCGGGATCTTGACTACCAATCCAAAGGACAATCGAATAGCTGCATACACCCCAAGGACCAGAAGGTATATTCGATAGTACGTCGAGTCTGAATTTGAACTATTAGTCTCATCCATTACTTTCCTGCAATGGAGAACATTAAGAAAGTTATTCATTCCATTACTCTTGTGGGAATAAAAATATCAGTCATCCTTATCCTCAAACCCTGTTAAAAGATGATGATTTTAGGTATAAGAGGGAACTATTCCTAGGCAAACTATATCCTTTTTTTTTTTACTTTTCTCACACTCTAAATCTCTGTAAGAATAACTCTCCCCTGAAGTCTCTATCCCATGATACACAAACATACAGGAGGATGAATCCTAGTTTTTATTATTCAACTATTAAGTCCGAAATTTGGACCTACATTCAGCAAAGGACTCAGCTAACAAGTCAATTGTATCCAATGTATTGCATCTTCCAAAAATGACCATTGCCTATATGCAAAATTTAATAGAAGCCAAAACGAAGAAGCTTAACTCACCAATACAGATAGAAAACAAATGCTGATAACACGCCATACCATATGAACTTTATGACCTGCCTTGAGATTGCAAAACCTCTGGCAGACTTGTAAGCACCAAACATCAGCAAAACATCAAGACAGCCTGCACAACAAGATACTGGAGTTAGAGAAAGAAAGATATAGTTGGAACCAAAAAGACAAGAAGGATATGTACAGAAGAGAAAGAGGGGCCAGTGGGGGGACTTACACTCAATAAAATTCAGAATAAAAAAGGCCGGCCCAGCACTGAGCATGACTTTGAAGGTTCTGGTGTTTATAGTGCCATCATGAAAGCCTATTATGGTTAACAGCTGAACAAAATTAAAAGAAGTTTTAGATTAAATTATAATCCTCTTCTTTTTTTCTTTGAAGGCTTGAGCCTAATCTATATATCAACCACAGCAGCCCCAAGGATTAACAATCTTTAGTTCTGCCGTGTTATATCATGGTGAAATGCATTGAAGAGTTCACCCTTTTTTTATTCATTTCTCAATTAATCCCCTCAAATATGAACTCAGGAGCAAGGATAAATGGGAGTCAACCCTTTCCCTTTCCATCTTACCCCTATAACAAATTTGGGAGCATACCCTAAATCCCTTTTTGGTGATTCAAATACTATTCAATGTGAATTTCATGTTCCGGACCAAAGAATCTTCACCATGGTATCCTGAGCTAGCATCCACTATAACACAACAAGAGAAGACAAATGTCGACCTAGAAAAGGAAAATAACCTGGAACATCAAGATTAAGAAAATCCACAGGCGGTGAAAACTCCGATACAGATGCAAGAATGTGCGGTGCTCCACAAAGTTTGTTTTTCCCGTCTGTTCAATTTCACAAGTTCAAAAAAAAACCAAGCGTATAGTAACTAGTATATCCCATCACTACGAGCTTTCATGCAAATAGGACAAGTTACCAGGCCCTTTCATGCATAACTTCGTATATTTTGTTCTTGAATAATACAAAAGGCATAAAATTTAGACACTTCTTGATTATATGATGGATTCTTATTCCTTCTATTTAATTTGGTTAGGTCAGCATCAGATAACAAATGTAACTGTCGGCAGATCCTAATGAAGTAGCGCAAGAGAAAGAGGATTTTTCAAGTAAAGGTCCAGTTACAAGATTGGGTGTCTTCTATAGAAAGAATTATAATTGATTACATGGAAAAGGCATTTCAGAGCCTAAGTTTCAGCAATACATTTGAAGCCAGCAATTGTCTAAGGTATCGGAGAGAAGAGTGTGTCACATACCCTTTTACCCTTTCTCGGCTTAAGGAGAAATGAAGAGTTTGATTTAGGTGGCCAGCCCAAATGCTTGACACGCCTAGGTGACCTACATGAGCAGTAGAAAAATTATTTTTGTTTGATTTCTGTTTAAATGCAACCAAACACACTGCAAGAAGAGGAAAGGAATACCAGAAATACTCGTTAAAATCATCATAGTTCCTCCAAGCAGCATGAGAAGCTTTTCCTCCTTTAACATTTAAAGTTTCCTGATGATAATAACCTCAACAGTAAATAACATAAGGGAGAATAGAGCCAGAAGTATTGTCAAAGAAAACAATGGAGGAAAGATGCAACTTAGCACATTACATTTGAACCAACATTTGCAAAACTGATTTCTCGTACCACCTGGTACCAGATATGATGGTATCTATTAGATTTTACTGCTACTTAATTCTAAGCCAGAAATATATAGCCTACAACCCACAATACTATATGGTTTAGTTCTTACTGGTTATAATTCACACCCCTGAATTCGACATTAATAGAAACTAGAATAAACATATTAACATAACAAAGCTAAAGAAGTTGTCACAAACCGCTTTCATAGTGTCATATATAGGATAAATAATGTTCTTCAGGTATGATACTGAGCCATCCTCACGTATGCAGCTTGTTGCTGGAATCGCCTCTTGTGAATCTATATTTGCTTCTAACTCCTCTGCCATCTGAATTTCAAAAAAAAAAAAAAAAAGGTAGTTACTGACAATGAAATTGGCAGTAAACTACACTCCAGCAAACCAGATACATACTTTCTTGGCAAAATCTACTAACATTAACAAGTCAAACTGTTTCACAATAGAAAGCAGATATGTCCATGATTTGTTGACGCAAGTGCTATGGAAAGTGGCAAAGAGTTTTGAACTGTTTGAGACATCTTAATTGATAACAAGAAAAAAAAAATCTCTAAATGAAGCAAAAGCTATGTTATGCTCACATGGTGAAAAATATAGCAAATGCCCTCTGGAAGGAAGCGAACATTGGACGCCTCACCCCATATGAGGAAATAAAGAGCAATCAATATGATCTTTCTGGTCTTGTTCAGCGCTGGCGTTCTACAGAAGTAACACTTATCATCACTGATTTTAAGGAAGAAATAGTAATTAAGAATAGATCAGAAAAAGACAAATTGATACCTTTTCCATGCAATACGAAGTCCCAGGTATGTGCACCACTTCATATAGTTATCTAGTACCTTGTGAAAAACCTCCATCACAGCTGCATCTTCAATTTTCTATTTATTATTCAAAAGTTTATCAAAGTCAGTTGTATTTGCTAAAACTGATATTATTTAGTTTTTTTGTTAACATAAAGTTATGATTGCTTGGAATGTAAAAATCAATGCAGATAACTGCCTCAAATTATAAATTTGCATGTATGACCTAAAAGATTCTAATCCCATACTTTAGTTTACTCAAAAGGCAGTCTACATTTTCCAAATATATAAAGGCAAGAAAAATAAAAGAAAGGGTCACTCATGCCTCACCTTGGACATCCTTCAATAATCAGCCAAAGTTCAAACTTACACTACCACATCCACACCCAAGGGGATGAAAACAAGTTAATAACAGCTTTCACAGGTAACACAAGCAAAGAGAAGCACAGATGCAATTACAAGAGAATAATTGATGAAATGGAGGCTGATACAAAAACAAATATAAATAAAGAAACATGTTTATCATGAAAAGAGCACCTGCCACCGCCATACTTTTTTTCTGGCTTTTTGATACAGTGAACCTCTTTGATTTAGTAAACCTTTATCTATGATAAGGTACACCTTTAAAACCATTGTGCAGTGTTTCAATATCTTTTTCTGCTTTTCATGTTTCTTTCATTATGTTTTAGAGTTCTCTTTAGTTTTCTTTTTCTTTTCTTGGTCATTAACAGCCCAGCATCTGTAACAAAGAAGGAAGAAAAGAGCTTACCGGATCAGTTCCAGAAGGTAATCCAATCCGAGCTTGAGCATTTGCAATTGTCAGAATCACATTTTCTCTTTGGTTTCTGACGTTATCCACCTGACCAAAAAGGAATCGCTTTATTATTGTGATTTAGAAAGAGCACAACAACCCTCGAGTCCATGCAAATACACTTTTTTTCAAAAATGGAACTTTATCTTAAAATAGCTTTGGCATGGTTTTAGCTTTGGATGTGAATATGTGTACGACATCTCACTTCAAAACAAGGCCTTGACAATTTGCATGGCAGCTCTAAAAGTACCAATCTAATATTATTGGTTTAAAAGAAGGATTGCTAACCTGGAAACCGAACATAAACTGAAGGAGGTCAAAAATATCCGGCTTTCTCATTTCTGGGGCCTCAAAGCTTGAAGGAAGCCGAGGGATGTCTGGTGTGTATCCTATGGCTGCGACAGCTGCTCGCACCTATTCAATGTTTTATTAATGAACTAATTAAAGACGTTGCATTTGGATAACGATACTTTATCAGAAAAAATAACTTTCTATAACACCTGGTAAATACAGTCATAACAACTTTTTAATATTACATTGGTCATGGACTGTAATAGTCAGGTTCCAAGTTCAGCCTATTGTTATTTGCAGTTTCCTGATTCACTTAATTTATTTTAAACATAGCATTTCCTCTTGCTTTCCTCTCTTTTTTCCATGGATATGTGCATGCATTGATCTTTTTGTGCAGTCAGACATGGGATCTTACTAGCATGGGTCTGTCCCACTCAATTGAGGGGAATCTGTGGTATAACAAAAAACTATTGAATGTGTGTGAAAGAAGTGTTCTGATCACACGGAGCATGTCATGGTAAATTACTATTCTCAATCTATTTTCTACATTGAATTAATGGAAATTATTTAATTATGTTAAAGACGAGAATAATCTAGTAAAAAAAAAAGAAATTAACAATGAAAGAAAAAAAATATATGGTAAACGAAGAAAATCAAAACAACATAAAATTTTCCCTTGTATTGATATTATTGAACTAGCATTTAGAGAATAGAAGAACATCTGAGCATACTAAATGAATATTCTTTTTTCCTTTCTTCGGATCATTTTGAGAGAGGCAAAGCTGACCAAGGAGCCACAATGTTTCTGAAAAAAAAAAAAAAAAGTTGGTCCGACCAAAGTTCTTTTCTTCCCATGGATTTTGAGGTTTGGTGGGCTTTGATGCCTACCAGTGATAGAAAATCACACCCATCAATCTGAAAAGCCCACAAAATCCCATGGGATTGGGTATTGCTGTGTACCCCGGTAGATATCTATGTTAATTGCTACTTGGGTTTGTTCATTTGAAGGCACGTAAAAAATTTAAATGTCAAAAGGAGGTAAAGAAACAGGGATGTTATTACCTCAGGGAAAAAACCAACAGCATTGGTTAAAGAAGGAGCATCAAGTGGCACAATGTTGTATGGCAATAGTTCCCCCCTCAGCACATCGTCAGATCTTTTGATTCTTTTGACCTGTACCAGTTCACGTCATATATAATCATGTCATAGAAACATGAAAAATGCTCTCGATGTTAAAAAAATGATGTAATTGATGCATATTAGAGGCCTCAACAACAGGAGTGGACTTCGAATTAGTACTGATAAGACTCTTTTACCAATCAGCACAAGTCAGTGAATATATTCAACAGTGGTTTTATCATTTGTTTACTTTTTTCAGTGGTATAGAAACAGCTCGGTTTGGCAACAGTACAAGCCTCCTAATATCTAATTCTACAAAGCATAAAAGTAAAAGCTTATCTCCAACTTGGGTATGTTACCTCCACAAGGATCTGTCTACTCTGGCTATCAGTGGAATCTCCAACCAAAAATTCCAGGACATCAAGTAGGGCTCTCAAAGTAACATAGACCTTTTTCATTTGACCAGCCTTCACTTCCATTCTGTTAGATAAAATTTTATCAAAAAATTAAACAGTTAATATGAAAAAAGAGGATATTCTTTATAATCTGTCTAAAATGCCATAATGAGCATGTATCTTATCTACAGTTTGAAAAGTAATATATGTTGTTGGAAGAACATTGGAACAAATTCCTTTGAAAGATCATGTAAACGAGTAGATAATGTTGATGATTGGAAATATTTGTCTAAGGTACTTCCAAGGAAACCTTTTGCACAAGATGTTCCAATGGTTTCAAGAAAATCCCAAGTAAGCATAGCAGTTGCTACCAGTACATTGCAATGCTTTGGAATTTGGACAATGAAGCCTCAAATGGGTAAAAAAAAATGCCAGTCTTAAAGCTCCATAAATGACCGCATGTGGCGGAATGGATTACAAAAAGGGCATATGGTAAAAAATTAAACTAAGTTAAATTTATAATCGTTTGACATACTCTTGAAAATTAGTACTGAAGGTCCCAGACTCTCTCCAGTCTTGTTGATCACGTTCCATCTCAGCAACTCGCTTGTGCCTCTTATATCTCGAATAGAAGTTCCACAGGTATTGTATATCACGATCCCTATCATGCAAGGCCCCTTCTTTCTTCTTTGTCTACACCAGTTGTACCAAAAAGAGAATAAATATTAATCACGGAACCAAATGCTCAATGGTTTAAATGCTAGTTGCTTATACAATCTTGGATATTTGCATATACTTTGTGCTTAATTTGATTTTATTGAGGTCCTGTAATAGGATTCTCAGGCAAAAATTTAGAGTGGCAAGTCTTCATATGTTTGCCAGGTAGAGGGATTGTACATGGTATATGTTTTATACCCATTAAGATGTTGGAATTATTATTACCATAATTATTACAGCTTCTCTGTATCTAGTCTGAATCAACTAACGCTTTGCCTATCCAGTAAGTAAAGAAACAATGCATGACCCTGGATTGTAAGATTATGAAACCAAAATTGTAGAATATAAGTGTGCTTGTTCAGACCTTGATAACAGACATCAGGGCAGTTTTAAATTGCAAGACGCCTCTCCCTTCACTGCTTGGATCCAGTTCTTGGGCCATGGTGAATGCCGATTCGCATACTGGACAAAGCAGTCAACAAATTACGAGAAATAAATATACAATTGGAAGGTAGGAAGTTAATAAGCTTCACAGGATTATTCCAGATGGTTTTTGAAATGGTAAGCTTCTCCAGTTCTTCAAGAGACCAGTATAGTTACAGGCCATTTGAATTTACAAAAGCTTAAAATTACAGTGGAACTTACAAATTCGCGCAACATTGGGGTCATCCTCCTCAATCTCATTTGCGGCCTGTAGGATCCGATCAATATCAGAAGCCCTGCCACCAAACGAGGATGGAGCAGCTCCGGCGAGGCCCGCTGCGGCGCCTCCGGCGCCGGAGGTGGAGGAAGAACTGAGATGCTGCCGCTGCGAGGCGGCTATCACTAGCCGCTCCCAGTTGTCCAAAACCCTTCCCCTCCTCGCCATTCTGAACTAAATTTTCGTGCTGAGAGAACTCAGCTAGATAGATAAAAGAGCAGCAGTTTTTCGGAGTTCCGAGCTCTAAATTTTTTGGGGGCAAATTGGAATTGAGACGGATCTAAGCGGGCGGTTTCCTTGGATTACTGATCTCTTGGCGTTAATGGTTACGTTTTTTATTGATTTTGTTTTGACAGATGGGTTTTAGGAGAAAAAATGTCTAATGTCTCAGTGAACTTTTATATCTAGACCCATCATTTTGTTTTAATTTGCTTATGTAATGAATAGTTCAGATCGACCAATAAAAATTAAGGGTTTTGGTCCAAAAAATTATATATTCCTGCTGAGAGACGAAGGTGATTGGAATTTTAATAATGGCGCATTCAGATGGCAGAGATGGTGATCGTTGGCTTGATCGAGCTTAGAAACCGAAACATAAGTCTTAGATGTTGTAATCTGAAAAGGACTGGTAAATTTTTCAATCCCTCGGAAAGGGAAATCTTTCAAGGAGGAGGGAGCAAATTGTAAACCCAAACGCGTGGAAATAGGAAGAGGACTTGGCCGAGGACCCGATTCAGATTCATGTGGCTATGAATACGCTTCTACTCCTGTAACGTATCTGTGAGAGTGGGTCAGAGGAATAAAATATTGATGTGTGACCTTGGGGCAATTAGGCGGAACAATTGGCTAAAGTATTCCATAAATCAATGTACAGAGACGACCCAGTGGATGCTTTCTCCGAAGGTGGGGACTCGGGACTCCTAACGTAAAGCTGGGTCCATAAGCATAACTCGATTATGTTGAATTATTGATTATTGAAGTGATTTACTAGTCTGCGTTTGGATTCTCCGTCCTCCCGCGTTGCGCAGCTTGGGCTTTTCCTAGTTGCCAAGGACAAGTATCCTCTCCACTCTCCAATATTGTAAAAGATTCTCTTTACTTTAGAGTTTGAGATTAACTCCAAGTCGCTTTGAGATTCAGGCTAGCGCAGGGCAGTATTATTGGGCTTTGAGATTCGTGCCAAGTTAAAAAGAACGATCCAGATCCTGTAATTCTAAAAGATTCCCTATTACAGTATTGGAGAGGATCTGTTTCACCAAGGAATAGGTCAGCATTTATTTGGTCCGAGTCTGGACAACTCGGTTAAAAACAGCCGAAATTTTTTATTTACCATTTTAAAACAAAATCCAATTTTGTTAGTACCCTCAATTAAACAAAAAAAATTGAAATATGTCCTCATTTTTTTTTTTTTTAAACTGACCCAACCAACCGCCAGGTTGTGTGGCAGTCTACTTCAGTAGAGAACAACCACACAACCTGGCAGTTCACTGTGGAACTTTTTTTTTTGGAAAATCTCAAAATGAAAACACTAAACTAAATCTTATCGATTGTTTTTTTTTAATAGCATATCTTAGATCTGAATAACAAAAACGCTAAACTAAATCCAATCGATTGTCTTTTTTTTTAAAAGCATATCCAATATCTAAATATCAAAAACGCTAAACTAAATCTTATCAATTGTTTTTTTTAATAGCATATCCTAGATCTGAATACCAAAAACACTAAACTAAATTTCATCGATTGTCTTTTTTTAATAGCATATCCTAGATTTGAATACCAAAAACGCTAAACTAAATTTCAAAATGAAAACATTTACATGAATAGCATTCTAACTCAACAAAATAAAGATAAAACAAAAAATCCTATATTTGAGACTTTATACAGTTAAATGAACAATGTCTAAGAAAAAATATCACATATTATTAGTTACATGTAGGGCTGCAAACGAACCGAACCGAATCGAACTTACCTCCAGTTTGAGTTTGGTTTGAATTAATTTCGAACTAGGTTTGGTTTGAATTAATTTCGAACGAACTGAATTTCGAATCGAACTCAATTTCGAATCGAATTTTTTACGAACTCAATTTCGAACTTCTTCGAACTTTGTTACGATTTACGAATATCCAAAATTTTCCAAATAGCCAACAAAGTTTTCAAATATCCAAAGTATCAAAGTACAACAGAGGGAAAGTCGCAGCCAACAGCGGTTGATCTTTCACTTGGTCCGACCTTATTTCTAAGGTATCGCAACCTCTAGAGTTTGGTATCGCAATTCGCAGCCAAGAGAGAGAAACTCTAGGGTTTGGTACTTTGGTATCCCAAGTTTGAAACCAACAGAGAAAAAGTCGGCTAAGGACTTGGCTACAGCGATTATGGCTAGTTTTGTTTAATATTTCTATTTGAGTTTTGCTGTTGAATTTTTCTATTTGGGTTTGTAGTTGGACTGGACTTTTTGTTTTAAGAAATAATTTTCAAAAGTCAGAATTGAGGGCAGCCTTATATTTTCATCAGCGAACATAAGTTATCAGCGGAAATTAACGGTTCACATTTGAGTTAATTTCGAACTAAATTTGGTTTGCGAACCTATTTCGAACGAACTAGGTCCAGTTTGAGTTTGGTTTGAATTAATTTCGAACTAAGTTTGGTTTGAATTAATTTCGAACGAACTCAATTTCGAATCGAACTTTTTTCAAACTTTTTCGAATCAAACTCGAATCGAATTACGAACTACGAATTTTTTGTGCAGCCCTAGTTACATGAATAACATTATAACTAAAAAAATGAAAATACAACAAAAAAAACCTACATTTGAGACTTTATACATTTACTTGAACAATTCTTAAGAAAAAGTATGGTAAATGACGAAAAAATCGAAAATGAAAAATGAAAAACTTAATCGGAAACTTCAACTCAAGTTTTGAGACTCTTTCCTTTGTTTTAATGTAATTCTAAAAATCCGATAACCGTTATGCAATCAAAATCGATATCTTTTTCTCGCAAGCATTATGAAAAGTAGTCATTTCCTGAAATCAGACACTCGAGCTTCGAGATACGCCTGTTTGAAGTTTCTTCGTCGAAAATTGCCTTCTCGGTGAAAATATTGCCTCTCTTGCCTTATCCCTTGTCCTAGCCTCACCTGTGTATGAGAGATGTCTCAGATAAATACATGTACAACCTACATGTGCTTTAAAAATGAGACACGGATCAACGACGTGGAAAATTTTGTATTTTTCTTATCACACGATCATACAGTAAAACCGTGTACAATTATTAGAGCATTCATATACTTACGTATGAAAGAAGGGTGCTCCTCATTTTTTTAATTGAACTAATACAATGTTTTTGTTTTGATCCGGTCCTATGTTAGGGTTTTGTATTATCTATTTGATATTAAAAATATAAAACATAATCAATGAACAATTTCACTATTTTATTACTCAATTACTCCTCAATTTTTTTTTAAAAAAATTCATAGTGAACCACCAAGTTGTGTGGCAGTTCTCTTCTGAAGTGGACCGCCGCACAACCCGGCGGTTTGGTCAGTTTTCAAAATTAAAAAAAACTGAGGGCATATTTCGAATTTATTATTTAATTGAGGGTATTAAAAAAATTAAAAAATAAACCATTTAATTTTAGGGAGAATTCCCATTGTACCCATGTAAAATTTCAAAATAGTCAATTTTCTCATAAAAGCATCATAAATTCATAATATCTAATATCTCCATAAAAACTTAAAAAAAAATCTATCCCCTTCTAATAAATTAATATTTTATCTTAAAAATTAATTTGACAAATATACCCTTTCTATTTTGTCTCTTTATTATCTGTTTGTCCTCAAATATTTTTTTTTTACGAAAGACACAAGCTCGCTTCTCTCAACACCCTTGAGCCCAATAGTAATTCGTCTCTCAGAGGTAAATACAAAAGAGGACCTATGCCAAACTAGAGAGAAAATCTGTCACAAAACCCATTTCTTCAATCAAGTATCGGCATATATTCATTTGGATCCACATCTGCTGCTCTTCCCTTGGAAAAGCAACACCCTGCTTGCATCCCATCTCAATCGTTCAACTTGAAAAATGGCTTAGATTTTTTTAGTTTTCTCTTCCTTTCATTTAAACAGCCCATCCTGCCCATGCTACTTTTTATTTTTTTTTATAATTTTCTTTTTAATGATACACGCTACTCTTCTCTTTTGTTTAAAAAGCGTTATTAATCAGGCAGGAGAGAAAACCCTTTTTCCCTCCAATTTGCTACTCTTCTCTCTTCTCTCTCTCGTGGCTACCACTTTCCAGATTTTATCTCACTGTACACCATTTCTCATAATCTCATTTACTCCATTAATTTGAAGTTCTCTCATATATTCTTTCTCTTAATCAATCAAAGCCTTTTCTTTGTAAAATGGAGGTCCTCGATGAGATTGAATCTGTTGATACCGTTGATTCGACTCCTCATGTTGGTATGGAATTCGATACGCTAGATGAAGCATGGAATTTTTGGGTTAGCTATGGAGGAAAGATTGGCTATAATACTCGGAAGGATTTCAAAAATTAGAAAA
The DNA here is from genome assembly GCA_028015225.1 of Carex myosuroides. NCBI lineage: Eukaryota > Viridiplantae > Streptophyta > Magnoliopsida > Poales > Cyperaceae > Carex > Carex myosuroides. The sequence continues at coordinate 6,175,976 of CM051484.1, read as the reverse complement.
AAGATGAACCGGTCACATCAATAAAGTTTGTTTGTTCTAATGAAGGATATCGCATGAATGACAAATGAAATCGGGAAGTTAAAAGTCCCCGAGCTGAAACCATAACTGGATGCCCTGTTCATTTTTCCCTCAAGCTGATTCGGCAAACACGGAAGTATTAAGTCTATGACTTTTATGGTGAGCATAATCATGTTTTACAACGTCGTGAAGCAGTTGGTTTAATGCCATCACAACGCAAGATTCCAGATTCTCATGGTGTGACTATTAATTTAGTCGATGATTTGGGAATTAGGCCGAGAGAAGTGTATGAGCTGATGGGACGAGAAGTTGGTGGTCGGGCAAACCTTCCCTTTACTGAAAGAGATCACGCAAATCGTTTACAAGATAATCGTAAGAAAATTTTTGCTTGCGGTGAAGCTGCATGCATGCTAAGCTACTTTTATGATCAAACTTCGAAAAATGGTTGCTTTCGGCATATCGAAGAGTTAGATGATAGGGCAAAAATTACAAATATATTTTGAGCTGATGCAAAAATGCTTATTGATTATGCTCATTTTGGTGATATGATAACGTTTGACACAATGTATAGCACAAATAATGAGTTCAGGCCTTTAGGTGTATTTGTTGGTTTTAATCACTTTAGAGAGATTACGGTATTTGAAGCTGCTCTTCTATATAATGAAATGGTTATTTCTTTTAAGTGGCTTTTTGAAATTTTCTTAGCCACCAATAACAACAAGCACCCAAAAACTATCTTCACGATCAAGACCAAGCTATGGCTACGGCACTAAAAGAGATAATGTCAAACACATATCATGATTTATGCACTTGGCATATCAGTCAAAATGTTATTAAGAACTTGACGAACAAAAAGAAGAATGAAGGAGACATGACAGTTAGTGGGAACGAAATTCTAAAGACATTCAAAGCTTGTATGTATGACTATGATGATGAAAATGAGTTTACATATGCCTTTAATTCTTTAGTGAGTAAGGCTCGTGGAACAAGAGTGACTAGTGGAGATGAGGTCGATGAAGAGGACGGTTAGTAAAAAGAAGGTTAATAGAGAGAATTAGTTGAATTTCATATTTAAGGTAAAGGAAAAATGGACTGAATGTTACATGAAGGATGTAGTTACATTGTGAATGCGAAGCACACAACTCAATAAGAGTTTTAATCGGGATTTGAAAAGGTTTTTAAAGTGAATATGGATATAATACGATTATTTAATCATTTTGATAGGGTTCTTGTACACAAGCGTGAAAAAGAAGTAGAGACAGAGTACAAAATGAGAAAGAAGCAACCTCAAGTGAAGGCAAATATCCCGATCCTTCAACAAGCTGGTGCATTGTACACGCCGAAGGTATTTGAAATCTTTCAAAAAGAATGGGAGTTGTCCATGGCAGCTTTTGTTAAGTCAAAAATTGAAGGGTCATTAACAACTTAATATTGCATTGGGATTAGCACATTTAGTAGAGATACTTGCAGCTTGGATAAATATTTTCAAGTTATTGTTGATCATGCTAATCACACGGTAATTTGTAGTTGCAACAAATTTAATAGAACGGGAATTTTATGTGGCCATACTTTGAAGGTACTTGATGTGATAAATGTTAAGGTAATATCAGAAAATTACATTCTAAAAAGGTGTACCAGAGAAGCAGGAAGTGAGATTGTTGTCAAACTTTAAAGTATTCTAAAAAGGTGGATCAGAAAATTACATTCTTTAAAGTATTTGTGTCTAGCATTTAAACTTACCTATAAGGCTATAACTTATCAATTTTTTTTGTACACTAAAAATCCATAGGCACTTTAAATTTTGTTTATAAAACTTTTAAATATTTGTCTACAACTCTTTAAAATACTTGTGTCGAGCTTTTAAATGTTACATATAACTAATTATTTTATTTTTCAAGTAAAAACTATAACCACTCTAAATTTTGCTTCTCGAGTCTTTAAACTTTATAAGAAAAAAATAATTTTATTATTTAAGAATTATTTTAACTTTTGATGCAAATAAATTTTCAATCTATATAACGAAGCAAAGAAGATACATCAAGAGTAAATCACACTCTCGCTGAAAGAGAATAAGGAAAATAAATTAAAGGCTTTATTCCTAAAAATGATTTAATAATTTACATTAGTGTAGCCGATGGAGCCAACTCAGGGTGGCATCGAAATGAGAACGGAGTAGGTTCGATGGGTTCCAGAACCGTCCGATTAGTTTTAAAATCTGTGTGCACAAAAATTAACGCAAGTGAGCATAATATTAAAGCAGAGTGCATGGGTCTTAAAATGGATCGGATAGTCCTGAAGCCTATCATATCTAAAGTGAATCTGATACCTATCGGATCTACTCCACAGTCCATCGGAATGGAAGTTTTATTTCTTTTGAGATTTCATAGGTTAAATCAGTCTTTTGTTATTCTTAATACAATTTTGTTAAGTAACATCGCTAATAAACTCTCTTCTCAGTTCTCTGTTGACAACTAAATATGAATAGAACTGGCAACCCGTCATCTTCTCTTAATATATATATTGCTTTTGAACCTTAATTAGCTGCCATTATCGGGAGTTTGAATTCATTTCCTTTCTGTTAAAACGCACGAGAGGACCCGTCTTTCTATATCCAAATTATTGTCCAGTCCAGTGATGCCATCAAATCAAATCTGGACTATCCAATGAATCGGCTCGAGCTTATCTGAGTACCCCAAAAGCAACTAGGATTCGGTACTCGGTATCAGATTTGTTTGGGTTGAATGGAGTCTTGATCCTGGCTGTTCTGATTGACCGCTTTGAAAGATTTAGTTAATGAATTAGAAAGTAGCTAGGGAAATAGATGAGAAGTCTTTTGATATTAGAAGTTGAAAGAGATCTGAACAGGAAGCCATTAGAGTACATAGTTGGAGACAGAGGGGCATAGTCGGAAATAACAAATTGTTATTGCCTGATTTTAATCCAAACAACTCAAGAGACAAATAAGAAAGGTTTGTGAGAGTTGGAGGTTAAATAAGATATATTGAAAACTTGAAGGGTAAATAAGAAACCAAAGAGTTTTTGAAGGGTACACACAAAATTAACCCAAAGAATATATCGCTTTTGAATCCAAGCTGCCATTGTCGGTCTTTAATTCGTGGCTGAAATAGTTCGCTAGCTGGTTTTAGTGGGCCGAGGAATTGTACGCGGCCCATTGCTCTTTAGAATTAAATTTGATAATTTACTGACAGCACGCATATGTCCCGAATAGCCCATTAATGGATAAAGCAAGCTATCCACTCTTCTTCGGTTTCATCGATGTTCACTTGCCCAATTACAATTGTATTCCACTCAAGTAGTTCTGTAGTCTTCTCTCTCCATCTCTCTCTCTCTGCTCACTCGATCCAATGGCGATCGCTACCACTTCAGCTACTCTCGCTCTTACTAGTTCGTGCTTATATTCTACACCTTTACAAAATTTTATTTCTGATTTTACCTAGATCCTGTTGATTTTTTATTTACGCGTTTTACATTTGGGATATGTTATGCTTTATTGGCTCTGGATCGATGTCGTTCCCAATCAATTTTGTTTCTTGCCTGATGTGATTCAAGAGATCTCCAGGATATTTAGTTGATTGAAAAACATGCAAAGCTGAAGTTTTATTCGTTTCCATTTTATATAACTTATGCCTGTGCTTGCAGGTTCATTGTTTTGGGGTTTGGGCTGTGTGTGGGGCATTAATCTCACTATTGGAATAAATTTTAGTTATGCTGTTATCCTAAGGCAATAAGATACATTACCCTCACCTATCTAATTATATCTACTGAAATTTTGACTTCAACGTCCTGAATAATACATTGTTTAATTTAAAACCCATTACGAAGACAGTTCTTCATTTAAAATTTTAGTTTGTCACCGGGTCCTTTTGCTGTATCATGCTAGGTGGAGTAAAGTCCATCAAAAGCAATGTTAATTTGGGTGGGAAAGCCTCCAGTGCTTATCTACCTGGGTTGCAGATTAACGAGAAATCATTAGTCAAAGGACGCCGCAATCTTGCCGTCTGTGCCAGGAGGTAAAATAAATTGGTCTCTTTCTCAATCAGCAAAATTTCATTTAACAAGGGAGTGTGATTATATGAGATATTTTGGGGTTTTGGAGAGGTATATAAGATATTTGATATCTCTTTGACCATAAGTTGTTAATGAAATAAACTGCAGAGACAGTTCAGGAGGAGGAGAGTTCCTTACTGGCTTTGTTCTAGGTGGTGCAATCTTTGGTGCCCTGGCTTATTACTATGCTCCTCAGGTACTAAATCAACCTTTTTCACAGTGATTTAAATCATTTAATGGCTCTTTGAACTGACCATCATAATTATCACTTAGTTTGGGCTTACTCAAATCGCTTCTTGACATGCAATTAGCACGGTTTCATGCTTGCCCAGTGAACCTCTATTTCTACGTGATTAAATGCTTCTGGCCTTCTGCCTAATCAATCCTTTCAAACAAAATGCCACTATTGTGTATTACATAAACAGTTTTTTTTTTTTTTTCAATTGCTTTTAGATCCGTCGAGTAGTAGAGCATGAGAATGAGCATGGGTTCAAAATACCAAGGATTGAAAATTCCTCCAGTGATGTCTACTTCTATGACGATGAAGATGAGGGCCTCGAGGTTTGTTTATTTTCTTATAATTATATTTCTGTTTCTTGTTCCAGCTTAAGAGGTGTTGTACACTTGGAGGTTATGCCTAAAACCCTAAACCTCAAAACCCAAACCACCTACATTGGTCATGTTCCTATGCGTTTAGTGATTTCCTTGCGGGCCTGTAGGATGGAACAGTTTCAAAGCAAAATTCTGTAGCCCTTGGGTTTCTCCAAGCCAATCTGGTTTAATAAAAATGATACTTTCTGGTGCGTGTTGAAACGTAAAACTAGGAATTGTTTTGTAAAATTATTAAAATGATGATAAAAATATCAAAGTTTGGTTGCTGTCTGCAACCTTTTGTTCATTCATTTTATTTCTTGTTAACAAAAACAGAAGACGAGGGATATGCTGAATTCAAAGATAAAGCAGCTCAATACTGCGATAGACAACGTATCAACCCGTTTGAAGGAGAATGTTGCAGCTCGTTTCAAGAGTGTAACCAACAAGACTCCTCCTCCCCCTGGTCCTACCCCTCCCCCTGGCCGGCCCCCTAAAGGCCTAATAGATGAGGATGATTTGGGGTATGGTTTTTAGTTCTATTCTGTTTCTAAGTGCCCCTTTCCGCTAGGCATTCCTCTTTTTCTCTGTTTTCAGGGACTCTTTTCGACAAGCACTGTGTTTGCAAAATTGAGTTGGAGTTTTCTCTCTTTCAAGTTTCAAGATTGCTGGAGTTCAGTTATCTTAAGAAGCATGGTGGTGTCTATTTCTCTTCTTTTTCTGACTCTGTTAAATTTTTGAACTGTTGTCTGGATGTACTGATAAAATGATACTCCTTTTTTAAGTATTAATATACTCAGAAATCGTACTGTCCAATTCTCATTGGTTATTTCATGTAGACAGGTTGCACTCAGAAATGACACAATTGTATGGCATGTTGCTCTGTCAGGCAATACGGATGGCCATTGCACCGTGCAAATGTAGGGGTGAAAACGGAGCGGATAATATCCAATCCGTATTCTATCCGTACTCGAAAATTAGATACGGATATCCGATATCCGAATATCCGTGCGGATACGGATATGGTTTTAAATTTTAATTCTCCATATCCAAATAGTAGATATATACCATATAGTTTAATATATATTATGAAAAAAATTATGTTATTCACAATTATAATTATATAAATATCAGATCCGTATCCATCTAATATTCGATCCGTATCTTTATCCGAAAAATAAGAACGGATATGGATATGGTTTTACCACTATCCGATCCGTTTACACCCCTAACTTCTTTATTTATTTATTTATTAGATGAGAAAGAATTTATCCTTTCTCTGAAGTTATATCTGTTCACACCATATATTTGGAATTGCTTGTAGCCTTGGATCAAACTTCCCTCAGTTTGTGCGAGTTGCACTTTTCTATTCTTGAAAGGTAGCTTATCAAATATCAATCATTGGCTGAATCAACATCTCTCCTTTTTTTCTTTTCTCTTGTATCACCACCGTCATTATAACTGCTGCTACTAGTTTTGGAATTCGTATCCTCTGCATTAACTCAAATTTTGAGTTAAGATCTGAACCGTCCTATTGAGATCCGCACTAATATTAAAGTACACGTGCGTTATAGGAGTGGACAGGATTGGTCTGAATTCTGATCGTACGGTTTATAAATTAACTCAAATGGTGCGTTAATGCAGAGGATACGTATTCACTAGTTTTGCTGTTATAACCGTCACTAGTATGATAAGTATTATCATTTCTCGGCAACATACTACGAGGATCTTCCCAAGAGTATTTTCCGGACTAGAACTGAGCTTGTAGTGCTACCGATTTCTAAACTTAATTTATGAAAAAACAAATGGATTAGAGAGACATAATTAAGGGAACAAAATGAAACTGAAAGCTGTTCTCCTACTATAATTGGTGCATGTAGCAACATGGTGTATTTATTTTTGAATAAGACTGAAATATCGCGAATGCCCCTGTAAAACCATCAAAGTATCATAAATTAAGGACCGTGCTAGCATTAGTTTATCACTAGATTTTTTTGATTAAAAAGGCCGAAGTCTGGCTTCATTTAGTGTATTGACAAAATCCGCGCTGTCTAGAACCGGACCGGCCAACCCGTGGACCGTTTTGGACCGGCCCGAGCCCATGCCTAAACTCGGACCAGACTGTCCAAACGGGTGGGCCGGGTTAACCAAGGCGCGGATCACCATTTTTGGACCCAACCCGCCTAGACCCGACCCGTTGAACCCCCGGATCCGGACCGGAGCAAACCCGAACCCGTGCCAAACCCGGGTCCAACCCGTGCCGACCCGTACCGAACCGTGCCGAACCGTGCCAACCCGAGTCCAACCCGTGCCGAACCGTGCCAACCCGGACTTAACCGCGCATGGCAAAAATTTTTTTTGCAACAACCAAGAATCGAACCGGGGACCTATGTGATAAGCAACATATCACTTACCACTACACTATCTCACATTTGTTGTCTAAAACTACTAACTTTTATATTTAAGTTATACTTGAGTTAATTTTTAATATTTAATTTATATAATACAAGTGTTAAATTAATAAATTAAATATTTGGATACGACACGGCTACTATATAACTTGTATATATTTAATTTAATTTATATATATTTTTTAAAATTGACGTATCACCGTATCCGTATCGTATCCAATACGATACCCGTACCCGTGTCCATGCAACATAGGTAAAGAATGATTTATGCTAAATATGAATTAACAATTTAATATATATACATATTATTTGACATCTTAATTAAAATTAACATATTCATATGTTAATTGATATGTTAATTCTATAAACTTTAATTTGAATTAACATATGTATCTTCTTAATTAAAAATATTTTATACTATTATATGCAATATGTGCGTATTGGAGAGAAGTGTTATTAGTTTGCATTAAGGAAATTTTATACTCAATATATAAGACTACAGATCGGTAAATAGTTGTCTATTATAATATTTTTAATTAAGAAGATTCATATGTTATTTTTTTAATTAAAAATACTTTACAAAATCTTTTTAATTAAGAAGATTCATATGTTAATTCAAAAAATTTACAAAATCTTTTACAGAATTAACATCTTAAAGATTTTAAAAATATTTAATGCAAACTACTTTACTTTCGAATTAACATAATTAAAAAGATTCATATGTTAATTCAAAAGATTTTACATAATAAATTAATACCATGCATTACAGCGATTGTTATGAGGATTAAGATGTTAGGAAAGCTGGCATGAGTAATCCTGCTTCCTCTAATTTCTCTTTATTATTCCTAATAAATTATATCATATTTTACAAAATAAACTAATACCATACTATGTGTTTATCTAATAAAACTCTTCATTAAAAAAACTTTATACTTAATATGTTATATGCAGTATATGAGTATTGCTGAGAAGTATAAGTAGTTCGCATTATATAAATTTTATACTAATAAGACTTAAGATCTATAAATCGTTTGAGACATTATAAATATTTTATACTAATATATGCCTGATAAAATTGAGACACTCATTTGATGTTATAAAAAATGAATGATGCGGAGGAAATTAAATTAATGTGATATGATACAGTTAACAATATCATTTACTTATTTGGTACTTTTCAAATTTAAAATAACAAGAGAGTAATGTGGATTGTGGAGAAAGAGTAGGGAGAGGAAGGAAGAGAAATTTGAGATATTTTGTCAAAAAAATTCAAAAAGAGATATTTTATTTTATCTTTTCTTTTCTGGAGACAGAGCAGTTTGTAAAATATTCCAATATTGAATATGGCTCCATTGTAACAAGATTTTCGGATCTCTTTACTTTGATTTTGATTTCTCTAGAATTTTGTATAAATTTGTATCAAAATTATGGGAAATGCATTGCATCGTGCATAATTTTATCACCCCATTCTCGTTCGCCATTCTTGTGCTGACACGTGCTTTTTAATTATTTTTTATTTTGAATTATGTTCATGGTATACATATAAAATATATAGGGATGACACATGTCAGAAAAAAAAATTATACAAGATTTGTATTTAAAGATCTTGTATAATCATGTATTAATTAGTGTGAATAATGTACTAATAAGTGTGAATAAATTACAAACTATGATAATTAGTGTAAATAAAAAAAAATCATGTATTCTAACAATATATTAATTGTTACCATGTATCAAGTGTATATCTTGTATTAATTAATTTATTCAAACAATATATTAACAAGTGAAAAAGAGTGTACCGTGTATTAAATAGTGCGAATAAAGAACAATTATGTATGTATTATAAATTTGATTTATAGTTTGAGGTTGCTTTAAAAGAACCAAAAAAAAAGTAAAAAAAAAAAAACAGCAAAAAAAACAAAGAACCGGACCGGACCGTGGACCCGCCGGGTTTAGGACGGGTTTGGGTTGGCCGAACCAAACCCAACCCGCCGGATCCGGACCGTGCCAACCCGTGCCCGGGTCAACTCGTGGACCGGGCGGGTTTGGACCGGACCGGTCTGTTTTCAAAACCCTAGTTTCATTGAACTGAAACAAAGTTAAGTTACAATTAGGATGAGTTTAAGAGTTAAAGCAAAATCTCTCTCACATGAACACAAGGCATAATGCTACTGGCCTATATCATCATCTATCATCAAAATATAACCACCCCGGCAATATCTAAAACAAAACGCCTTTACTATTTCCACCCTACTAGATTCACATAGTATGACTATCAGCCACCAGTGTTACGCACCAACGCACCACCCGAACACAAAATTTACAAGGGGTCAACATAATGAGAAAAAAAGAAGCAAATAGATAACAAAATGTAGAAATACTGAAATTTTTATTAATACCACTGTCAAAAAAATAAAAATAAAAAAACCACAAATTATGGGGAATTCGAAAAATACCAGGGCCTCTAATTCAATATGCGGCCCCATTCTTGGAGGGCCGCAGATTAAATTAGAGACCCCAAAAAACTAAAAAAATGCACTGTAATATTCTGATATTTAGATTTTTGGGGGGCCTCTAATTCAATCTACGGCCCTCCAAAAATAGAACCACATATTGAATTAGAAGCCCTGATATTTTTCGATGAAATGTTGAATAATTGAAATGATTTATTTCTTATTGTATTATACATAAGAATAAGGCGCCTATTTATAGGCAACTGTACACAGATTTTACACATAGCAGACTATCCAAAAATAGAGTGCTAAATATAGAAAAACAATCAAGGCTAATTCTATGCTAATTACAAAGCTGTCAAATAGGTAAAGATGGAATGTTCTCCAACGGCCTAGAGAAGATTGTGCATGCCTCCTGGATTTGTGCAGATTGTATCTTGTGCAGATTTTCAAGGAATGATTTTAATCTTTTACACTCCCCCTCAAGTTGGGTTCGTAGATATTAAAAGAACCCAAATTGGATAAAAAATTTTGGAACTGAACATTGGTTAATGATTTGGTAAATATATCAGCTAGTTGGTTTTGGCTGGGAATGTATGGAGTTTCGATTTCCTTTGATTTTATTTTCTCACATATATAGTGGCAGTCTATTTCGATATGTTTAGTTCTTTCATGGAAAACTGGATTGTTTGCAATGTATCTTGCAGCTTGATTATCACAAAACATGGGAATGGGGTCATTGCATTCTATGCCCAAATCTTGCATTAGTTGTTTCAACCAGATCACTTCACTCGTAGTCGCTGCCATAGCTCGGTATTCAGCTTCAGCGCTAGATCGCGCTACAACTGATTGTTTTTTGCTTCTCCAAGTTACTAGATTTCCTCCAACGAAAGTGCAGTAACCAGTGGTGGATTTTCGATCACTTCTGCCCGCCCAATCAACATCGGAGTATGCCATGATATTGACATGCTTGTTCTTTTGCTTCGCACTCCTCTTCCTGGACTTCCCTTGAGATATCTCAAAAATCCGTACTACTGCATCCATATGAGTTGTCCTTGGTGCATGCATGAATTGACTCACTACATTAACTGCAAACGTTATGTCAGGACGAGTAACAGTCAAGTAAATTAATTTTCCTACTAACCTCTGAAATTGGCTTATATCTGTTAAAGGTTCACCGTCATTAGGTCCTAGCTTGATATTTGATTCAATTGGGGTATTCATGGGCTTACATCCTAATTTCCCTGTTTCTTGTAATAAGTCCAACACATATTTTCTTTGGGATAAAAATAAGCCCTGTTTGGAGTAAGCAATCTCTATGCCTAAGAAATACTTTAATTTCCCAAGGTCTTTGATGTCAATTTTTTTTTGTAGATACTGCTTGACATCACAAATTTTGTTAATATCACTCCATGTAATAATAATATCATCAACATAAATTAAGACAATAATGGTAGAATTAATGTCGTGTTTAACAAACATTGAGTGATCACCATTACTTACCTTAAAACCGAATTGTATCAAGGCAGAACTTAGTTTTGCATACCAAGCTCTTGGAGACTGTTTTAGACCATATATTGATTTGTTTAGTTTGCATGCTAAAGTTTTATCATGTTCACGGGAATGTCCTGGTGGTAAATTCATATAAACTTCTTCCTCAAGCGTCCCTTGAAGGAAGGCATTTTTTACATCCATTTGATATAAATCCCAGTCAAGATTAATAGCAACAGATAATAAGACTCTAACTGTGTTCATTTTGGCAACCGGTGCAAAGGTTTCTTTATAGTCAATACCATAAGTTTGTGTGTAACCTTTGGCAACTAACCTGGCTTTATATCTTTCTATTGTGCCATCACTATTATATTTGATCTTATATATCCACCTACACCCTACTGGTTTTTTATTTTGAGGTAATTTCACAATATTCCAAGTATTATTTTTCTTTAGTGCTTTAGTTCCTCCTGCATAACCTGTTGCCATATAGGGTTTTTGATGGCTTCCGAAAAAGTTTGTGGTTCTACCTCTTTAGATACCATACTAATAAAAGTTTTATATTTTGGAGTAATGTTGTCATAAGTCAAATAATTTTGTATAGGGTATTTAGAACTACAGTGTGTAACAAAATCTTGCAATTTGACAGGAGGTTTGGATTGTCTCACTGACCTGCGAAGTGGCATTGGTTCATTACTTACTGTTTGATTTGTGTCACCTGTGGCTTCAATAATTGTATGAGGTGGGTTGTCTTCATTGCCAAGAAGGCTTTGACTTTGACTCTGTTCTTCTCCTTCTTCAATATTTGATTGAGCTTCTGTATCTTCGGATGGCATTGGACCTGTGTGGGGGTGAGCTTTGACTTCGATTAATTGAAAAATCTCCAATGATGCCATCTTCAATATTTAAATGTTGACCTTGGTTTGAAGTCTCTTGCTCCCCCTGAATCAAATTCTCAAAGAAATATTGAGTTTCTACAAATTTAACATTCCGAGAGATATATATTTTGTTAGAATTTGGATCAAGACATTTGTAACCCTTTTTTTAGAATATCCTGATTGTAGACAAAACACGTGCACCCGAAAATTCGTAGATGGTTCAAACTAATTTTTTGACTGTTTAGGGTTTCTAAGGGAGATTTGTATTCGAGAACAACCCTTGGTAGTCTATTTATTAAGTACGTTGCCGTAAGAATGGCATCGGACCAGAAATGTTTCGGAATTTTTGATTGAAACATAAGGGAATGGGTCACTTCTAAATATGTCAGTTTTTTCGTTCGGCAATACCATTTTGTTCTGGGGTTCCGACACAAGTTGTTTGATGAATAATTCCCATATTATTTAGAAAATCATGAAAATTATTATTAACATACTCGGTGCCATTATCAGTTCTAAGAACGCGAATTTGAGTGTTGTATTGAGTTGAAACAAGCTTTGTAAAATCTTTACAGATAGAAAAAACTTCTGTTTTTGAGTTTAAAAGATATAGCCATGTGGCTCTAGAAAAATCATCAATAAACGTTACAAAATATTTAAAATTATCATAAGATTCCATTGGAGCTGGGCCCCACACATCAGAATGTATAAGTTGAAAAGGCTTATCAGATTTATTATTTGACAAAGAAAACGGTAATTTAGTTTGTTTTGCAAAATTACACACCTCACAACAACTAGAGTTCAAATTAATCAAATCTATAGTTTTACTTAAAACTCTATCAGAAGGGTGACCCATACGACAGTGCCACAAATTATTCAAACTTTCTTTTGTAGAATTAAAAGCACACTTTTGTTGTTTAACAATATAAAGACCCCTTTCGAGAGAACCTTCACCAATCGTCCTCCTAGTCACTCTGTCCTGAAAAATCACAGATGAGGGTGAAAAAATAACATTGCAATTTAATTCACTCGTTATTTTCCCAACTGAGAGTAAATTGGAAGGAAAACTAGGAAGATAAAGGACATTTTGAATGGATTTGTCAAACAAATTAATTTGTCCTGTTCCTAATATTGGGTTAGTCGAACCATCAGCCAAATAAACATTTTGTGCAATTTTTAATGTAGTTAAATTGCTTAAATTTGTTGTACAGTTGACCATATGCTCTGTGGCTCCTGAGTCCACGATCCATTCATTGTTTATATTAGTTATATCCAAATGTGCAGCTAAGCTCTTCCGGTGAGAGGAGTTATTTTTCTGACCCTTTCCAGGTATCGATGGCCTTTGACTACCGAACTCTAATTCAAAATCTGAGAGATCGAGATTACCTGCCCCTTTACCTGTTGCAGGAGTGGCTTTCCATTCTTCAGCCGGTGCAGATGGGTTGCCGGCGCCGCTGATTTGTTGTAGCAGCTGGCTCAGTTGCGCGAGAGTGAAACTTGGTGGTTCTGAGGCAACACCGGTCACAGTGGTATGCGCACTCAGCTGATGTCCTCCGCCACTACTCGTCTTGTCTCGATTGTCTCGACGCGGCTTCAGATGGGGGTAGAGCACCCAACACCGGTCTCGACTGTGACCATCTCTGGCACAGTGGTCACAATAAGCGGCTGGTCTGTTGCCCCGACCTCTGCCTCTACCACGATTACTGGTATGAGTTCTTCCACCTTGATTTCTTTCTGCTGCTAACACATATTTCTCAACGGTGTTGTCAGTGAATTGATTTTTCAGATTCATAACAGTTTTTCTGGTTTCCTCTCTTTGAAGTAGTGAAACAACATTTGAGATTGTGGGAAGCTCGGTGGAATAGAGAATTTGACTACGAACTTGTTCATAGTCAGAATTCAGTGCATTTAGAAGGAGGTAAACATGATCATTTTCATATTGATGATGGAGTGTCTGAAGGTCTGCAGTAATTGGCTCGTACATATTAAGTTCATCTAATTTACTCTTGATTGAACCATACAACTGAGTAATAGTCTGGGAACCTTGTTTAGTTTGGTATAATTCTCGTTTGAGTTGAAAAATGCGATCAAAGTTGTTCTCCTGCCCAAACATGTCCTTGACTGATTTCCATAAGTCAAAGGCAGATTTGGAGCTGAAAAACAATCTAGAGATTGGTGGTTCCATAGAGTTTAAAACCCAAAGTCTAACAAGTTTGTCAATAGCAATCCATTGGCTATAATGTGGATCTGTCTCGAGTGGACTGTTGTCATTGTCAGTTACATGATTCAACAAGGATTTTGCACCTAGAGCCAATAATACTGCTTCAGACCAAGACAAGAAATTGTTACCATTTAGTGGTTCTGCTGTCAGTTTTAATGCTGGATTTGCATCATAGTATGCAGGTGGGGTTACAGCTTGATTTTGCTTGTCACCTTTTTGCTTGATTTTTTCTTGTTCTCCTTCCTGGCCAGTTGACATTGCTTGCCGGCTGCTTGAATCAAGAAGGGCTTCAGAGTTTGTGTTACATGTATTTTTCCTGGCTCTAATACCATGAAATGTTGAATAATTGAAATGATTTATTTCTTATTGTATTATACATAAGAACAAGGCGCCTATTTATAGGCAACTGTACACAGATTTTACACATAGCAGACTATCCAAAAATAGAGTGCTAAATATAGAAAAACAATCAAGGCTAATTCTATACTAATTACAAAGCTGTCAAATAGGTAAAGATGGAATGTTCTCCAACGGCCTAGAGAAGATTGTGCATGCCTCCTGGATTTGTGCAGATTGTATCTTGTGCAGATTTTCAAGGAATAATTTTAATCTTTTACATTCGAATTCTCCAATTTCAGTGGTGTTTTGGGTTTTTTTTTTTTGAAGTGGTATTAATAAAACTTTTGGGTAGAAATATGATGTCCAGCCCAGAGCCTGCAGTCTTGACACAAAAGGATTGAAGATGGTGGATAAACCAAATGCACCCTGCATCGCTGCCTGTTATCTCTAGATTGTTAATTATTTTACAGGAAAGGTGCATTTGTGGTATAACATTGCTTCTAAATGAAGATAAACTGATAAAGCGATGCTATATGGGGTTAATGAAAATAACTTGACGGTGTAGTAGAGGTGACGACATTGACCATGCATTAAATAGTATACAAGGGCATCTATGATAGTTTGGTGGTTTTCGACGGAACCTTGTGATATTTCACGTCTTATAGGAGTATAGGTGTTAGGTGATATTTTTAATTATGGTTTACAGGGATGGAAAATTCTGTCGTTTCAAATTTATTTTCCGAGGATTCATTCAACGTTTCATGCCCAATTTTACTTGTTACGAATTGTACATTATCTTTGTCATTAATGTTGTGCTCTAGCTCGATAATGAACGGGAAAGAGCATGAATGCGAATCAGGAGTTCGATAATGACGGATGAAATATGAATGACGATTACTTTGTCTCTACGGAAAAATATGTTCTGCAAAAATATTTAAAAAAAAATATCGGAATTAACGGACCCTTAACAAATTTAAAAGATATAAAACCATATAATTGTCTTAGTAACCGCCTCTACCCTCCTTCTAAATGGCACCCTTCTAACCGTTTACCCAATTCGTATCATATTTGATAAGGACATGGCGGAATTAGAAAATTTGAATAGGATGACCTAAACTATAAAATGCATAATATGTGAAAAGGTAAAAATAATGTGATTATTGGAAATTGAATTCAAAACCTCACAAACATCAAATAAAACTCTAACCACTAAGCTTTAAGTATACATTTGTCATTTTATGAGAGGGGGGAGGGGGGCTAAACTATATACAAACTTAACAAACGAAATTCAACTAAATTTTAATATGCATGATCAAGATTTTTAAAATCATAGAGGTGTCCTAGCACCCCCTTACATACAAATAGATCCGCTCCTGAATAATTAAGGAGGGTATGAATAAGGTTTTTGTTTTAGTTAGCTTATTGGGTATGGGCATGTGTAAGAATTCTTTTTGTTAGCTCAATAAGTAAGAATACGACTAAAGATTATTTTGTACCTGTTACAGGTAATTATTAAAAAATAAAATTATATATAATGTAATTTTAATTACATATCATAGAAATATTGAACGCGCAATGAATGAAAATAAATGTTCAATTAACCTATGGGTGATTTCACTTCTATGTAATTGCGCATTGCATGTCTTGTTTATAGTTAAACAATTGAAAATGAGATATTCGTGTTTTGAATTTTCTCTCTTTGATAAAAATAATTTAGTTAGAATTGATTGTAAATTTGTATTTTTTTTTTTGTATTAGCAATGTGATTGAATCTCTGTGAAATGAATGAGTTTTAATAGTCTAAAAATAATAAAACTAACTATTATATTAGTATTATTCGTTATTCGCCTGCTACCGTTTTGTTACTCAATAATTTTAACGGGTAATGGTAGGATAGAGTAAGACCAATTCTTAATGGATAAAAGTAGAGTATGAGTAATATCAATAAGAATTTATATTGAGTATAAAAATGCTTCCACCCCAAATGTATCGTACCCATTGACACCCATACTCTCTACTTCCACGTCTCCACGGTCCCACCAGAGTAAGTCTTAGAAAAGTTATCGGATAATAAGTGGAATCCGCATCCTCTATTTAAATCGGACGGTTAAGATCTTTACTTAAAATTTGTATACGAATTTTAATAAAGGACAACGAACGAATACACTGTCGAATATAATAAGACATGTGTATAGAACGAGTCGTACTCTCAATATATCATTTCGGAAACAAATTACAAGCTATGATTATTATTAACACACCAGACTATTAACTAAAAAGCCGTAAAACTTGGTATCCGAGGAGGGTGTTGGAAACTTGGAAGTTGAAGAACTTTTTTGTAAAATTCTTACCTTAAAAAAAAATTATTTAGTTTTTGCTGCCGACATTCTTAAGATTTAAAAATATTTATTTGAATACAAAGAAACTCTTATCCGATTAATTACAAGAAGTTTGAAGTAATGGTATATCATTTACTTAATAAGTCGAGACCACTGCTTATGTATGCACAATATTATAAAATATTTTTATTTGATAAATATATAAAAAAAACATATAATTTAAAAATGATATCAGTATCACACCTGGTTATTCTATAACATCGTCCCATGACTCCAGCCAAAACAAGCTGAAAAATTCCAAGATACATCAAGGACTGTAAAAAAAAAAATGTTTTTCTTTGCTTGCAAAAGAAATTGCTTTAAAGAAAATGCATTTGTTGGACACGGTACAGCACAAATCGGACGACGAACTTTATTTTGAGTAGAATTAGAGGGTTTTTAGTGCAAGAGCGGGTACTTGCGGACCGCGTCAATAGGTAATTCAAGGTCTTTCAAAGGACCACACGATTTTCTGAATCAGTGACCGGCTGAGATGTCCGATCAGAATCCACATAAATATTAAAGTCTTTGTATTTCATCTCAAATCGAATTGGTTGGAATTCTAATCCACATAAATATTAAAGTCTTTGTATTTCATCTCAAATCGAATTAGTTCGAATTCTAATCAGAAGGTGCGGATATAAACAAAAATATTCAGTTGCCTCGGAGGATATGGACTCACCAGCACCACATCGGTACTAGAGGTGCTATTGGACCCGTACCCTAAAAGTGTTCGGGTCCGAATTTTGATCCATATACTTATTAGTTTCAAATCGAGTTGGATTCAGATCCGGATACCTATCTACCTGTATATATTTCGGGTATAGTCTTTCGGTTCCTGGTAGATAGATACCCATAACTTGTTTGTGGATTATCAAATCCGAATCCGAAGCGGGTACATGTGACAACTCACAAGCATTTGAGGAACCCTTTATGTTTAAATATAATTATAATTTCTTAAACATCTCACATAATATATCATTATAAATAAATTAAAAGATGCTCCAACATAAAAATTATACTATTGTCTTATTATTAAATAATACAATACAACATGCTACATAGCAAAATAAAAATAATACAATTTAAAACAAATAAAAGAATTAATTATTAAATATATTATGATTTGTTTCTTAAAAAATACTACATTGTCTTTTTATAATTATTAATATATGTTTTTATATTAAATAATTATAAAGAATGGTATTATTATTTTATCGGGTATTTATACAGGTACTAGGTTGGGTTCGGTTATAGGTCGGATAATTAAATTAAATCCATATTCTATCCATTACAATATCAGTTCCGGTTTGGATCCGGATTGTATATTAAATAATTAATTTTGTAACGTATCCATAATTTAACTGGTTATATTTTTAAAACCATACCCTATCCAAATTAATCAGATCCGATTCAGTTCCAATTCAAATCTGATTCAATTCTGGTTCGGATCCGGTTCGGTTCCAAATAAGATCTAAATAATTGGATAAAAATAGCACCTTTAATGGATACAACATTAGAGAATTGAAATCTCTTTGCGGTACCACAAATCTAATGGATACAACACTAGAGAATTGGGATCTCTTTGCGGTACCACAAACACATGCTATATGACTTCCGTGTGGAGGAAACCTCAACTAGTAATTACGCTTTGTGTCATCTTCAAATAGTCTTCCAACTTCCTACGGGTTTCTGCCCCAAGGAAAAAAAAGAATTAGTCTTCCAACTTCAACGAATACACATCATGCGCGTGTTGATAAACTTTGTTCACTATGGATAAAATAGGCAAAACTTCCTATGGAAGGGTCACGACACATGCAAAGCAATTAACTAGGAAAGGACTTGCGCGCTCAAACATAACAGAGGTCTGGGGATCATCAACCTACCCTCCCAAAATGATGTCCTTCTGGTGAAATGGATTTGGACCCTTCAATCAAATCTGAGCAGCATGTGGGCGCTACCCTACAGCTGCTATACGGCATCACTGACATCTCTCACTTGGAGACTCACGAGAACCTATCTTTTTCCTAAAATACCTGACAAGCCTCATTCCTTTCTATAGGATATTAACAACAAACCATGGCTCGACCATTTTTTGGATGTGGGAGACTAGCGGGTTTTTCTCAACATCCTCCGCTTACAAAGTACTCCAACAAAGCGGCATAATATGTCCCTACCACCGGAAACTTTGGAAGATTTCAGCGCCCCCTAAGGTCTGAACCTTTCTCTGGGTTATGCTTCAAGACAAGCTTTTGATAAGAGAGACTTTGCTCAGAAGAGGTTGCCAGGCTGTCCAAGGCTGTATCCTATGTGCTGGTAACGAACTTGAAATGATACAGCACCTAGTGTGGTCCTGCCTTTACTCTATGGCTATGTGGAGAACTCTACTAATCATATCGGGCCTTGGGATCATTCCACCAGGAACGGGTTCACACATACAACTATGGTTCTCTAACCTTTTCTCAGGACACCGTAGACGGGCATGGGCAACGACTTGTGCGGCATGACTTTGGGCATTATGGAGAGAAAGAAATAGGAGAATCTTCACGCAAAAGTCGAAAACAATCATCATCCCGTCAACTGAGATGACGCTCGAGGCTCGGCAGTGGGTGATGCACTGCGGAGATTTCAACAGATCAACGTAGGACCAAATAGTTCCTTAGAGGGATCGAGATAATAAACATTATGAGTTTGTAAATATTTATATATCCTGTCCGAGGCCCTTGGGCATATGTAAATACTTTTTTATCAATGAAAATTCGTAAGATGGCAAGTTGTCACCTTACCCTGAAAAAAAAAACTTTGTTCACTGTACATAACATTAACTATGTAATGAGTAGAGCTGCCCACTTGTCATGACAAGTTTTGGCCCCTCATAAAATTGTAACCGCCTTACACCTAATTAATTGAAATAATATGTTGAATTTACTTTTTAATGCTCTCTTTATTATTCATTCTTAAATGTATTTACTATCTACTTTTGTTTTAATAAATATGTTATACATATTGATCAGGGTAAAAACAATTCTGATTTACGAAGGGTTTTGACTTAGATTTTACTTAATAATCTCACTTTTATATTTAATTACTACGAGAAATCGGTTATTATTGCTCTTTTTATGATTTAACATAGGAATCATGTTTTGGAGCTATTTTACATCAATTGGATCAAGAATCGGACTAATCTGAATAGTAATGCACCAACGAGATGTCTCTGTTACAGTTAAAGGGGTATATTGGTCAAAATCCTGTCTGTATTTTCATGGATGGAAGAAGCACTCATTCTTTCATCAACCCTGCTCTAATTCAAATACTGAAACTCAAGGCTGTAACCATGAAACCCATGTTAGTTGGTGTGACAAATGGTGCCAAAATGATTTCCAATTTAATGTGTCCTCATCTATAATTCACCATACAGAAAGTTGAGTTTGAAGCCAATTTGATGGCATTAAATGTACCTGGGTTTGATATAATCATAGGAGTGGATTGGTTGTCCCAATTTGGTCCCATAACTAAGGACTATTTGAAAGGAAGTGTGAGTTTTAACAATAAGGGCAATTCAGTCTTTTTGAAGGGTGAAGATGTAGTGGCTGAGGTAAAAGTGAAGGAGCAAGCAATTAACATTCAAAAGGAGAAATAGAGGGGGAATCAAGTGATACTGGCACAACTGTTCAGTTTAGAGGCACAAACTCAGCAAGTAGACCCATTAATTCAGAAAATTCTCAATGAATATTCTGAGTTGTTTCAAGAACTAGTTGGGTTGTCTCCAGTAAGAGAAGTGGATCACAGAATTCCTCTTAAAGATGAAAGCAAAGTGGTAAATCTTAGACCATACAGATTCTCTTATTTTCAGAGATTGGAAATTGAGAAAATTGTAGAAGAGCTCATGAAGAACTGTTTCATTCAACCATCCACTAGCCCTTACTCTTCTCCTATACTGTTGGTTAAGAAAAAAGATGGAACATGGAGAATGTGTGTAGACTATAGAAAACTCAATGACAACATTGTTAAGAACAAGTTTCCTATACCACTGGTTGACGATTTACTAGATGAGTTGAAGCATGCTACAGTGTTTTCTAAACTGAATCTGAGAGCTGGTTACCATCAAATCAGAATGTTTGAGCAAGATAGGTTGAAGACAGCTTTTCAAACAAATGAAGGGTTGTATGAATTCAATGTCATGCCCTTTGGGTTGACAAATGCTCCAGCTACTTTTCAAGCCCTCATGAATTCCCTCTTTAAACCCTATTTGAGATACTTTGTTCTAGTCTTCTTTGATGATATTCTAATCTAGAGCCAAAACCAAGAGACCCACTTAGAATATCTGAATCTGGTTTTTCAAGTTCTAAAAAAAAAATCAGTTATATGTGAAAAGGAGCAAATGTGAATTTGGTGTAGAGAGCATTGAATATTTGAGTTTTATCATTGCCAAAATTCGTTCAAGCAGCTGATTCTTCGGCTCAATTGCGAGTTGAGACGTGATCGTCAGATTGAGTATCTGACAGTGATACCACCTTGTCAGATACTCAATCTGACAATCACGTCTCAACTCGAAATTGAGCCGAAGGATCAGCTGCTTGAACGAATTTTGACAAACTGAGCTCAACTCAGTTACAATGGTGAAGAGAGAGAAAGGAAAAATTGACACAAATTGAGATTTTATTTCTTGATCCATTCTGTTACATGTATTGGTCTTATATAGGCGAAGCTAATTGAAAGGAAATTACAACTTTCTACTTAGCGGATTCGTCAATTGCATGACGAGCTGACACCTCAGCACCAGTGTGGCTATTCCGCTTATTTGGAAAAACGAATGTTCACTAACTCTACTGTTTCTTACACTCAGGCCCCCCTGTCAGTGTTTTATTAATTCCAACGGTCATCTCTTTAGCTGGTACGGGTCCCATTGTTCAGCGACCCTTCTGTTAAATTACCGCTGCCCGAATTAATGACTGCTTTGCCCCACTCTCCTTCTCCATCCTCCGTTCCTTTGACCAAGTCAAAATTAACCCGAATCACTCCCAAATCAACTCCGATATCTGACAGTTAGGGTCAGAATTGTGAACTAGGGGTAAAAATGTCCTTTTAGTTGTTTCTTAATATTACTTTTTATTTTTAAGTGATTAAATTAACAAATGGGTATATTAATAATATAAGTGATTTTTGATGGGAAAATAACTAATTTTAAGATTTTAATGGAGAAATATCTAATTGATGAAGTTATGATGGGTATATATCTAAATTTCTCTTAAACAAATTATTCTAAAAAAATATTAGATTTATAATAATTAATGATTTTCTTGTAATACTTTTATTTTTATTTGACATTTATATAGTTGAATAAAAAGAGAGAAAATAATTTAATAATACGATAAATTTGGAACACCAAAAAAAAGAGTCTGAACCGGGGCCTTGTATATATCTCTTGAGCCTTTTCCCAATTACCCCTTCTAATTTCTACCCACATCGCCGCCTGGTGCATGTTAGCGCATACCGTACGCCGCGGTACACCCGGCGCACGATAGGCCAGACCCCTTCAATCTTTTAACCCTTGCTTGCTCGCTTCCCCTCTTCTCACCTCGCCATTTCTGCTCCCAAATTCCCGCCGGCGCACGATAGCACCTACTCCGCCGGAGCCCTAGTGGATCCGCCCCGATCGCCCGGTGTGGCGGATGATGATTGGACGCCGTGAGAGGGAACTAAAGAAGCTTTACGATTCTACAGAGGAAATTTCCGAGCCGAAGGCATGTAATCAGAATCCATCTCCTATTTTCTATTTTGAAGAAATTAGGGTTTTATTTTTCCTAAAACTTTATAACCTATTTGGGGGGGAATCTCTAATTGCTGCTAAATAAGGAACTATTACCAGATAGACTTGATAGATGATCAGAACCATTGGTTGGTTAATTATATCAGAAGGTTGCAAAAATCTGCATATTGGGAGCCAGTTTGTTGTTTACATATGACTACAAACAGTGGCACCTAGAACTTTATTAAAAGATTTTTATTGATTTAAGGTTGGTTGGTTGTATTTAGTGGAAAGTAAGTTTTTCTCACATTAGGATCTATTCATGTAAATTTTCCAGCCTTAGCTTCTGGATATTCTGCATTGCACCAAAGATAGACCATTAAGTGGGCTTCTACATATTTTTACACGATTAATCATCAGCAGCATGATTTACCATTAGTAAAACCTATTATCTTTGTACATTGTTGTCTTCTATACGCTATTATGTAACTCTGAAATAGTTATTTGATGTTAATGGCTAACTATGTGAATTAGGGTTAGATTGCATAATTAAAGCCAAGGACTGCAATTGTGTTGTAATCTCTTTTTGGTATAGCTTGTAACTTGCATGCAAAATCAATTCCTTTTGTTTTCTTTCATCTTAATTTTTTGGTAGGAGTTCTTCTATTCTGATTGGGATGCAAAATTTGCATTGAAGAACTTTCTGTTAGTTTTCGTTCAATGCTGATCTGAAATTGTAATTTTAATATCCTTTCTAGATCACACCAGTACTTCAAGGGGTTTATCGAATCCAAGGACCCATTGACGAATCAGATTTTGAGTTGAAGGAACCTGAATCGGTGAGAACATTATAAGAAATTTATAATTAATTTATTTAATTCTCAATTTAAGTCTCTTTCTCTCATGCAAAATTTATGAAAAAGTTTCCGTGACCCGATCATATAATATTACCTAGGATGGTATTATATTTCAAAGCATTAAGCTCTTTAAAATTTCAGTTTTAGTGGCTACATGGTACCAACCTATGTTTGTATTATAATTGTTGCTTGTATTTCCATTCTGAGTATTCTTTTCTTCTTTTGTACAGGTTGACTCTCTATCAAAGAAGAAGCAATCATCTGAAAGTGGAATTCCTAAATTTGAGAAGGGGTTATGTAATGTGTGCTCTACACCTTGCTCCTCCTGTTCTCATTTGAATAATCAACCCCGATTTTGTAGTGAATTAAAACCTGAACTGAGCCAGGTTTTAATAAAAGAGGAGATCTGTCCTTCTGTTAGCCAAGTGGGTGATAATAACATGTCGGGTTGCGATTTGACCTGTGACCCGAAAATTGAAAGCATTGAGGACAAAGCGGGAGTAGAATGCGGTGAAAATGTGAAAGACAAAAGCCTATCTAAGTTGGCGAAGTCATCTTTAGTTTCTGATGAAGTTGAAGAGAAGATGACTCCTGGTACTGTGCTGGCAGATGGCAATGAGGCTGATAAGACGACTAGTAAGCAAGAGGATGAGGCTATAAAGGTTGATATGACTGATGACAAATGTGAAAATAGTAAAAACCCTAGCTCATCAGGGGAGGAAAAAGATAAGACTGCTGAGGCAGAAAGCTCTGATGAAGTAGAGGATGATGTAAGTTTGTTGCATTTTCTACAGAAATACAACTTTTTGTTTTTTGAATGATAAATTGCAATTACTTGAGTGTTTGTATTTTTTTCCTAATATAAACAAAATGTCTCCTATACACCTCCCAGGCATTAAAAAAATCTCCAATACGGGCTAACCTATTTTTCTAAAAGAGGGGCAATTTTGGTTCTACTTTGTAAAAGGATAAGAAGATTTATTTGTATGTTTTGTATGTTTTTGATGCCTGCACTTAATGTCGCACTTCTGTTTAATCTTGTTTTATGATATTTACTCTGTTACTCATTGTAGGTCAAAGTGTGTGATATCTGTGGAGATGTAGGTCAAGAAGATTTGCTTGCTTTTTGCACAAGATGCAGTGATGGAGCTGAACATACGTAATATTTTGTAACATTCATTTTGTTATTCATTGCGTTTAATTGGTTTATCTTACTAATAGTTGTCTAATACTTGTGTGTTCCATTTAACAGTTATTGCATGCGTGTTATGATGAAGAAGCTTCCAGAAGGTGAGTGGCTATGTGAAGAATGCCAGATTGAGGTGCAAGCTGAAAAACAAAAAGAGAAGCAAAAAGCAGTGGCTAAATCTGATGAAAGAAGAGAGAAGAAAACAGAGGCGAAGGTTCCAGAAAAGAAGCCACCCAGGAGACTGAATTCC
Organism: Carex myosuroides; assembly: GCA_028015225.1. NCBI lineage: Eukaryota > Viridiplantae > Streptophyta > Magnoliopsida > Poales > Cyperaceae > Carex > Carex myosuroides. Next base: position 6,151,086 of record CM051484.1, on the reverse strand, counting down.
TACTTCCAGAGGAAAGAAGAAAATCAAGAGGAGCTCAAAAAGTTGGAGCCAGCTTGTGACAAGAAAATGGAGTCAAAAGTAGTTTCAAAGAAAACAGAAACTAACACAGAATCAGCAGATCCAAATAAAACTGAGTCGGTGGTGAAGAAAAAACAACCTGCTGAAACAAAGAAAATGGACACAGTCGATACAAAGAAACCAGAACCAATTGATGCTAAGACAATAGAAGCAGTGGAAATGAAGAAAAATTTGTCCGTTCCAACACGTGACAATTCAGTACTCGACTCTGATTTGGAGAAAGGGAAGTCAGGTACTTCCCTACCACGAGGTAAATTGTATTCTTAGTTTCTTTTTTCCTCTCTCCTCACTTCTAATTACACCTGTTTTTCTGTTCTAGCAATAATGCTCAGTTTCTCTTATATATTTATTAGTCATCAACACTAAGCTTAGTTCTTTTCAAAGAAATCACCATGGCTCTAAATTTTCATGTTGCTTGTTGAGTTGGATTCAATTTTTGCAAAAGAGTAAGAGCTCACTGAAGACAAAAGTTTACCTCTTAGTATAAAGAATAAACTACTCGGTGTACTTGTGAATCCCTTAATGTTTCATATCTGTCTGAAAAAAGATTCATATAACTGGATTTCGAATTTTAAAGAAATTTGCTTTATTATATACAGGAATTCTATCGAAGTCGACTTCTTTCAAGGCTCCTAGTTCGAAAGTACCAAAGGTGAAACAGATTACCGAGGTCCCTCAGATCCCCAAAGGTTCAAAGGATCCTGCTTCCAGTAATAGCCTGAGAAAAGAACCAGACCGCATAATTTCGAAGTCGTCCTCTTTTAAGAACCCAAACCAGAGTGCCACAACAGAGACTTTGAAGAAACCACCGCCAAAGGACAAAAATTTAATGAATAATGCTAGCAATATTAATAGCAACAACAAAGGTGCATCTATTTTGGGGCGGCCATCAATTGGCATTGTGTCTCCAAAGATAGACTCCAGCGGAGCTGCAATCAGTCAAGGACCGGACAATGGTTTGCCCATCGGTAAAATTCTCACCTGTTAGTTTGGTGCCTCCATTTTCATTTTTCTTTTTTGGAACCTGTGTACATTATCGAAGTTTTAGTTTGTGGTCCAGACTAAAGCTTGAGTGTTTGACAACAATAATACCAAAAATCTTAGTAGCATTGGTGCTAATATTTGTTGATAACCAGGTTTTATCTGGATTGAATTTAAATGTTATATTACACTTTTGTTTATCAGGGCGAAATGAAATAAAGAAACCGAATGTACCAAAACCTTCGGGGAGTCTCCTTCCAAGACCTGACGACATCTCGACTTGTTCCCTTTTGGATTCTATCTTACAGAGAAATGTTCCTTTGGCCACCCCAAGGGCCCCAAGGTGTCAGAGGTGCAATGAATTGGGTCACGCCATACAGTCCTGTCCCAAGGACCCTACCCGTTTAGCTCTCAAACCAAGTTCTGAAAGAAATGGCAAGGAAGGTCTTCTGAAACGACCCAAGTTCATGGATAAGAAGGAACCTGACAATCCAATGCTGAGGATGGATCCAAGTAACGGTTTGAAAATTGATCCTGTTAAAACTTGCAGTCTGCTACCTGTGGTTTTTGATCAGTTGAAATTGGCCATTATCCCTGAAATAGATTTTATTTGGCAGTATGTTCTCTTCTCCCTATATCTTTATTTATCACACTGAATTAACCCTTTTCTTTCTATTAATTATTTTGTTAAAATTTCAGAGGTGGTTTTGAGCTGGTAAGAGAAGGGAAGCCGCCTGACAGATTTGATGGAATTCAAGCTCACTTCTCATCATGTGTTTCGCCGAAAGTGCCAGAATTTGTAAAAAGATTCCCCTCGCAATTGCAGCTGGAAGAGGTTCCTCGTCAGAAAACATGGCCTGTACAGTTCCAAGACGGAAGGCCTACAGAGAAAAATATTGCCATTTATTTCTTTGCTAGGGATTGTGGGAGGTCAGTTTACTCATGCACCTGTTTTACACTTTCCTCTCTCAGCGTTTGGGGTAACTGATTGATATTAATTGTTCTGGCACCTGTTTATGCCACTGATATTAGTACTGGTGGTATTGACAAGACAAACCATAAAAGCCCAGTAAATGAGCAATGGCCATTTAAATAAGCAAAACGCCCAGATCATTCACGCCCAAGTGCCACCAGTATTGCCCCCCCTTTTTTATTGAAGTGTAATTGTACTGAACTGGATTTTAATTCAGTATACTTTATGTACATTAAAATGGAAATATACGGGTATATGATAGGTTTATCTTCTCTGTTCCCTGCAATTGTTGTATTTGGATCTTCATTTTTATTTTCTTGCTGACTTCTATTGATTCCGCAAATTTTTGCAGTTATGAAAATTATTACATGAAGCTTGTGGAGAGCATGCACAAGAATGACTTGGCTCTCAGAGGCAAAATTGACACAGCTGAACTTCTTGTGTTTCCTTCTAATATTTTGCCTGAATATTCTCAAAGTAAGAAAAAGCACATCCTTGTATTCTCAGTTGCTTCTTATTTTTCATTTAATCACTTCAAACTTTTTTCTGCAATTTTTTAGGATGGAACAAGCTATACTTCCTCTGGGGCATATTCAGGGGTAACAGTACAAAATTCTCAAAAGATGGACCCGTTTCAACTTCTGTCCAAGACCGGAATAATTGTAAAAACATGGAAACTGAATCAAATTCAAAGACAGTACCAGAAAATTGCTTGAAAGACAAGCCTGATGTAAAAGAAGCAGATACAGTACAAGAAAAAGAAGCAGAACGTGTTTCCATTTCTCCTCCCCTTGTTGACTTGAATTCATGCGAGGACACAGAACTAGAACCAGAGGAAGTAGTAGACAAGCAATATGAAATGGTCAATCTTATTGATTCCAAGAAAGCTGTTGCAGCTATTGGAGGTGAGAACTGGGTTGGTCCGCACGGAGAGAGATTTTGTGAAAAACCAGTTACTTGCTCTGATAACTCTCCATCTGAAGAGATTCCGTGTGTACATTCTAGTTATGCTGAATCGTCAAAAAACACAAGCTTGGGACCAGAGTTTCTTCCTTCCGGTCCTTCAAATTGTCGTAGTCTTACACAAGGTAGTTTTTTCTTTTTACAGTAACAAATTTTGCTTTGTTTCTATCAGTTTTGGTATGATGTGAGTTCTCATTCAGGAATTTACAGTGCTGCCTCGAAATCTTTTTCATTTAGGATGCAATAAACTGAAGCTTGTCGTTGAAGAATGTCCCTCCCGAAAAAAAAAACTAATATAAATATTTTTTTCACTGATAATGTTTTTATACTTCATGAATAAAACAGGTGATGAAAGCTCGTTCAATTTGTGGGCCAGCAGGAAACGGTCAAGCTCGATGGAACCTCTCTCATCCCTCTACGGGGCTGGCATTGATACTGAAAGACAGCACAAGAAAGCAAGGTCTAACAATGGAGATCTCAATTTTGTCTTCGGCAGCAATCATGTTAAACCTATGGATGAGATTGTGGATGGGAGGGACTACACAGAAAAGGAAACACCACCACCTCAGATCTCTAAGAATGATGGAAATATCTTATTTCCTACTTTAACTGTCCTGAACCGAGAGAACTTCTCAACAATCATTTCAGTAGATGAAACAATGGTTCGTCAGAATATAAATTTAGAGTCTCCTCCCAGGGAAACTAGCACCCCGGACCTTGAATTGGCCTTAGGTGATACCAAGAAGTCTCCTAAAAAGGGTCCAATGTTACCTTTCCTCTCTTCACCGAAGGTTAATCGACAAGGAGATAGTAGTAGCAGTAGGTCAGTACAGGTGGTGGATGAGACTGCCAACCTTTCTCTCTCTCTTGGTTTCCCCAATGCCTTGTCAGACGGTAGTGGAGAGGCTGGACCTAACAAATCTTCGGGAAACATAGATCTCTTTTCATTTATTCGACCTAGGGATTCATAAACAAAAAGAGAATTGGAGCATGTATGGGGGTCACATTTTGTATATAAGTTTGTCCCAAGCAGTTTACTTTTAGACAGCCAATATAGAGCTGGATTCCTCTGTATGAGCGTGCCAAGTCATACCTCATCTGTATATATCTCAGACTCGACCAATATCATGCTAAGGCATAGTAAGTTCATCTGCACCATTTATCATCTTCTTATGCTCTTTGGATGTTAACCAACAGTTGAATTAACATGTTTTGTGTTTTGGTGCAGAGGTGTGAAATGGTTACGCAGATAGATAGTGCAAATGATTCTTTAAGAAGAATGTGCAGTACCCTCCATAACCATCGAGTTTGTTGAGAAATTTGGAAGAATGTCGACTGTTTTGGACAAACTCTCTTGAGGCCAACATGCTCCTTGTTATTTTTGTAACTGACGTATACCATAGTTGTTTTGGAAAAGAATGGAAGGGAGAGTAAGAGAGGTTGTAAATTTGGCTTTACCTCTTTAGCTTTTTAGGTCAGGAGTAAGCAGCTAGTCATAGAGATGATCAATGCAATGTTGTTTTTCAAGCCTTTCTCTTAAGATGCCAATCGTGTTGCAAGTTTGCCTTTTCATTTCTTCCTCATTATTTGTTTCTCGTTTCCATGGTGAAGTAGCATAGGACATCGTTTACTCGATTTAAGCTATTAAAATTATAATGGAGAATTTGCTGTGTTTTTTCATCCTAACCGTTTAAATACTTTTAACAGTCTAGATTTGAGGGGTAAGCGGATCGCAAAAGAGCAGCAGATTCGGATCTCAAAATATCTGGGCTGATAACAAATATTTAAAACCTGCTTTTCTGAGACAGCAACGGATTTGAAGATGGAGGCTAGAGAGGATTTTCAAATGCTGATACCCTAACTGCCCTCTAATGTTTCGTCCTCCATATTATAGGAGAGGTGCTTGTTGGTAATTAATATATATTTGTATCATCCATAGACAAGATAGGCTAATTAACAGAGAGGTGCTTGTTGGCATGTAATGATCAATGTATCCCGGTGATCTCAATCTTCATGTTAGCAAGCGAATTAACAAACGCACGAACCCACGGACAATCATCCTACATGAATCGCATATCTCGTGATACTACTTGTCATAGAATCAATCTTGAATTCTTGATGCATAATGTGATCACAGTTAAAAAATAACATGATGCTACATGTCTTATGAATCAATCTTGATTTATAACTTGATCACATATAAACATATGAATACATAGACAGAACTAAAAAATTTAGATAGAAGAGACTAAAAATAAAAATGCATAAGGACAAATTAAAACTTTAATAACTAGACTACAAACGCAGCGTGCTAATTTGTAAAGAAAACTGAAATGTATAAATTTTTTAATAAAAAAATACTCAATTAAATTTTAATATACATAATGAAAAAAATTTAAATCATGAAAATAACTAAATACTTCTTTAAGTTACACATAAATTCATAAATCCGCCCTATATAAATAGGTCATAAGAATATCACGTCACAAATTAATAAATACTCGTATAGGCAGTGGCGGAGCCACAGCCACCCAGGGGTAGGCAGTTGCCTACCTCTAGATTTTGAAAATCATCATCATAGTCAGGGGCGGATCCAGCATACTGCAGGGTAGGGCACCCTGGAATTTCAAAATTAGTTTCTAATTATAAGTACTAGGTTTTTGGATCTTGCCCCACCCTGGAAAAAACAAATGCCCTACCCTGTTGAGTTTATTTCTTGTTCTTCATGTACAAAGAATTAGATTTTGGCAATCAATTTTGCCCTCTTCTCTTTCTCCTCTGTAAATTTTCTTTTATTGCAATTTTATGTTGATTTTCGAATGTGTTTTTGGAGAAGAAGAGATCATTCGTCTGCATAGACGTGGAGCACATGAGCCAAGATACTGACATACTCGGTTTTCATAAACCAAACGTAGTAAATGAGATAATATAATGAGTAGCGCTGGTTGGCTTGGATTAGTGGGCCCACCAGTAAGATTAAATAAGAGAGAACAAGGGGTGCGTAACATAATGTATTGAATGATCTGGGTGCAAGCCAACCAGCGTACCCCTTTTTTTATTTCTTTCCGTTTTCTTTTCATTTGCTATTTCTTCTTCACCATTCTATAGTTATTGGATGCCTCCATTTTCTTTGATATTCTGAGTTTGCTAGTGACTTTTCATTTTTTTTTTCCTTTTAATTTATTATATATATATTTATATTTTATATTTAGGGGTTAACACACGGATACACAGATACTATTACCAAACTTATTTTTTGTATGTCATGTTTAGATTCGAAATTTTTTTTTTTGGCATGTTGATTGTTTTTTATTTAGTACCAGATTAGATAATAGGTTTAAACCCGATTAGATATTGGACCCGCATAGATATTATCTTGCCCTACCCTGGCGGAAATTCTAGATCCGCCCCTGATCGTAGTTGGCTTAGATCTATGTTTTGCCAACCCCTGAATCTGGGTTTTGCTTACTCTTAACTGACTGGGTCTCTGTCTTCGGTGAAATCGCCAGAGCCGCTGCTAATTTGATTGAGTTTTTCATCACTGGTTCGGAATAGAATTGAAAGGGGATGAAAAAATGGGGAAGAAAGGTCTGAACCCGTGGGACCATGATATAAAGCTGTCATTTTTTTTTCAAAGAAACGGACCAGATTTTTTATAATGGGCCGAACTTTAAAAGGGTGCATGCAAGAGTAAAACTAATAAATTGGCCGAAGTTAAATAGACATATTTTAAGAAAGTAGGACGTTGTATATGCCTCAAAGATGTTGAAAACTATTATTTTATGTTGCATAATTATATGTCGCAGCTATAATATTATGATTAGATTAGAATTTATTATATCATTTTTAAAAATGATAACAAACAATTAGTCCAAAAAGGATCTTCATTTTAAAGAAAGAGTATATTGACAATTTTAGTTTTTAATAATAAAATGAATATTAAAATAAACAAAAATATTAATAATATTTATTTTTGCTTACTCCTGGCGAAAATTTTGACTACGTAGGTTAAATTTTTAGTTCGACAAATAATTAAAAACAAAATGATACAATTTACTAACGCAGAGTAAACACGTAAAGTGATCAAATTTTAAAAAAAATGAAATGATTTAATTTATTGACACAAATGACATGACCAAACGCTCAGACCAAACGCGATACTATTATATTTCACTATATCAACATTAAATTCACATAATTTTTTTTATCACGTCAGATGACTCCGTATTTATAATGATTCGAGTAAAATAAAGATGCAACAATTTGATTCAATCCAGTCAATTAATTTCTAAGCAAAACAGAATCTCCGTGTAAATTAATTTCAATATTTATAATATGATTTAATCACTAAACGCGTAGCAGAATTTTTTCTCAATTCTAGTTCGCAATTCTAGTTGTAAGAACTATTTCGCTTGCATATCAAATATAAGAACTGTGTATTTATCGGTATCTACGCAAACATATTCGAAAATAACTGTGAGTAGGGCAGCTAATGAGCGGGCCCCCTGTTCATACCAGGTCCGGTTCAGAATTAAAATGAACAAGGCCCTGTTCATGATCAGCCCGAATAAAAGAGTTCTTGTTCATGATCGGCCCGTTCTATATTGTTCATAACAGAGTTCGGTTCATAACTGAGCCCTGTTCAGAACAGGCCCGCTTCAACGAACTGGGCAGCCCTATGGACAATCAATCGGGCTGCTGCGGAGTGCTATACAACCTTTACGACTTTGAGAAAATCATGTTTAGTTAATTGATCAATTTTAATTAGGTTTTCACACCTAATTATACAAAAGCATGTACCACCTAATTATACGAATAAACAAAAGCTTCTCAAAGAATCAACCATAATATATCAATTTTTAACATTCCACACTTCACAAAAACAAAATTAAACCTAAATTATAAGGTTCGACCAATAAATTTAATCTCTTCTACATCCAGAGATGACCCTTGCTCCTCATCTACCTCTTGATGAAAAAAAAGCCCTTTCGCATCCTGTGTTAAAATAACAAGCATGCTAAGATATTTGGTCTGTTTAAGCACTGAATCTATTAGGTTTGTTTAAGCATTACAGAATCTTTCATGGTGAAGTAGCATAGGACATCGTTTACTCGATTTAAGCTATTAAAATTATAATGGAGAATTTGCTGTGTTTTTTCATCCTAACCGTTTAAATACTTTTAACAGTCTAGATTTGAGGGGTAAGCGGATCGCAAAAGAGCAGCAGATTCGGATCTCAAAATATCTGGGCTGATAACAAATATTTAAAACCTGCTTTTCTGAGACAGCAACGGATTTGAAGATGGAGGCTAGAGAGGATTTTCAAATGCTGATACCCTAACTGCCCTCTAATGTTTCGTCCTCCATATTATAGGAGAGGTGCTTGTTGGTAATTAATATATATTTGTATCATCCATAGACAAGATAGGCTAATTAACAGAGAGGTGCTTGTTGGCATGTAATGATCAATGTATCCCGGTGATCTCAATCTTCATGTTAGCAAGCGAATTAACAAACGCACGAACCCACGGACAATCATCCTACATGAATCGCATATCTCGTGATACTACTTGTCATAGAATCAATCTTGAATTCTTGATGCATAATGTGATCACAGTTAAAAAATAACATGATGCTACATGTCTTATGAATCAATCTTGATTTATAACTTGATCACATATAAACATATGAATACATAGACAGAACTAAAAAATTTAGATAGAAGAGACTAAAAATAAAAATGCATAAGGACAAATTAAAACTTTAATAACTAGACTACAAACGCAGCGTGCTAATTTGTAAAGAAAACTGAAATGTATAAATTTTTTAATAAAAAAATACTCAATTAAATTTTAATATACATAATGAAAAAAATTTAAATCATGAAAATAACTAAATACTTCTTTAAGTTACACATAAATTCATAAATCCGCCCTATATAAATAGGTCATAAGAATATCACGTCACAAATTAATAAATACTCGTATAGGCAGTGGCGGAGCCACAGCCACCCAGGGGTAGGCAGTTGCCTACCTCTAGATTTTGAAAATCATCATCATAGTCAGGGGCGGATCCAGCATACTGCAGGGTAGGGCACCCTGGAATTTCAAAATTAGTTTCTAATTATAAGTACTAGGTTTTTGGATCTTGCCCCACCCTGGAAAAAACAAATGCCCTACCCTGTTGAGTTTATTTCTTGTTCTTCATGTACAAAGAATTAGATTTTGGCAATCAATTTTGCCCTCTTCTCTTTCTCCTCTGTAAATTTTCTTTTATTGCAATTTTATGTTGATTTTCGAATGTGTTTTTGGAGAAGAAGAGATCATTCGTCTGCATAGACGTGGAGCACATGAGCCAAGATACTGACATACTCGGTTTTCATAAACCAAACGTAGTAAATGAGATAATATAATGAGTAGCGCTGGTTGGCTTGGATTAGTGGGCCCACCAGTAAGATTAAATAAGAGAGAACAAGGGGTGCGTAACATAATGTATTGAATGATCTGGGTGCAAGCCAACCAGCGTACCCCTTTTTTTATTTCTTTCCGTTTTCTTTTCATTTGCTATTTCTTCTTCACCATTCTATAGTTATTGGATGCCTCCATTTTCTTTGATATTCTGAGTTTGCTAGTGACTTTTCATTTTTTTTTTCCTTTTAATTTATTATATATATATTTATATTTTATATTTAGGGGTTAACACACGGATACACAGATACTATTACCAAACTTATTTTTTGTATGTCATGTTTAGATTCGAAATTTTTTTTTTTGGCATGTTGATTGTTTTTTATTTAGTACCAGATTAGATAATAGGTTTAAACCCGATTAGATATTGGACCCGCATAGATATTATCTTGCCCTACCCTGGCGGAAATTCTAGATCCGCCCCTGATCGTAGTTGGCTTAGATCTATGTTTTGCCAACCCCTGAATCTGGGTTTTGCTTACTCTTAACTGACTGGGTCTCTGTCTTCGGTGAAATCGCCAGAGCCGCTGCTAATTTGATTGAGTTTTTCATCACTGGTTCGGAATAGAATTGAAAGGGGATGAAAAAATGGGGAAGAAAGGTCTGAACCCGTGGGACCATGATATAAAGCTGTCATTTTTTTTTTCAAAGAAACGGACCAGATTTTTTATAATGGGCCGAACTTTAAAAGGGTGCATGCAAGAGTAAAACTAATAAATTGGCCGAAGTTAAATAGACATATTTTAAGAAAGTAGGACGTTGTATATGCCTCAAAGATGTTGAAAACTATTATTTTATGTTGCATAATTATATGTCGCAGCTATAATATTATGATTAGATTAGAATTTATTATATCATTTTTAAAAATGATAACAAACAATTAGTCCAAAAAGGATCTTCATTTTAAAGAAAGAGTATATTGACAATTTTAGTTTTTAATAATAAAATGAATATTAAAATAAACAAAAATATTAATAATATTTATTTTTGCTTACTCCTGGCGAAAATTTTGACTACGTAGGTTAAATTTTTAGTTCGACAAATAATTAAAAACAAAATGATACAATTTACTAACGCAGAGTAAACACGTAAAGTGATCAAATTTTAAAAAAAATGAAATGATTTAATTTATTGACACAAATGACATGACCAAACGCTCAGACCAAACGCGATACTATTATATTTCACTATATCAACATTAAATTCACATAATTTTTTTTATCACGTCAGATGACTCCGTATTTATAATGATTCGAGTAAAATAAAGATGCAACAATTTGATTCAATCCAGTCAATTAATTTCTAAGCAAAACAGAATCTCCGTGTAAATTAATTTCAATATTTATAATATGATTTAATCACTAAACGCGTAGCAGAATTTTTTCTCAATTCTAGTTCGCAATTCTAGTTGTAAGAACTATTTCGCTTGCATATCAAATATAAGAACTGTGTATTTATCGGTATCTACGCAAACATATTCGAAAATAACTGTGAGTAGGGCAGCTAATGAGCGGGCCCCCTGTTCATACCAGGTCCGGTTCAGAATTAAAATGAACAAGGCCCTGTTCATGATCAGCCCGAATAAAAGAGTTCTTGTTCATGATCGGCCCGTTCTATATTGTTCATAACAGAGTTCGGTTCATAACTGAGCCCTGTTCAGAACAGGCCCGCTTCAACGAACTGGGCAGCCCTATGGACAATCAATCGGGCTGCTGCGGAGTGCTATACAACCTTTACGACTTTGAGAAAATCATGTTTAGTTAATTGATCAATTTTAATTAGGTTTTCACACCTAATTATACAAAAGCATGTACCACCTAATTATACGAATAAACAAAAGCTTCTCAAAGAATCAACCATAATATATCAATTTTTAACATTCCACACTTCACAAAAACAAAATTAAACCTAAATTATAAGGTTCGACCAATAAATTTAATCTCTTCTACATCCAGAGATGACCCTTGCTCCTCATCTACCTCTTGATGAAAAAAAAGCCCTTTCGCATCCTGTGTTAAAATAACAAGCATGCTAAGATATTTGGTCTGTTTAAGCACTGAATCTATTAGGTTTGTTTAAGCATTACAGAATCTTTCATGGTGAAGTAGCATAGGACATCGTTTACTCGATTTAAGCTATTAAAATTATAATGGAGAATTTGCTGTGTTTTTTCATCCTAACCGTTTAAATACTTTTAACAGTCTAGATTTGAGGGGTAAGCGGATCGCAAAAGAGCAGCAGATTCGGATCTCAAAATATCTGGGCTGATAACAAATATTTAAAACCTGCTTTTCTGAGACAGCAACGGATTTGAAGATGGAGGCTAGAGAGGATTTTCAAATGCTGATACCCTAACTGCCCTCTAATGTTTCGTCCTCCATATTATAGGAGAGGTGCTTGTTGGTAATTAATATATATTTGTATCATCCATAGACAAGATAGGCTAATTAACAGAGAGGTGCTTGTTGGCATGTAATGATCAATGTATCCCGGTGATCTCAATCTTCATGTTAGCAAGCGAATTAACAAACGCACGAACCCACGGACAATCATCCTACATGAATCGCATATCTCGTGATACTACTTGTCATAGAATCAATCTTGAATTCTTGATGCATAATGTGATCACAGTTAAAAAATAACATGATGCTACATGTCTTATGAATCAATCTTGATTTATAACTTGATCACATATAAACATATGAATACATAGACAGAACTAAAAAATTTAGATAGAAGAGACTAAAAATAAAAATGCATAAGGACAAATTAAAACTTTAATAACTAGACTACAAACGCAGCGTGCTAATTTGTAAAGAAAACTGAAATGTATAAATTTTTTAATAAAAAAATACTCAATTAAATTTTAATATACATAATGAAAAAAATTTAAATCATGAAAATAACTAAATACTTCTTTAAGTTACACATAAATTCATAAATCCGCCCTATATAAATAGGTCATAAGAATATCACGTCACAAATTAATAAATACTCGTATAGGCAGTGGCGGAGCCACAGCCACCCAGGGGTAGGCAGTTGCCTACCTCTAGATTTTGAAAATCATCATCATAGTCAGGGGCGGATCCAGCATACTGCAGGGTAGGGCACCCTGGAATTTCAAAATTAGTTTCTAATTATAAGTACTAGGTTTTTGGATCTTGCCCCACCCTGGAAAAAACAAATGCCCTACCCTGTTGAGTTTATTTCTTGTTCTTCATGTACAAAGAATTAGATTTTGGCAATCAATTTTGCCCTCTTCTCTTTCTCCTCTGTAAATTTTCTTTTATTGCAATTTTATGTTGATTTTCGAATGTGTTTTTGGAGAAGAAGAGATCATTCGTCTGCATAGACGTGGAGCACATGAGCCAAGATACTGACATACTCGGTTTTCATAAACCAAACGTAGTAAATGAGATAATATAATGAGTAGCGCTGGTTGGCTTGGATTAGTGGGCCCACCAGTAAGATTAAATAAGAGAGAACAAGGGGTGCGTAACATAATGTATTGAATGATCTGGGTGCAAGCCAACCAGCGTACCCCTTTTTTTATTTCTTTCCGTTTTCTTTTCATTTGCTATTTCTTCTTCACCATTCTATAGTTATTGGATGCCTCCATTTTCTTTGATATTCTGAGTTTGCTAGTGACTTTTCATTTTTTTTTTCCTTTTAATTTATTATATATATATTTATATTTTATATTTAGGGGTTAACACACGGATACACAGATACTATTACCAAACTTATTTTTTGTATGTCATGTTTAGATTCGAAATTTTTTTTTTTGGCATGTTGATTGTTTTTTATTTAGTACCAGATTAGATAATAGGTTTAAACCCGATTAGATATTGGACCCGCATAGATATTATCTTGCCCTACCCTGGCGGAAATTCTAGATCCGCCCCTGATCGTAGTTGGCTTAGATCTATGTTTTGCCAACCCCTGAATCTGGGTTTTGCTTACTCTTAACTGACTGGGTCTCTGTCTTCGGTGAAATCGCCAGAGCCGCTGCTAATTTGATTGAGTTTTTCATCACTGGTTCGGAATAGAATTGAAAGGGGATGAAAAAATGGGGAAGAAAGGTCTGAACCCGTGGGACCATGATATAAAGCTGTCATTTTTTTTTTCAAAGAAACGGACCAGATTTTTTATAATGGGCCGAACTTTAAAAGGGTGCATGCAAGAGTAAAACTAATAAATTGGCCGAAGTTAAATAGACATATTTTAAGAAAGTAGGACGTTGTATATGCCTCAAAGATGTTGAAAACTATTATTTTATGTTGCATAATTATATGTCGCAGCTATAGTATTATGATTAGATTAGAATTTATTATATCATTTTTAAAAATGATAACAAACAATTAGTCCAAAAAGGATCTTCATTTTAAAGAAAGAGTATATTGACAATTTTAGTTTTTAATAATAAAATGAATATTAAAATAAACAAAAATATTAATAATATTTATTTTTGCTTACTCCTGGCGAAAATTTTGACTACGTAGGTTAAATTTTTAGTTCGACAAATAATTAAAAACAAAATGATACAATTTACTAACGCAGAGTAAACACGTAAAGTGATCAAATTTTAAAAAAAATGAAATGATTTAATTTATTGACACAAATGACATGACCAAACGCTCAGACCAAACGCGATACTATTATATTTCACTATATCAACATTAAATTCACATAATTTTTTTTATCACGTCAGATGACTCCGTATTTATAATGATTCGAGTAAAATAAAGATGCAACAATTTGATTCAATCCAGTCAATTAATTTCTAAGCAAAACAGAATCTCCGTGTAAATTAATTTCAATATTTATAATATGATTTAATCACTAAACGCGTAGCAGAATTTTTTCTCAATTCTAGTTCGCAATTCTAGTTGTAAGAACTATTTCGCTTGCATATCAAATATAAGAACTGTGTATTTATCGGTATCTACGCAAACATATTCGAAAATAACTGTGAGTAGGGCAGCTAATGAGCGGGCCCCCTGTTCATACCAGGTCCGGTTCAGAATTAAAATGAACAAGGCCCTGTTCATGATCAGCCCGAATAAAAGAGTTCTTGTTCATGATCGGCCCGTTCTATATTGTTCATAACAGAGTTCGGTTCATAACTGAGCCCTGTTCAGAACAGGCCCGCTTCAACGAACTGGGCAGCCCTATGGACAATCAATCGGGCTGCTGCGGAGTGCTATACAACCTTTACGACTTTGAGAAAATCATGTTTAGTTAATTGATCAATTTTAATTAGGTTTTCACACCTAATTATACAAAAGCATGTACCACCTAATTATACGAATAAACAAAAGCTTCTCAAAGAATCAACCATAATATATCAATTTTTAACATTCCACACTTCACAAAAACAAAATTAAACCTAAATTATAAGGTTCGACCAATAAATTTAATCTCTTCTACATCCAGAGATGACCCTTGCTCCTCATCTACCTCTTGATGAAAAAAAAGCCCTTTCGCATCCTGTGTTAAAATAACAAGCATGCTAAGATATTTGGTCTGTTTAAGCACTGAATCTATTAGGTTTGTTTAAGCATTACAGAATCTTTCATGGTGAAGTAGCATAGGACATCGTTTACTCGATTTAAGCTATTAAAATTATAATGGAGAATTTGCTGTGTTTTTTCATCCTAACCGTTTAAATACTTTTAACAGTCTAGATTTGAGGGGTAAGCGGATCGCAAAAGAGCAGCAGATTCGGATCTCAAAATATCTGGGCTGATAACAAATATTTAAAACCTGCTTTTCTGAGACAGCAACGGATTTGAAGATGGAGGCTAGAGAGGATTTTCAAATGCTGATACCCTAACTGCCCTCTAATGTT
Organism: Carex myosuroides; assembly: GCA_028015225.1. Lineage (NCBI taxonomy): Eukaryota > Viridiplantae > Streptophyta > Magnoliopsida > Poales > Cyperaceae > Carex > Carex myosuroides. The sequence goes on along the minus strand of CM051484.1, from coordinate 6,135,773 downwards.
TCGTCCTCCATATTATAGGAGAGGTGCTTGTTGGTAATTAATATATATTTGTATCATCCATAGACAAGATAGGCTAATTAACAGAGAGGTGCTTGTTGGCATGTAATGATCAATGTATCCCGGTGATCTCAATCTTCATGTTAGCAAGCGAATTAACAAACGCACGAACCCACGGACAATCATCCTACATGAATCGCATATCTCGTGATACTACTTGTCATAGAATCAATCTTGAATTCTTGATGCATAATGTGATCACAGTTAAAAAATAACATGATGCTACATGTCTTATGAATCAATCTTGATTTATAACTTGATCACATATAAACATATGAATACATAGACAGAACTAAAAAATTTAGATAGAAGAGACTAAAAATAAAAATGCATAAGGACAAATTAAAACTTTAATAACTAGACTACAAACGCAGCGTGCTAATTTGTAAAGAAAACTGAAATGTATAAATTTTTTAATAAAAAAATACTCAATTAAATTTTAATATACATAATGAAAAAAATTTAAATCATGAAAATAACTAAATACTTCTTTAAGTTACACATAAATTCATAAATCCGCCCTATATAAATAGGTCATAAGAATATCACGTCACAAATTAATAAATACTCGTATAGGCAGTGGCGGAGCCACAGCCACCCAGGGGTAGGCAGTTGCCTACCTCTAGATTTTGAAAATCATCATCATAGTCAGGGGCGGATCCAGCATACTGCAGGGTAGGGCACCCTGGAATTTCAAAATTAGTTTCTAATTATAAGTACTAGGTTTTTGGATCTTGCCCCACCCTGGAAAAAACAAATGCCCTACCCTGTTGAGTTTATTTCTTGTTCTTCATGTACAAAGAATTAGATTTTGGCAATCAATTTTGCCCTCTTCTCTTTCTCCTCTGTAAATTTTCTTTTATTGCAATTTTATGTTGATTTTCGAATGTGTTTTTGGAGAAGAAGAGATCATTCGTCTGCATAGACGTGGAGCACATGAGCCAAGATACTGACATACTCGGTTTTCATAAACCAAACGTAGTAAATGAGATAATATAATGAGTAGCGCTGGTTGGCTTGGATTAGTGGGCCCACCAGTAAGATTAAATAAGAGAGAACAAGGGGTGCGTAACATAATGTATTGAATGATCTGGGTGCAAGCCAACCAGCGTACCCCTTTTTTTATTTCTTTCCGTTTTCTTTTCATTTGCTATTTCTTCTTCACCATTCTATAGTTATTGGATGCCTCCATTTTCTTTGATATTCTGAGTTTGCTAGTGACTTTTCATTTTTTTTTTCCTTTTAATTTATTATATATATATATTTATATTTTATATTTAGGGGTTAACACACGGATACACAGATACTATTACCAAACTTATTTTTTGTATGTCATGTTTAGATTCGAAATTTTTTTTTTTGGCATGTTGATTGTTTTTTATTTAGTACCAGATTAGATAATAGGTTTAAACCCGATTAGATATTGGACCCGCATAGATATTATCTTGCCCTACCCTGGCGGAAATTCTAGATCCGCCCCTGATCGTAGTTGGCTTAGATCTATGTTTTGCCAACCCCTGAATCTGGGTTTTGCTTACTCTTAACTGACTGGGTCTCTGTCTTCGGTGAAATCGCCAGAGCCGCTGCTAATTTGATTGAGTTTTTCATCACTGGTTCGGAATAGAATTGAAAGGGGATGAAAAAATGGGGAAGAAAGGTCTGAACCCGTGGGACCATGATATAAAGCTGTCATTTTTTTTTTCAAAGAAACGGACCAGATTTTTTATAATGGGCCGAACTTTAAAAGGGTGCATGCAAGAGTAAAACTAATAAATTGGCCGAAGTTAAATAGACATATTTTAAGAAAGTAGGACGTTGTATATGCCTCAAAGATGTTGAAAACTATTATTTTATGTTGCATAATTATATGTCGCAGCTATAGTATTATGATTAGATTAGAATTTATTATATCATTTTTAAAAATGATAACAAACAATTAGTCCAAAAAGGATCTTCATTTTAAAGAAAGAGTATATTGACAATTTTAGTTTTTAATAATAAAATGAATATTAAAATAAACAAAAATATTAATAATATTTATTTTTGCTTACTCCTGGCGAAAATTTTGACTACGTAGGTTAAATTTTTAGTTCGACAAATAATTAAAAACAAAATGATACAATTTACTAACGCAGAGTAAACACGTAAAGTGATCAAATTTAAAAAAAAATGAAATGATTTAATTTATTGACACAAATGACATGACCAAACGCTCAGACCAAACGCGATACTATTATATTTCACTATATCAACATTAAATTCACATAATTTTTTTTATCACGTCAGATGACTCCGTATTTATAATGATTCGAGTAAAATAAAGATGCAACAATTTGATTCAATCCAGTCAATTAATTTCTAAGCAAAACAGAATCTCCGTGTAAATTAATTTCAATATTTATAATATGATTTAATCACTAAACGCGTAGCAGAATTTTTTCTCAATTCTAGTTCGCAATTCTAGTTGTAAGAACTATTTCGCTTGCATATCAAATATAAGAACTGTGTATTTATCGGTATCTACGCAAACATATTCGAAAATAACTGTGAGTAGGGCAGCTAATGAGCGGGCCCCCTGTTCATACCAGGTCCGGTTCAGAATTAAAATGAACAAGGCCCTGTTCATGATCAGCCCGAATAAAAGAGTTCTTGTTCATGATCGGCCCGTTCTATATTGTTCATAACAGAGTTCGGTTCATAACTGAGCCCTGTTCAGAACAGGCCCGCTTCAACGAACTGGGCAGCCCTATGGACAATCAATCGGGCTGCTGCGGAGTGCTATACAAACCTTTACGACTTTGAGAAAATCATGTTTAGTTAATTGATCAATTTTAATTAGGTTTTCACACCTAATTATACAAAAGCATGTACCACCTAATTATACGAATAAACAAAAGCTTCTCAAAGAATCAACCATAATATATCAATTTTTAACATTCCACACTTCACAAAAACAAAATTAAACCTAAATTATAAGGTTCGACCAATAAATTTAATCTCTTCTACATCCAGAGATGACCCTTGCTCCTCATCTACCTCTTGATGAAAAAAAAGCCCTTTCGCATCCTGTGTTAAAATAACAAGCATGCTAAGATATTTGGTCTGTTTAAGCACTGAATCTATTAGGTTTGTTTAAGCATTACAGAATCTTTCATGGTGAAGTAGCATAGGACATCGTTTACTCGATTTAAGCTATTAAAATTATAATGGAGAATTTGCTGTGTTTTTTCATCCTAACCGTTTAAATACTTTTAACAGTCTAGATTTGAGGGCTAAGCGGATCGCAAAAGAGCAGCAGATTCGGATCTCAAAATATCTGGGCTGATAACAAATATTTAAAACCTGCTTTTCTGAGACAGCAACGGATTTGAAGATGGAGGCTAGAGAGGATTTTCAAATGCTGATACCCTAACTGCCCTCTAATGTTTCGTCCTCCATATTATAGGAGAGGTGCTTGTTGGTAATTAATATATATTTGTATCATCCATAGACAAGATAGGCTAATTAACAGAGAGGTGCTTGTTGGCATGTAATGATCAATGTATCCCGGTGATCTCAATCTTCATGTTAGCAAGCGAATTAACAAACGCACGAACCCACGGACAATCATCCTACATGAATCGCATATCTCGTGATACTACTTGTCATAGAATCAATCTTGAATTCTTGATGCATAATGTGATCACAGTTAAAAAATAACATGATGCTACATGTCTTATGAATCAATCTTGATTTATAACTTGATCACATATAAACATATGAATACATAGACAGAACTAAAAAATTTAGATAGAAGAGACTAAAAATAAAAATGCATAAGGACAAATTAAAACTTTAATAACTAGACTACAAACGCAGCGTGCTAATTTGTAAAGAAAACTGAAATGTATAAATTTTTTAATAAAAAAATACTCAATTAAATTTTAATATACATAATGAAAAAAATTTAAATCATGAAAATAACTAAATACTTCTTTAAGTTACACATAAATTCATAAATCCGCCCTATATAAATAGGTCATAAGAATATCACGTCACAAATTAATAAATACTCGTATAGGCAGTGGCGGAGCCACAGCCACCCAGGGGTAGGCAGTTGCCTACCTCTAGATTTTGAAAATCATCATCATAGTCAGGGGCGGATCCAGCATACTGCAGGGTAGGGCACCCTGGAATTTCAAAATTAGTTTCTAATTATAAGTACTAGGTTTTTGGATCTTGCCCCACCCTGGAAAAAACAAATGCCCTACCCTGTTGAGTTTATTTCTTGTTCTTCATGTACAAAGAATTAGATTTTGGCAATCAATTTTGCCCTCTTCTCTTTCTCCTCTGTAAATTTTCTTTTATTGCAATTTTATGTTGATTTTCGAATGTGTTTTTGGAGAAGAAGAGATCATTCGTCTGCATAGACGTGGAGCACATGAGCCAAGATACTGACATACTCGGTTTTCATAAACCAAACGTAGTAAATGAGATAATATAATGAGTAGCGCTGGTTGGCTTGGATTAGTGGGCCCACCAGTAAGATTAAATAAGAGAGAACAAGGGGTGCGTAACATAATGTATTGAATGATCTGGGTGCAAGCCAACCAGCGTACCCCTTTTTTTATTTCTTTCCGTTTTCTTTTCATTTGCTATTTCTTCTTCACCATTCTATAGTTATTGGATGCCTCCATTTTCTTTGATATTCTGAGTTTGCTAGTGACTTTTCATTTTTTTTTTCCTTTTAATTTATTATATATATATATTTATATTTTATATTTAGGGGTTAACACACGGATACACAGATACTATTACCAAACTTATTTTTTGTATGTCATGTTTAGATTCGAAATTTTTTTTTTTGGCATGTTGATTGTTTTTTATTTAGTACCAGATTAGATAATAGGTTTAAACCCGATTAGATATTGGACCCGCATAGATATTATCTTGCCCTACCCTGGCGGAAATTCTAGATCCGCCCCTGATCGTAGTTGGCTTAGATCTATGTTTTGCCAACCCCTGAATCTGGGTTTTGCTTACTCTTAACTGACTGGGTCTCTGTCTTCGGTGAAATCGCCAGAGCCGCTGCTAATTTGATTGAGTTTTTCATCACTGGTTCGGAATAGAATTGAAAGGGGATGAAAAAATGGGGAAGAAAGGTCTGAACCCGTGGGACCATGATATAAAGCTGTCATTTTTTTTTTCAAAGAAACGGACCAGATTTTTTATAATGGGCCGAACTTTAAAAGGGTGCATGCAAGAGTAAAACTAATAAATTGGCCGAAGTTAAATAGACATATTTTAAGAAAGTAGGACGTTGTATATGCCTCAAAGATGTTGAAAACTATTATTTTATGTTGCATAATTATATGTCGCAGCTATAGTATTATGATTAGATTAGAATTTATTATATCATTTTTAAAAATGATAACAAACAATTAGTCCAAAAAGGATCTTCATTTTAAAGAAAGAGTATATTGACAATTTTAGTTTTTAATAATAAAATGAATATTAAAATAAACAAAAATATTAATAATATTTATTTTTGCTTACTCCTGGCGAAAATTTTGACTACGTAGGTTAAATTTTTAGTTCGACAAATAATTAAAAACAAAATGATACAATTTACTAACGCAGAGTAAACACGTAAAGTGATCAAATTTAAAAAAAAATGAAATGATTTAATTTATTGACACAAATGACATGACCAAACGCTCAGACCAAACGCGATACTATTATATTTCACTATATCAACATTAAATTCACATAATTTTTTTTATCACGTCAGATGACTCCGTATTTATAATGATTCGAGTAAAATAAAGATGCAACAATTTGATTCAATCCAGTCAATTAATTTCTAAGCAAAACAGAATCTCCGTGTAAATTAATTTCAATATTTATAATATGATTTAATCACTAAACGCGTAGCAGAATTTTTTCTCAATTCTAGTTCGCAATTCTAGTTGTAAGAACTATTTCGCTTGCATATCAAATATAAGAACTGTGTATTTATCGGTATCTACGCAAACATATTCGAAAATAACTGTGAGTAGGGCAGCTAATGAGCGGGCCCCCTGTTCATACCAGGTCCGGTTCAGAATTAAAATGAACAAGGCCCTGTTCATGATCAGCCCGAATAAAAGAGTTCTTGTTCATGATCGGCCCGTTCTATATTGTTCATAACAGAGTTCGGTTCATAACTGAGCCCTGTTCAGAACAGGCCCGCTTCAACGAACTGGGCAGCCCTATGGACAATCAATCGGGCTGCTGCGGAGTGCTATACAAACCTTTACGACTTTGAGAAAATCATGTTTAGTTAATTGATCAATTTTAATTAGGTTTTCACACCTAATTATACAAAAGCATGTACCACCTAATTATACGAATAAACAAAAGCTTCTCAAAGAATCAACCATAATATATCAATTTTTAACATTCCACACTTCACAAAAACAAAATTAAACCTAAATTATAAGGTTCGACCAATAAATTTAATCTCTTCTACATCCAGAGATGACCCTTGCTCCTCATCTACCTCTTGATGAAAAAAAAGCCCTTTCGCATCCTGTGTTAAAATAACAAGCATGCTAAGATATTTGGTCTGTTTAAGCACTGAATCTATTAGGTTTGTTTAAGCATTACAGAATCTTTCATGGTGAAGTAGCATAGGACATCGTTTACTCGATTTAAGCTATTAAAATTATAATGGAGAATTTGCTGTGTTTTTTCATCCTAACCGTTTAAATACTTTTAACAGTCTAGATTTGAGGGCTAAGCGGATCGCAAAAGAGCAGCAGATTCGGATCTCAAAATATCTGGGCTGATAACAAATATTTAAAACCTGCTTTTCTGAGACAGCAACGGATTTGAAGATGGAGGCTAGAGAGGATTTTCAAATGCTGATACCCTAACTGCCCTCTAATGTTTCGTCCTCCATATTATAGGAGAGGTGCTTGTTGGTAATTAATATATATTTGTATCATCCATAGACAAGATAGGCTAATTAACAGAGAGGTGCTTGTTGGCATGTAATGATCAATGTATCCCGGTGATCTCAATCTTCATGTTAGCAAGCGAATTAACAAACGCACGAACCCACGGACAATCATCCTACATGAATCGCATATCTCGTGATACTACTTGTCATAGAATCAATCTTGAATTCTTGATGCATAATGTGATCACAGTTAAAAAATAACATGATGCTACATGTCTTATGAATCAATCTTGATTTATAACTTGATCACATATAAACATATGAATACATAGACAGAACTAAAAAATTTAGATAGAAGAGACTAAAAATAAAAATGCATAAGGACAAATTAAAACTTTAATAACTAGACTACAAACGCAGCGTGCTAATTTGTAAAGAAAACTGAAATGTATAAATTTTTTAATAAAAAAATACTCAATTAAATTTTAATATACATAATGAAAAAAATTTAAATCATGAAAATAACTAAATACTTCTTTAAGTTACACATAAATTCATAAATCCGCCCTATATAAATAGGTCATAAGAATATCACGTCACAAATTAATAAATACTCGTATAGGCAGTGGCGGAGCCACAGCCACCCAGGGGTAGGCAGTTGCCTACCTCTAGATTTTGAAAATCATCATCATAGTCAGGGGCGGATCCAGCATACTGCAGGGTAGGGCACCCTGGAATTTCAAAATTAGTTTCTAATTATAAGTACTAGGTTTTTGGATCTTGCCCCACCCTGGAAAAAACAAATGCCCTACCCTGTTGAGTTTATTTCTTGTTCTTCATGTACAAAGAATTAGATTTTGGCAATCAATTTTGCCCTCTTCTCTTTCTCCTCTGTAAATTTTCTTTTATTGCAATTTTATGTTGATTTTCGAATGTGTTTTTGGAGAAGAAGAGATCATTCGTCTGCATAGACGTGGAGCACATGAGCCAAGATACTGACATACTCGGTTTTCATAAACCAAACGTAGTAAATGAGATAATATAATGAGTAGCGCTGGTTGGCTTGGATTAGTGGGCCCACCAGTAAGATTAAATAAGAGAGAACAAGGGGTGCGTAACATAATGTATTGAATGATCTGGGTGCAAGCCAACCAGCGTACCCCTTTTTTTATTTCTTTCCGTTTTCTTTTCATTTGCTATTTCTTCTTCACCATTCTATAGTTATTGGATGCCTCCATTTTCTTTGATATTCTGAGTTTGCTAGTGACTTTTCATTTTTTTTTTCCTTTTAATTTATTATATATATATTTATATTTTATATTTAGGGGTTAACACACGGATACACAGATACTATTACCAAACTTATTTTTTGTATGTCATGTTTAGATTCGAAATTTTTTTTTTTGGCATGTTGATTGTTTTTTATTTAGTACCAGATTAGATAATAGGTTTAAACCCGATTAGATATTGGACCCGCATAGATATTATCTTGCCCTACCCTGGCGGAAATTCTAGATCCGCCCCTGATCGTAGTTGGCTTAGATCTATGTTTTGCCAACCCCTGAATCTGGGTTTTGCTTACTCTTAACTGACTGGGTCTCTGTCTTCGGTGAAATCGCCAGAGCCGCTGCTAATTTGATTGAGTTTTTCATCACTGGTTCGGAATAGAATTGAAAGGGGATGAAAAAATGGGGAAGAAAGGTCTGAACCCGTGGGACCATGATATAAAGCTGTCATTTTTTTTTCAAAGAAACGGACCAGATTTTTTATAATGGGCCGAACTTTAAAAGGGTGCATGCAAGAGTAAAACTAATAAATTGGCCGAAGTTAAATAGACATATTTTAAGAACGTAGGACGTTGTATATGCCTCAAAGATGTTGAAAACTATTATTTTATGTTGCATAATTATATGTCGCAGCTATAGTATTATGATTAGATTAGAATTTATTATATCATTTTTAAAAATGATAACAAACAATTAGTCCAAAAAGGATCTTCATTTTAAAGAAAGAGTATATTGACAATTTTAGTTTTTAATAATAAAATGAATATTAAAATAAACAAAAATATTAATAATATTTATTTTTGCTTACTCCTGGCGAAAATTTTGACTACGTAGGTTAAATTTTTAGTTCGACAAATAATTAAAAACAAAATGATACAATTTACTAACGCAGAGTAAACACGTAAAGTGATCAAATTTAAAAAAAAAATGAAATGATTTAATTTATTGACACAAATGACATGACCAAACGCTCAGACCAAACGCGATACTATTATATTTCACTATATCAACATTAAATTCACATAATTTTTTTTATCACGTCAGATGACTCCGTATTTATAATGATTCGAGTAAAATAAAGATGCAACAATTTGATTCAATCCAGTCAATTAATTTCTAAGCAAAACAGAATCTCCGTGTAAATTAATTTCAATATTTATAATATGATTTAATCACTAAACGCGTAGCAGAATTTTTTCTCAATTCTAGTTCGCAATTCTAGTTGTAAGAACTATTTCGCTTGCATATCAAATATAAGAACTGTGTATTTATCGGTATCTACGCAAACATATTCGAAAATAACTGTGAGTAGGGCAGCTAATGAGCGGGCCCCCTGTTCATACCAGGTCCGGTTCAGAATTAAAATGAACAAGGCCCTGTTCATGATCAGCCCGAATAAAAGAGTTCTTGTTCATGATCGGCCCGTTCTATATTGTTCATAACAGAGTTCGGTTCATAACTGAGCCCTGTTCAGAACAGGCCCGCTTCAACGAACTGGGCAGCCCTATGGACAATCAATCGGGCTGCTGCGGAGTGCTATACAAACCTTTACGACTTTGAGAAAATCATGTTTAGTTAATTGATCAATTTTAATTAGGTTTTCACACCTAATTATACAAAAGCATGTACCACCTAATTATACGAATAAACAAAAGCTTCTCAAAGAATCAACCATAATATATCAATTTTTAACATTCCACACTTCACAAAAACAAAATTAAACCTAAATTATAAGGTTCGACCAATAAATTTAATCTCTTCTACATCCAGAGATGACCCTTGCTCCTCATCTACCTCTTGATGAAAAAAAAGCCCTTTCGCATCCTGTGTTAAAATAACAAGCATGCTAAGATATTTGGTCTGTTTAAGCACTGAATCTATTAGGTTTGTTTAAGCATTACAGAATCTTTCATGGTGAAGTAGCATAGGACATCGTTTACTCGATTTAAGCTATTAAAATTATAATGGAGAATTTGCTGTGTTTTTTCATCCTAACCGTTTAAATACTTTTAACAGTCTAGATTTGAGGGCTAAGCGGATCGCAAAAGAGCAGCAGATTCGGATCTCAAAATATCTGGGCTGATAACAAATATTTAAAACCTGCTTTTCTGAGACAGCAACGGATTTGAAGATGGAGGCTAGAGAGGATTTTCAAATGCTGATACCCTAACTGCCCTCTAATGTTTCGTCCTCCATATTATAGGAGAGGTGCTTGTTGGTAATTAATATATATTTGTATCATCCATAGACAAGATAGGCTAATTAACAGAGAGGTGCTTGTTGGCATGTAATGATCAATGTATCCCGGTGATCTCAATCTTCATGTTAGCAAGCGAATTAACAAACGCACGAACCCACGGACAATCATCCTACATGAATCGCATATCTCGTGATACTACTTGTCATAGAATCAATCTTGAATTCTTGATGCATAATGTGATCACAGTTAAAAAATAACATGATGCTACATGTCTTATGAATCAATCTTGATTTATAACTTGATCACATATAAACATATGAATACATAGACAGAACTAAAAAATTTAGATAGAAGAGACTAAAAATAAAAATGCATAAGGACAAATTAAAACTTTAATAACTAGACTACAAACGCAGCGTGCTAATTTGTAAAGAAAACTGAAATGTATAAATTTTTTAATAAAAAAATACTCAATTAAATTTTAATATACATAATGAAAAAAATTTAAATCATGAAAATAACTAAATACTTCTTTAAGTTACACATAAATTCATAAATCCGCCCTATATAAATAGGTCATAAGAATATCACGTCACAAATTAATAAATACTCGTATAGGCAGTGGCGGAGCCACAGCCACCCAGGGGTAGGCAGTTGCCTACCTCTAGATTTTGAAAATCATCATCATAGTCAGGGGCGGATCCAGCATACTGCAGGGTAGGGCACCCTGGAATTTCAAAATTAGTTTCTAATTATAAGTACTAGGTTTTTGGATCTTGCCCCACCCTGGAAAAAACAAATGCCCTACCCTGTTGAGTTTATTTCTTGTTCTTCATGTACAAAGAATTAGATTTTGGCAATCAATTTTGCCCTCTTCTCTTTCTCCTCTGTAAATTTTCTTTTATTGCAATTTTATGTTGATTTTCGAATGTGTTTTTGGAGAAGAAGAGATCATTCGTCTGCATAGACGTGGAGCACATGAGCCAAGATACTGACATACTCGGTTTTCATAAACCAAACGTAGTAAATGAGATAATATAATGAGTAGCGCTGGTTGGCTTGGATTAGTGGGCCCACCAGTAAGATTAAATAAGAGAGAACAAGGGGTGCGTAACATAATGTATTGAATGATCTGGGTGCAAGCCAACCAGCGTACCCCTTTTTTTATTTCTTTCCGTTTTCTTTTCATTTGCTATTTCTTCTTCACCATTCTATAGTTATTGGATGCCTCCATTTTCTTTGATATTCTGAGTTTGCTAGTGACTTTTCATTTTTTTTTCCTTTTAATTTATTATATATATATTTATATTTTATATTTAGGGGTTAACACACGGATACACAGATACTATTACCAAACTTATTTTTTGTATGTCATGTTTAGATTCGAAATTTTTTTTTTTGGCATGTTGATTGTTTTTTATTTAGTACCAGATTAGATAATAGGTTTAAACCCGATTAGATATTGGACCCGCATAGATATTATCTTGCCCTACCCTGGCGGAAATTCTAGATCCGCCCCTGATCGTAGTTGGCTTAGATCTATGTTTTGCCAACCCCTGAATCTGGGTTTTGCTTACTCTTAACTGACTGGGTCTCTGTCTTCGGTGAAATCGCCAGAGCCGCTGCTAATTTGATTGAGTTTTTCATCACTGGTTCGGAATAGAATTGAAAGGGGATGAAAAAATGGGGAAGAAAGGTCTGAACCCGTGGGACCATGATATAAAGCTGTCATTTTTTTTTCAAAGAAACGGACCAGATTTTTTATAATGGGCCGAACTTTAAAAGGGTGCATGCAAGAGTAAAACTAATAAATTGGCCGAAGTTAAATAGACATATTTTAAGAACGTAGGACGTTGTATATGCCTCAAAGATGTTGAAAACTATTATTTTATGTTGCATAATTATATGTCGCAGCTATAGTATTATGATTAGATTAGAATTTATTATATCATTTTTAAAAATGATAACAAACAATTAGTCCAAAAAGGATCTTCATTTTAAAGAAAGAGTATATTGACAATTTTAGTTTTTAATAATAAAATGAATATTAAAATAAACAAAAATATTAATAATATTTATTTTTGCTTACTCCTGGCGAAAATTTTGACTACGTAGGTTAAATTTTTAGTTCGACAAATAATTAAAAACAAAATGATACAATTTACTAACGCAGAGTAAACACGTAAAGTGATCAAATTTAAAAAAAAAATGAAATGATTTAATTTATTGACACAAATGACATGACCAAACGCTCAGACCAAACGCGATACTATTATATTTCACTATATCAACATTAAATTCACATAATTTTTTTTATCACGTCAGATGACTCCGTATTTATAATGATTCGAGTAAAATAAAGATGCAACAATTTGATTCAATCCAGTCAATTAATTTCTAAGCAAAACAGAATCTCCGTGTAAATTAATTTCAATATTTATAATATGATTTAATCACTAAACGCGTAGCAGAATTTTTTCTCAATTCTAGTTCGCAATTCTAGTTGTAAGAACTATTTCGCTTGCATATCAAATATAAGAACTGTGTATTTATCGGTATCTACGCAAACATATTCGAAAATAACTGTGAGACAGAATATTGACGCCACCGGACAACTCCTTTCATTCTTTGTTTTAGATGTGTGTTCAGATTGTCTGTTCTTTGAATATCCAAATTGTTGTATCTATTTCGGTCTTGGACCAGTTCAGAACTGATCTGCTAAACACACACACAAATACATCTGTTGGTTACACCAATTGATCGCACTACTACTTTGTTCGCACCACTTCAGTTAAAAGGAGTGCAGAATTTCGGACCACATTTTGATGGATTTGATTTCATAAATTAATTATCAATTTCGACCCAAACAAAATATTATTATTTGGCTGTAGAACATTATTTCTAGCAGTATTGACGTAAATGTCATATTTTTTCACATCACTGCAAACACGGTGCGTCGGTCCGTACCCCGTACGGAAAAAATAAGCCGAAATTTTTATTAATAGAAATAATAATAAATTAATGTCAACATAGAACAAAGAATTCGTCAGATTTTCAAATCTAACCAAGATGTTACTGTTCGTAACGTCTAGGGGACGTTATCAACGGTAACGGCCCGATTAACCACAGCCTAATTAGCGAAACAAGATAAACTCTGGCAGTTGGGAACGATAACGGCCACGAAAAAAAAAAAAAAGATGGGGACGTTAGGAAAGATGACGGCCAGCACCGAAAAAAAAAATAGATGAGGACGCTATCGTTGGCGACGGCCAGGAGAGGCTCGGAAAAAAAAAATATTTTGGGCCGTTTTGGACAATAACGGCCTGTCGGCAGTACAGTAAAAGCCCTGGACGTTTGTTCGCGCAGAAGCGCAACGCAAGTTTCAGTACGCTTGAGGGCGTACCTTTTAAAACCGCGTTTACACTTCACGAGTAAGGGTTGCAAGTGCACAACCCCTATCGAGTAGTATAATCGGGTATCGATCCACAGGGACGGGCAATTACTTGGTTAGAATCTACCAAACTCAATTAAAAACTAGAAGTGAGAAAGATTTGGTTTGGTATTTAATTTCCTAAAAAGGTCAATTCAAACAATTCAAACAATTCAGAAAGATGTAATAAAATGCTAGAAGAAATGTAAATTGTGTTTTGATTATGGATAAAAGGCGTTTCCAGGGTTTCAGATTTCATCTGTGATCTGCCTCTAGTGGTACGGCCCGTACCAAGTTGGTACGGCTAGGCCGTACTCCACTTGGTAAGGCAAGGCCGCACCACTCTGGTAAGACCCGTACTGGCTTGCCAGAACAGAGCTTACCAGTTCGAGTTGATGCATTTCCTTGCTGGTACCTTGTGCTAAACTCTTTGGAAAGGTTCAATTGACCATACCTAAGGTTCCTAAGCCTCAACTGTCGTTTGTTGGATCAAGATCTAGGTTGGAATGCAATTGATTGCCTTTTAGGGATTTCTACACCTCAACTCTCGTGTGTTGGTACAGATCTACCCTAACTGGTTGATTGGAGACCTAAGGCACCCTCTAATCTGTCGATTAGAGGAGAATTCAACCTCTCGGCTTCAATTCGAACAAGTCTACCCTAAACAATTGATTTGGTTGAGAGATTGAGATGATCACATGACCTTGATAGGTTCGATCTAAACCTAGAGGTTCATCATACACAATCACAGCAATCAAAGCAAAAGATCGCAAAGAAATCACAATCAATCAATCAAAAGAGTTCATACAAGATACAAGTCAAAGAAAGTCAAAACAAATCAAGAATCCATCTCTAAACCCTAGAAACTAAAATAACTACTCACAGCACATGATCTGATCTAAAAATACAATAAAAGGGATAGAGATAGCCATGGATCGAAGGGATCGAGAGGAGGAAGCTAGATCCGTTGAGTTTCGCCTCTTTCCTCTTCTTTCCTTCTTGCTCCTAGCTCCTTAGCTCTCTTTCTCTCTCTTACTGTGCTCTCAAATAGATCTGGAATGGAATCGATGTCGAAATTGGAGAGTTCCCCGCTTTAAATAGCCTCTGCCAAAATTTGAATCTGTCAGGCCGCCTTTAGGTACGGTCCGTACCAAATTGGTACGGCCAGGCCGTACCAGGCGTGATGAGCTGAAAAATGGCCAAGTCCGGTAAGACCCGTACCAAACTTGGTAAGGGCCGTACCAGATCATCCCAAATCGTCGTTTCTTCGTGTGTTTTGCTCCAAGCCTGCAGAAAACAAACAAACACTCAGCAGTACCAAATTCTAAAGATATATCGATGAAATGCACATGATTCTGGTGAATTAGGGCACGAATCTGGTACTAAAACAGGCCTAAAATAGACTAAATATGCGAGGTATCAACGTTATTCTCCATAACGGCCAACGTCAATTACGGTTTTTCATCATTCCATCGGAGAAAAAAGTTAATCTCTGGACGTTATTCTCGGTAACGTCCAGATGATCTATAAATTGCGCTCTCCTCTGGCTTAGTCTGTACAACGTTCAGAGTTTCTCTCTCTCCGCTAATCTAAAAAAAAATTGTACAGAGTATCTCTCTCCACTAATCTAAAAAAAAAATCTTCTCCCTGTACGAAAAAAAAATTACGGCTTGTCGAAGACCTCTTCCGTTGAAAATAAAGAAATCATCAATATAAAAGGTAAATTTTTAATTATATGTCATGTATTTACGTTTATTATTTATATTGGATGAATATCAATATTATTTGATTATTAGTTAAAATAATATTAGTAATGTCATGTATTAGTAATGTTAGTAATGTTAATGTTAATGTTAACGTAATGTTAATGTAATGTTAATGTTAGTGGTAATGTAATGTTGTAATATTAGTAATGTTAATGACAATTTGTTAAAATATTGTAAATTTGTAATGTTAATTTGCAGAAAATATTAGTAATGTTAGTAAAAATATTAGTGATGTTAGTTTGTAAAAATATTAGTAATGTTAGTTTGTAAAAATATTAGTAAAAATGTTAGTATTGACAATAATAAAAAATATTAGTAACGTTAATTTGTAAAAATATTAGTAAAAATATTAGTAATATTAATGTTAATTTGTAAAAATGATAGTAATGTTAATTTTAAGAAGTAGTAGTACTTATTGTAAGAAGTAGTTGTACTTATTAGTAACGTTTGTTGTAGTACTTATTAGTAATGTTTGTTGTAATAATAAATTATATCTAATTTATTCATTATTGTGCAGGCTAAATTATCAAAATAATTAATCATGCTCATGGTGAGAGTTCTTTTCGGTGGTGAAATACGGCAAGGTCGTAAAGGAGCGGAGTACACCGAATCTCCTCGATTCACATTGATGGCAACTAGTGAGCAAGGTTGGCATGATGTGAAAGGTGAAATTTATCGCCAGCTTGGATATTCTGAGAGTGAGTACAACCTAAAAACACTTGCACGGGTTAATGTTGGTACAACAACTCGGCGTTATTATGAGATATTAGAAATTGTGTGCGATCAGACGTGGCGAGGCATTTATGACCAAAGTATGTTTGCTAGGACCCAGTATTCTTTTGTCGATTTGTACATTGAGTTAGTTCCAATTGTCGGTTCGATGCAATCACAATTATTCATTGATAATGTGGTATCAGAGACACAACCAGACCCTGGACATACCCAATACAGTGTTTCACAAGCGGGTCCCAGTCTATTCGAACCCTATCAGACACAACAAACACCGAGGCGTGACCTTTATCTGAGTCCTTATCCCGATGTGAACGACTCGTCACCGCCTGTTCAGGCAGATATGGGTTGGTCAGGGCAGAATAATCAGGACAGTCCATGGGTTGATCCGCCGAGGGCCGGTGGTCCTTCTAATGATGCTGACGACGTACCGCAAAGTGACGACGAAGATGACGCTGACTCATGTGAGGATGATGCCGACTGGGATACCGAACCTGATTCAGAAGGGGATGTCCCACCTGATACGCAGAGACAATCGCAAACACCACGTGTTCAGGCTTGACGTTTTCCCATATCTGATCGCGGGACGAGTCACCCGGTGGGCAGTTTCAATGACACCTCGAGATTTCAGGAAGCAGATGTATCCTACTTCAGCAGGACCCAACACATACATGATCCACTTGGTGTAGGTATGGAGTACTCTTCAAAAGAGGCTCTACGGTAGGCCATAAATGATTATCACATCACAAATAATATTGAAGTAAAAACTACCAGTAACAATAGAACCCAACTGATAATGGAATGCAAGAGCAGCAGGTGTATGTGGCGTTTGTATGCCAAGTCCGGCATATTTTCATCTAAGTGGAAAATTAAAACAATTAGAGCACCACATACGTGCCAGGCCGATGCTTCTCGTACCGATCACTCACAATTAACTGCAGAAGTGATTGCCGATGTTATAAGAGAAGATATTAGGGAAGATGTTACAAAAAATATTAAAAACATTAAAGGGCTAGTCCGTAAGAAATACGGGGGAGTTATTCCCAAATATAACAAGCTGTGGCTTGGCCGAGAGCTGGCAATCGCACAAATATTCGGTAGTTGGGAAGGCTCGTACAACCTTCTCACCCCAGTGTTGGAAGCAATTAAAAGATAAACTCCTGGAACAAAATATGGAGTTGCGCACGTACCCATGGCTGATCCGCTAAAAAGGTTGTTCAAGGCAGCTGTGTGGGCTTACGGTCCGTGCATTGCTGCAGTGCCTCATCTCAGGCAAATCATTAGTATTGATGCATGTTTCCTGTCTGGCCGGTACCAAGGGAGACTGCTGATGGCGTGCGGCTACGACGCAGAGAACCAGTTGCTTCCTCTGGCTTTTGCATTAGTCGAGGAAGAGAGATTCGAGACATGGGGATGGTTCATGAGGTGGTTGCGTTGGGAGGTAATTGGTAATAGGTTCATGTGTGTTGTTTCTGACCGGCACATGGGGATCAAGAAAGTATTCACCGATAGATACGGTGGTTGGTACGAGGATGGCGGCGAGTGCGTTCACAGATTGTGTTCGCAGCACGTCGCCGAGAATTTGATGAAAAAGGTACACAATAAAAAAATATGCGAACTATTTAAAATACTTGTGAACAAAAAGAAGCCACGGACATTCGAAGAGTTCTTCGAACTATTGCGGAAGAAAAGTCCAGATGCAGTTGCATACCTAGAAAATGTCGGTAAATACCAAGATTCCAACCATAACGAGATCCCTAAACCATGAAAGGTGTATCAGAGCATGGACGGCGGCCCTCGCTGGGAAATTATGACTACTAATGGATCTGAATCGTTGAACGCTGTATTCAAAGATAGTCGACGACTACTAGTCGTTGCACTCGTGGAAGACACATATTACAAGTGTCTCGCTTGGTTTAACCAAAGACGAGCGAAAGCAGTGGCTCGCATAGTTGATCAGCAACTTTGGTCAGCACAGGTTGAAGGACTATTAACAAAAAGAATCGGGAAATGTTTAAATATGCGTTCAATGCCGGTTGGTGGGCACGGTGAACACGAGGTCAGGGTCAGGGATGAGAGAGTCGTATACAAAGAACGAGACGAAAATTTTAGTTATAGAAGGGAGACCTTCAAGTACAGGGTCGACATACGTGACGGAAACATAGCATAATGTGTGTCTCAAGCCACAACTTACAGGTATACCGTGCGCCCATGTTCTCGCCGTGTGTCGGGACCGGAGATACAACCACAATTTATTCGTGCATCATTTGTATTCCATGACCAAACTTGCTGAAACTTGGAGTGGCCAATTCCACGGCTATGCCAACCAATGTGACTGGCCAACCATACCCGGTCCAAAAATTGTTCCGGACAAAGACAGAATCAAAAAGGGTAGGAGAAGGCACAACCGTATAGTTATGACGATGGACGAAATGGAGGGAAGGAGAGTGGGACACCAAGCTAGACGTTCTACGTCCGACAGGCGTGCAGCAGGTTTGTTAATTTTATTTTCAATAACTAATTTTGGTGTCATTCTCGTTGGAAATATCAATTCTCAATGTTGTTTTATTGGTTCAGAGGCTTCTTCTGGACGGGGCATGGGACAGCAAGCGAGACGTTCTATGTCTGACATACATGCAGCAGGTTTGTTGATATTTTAAATTAAATTTATTTGTTTTATTGGTCTTATTGAAGCGATATAACACTCGTCTTGTCTTTTTCATTTGCAGGAACCTCTTCTAGTTATAGTCGGAGATGAAGCGAGGAAAAACTACTAGTATTTAGTAATTGTTGTTGTTTATGCATAATTTTGTAATTTGTTTGGACATGGTACTTATTTTTTCGTTATATTCGTATTTGTATTTTGGTATTTGTATTTTGATATTTGGTATTTGTATTTGTATTTTGTTGATTATGCATAATTTTGTAATTTGTATTTCCATTTATAATTGACCGAACTTCAAATCTATTTTTGAATCTTTAATTAAACAAAATTTTGTTTTTAATTTTTAGTAAAAATTTGGCGGAGTGCATTTTGTAATTTTGACAGCACCATAAAACCAAAGCACAAAAACCAAATTCTCAAACCAAATCCCCAACCCGAATACATCATGCCGAACTCTTCTAGTTACAAGCATATCCCAACAACCCGATCCCATAATACAAGCATACAAGCACAAAAACTACAAGCATACAAGCATACAAGCACAAAAACTACAAGCATACAAGCATACAAGCACTAACAAAAACTACAATAATCATACAAGCACAAAAACTAACATAAACTACAATAATCATACAAGCACAAAAACTAACATAAACTACAATAATCATACAAACACAAAAACTAACATAAACTAACAAATGGTCATACAAGCACTAAAACTAACATAAACAACCGTTCATCAAACAACATACATGAAATGAAATACCTAGTCAAAAGTGAACTTGTCCGGACCATGGCGCGATCTGAGTGGGTATCTGCGTGCTGGCTCTTCTTGTTGCTCTTCTTGTTGTTGTTGTCCTCTCCTACGCCTCACGTAGACATTATTGTATGCATCGGCACTGTGTGACGGGGTGCCAAATATGCTCTCGACCGCTTGTGTACGTGGTGTGACGACTTGACTAGGTACCGTACCGTCATATGTACCAGTAGCAACTGGCCCGGGCATCCTGAAATGGTCATCCGAACCCTAACAATAACCTAATCGAATACTAATTTGCAATTTATACGTAATCGAATGCAATTTAACAAAATTAAACCTAATCGAATACTAATTTGCAAAATTAAACCTAACAATAACCTAACTAACCTAATTAACAAAATTAAACCTAATCGGATGCAATTTAACAAAATTAAACCAAATTGAATGCTAATTTACCAAATTAAACCTGACAATAACCTAATTACACCTAATTAACAATAACAATAATCTAATTAACAAAATAAAACCAAATTGAATGCTAATTTACAAAATTAAACCTAACAATAACCTAATTACACCTAATTAACAATAACAATAACCTAATTAACAAAATTAAATCTAATCGAATACAATTTCACATAATTAAACCTAATAATAATCTTCACAACAAATTCAACCTTAAATTATTGTTAATTTACAAAGTTCTAAAATATTCAAAAAAAAAATTTACCTGTCAGAAAAAGTCAGCGGGGAAGGTCAGCGGGCGAGGAAGAGGGAAGGGCAGCGGGGAAGAGACCTGGACGTTATCGTTGACGACGGCCAGGCATTTTTTTTTCGCTTCCGTCGGTGCTCTTTTCTTACCGCCGCGCCACGTCTCTCTGTTTTTTTTTTCCGAAGGTCACGGACAGAGGACAGAGAGCTCGGTCGGGTACTTAGGCGTTTAAGAAACAAAAACGCTCACTACAACAAAAAGGGGTATCAGCGACCGGGATCCCGGTCGCTGATAATATAGGCGCCGGTCGCTGATACTCAATATGGTCGCTGAAAGTCCAATTTGGTCGCTGAAAGCCCGGTCGCTGTAAGCGTTGTCGCTGATACTCTTCTGATGACGTCACCGGTCGCTGATAATACGTCACTGATAATGTTTTTGCGACCAATATTTTTTGGTCGCTGTCGTTTTTTTCTGACGTCACCAAATACTTTCTGCGACCAAAGTTAACGGTCGCTGATACGAAAAAACGGCCGCTGATAGTCGAAACAATCGCAGATACATAAATTATCAGAGACAAATAATTACGGTCGCTGATACTTAAATTTGGTCGCTGATACTCTTCTGTCAAGTTTTTTATATTTTATTATATTATTTAAATTTGCACCATTTAATATTTGATACGACACGTACCAACATACAACATAAACATAGATATCGTAATATCAAGTAATACAAATAAACATAAACATACAACAAAGTTCATCAAACATAATAATCGTAATGTCAAATAATACAAACAGAAATGTCGAAATGTCAAGTACCATAAACATCTATCAAAATCCGTCACCATAAACAACCTAAGTAGTACCATAAACATCTAAACCTATCTAGGACCATCACCACCAACATCCGACCCCTGCCTCTCGTCATCATCCTCGTCATCTTGAGGAGCGGGCCTCGAGGCATGTTGCGAGCCCGAACCTCCCTGTGAGATTGTTAAAACAATAGTTTAGATAATTAGAATTTAAGATTCAGGGTTCACAATTGAAGTTGGACTGAATTATCGAATTTCGTACCTGAGAAGCTCTGAAAAGGTCGGTGATCCTGGACATAAACCGATCCTCCATCCTATCAAGTAACCGATCCTCCATCCTATCAAGTACCCGAGTAGATATCATATCGATACGCTCTTCTGTGAGCTGCGGAGCCGGCGGCATAGAAGAATATGATTGTGAAGAATGCGATTGACTGCTCGACCCACTGGAGCGAAACATGCGTCTCGTCTTGCCTGAAACATTAAAAATAAGACAATTAGTATTATCTTACACAACTAAAAATAAATTTAAAATTAAAGTGACTTTTTATTTTACCTAAAGCACCGAGACCATAGTTATCGCCGTGGGC
Source organism: Carex myosuroides (assembly GCA_028015225.1). NCBI lineage: Eukaryota > Viridiplantae > Streptophyta > Magnoliopsida > Poales > Cyperaceae > Carex > Carex myosuroides. The sequence continues at coordinate 6,113,842 of CM051484.1, read as the reverse complement.
ATTCTGATCAGATATTCCCGTAGAGTACCAGACGTCGCCGTCGTATGCGGGCCATGTGTTTCTATCCTCTCCATACTTCTGCACCATAGCACTCTCATATTTTTCCTGCAAATTTTGTAAAATATAACAAAAATGTTATACAACAGGAACCATGATATTTTTTAAAACGATTTGAAAGTATTATTACCTGTGCTTCTTTCGCCTTGCCGGTAATATATTCTCCCGTCTTCTTCTTCGTATGGGTAGGCTGAAACAGCTCATCGGACCATCTAGGTTCGCGCCCTTTTTCTTGCTCCTGTTAAGAATTTGAAAGACAATTTCATTTAAAAAAAAATTATTAAGGTTAGTTCGATTAGATTCAATTGGAATGAAAATAGATTAATTTAATGAAGATAATCTTACGAAGCGTTGTTTGTGAACAAGCATGTTCACAGAACCCGTTGTGGCCCCTGACCCTTCAGCATTGGCCCTATTTAAAGCATTCCGTTGGCTCCGACGGGCAAAAGCATCACTACACCAATGATCGACGAGTCCGGGCCAGAACTCCGGCTTGATCCAGGAGTCATGGGGTCGATGAGCAGCCCCACGCTCCTTCCACTCGAGCATTGAATCTCCATAGGACTTGGTTGCTGCCTCCCTGACCTTGTTAAGCATATCCTGTAGGCGTTTGTCAGCTATTTTGCGGAATACATCCCATGCAATACTGTCTGGTACCTCCGGTGGAAACTGGTAGTGCTTCTGCAATAAATAACTCAGTTTGTTAGCTTCAAAAAAGGAAACAAGTAATTATTAGAGGTTTTGTTTCAGAAAATTTTACTTACCAAAAAGTCTTTCTTGATAACTTCCTTGTTGGTATCAGGGAAATCCGTGTATCTAGTGTACGCTCCAGGATATGCTGTGCGTACTAGCTGCGATATAATTTTTGCGACCTGCTTCGTCAGCTCTGGGTGCCCTGCATCAAAAGTCCTGCAAATAGAAATAATTATTACAATCACTACAATTAATGCATAATTAATTACAACATACAGAAAAAATGAATATTACCTGTGACCCCCTAACCGAAGCACTGGTCGCACACTCGGATCTGCAGGCGACGAAATATATGCATTTGCACCGCGAACATTCCTATGACTCGACTCCTCCTCGTCGCCCGCCGGTGCCTTTCCTTTGTCCTTTCTTTTCGGTGCCATATCTAGAGTTGAGATGATAAAATCAATAAGTTGCACTCAAGCGAACATTCACAAACAAAGTAAATATAAAGACGAGCAATACGAAAGATATTAACCTAATGTCCCAATTGGTGTTTTTTTTTTCTTTTTCCTTTTTTTGCTATTATTTTCTTGATTACTGTCTTGTAATTCTTGTTCTGTTACAATCTCAGTAACAGCCCCATCAACGAAGAGACTTGGGTCATTCAGTTCATCTGCAGCACGCACTACAAACTCGGCTGGCGGACCATCTTCCTGAAAGAACTCGGTCAAATGTGGAGTGTTTTCCACAGACGTAGCTTCATCGAACAAAATAAATGGTTTTCTTTTTCCTTTTGTCTTGATAGTAACCCACCATTCTTGTCTCTCTCGCTTTGTTGACGCATAAGGCAAGTAATACACTTGCACTGTTTGGCACAGAAACACAAAATGTTCGTCTTTTTGAAGAAGCCTTGTATGATTTATCTCCACTAATCCATGCTCCTTATCTACCCGCAACCCCCTATGTGTGTCGAACCAACGACACTTGAACAAGAACACTTTGTTGTTCACGCCACTATATTCCAATCGAATAATTTCTTCAAGTATGCCGAAATAATCCCTTGATGTGCCTTCCCAATTCTCCCCTTCAACACAAACACAAACACCGTAATTTGTTGTTTTCCTATTTATCCCGTATGACTCAGTGTGAAACCGAAAACCGTTCACATCGTACATGTTGAAACGTTGAACTCGTCGTGTGACCGGCCCACGCGCAATTTCAGCAATCCTTGAATCTACAATTTTACCACTGAGCGCCAACTTACGCATCCACATACCAAACTCTTTCGAACGAGTTCTATCGAGACCTGATGCGCTTATTGCTGGCCTCTTTTCTCTAATTTCAGCGTCGAATTGCCTGCAATATGCCGAATTTTGTCACAATATGAACAATACAAATAGACAACGCAAATTGGAATAGGTAAAGATGCTCACTCAATGAAAGGGTCGAATTCGACGCGACAATTAATCATGATGTAATAGTGTGCTGCATTTAACTCTTCATCTGTAAGATCTCTAACGGGAATTGAACCCGTTGCACGTCCATGATAGCTCACCATAGGAAGTGTGTCATTTTCGACAAATCCGCCATCGTCGTACCGCTCTGGGCGATTCAACCGTGTAACTACCTCATCTTCAAAATATAAAGACATAAAGTTGGTCATCTCTTCAACGATATATGCCTCCACGATTGAACCCTCGACTTTTGCCTTATTAGTCACCTTTCTCTTGAGACGCCCTATACATCTACAATATAATGAAATGAAAATTGAAATACATCGGACTTGATATATAACATCGAAATGAATAGGATACGAATAATAGAATGTCAACCTTTCAAATGTATACATCCAACGAAATGAGACGGGACCACAAACTCGTGCTTCGTAAGCGATGTGGACAATTAGGTGTTCCATTGAGTCAAAGAAGCCCGGCGGAAATATTTTCTCCAACTTGCACATTGTGACAATAATATTCCTCTCAAGCTTCTCGATATGAACCGGGTCCAATTCCTTTGCACATAGATCTCTAAAAAAATTACTAACCTCTGTTAATGCCTCCCAAATTGGGTTAGGAAGGAAATCTCGAAATGCAACCGGTAACAACCGCTCCATAAAAACATGACAGTCATGACTTTTCATCCCACTGAAAGAAGCATCATCAACATCCACGATATTCGACAGATTAGAGGCATACCCATCGGGAAACTTCAAATTCTTGACCCATTCGCAAACTTCACGTCTCTGTTTTTTGTCTAAGCTGTAGGTTGTGTGTGGCTTTACTATGTTGCCCTTATCATTGACCGTCAGCTCCAAGTGCGGACGATTACATAGCTGTGCCATATCGAGACGAGCCTTTGCATTATCTTTTGTCTTTCCTTTAACATCGAGTAACGTGAAGAATATATTTTTAAAGAAATTCATTTCTAGATGCATAACATCTATGTGGTGTCGTACCAGATGATCTTTCCAATATGGCAACTCCCAAAATATACTTCTCTTCTTCCAATTGTGCGTATCACCAAAACCAAGAATGTTCTTCTTATTTTTGGTTCCAAATGTGACTTGCTCAAACGAAGATAATCGATCGAGCAATTCTTGTCCACTCAAGCATCGAGGAGGACCGTCAGTCTCGATTGTGTCCCTCTTAAATGCATCTCTTTCAAATCGGAATTCATGATTAGAGGGCAGCATCCTTCTGTGATTATCAAAAAATGAGGTCTTGCCTCCCTCCTTAAGTTGGAAAGCCTTTGTGTCTTCCATGCATACATGACAACCTAGTTTTCCCTTCGTCGACCATCATGAGAGCATACTTAGGGCCGGATAATCACTAATAGTCCCCATTAGGGCAGCCTTCACGGTGAAATTTTGTTTCTTGAATTTATCGTAGGCTAGCAATCCATCCTTCCACAATTAATTCAGCTCATCCACGAGAGGCTGCAGGTAGATGTCTATGCTTCTAGTGGGACTATTGGGCCCTGGTATCAACAGAGACAGGAATATGTTGTTGTCGCGCATCACCAGAGCTGGAGGAAGGTTATAAACGACTAGAAATACTGGCCAATTGCTGTAAGACCGACCCCCCATATTGAAAGGAGAGAAACCATCTGAACAAAACCCAAGGCGAACATTTCTAGGGTCTGCTGCAAAATCCTAAACTTTAGACCCTAAACCCTAAACCCTAAACCCTAAACCCTAAACCTAAACCCTCCAGATATCATCAATTGATAACGGACCCTCTAAAGCAAGTCATGGAAGAAATTCACAATTAATTGTTGCATCATCCATGCAACAGGACTTGTATACAGCCATACAAGCGGCATCTACACTATATAAACTATGAATTTAAACATACGTACCAGAGATGATGCTTCTCTTCCCTTCTCTTGCCTTGCCTTGACTTGATTAGTTCTAAATAAAACCAAATACGCACGAGATCAAAAATAAACTTAAAGTAATGTCTTGCTTACTATTTTGACACTTCAATGAATAATGTCATTAAATATTCATTACTCTTTTGGGGCTTACACAGGGCCGGTGTACAATCCTATCCCACTCTTTGAATGCTATGTCTCAGTAGTGAAGAAATGTATGTGAATCTAATATTTAAGAAAAATTCGGCAGCATTTCCCCTTAGTTCCCCGAGTACGCGTTAGAAACACATCATTTTGGACATGTAATTCAATACGTACTCGTAGGAACAACAAGGGAAAATGATACCAAATTTTTCTTAAATACTAGATCCACATACATTTCTTCACATCCTAGATGAGACAAAGCATTCAAAGAGCAGTCCCAAATCAGGGACTATTCAAAATTAATAATTCTGAACGGGTATAAACCTAAAAGGCATACTAAATGTTCCGGTTTAATAATGTAATTAGCCAACATAGAATTAATAACTAACAAAATGTACTACATAATTAATAATATAATTAACCTTCATAATAGAATTAAGAAAGAGAGAAAACTTGCCTGATTACAAACAATTACTCCCTTGAAGATCGACCCCTGCCCCTCTCCTTCTTTCCTCTCAAACTTAAACTATCTTCTTCTACAACCTAAAACCAAAATATGTATATAGAATGAGACAAACTGATACATAGTATTAGCAAGGAGTTTGGATATCTATTCAATTTTTCATATAATTAAAGAACTATGATAGGAGCTATGATAGGAAATATGCTGGAGAGCACAAGAAAAATTGAAGCATTTTTTTTTTTTTTTTACTTTGTAGAGGGGGCAAACAGAAATAAAACACATAAGCTAACTTCATAAGCTAAGTAATTATTTAAAGAACCAGAAATCCGAAAATAAAAAAGGAAATCAACAAGTGAAACAGTACCGTCTAATTTTAGGCTAATCATATGATCCGACAGATGCGCTTTGTGGCCAACTTGTTATATATCTTTTCAATTTCTCTAGTCAAACCAAGGATCTGTGACTCAAAAATCTGAACAAAGCAATAATGTTACAACTTGCAAATAATTTCGGTGTCAAAAGAAAGGCAATAAATACCATGTCAGAACAAAATTGGATAGAGCACACATTTGAGAAAATAAATTTGTAATCTAAGGATCCAAAATTGTAGAGAAGACACAATAATCTCGATAGGTTCAGTGCTTAACCAAAGGGAATATTCTCTCACACACACATCATTAACTCTGTTGGGAGCAAAAATCATCAATTGCTTATAATATTTGAGACAGCTAAAAATTGTAATGACTACTTTGAACCAAGGACAAAGGTCAGGGTACTGAAAATTTTAATTCGAGCACACCAATAGAGATAAAATTGAGCTTTATACAATCACATTTATTAATTTTAAACAACAATTGACATATAACACAAAATACTGCAAAATTTCTCAGTTTCATTTCATCTTGCACCAGCCCAGTATGACATGCCGCTGTAAAACAGACCATGTTAACCGGTTAAGCCCTTATCATTTATAAGAGACAAGTAGTGTCATTATTTAAATAAGGTCCTAAAAAAGAAAACAGCAAAATGAAACTACAAATGGAAATAAAATAAGGTCCACACCAGAAAACACTGGTACCGAACTATTGCTCTAAAAATCAGTTACCAGTTGGTTTTGTATAAAGAGGGGACCACTAGCCGTACCAGAAAACACTGATCTGATCCGTACCGGTTACCAGTTGGCTTTGTATCCTTCTTTTTACTTGCATGACAAGTTAAAATTGCAAACTAACTCATGTACCATGCGCATTTGTCTTATTTTTAGAAAATTTAGAAAATGCCATGGGATTGATTAGATCTGCTTTGTTAAATGCTTGATTGATGTGCATTAGGCTGTAGATATACTTAATTTAATTGTTTACTGTTTTTGTTTAATTAAAGTTGCTTTTAATGTTTTGAGTACTTTTTCCATAGGAAGATAGTTAACGTCATTATTTTGTTCATTCTTTGTTATGGTTCTGTACAGAGTGAAAGTACTGAAACAAAATAGGAACCACTCAAGAGCTATTACGAATTGTACAGGTCCCAGCTAATTATGTACTTAGACCGGTCTGAGCGAATCAAGATCTGATCTTTGGAATTAGGTAGGGCACTTGCAAGTACAATTAATACTTAGAAAGCAGAAAAAAAAAATAACAACTTCAATTTGTAAAGAAATGTTACATCAAATATATGTCAAGTATTACGTGTAGGTCCCACAAATCCTTTCTAATACATAAGTTTTCGGCCACTGAGAAACATCAAATTTGCCAGAAAAAAAAAGACGCAATTAGTACAACACAAAAGGCACGTTCCATAAGACGATCTAGATGCTACAAAAGTAACAAAACGTGCCTTGCAGAGAAACAATTGGTAATTGATTTCCACCACCTGCCCTAACCACTTCAAAAGTTAAAAATGATCCAACAAATAAAAAAGAAAAATAAGACAAATGCGCATGGAACTATACATGAGTCAACTGTTTTGGGATTGAGCAATAACGAAATTGGAGCAAAAACGCCACTGTTTTGGGATTGAGCAAAACGAAAGTCAAATAGATACTTACGAGAACTAATTAATCAATGCATTCGCCGTTTGGAGTTCAGGATCGGAGTCGGCCACAGATCGGCGTCTTCTCAGCGACGTCGGAGTCGGCGTCCGGAATCGGTCGGGGTTCGGGGTCGGAGGGTCGGGGGCGGGGTCGGTCGGGGTCAGGGTCGGGGGTCACAGAGGCGGCGGAGTTCGGGTCACAGTGGCCTTCAGCGAGTAATATGCGGCTGAGTCGCTTTTTTTTTTTTTAAGCTAACCTAAAACGCGCGAATGAAAAATCGGAGAGAAGGATTCGCGCGACATTTTTACCGAGATCTTCAGCGACCGGGCCAAAGTGGTCGTTGAATGCTGTTGGCGCCGGTCGCTGACTGTTTCGTCGCCGAAAAAATTTAATTTCTTTTTTTTTTGGGTTTTTTTGGGTAATCAGCGACCGGCGTTTTCCACGGTCGCTGATACCGGCCGCTGAAGCAACGGTTTGCTGTAGTGGCTGGCCGTCATAGTTCGCAACGGCCTCGATTTTTTTTTTCGCAGGCTGTTATCTTTGCGGACGGCCTCGAATTTTTTTTTTTTCGCAGGCTGTTATCGTTGCGGACGGCCACATCCTTTTTTTTTTCCTTCGTCTCTCCCGGGACGTCATCGTTCTGAACGGCCTCGCTTTGCAAGCTGCGATTAGCAATAGTAATTTTGTTAACTGGGCCGTTACGGTTCATAACGTCCCCTGAACGTTACGAAAATTAACGTCTTTGTTAGATTTGGAAATTTGACGAATTCCTTATTCTATGTCGACATTAATTTATTATTATTTCTATTAATAAAAATTTCGGAAAAATAAGTGCCCTGTTTGATTTTCGTACTTGTCAACGCGACACGACTAATCCGTGTCCTACACAGTACGACGCTGACATATATTCAAATGCCCGACACGCGACACGCAAAGACACGGCCCTGCACGAAGATAGCACACAATCTTCGATAATAAATCATCCTTGCCAAAAAATGACTCTTACAGAGTTCACCACGCAATTGAATCCATATGCATAAATATTTATTATTATTTTTAAATAAAACCAGAAACTATTATCTTACAAATTAAAGTTACAAAAAAGAAAATAAAAACAAAAGCAAATTAAAGACAGATCCTAACAACCATCAATAACTGCTGCTCATTTCTTAGTAACCGGGTGAGCACCAGACACGGGGTATGTCGGGAAGGCAGGGGCCAGAATAGGCCCAGGATCATGATGAACCGGTTGTACACCGACATCATCATGACGATGGAAATGGTGACGCACCATGGATTCCTCGCGGTGTTGCGCTTTCTCAGCATGCATCTCCATCTTAGCCTCCGCTATCTTTGCCTTGGATCTTTCATGTGCAATCTCCTTTTGCACCTCTGATCGCGCCGTTGCCTTCTCCAACTTCTCTTCCACCTTGCACTACTAGAATTTGGACTTCTTGCAAGGGTAAAATTTCGGTTGTTGCAAGAGCTCACTCTTGAAACAAGCCCGAAAAAGACTTTTTGCAAGGGCCACCCTTGCAAAAACCACCGTTGGAACAAGCCTCCATGTAAATACTCGAATTTTGACTTGTTACAAGGGCTACCCTTGCAATAACTTTTCCCAATTTTGTTGCAAGAGACTACTCTTGAAATAACTACGCTTGCAAAAAGTCTGAGATTTGACACCTGCAGGGAGTATTTGCAAGGATAAAGAACGTGGGCCCCATCTTAGTATTTGCAAGGTTGAAGAACGTGGGTCCCACACGGTTTATTGCAAGGCAAATGAACTAAACAATTACATGGTTAGAGAAGGTGGGGCCCCCTGTTTATTTGCAAGGGTATTGAAGGTGGGCCCCACCAGGTTATTTGCAAGGTTAACCAAGATGGGCCCCACCAGATTTTTTGCAAGGTTAACCGAGGTGGGCCCCACCAGTTTTTTTGCAAGGATATCATTTGGACCTTTTTCATGCAATATATTACCCCATATTTGTATGTATATTCCGATGTAAAAAAGTGACGTTCCAGCAAACTTTCAGCACGCCCAATTTCTATAATCCTCCCCGTACCAATCTGGTACCGGTACCAATTTGGTACCAACCCAGTGGCAACCAAGAAATCTTTTACATTTGTCATTGAAACATAAGAACAACAACACAATAAAACATGGAGATTGGCATTTTAATTATCATTTATCAACATAGTAAATTCAAGCATGCATGACAACATATATAAGACCAAAAAGGATTGCAACCACAACCTATAAATAACATGTTCCTATAACTAAAATATATGCACGACCCATCACCAAAAATTTACAAAAAGGGGCCACCACTTTAAGCTTCAAAATACTTTAATTCTGTGATTAAGGTTGACAAACCCTGCACTAGAAAGGCCGGTTGTTCTCATTTTCTTCCCCGAACCATTGGTTGAGTGCATCTTGACACGTTGCCACATCTTGTCCAGATTGCGCATTGAGGAGTGCTTGGAAAGCGCCTCTCTCATTTGATTCTATAAAATCAGCACCTAGACCCTACATTAGCATAGAATGTAAGATAGTGTTGATAATACATTGTACCAAGATCGGACCAGCATAATAGTAAATTCCCCTTGGATTGTAAGTTAGTATCGGCATTCCTGAAGCTCCTTCATGAGGTTGAGGTAGAGTTGTGGGACATTGACCCTAAGCATTAAACATGGTAGGATTTTGTTAGAATATGGACATTTAAACATTTGTTTAGTGAGTACTATTAACATCATCTAGTTAAGTTTACAATTTCACATGAAAAATTAGCAATCATAAATACACAGTAAATCAAGTGACAACAAATATAAAAATCAGAAATTGACAGTAAAAAATATTTTTTTGAACAATTCTTTAACACATGAATCACAAGAAGTGACTAATCAATTGATTAACTAAGGAGCATTTGAAATAACCAAGCAAATGGAGACTGCCATGAAGTAATTAGTTATAAAATTAAGGTCTGGAATGGTACCATGTTGATATTTTCTTGTGTGTCACTGTGTCTTAAATAATTCCCAAGTTAATTGGTGAATCTATGTGACAACTAATAAAAATAGTTGCACTAAAATACAACCTTTAGCAATTGAAATTTATCATTCAGAAGTAATTATTTTAGAGAAATTTATTAGTTCAAAACTAACAAACCTGGAAGTGGCACGGGGAGGGTGACACGATCTAGCAGCTTAAAACCACTTCCACCCCCTCAACCTCAGCAGGCGCAACCTGGAACCAAGCCATCGAAGTTCCATTCCACTGAGAGGAAGAGTGCACGACCAAAACCTATGGGCAGCGACCATGATGGTCGCCGAAGATCGGGACGGCTTAATCCTATTCTAGAAAATGAGACGGAAGAGCATCCATCAAGCCCGGTCAGGATCAGAACCTATTTTGGCCCCAATCCTTCACAACTGTCCCGAGATCCGTGACAAGTACGAAAGGTACAAACCTAATTAATGTTTATCTTAATGATATGAAAAACAACCAATGGCCAAAACCATGTATAAAGTATTTAAAACTGTACATAAGACATTTACAACCATATTTAAAACTTTTCTGCAATTTTTACATTTTAAATTGGTTGAGTTTGTTCAAGAGTTTGACTAGTGCTGACTGTTTTGACAATTCTGAACAGCTGACCTTCAGAAATTTATTGTGACCAATTGGCTAAACCAGAATTTTAGTGCTTCATATAGAAATGATGGTCACCTCATGTACTATATGCCACAAAAAATATAATAATATTATGGTCAGCAGCTATGTGTAATCAAGGGATTTGTTAGGGGCAGTTCACATGACGAGTCTCTGACACAGTTTTTATTTTTCTGAACAGAGATTCAAAAATCGATTTAAAATCATAAAATTCATATAAATGGAAAATTTAGCATGGCGATGCTTATCTTGTCATGCTTTACCTATTTGCATAATATTGTGAAATTTCAAGACTTGCATCTGGTCAAAACTATCAAATTCTTATTTTTGTATATGCTGGAATTCTAGAGACTTCGATACATGCATGCTCAACAGTGGTACAAGACCGCAAGATTTGGACAAAGTTCGTCAAGAGAACTACGGAGATTGGTTACGAACAAAGGTACTCTCCGATGATAGTTGTGATAAATACATTCGAAAGGCAGGACTCAAGCCATCGAAACAAGCGAAGCACTACGAAGTGTACGACATCAACGGGTTTCGATTTCACATCGAAAATTATGGGAAAAACAAGGCAACAAAAAGTAGCGGTGTGTGCATCAAAGGAGAGTGGGATGAAAATGGTGAGCAACACGACTATTATGGTATTCTCCAAGAGGTAATTGAGCTAAATTATGATGGAGGCAACCATGTCGTTCTATTTAGGTGTATTTGGTTTGACATAATCAACGGGATAAAAAAGGACAAAAAACATGGAATTGTGGAGGTCAAACACACTTCTCGGCTAAAAGGTTTTGAGCCTTATATATTGGCATGTCAAGCAATTCAAGTAGTCTACATTCCTTATGCATCGGATAATCGTGATAGACGTCCATGGTGGGTGGCAATGAAAACAAGCCCAAAAGGGAAGTTTCGTGTCGAGGAGGACCCCGATGAAAATTTTGAATTTTATCAAGAGGAAAGGACGGATAACCCGGTATTGGAACCAAATGAAGAGGGCTTCAATTGGGATCATGTGGTAATTCGAGAAAACGAGTTCGAGCTAGTAGACGATATGATGGAGACTACACCAACAACATCACATGCACCACAAACATTGGCGGATAACGACAACCCTATAGAGGAAGGTGATGAAGGTTATGATACGGAGCAAGAGTATGACATGCATGAAGTTGAGGAATCACTTGGTTGGTTTAACCTCGACGATGAATCCGATGAAGATGGTTATTAATTGGTAGACTTTCATTTTGGAACAATGTGATGTATGGCAATTTGGAGAATTATTTTGTTTCTCAATTACTTTGTAAGGTTTCACTGTTTAAGACAAATATTCTAATTTTAAGTTTCCGAATTATTTTTGTATCTTAAATATTTGTGTATCTCATACTCTTTTCAAACTACTGCTGTAATTCTTGTTGCTGTGGTTTACATAATAAATTCAATTTGAAGGGAGACATTAAAAATATACAGAAAAGGCTCTGCACTGTAGTACGAAACAAGTTACAAGGGTAAGCCCTTGCAGTTAGTAGTTGTCAGAATAACCAGATTATTTGCAAGGGTAGTGTAGGACTTCTTACAAGGGCCTTCAGAATAAAATAATAAAAACGGAATCTTCAAAACTTGTTGCAAGGGTCAGCCCTTGCAAATGTTTTGTCTCAAATCTTTAGACTTATTGCAAGAGCATGGAATGAGGTTTTTGCAAGGACATTCATTAAAATATAATATCTGGCTCTGCTAGCGGGTCACGGGTCTTCAATTATTATTTGCAAGAGTAGATAAGAGACAATTTCAAGGGTAAACATCAAATCTTTTGCATGCGTTACTTTTTGCAAGGGACACCCTTGCAACAGGTTTTCTTATGTCAGAAATGTCATTTCTTTTGCAAGGGCCGTTCACACTCTTGCAACAAGTAAGTGCTACTCTTGCAAAAAGTCCAAATTCTAGTAGTGTTGGCTTCTTGCTCCTTCACCTTGGCCTTGGCACTGCTCACCAAGTCCTTCGCTTTCTCCTTCGCACCCTGCATCTCTGTCTGATCAGAGAAATTTTATTCACTAAGTCTCTTCTGACATATGATCCGTAGATATCAGTATATAGATGTTTAAAACGATCGGATCTACATCTTGGTATTTTGGCGGTTGGGTCCAACTCCTAGGAACCCTAACGTGTGCTTTTAACGATCGACACGTGGTAGTCATGCATGCAGATGAGTCATGGATCTTAATTAATCTGGATTTCAGCTGTCTTTTATGTCAACAAAGAGGGTTCGGATTTCTATGGATAAGTCTGTACGTAGTTATGGGCCTTCCGAGTTCTGAGAGAGCGCAGCTCGGGACAGGTTTCAACGACACAAATTATGGGGTGCGGAATTTGTCCGAAGTCATTTGAATCATTTCTTGTTCAAAGGGTAATAAGCACTGCACGATGATAATCAATCAAACTGTAAATTAGTTGCTTTTTATTAGAGTAAAGTCCTTTCTTTGCATTGTAAATTCAACTGCACTATGTACTTAAAATCTCCATCACCCTAAAAATGAAGGCCTCCATTATCTTCTAAAATATTGTATTTCATTATTTTCATAGCAACATGATGGAATCAATTGGTTCGGTCCGAACTGTAAAATTAAAAATAATATAGTAATATAAGTGAATAACAATTTTAGTTTCGTAGTTAATGAATTTTCATATGATATTATAAATTTCTTCTATTGTAAATAAACCTATTTATTTATACTAATAATTATGAATTACGAGATTGTGGAACAAACTATTGTTTTAAGTGCGTTTTTTTCTTTCAATGATATCAATAATAGGAACAATAGTTTGTTTCACAATGTTCGTAATTCATAATTATTAGTATTAATAATTAAATTTATCTATAATAGAAGAAATTTTTATTATCGTATATAAAATTTATTAATTCATGAAACTAAACTGTTATTTACTTAATATTAAATTATGTTGTTTTTTATTTTGAATTTTTGACGAAAACAATTGCACAATTGTTTCTATTTGAAATATAGTATATGAGAAATAGAACAATGGAGGCCTCCATTTTTAGGATAACAGAGATTTTAAATAACATGCTGTACCATGGATTTACAACGTTTTGTAAAAATGGAAAGACTTTGTTACGTCATTAAATGATAATCAAATCACGGTTAGAATTAATTAGCAACAATCTAAATCATGCAGGGTCCGCACCTCTTTGGACAAAGATGGTCCAAACGACTTCGGATAAGTTCCGCACCCCAAATTATGTGTCCACCAGTCGGTTTGAAAATGGAAATGTCCGTTACTACTTTCTTTTCTTACCCGCTAATCTTATTTCCTTTACTTAGATCTATTGGATTGGAAAGTTTTACTCGATTATCATGTTGTATTGCGTTGTCAATAGGTACCGTTTGAGTTAGACATCTGGTACGATATTTGAAAGGGAGGTGATAACTGATAACTGCCATGTCAGATTCTCCGGTTAAATTTCTCAACGAGTGATTTTTGATCGGAATTAGAGGTGACTCGAGTTGACAGTTGACACATACTGCTAGTCTTATATCTATTCGATCATACCATTTTTTTTCTAATATAAAATATAAAATCTTTATATTTAACATAACACGTATAAATCTTGTCTCTCTGAAACAGTTACATTTAATAAATACACTGCACACACCGAATAAATTTCCAATGAATTGTAGTAAAAAATATGTTTGCCTCATTATTGATCTAATATGCAACAATTCATACTTCAATTTTCTTTGAAATGCTAAATGATATTTGCAAGACTCACGTCGATTGTCTAATTTATGTTTTACGTTTTGCTCCATTCTGAAAGTATATTGATATTCAATTTTCTTTTTGAAAATATAGTGCATAGATATACTTAGTCGAATATTTATCTAATCAATAAATTCCGGATGGAACGAAGGAAATGGTATACCGGATGTGTGGAATTCACATCCAGTGCAATACCTGAGATGCAATAAATAGATCCGGACCTGGCACGAATCTCAAAATTGACTCTTATAGTTTCTATAAGTACCGAATTGAGTTTGATCTCATTAGAATTAATCTAGATATTGATTACCCATTCAATATGACTTCACCTATAGGCTCTCTCCCTTCATATGAACAGGGGCGGATCCACACATAGCTAGGGGGGGGGGGGGGGGGGGGCAGATGCTCCTCTCTAGATTTTGAAATTCAGTGAAAAAATGCGAATTCGGTACCACTTTGTCCCTCTTTGTAACTGAAAAGTCTGCCAGGCCAGTCCAAAAGCACTGTTAATGAGAAACTTTGTTGTTTTTATAGAAATTTTATAGAAATTTACGGATCCGGACCAACTTTGTTGTTTTTTAATATGTAAAGTGATATTATTTTGTTGTTTTTTATTATGTAAGAATATACTATTTTTATTGTTTCTTATTATGTTAATTGTTTTTTATCTAGTACTCAATTAATTAATGAGTTTGAATCCGATAAACTATTTTAATCCGATTATTGTCCCTCCATGACAGAAATTATGTATCCGCCCCTGTATACGAGGCATGCACGTTTTACACCGACTCACAGCAGCATGTGCATACCCTCACACATAAACACTGGTAGCTTATTAGTGTTGATTGGAGAGCACACTTGGAGTTGGAGGTAATGCGTATATGGCAGATTCTGGTGCAACTTCAGCAGTACAAGTGCTTTTTTATTGGGCAGAAAAACAATATACAGGCTCATCATATTGAAATTCACTCACATTATGCGGGATTATGTAATCTGTCGTCTGTGTTTTCTGCTGTGCATTATGTAATCTGGTAGGGTAATGTGGTCCTTTATATGTAAACGGTGCACATGTATGATCAGAGTCAAAATGATGATGAATTACGTAGGGTTTTGGCTTAAGTTTTGCATATTATCTCGCATTTATGTTTAATTAATTAGAGAAAAATGCAATGTCACCCTTCTTTATGTTTTATTGCAGAAAACAGGTTTTGGGACTATTTTACACCAAATAGAGCAAGAATCGGGTCAATCGGATTAGTGACGTTCATCGACTAAGACTCTGTTACGGCCCGTACTGCCTGATACAGACCTAGCTGGATACGGACAAGGAGATAGCGCAATACGTATTAAATCCTTCAGTGACAAGGTCTCAATACGGACCGTATCACCTAATACGGTCCGTAACCAAGGTGCCTTTTGGGGAATAACTGCCGACAGCTGCATCCAGACCTTATTCCTTGGCCTCCACTCAACCTCAGACGTTCCTCCACTCCTATATAAGCACCCTAGACAGATTAGTTTAGTATCTTTGTAATTTGGGGTTAGATTTGATTAAGTGAGAAAGAGATGAGTGATTGTAACCATGTCGTTCTGCGGCTAAGTTCTTTTCTTAGGGGCTAGGCAGTAAACCTTGTTACTCTTGATGCTTTGATATATATATTTTCTGTTAATTATGATTTCTTGTTGTTTAATCGAAATGCTTTTGTGATTTATTATCCCTTCATCTAAATTCGATGATCTAATTTAATCTATTAGGGTAGTGACAGTACTTTAATGGTAAGAGAAATTATGTTGCACGAGTTAGCCTCGTTGGAAATTATTAGATTTATGTGAATAAAACCTTAGCGGGGAAATCATAAATCGGAACAACAAAACGCTAACCAAATTCTATCATTTGCGTAAGATAATTCGCAGTGATCTGTGTAGTAACTTGTGTATTTAGAGATCTGTCACTTGCGTAAGATAACTCGCAGTGTTCTATGTAGAATCTCGATGAAAGATTTGTCATTTTTGCGTAAGATAACTCGCAGTGACCTATGTGATGTCTTTTATAAAACAACAACAGGAAATCAGACCCGACAGAAGTATATTATCGAAGTGGATTGAGTAGCAATGGTGTGCCGAAACCCTAGAAATTCTCATCACTATTTTTATTTTAATTACTTTTAATTATTACCAAATTTACATTGATCACAACTTCAACTCTCAATTTTCAGATTTCGTCTAGCCTTTCGAAAGATTGTGATTTGATCGCTCAAGACTCTGAACCAATATTCCTTGTGGATCGACCTCGAATATACTACTCGATAGGATTGTGCGCTTGCAGTCCGAACCGATAACATTTCTGAGTTTATAAATTTTAAAAGAAACATCGCTCTCTTTTGAGTGATCAATGTATTACTAAACCTTTTCTGATAATGGTGCCGACACTTTTATTAATATTCAAAGTTAATTACAAATTAATAAATATATTTACGTTAGCTGGTTTTTTTAAAAATATCCAAACTAGCCATTAAATGGACGGTTCTTTTTTTTTCTCTACCGGCCATTAAATGACCGGTTCTCATATATATATATATTGCTATTTCAGACCCTATAAATATCCATATTTCTCTCTCCTCCCTCTCACAGTTCACTTAACTCATAGAAGAGAAAGAAAGGAAGAGAAAGAGAGAAAGAGAAGGCAATTTGAGGCGATTTTCAGGTAATTTTTTTATTTAATTTAAATTAATTTAATTTTTCATAATTTTTTTATTTTATTTTAATTTTTTTTTAGTAACCTATACATTTAAATTAGTAACCTGATAATTGTTTATCATTTACCAAAATGTAGTTTCTTGGTCATGGCCATGATTTCCTTACACTGTGGTGGGAAGTTTCTTACTAATACATATGGGGTTTATTACTCCAAAGAGCCAGTTAATTCATTCATGGTTCCCGATGATATCTCACTTTGGGACTTGAAAACCATGATTTACGAATGCATGATAACGATAAATTATATATACATTTGATCTTGATTTTATCATAAAACAACCTCAAATATCTTGTGTTTAGAATATAAAATGATTAAAATACACCTGGAATCAAGTTACTGCGGTTATTTGGCTTTTCAATGCAGGAAATGATGCATTTTGGTGAAAATACCTCTCAGTGCGGATCATTAACACGCACTGCGGATTGATTCAACCGCACTAGGGACTTAGCCGCATTTCCAACCTCTCAGCCCTGCGCAGGATTTTTCCCGAGCCTAATGCGGACGCACTGAGAGCCGCACTGGGAGCCGCACTCAATACTTAGCCAATTTCAGAAACTTCAGAACACAGAATCCACCCGCAGTGCGGGTCAGCCATACGCAGTTCCACCCGCACTCATGTGAATTCGCAGAAAATCCAGGAAATTTAAATAAGGGAACTCAGATCCACTGCGGGTGAGATCACCCGCAGTGCGGATGAACATGACCCGCAGTCAGCCAGATTTACCCAATTTCAACACGGATTCTATTTTTGGCACTCCAAGGACACGATTTAAGAAGACAAAAATAGACATACTTGCCAGGAAAGAAATGTAAAAAGAGCACCCACTAACTCCACATTCTAGCCTCTAAATTGGGCATGATCTTTTGCTTTAAAAGGGGGGCTCATTTCCAATCACAACACATCTCATTCTCTCTCTATACACAATTCTTAGCCATAATTTCTGGAGGAGATAAAGCTTTCGAGCAAGGAGAAGAAGGGTTTCCTGAGCAAGATTCGGCAAGATAGAGGTTTTAGATTCAAAGGGTGTAATTATTCTTTTCATTTCCTTTTATTCTTTGCCAAACTTTGCGATGTTTCCCTCCAAGAGGGAGTAGTTCTCTCTCTAGGGGTTTAGGTCAATATGCATGAACTTGTTTAATTCTATTTTATTCGATTATTTGCTTTTATTATGATTGTTTTATCGGATTTGATTGTTAATTTCTGTGATTTAAATAATTTGTGTCAAATACATAATTAGTACTTGAATTGTAGCATCTCGTTTTGGTTTCAAAAGAACCAAAATTGACTAGGATCAATAGGATAGTACCAAATTATGAATGCAAATACCTTAGGTTTAGATTAAGATTCTAACCAATTTAATCTAAGCCGGAACTATAGAAATTAAGGTTAGGGATTTGGTGAAGAACCTAACCGTGAAGTCAAACCCTAATTAGGGCATCTCAAATCAAGTCGGATATTGGTATCATGGACTTAATTGTGAAATACCAATATTTGAGGAGAGGAGAGACTAACAAGAGCTTATGGTCTAGGTAGTTAGGATGAAGGACTTAAACGTGAAATCCGAATTACTTAGACACGTTATTAATTCATGAAAGTGACCCTTAATGACATATTAGGTTAGAAACCTCATCAAATCGAACATGAATTTAAGCAAATACCGAATAAATAGAGTTAATAAGGGATTGTAGACCAAAGACCCCTAGATTCTCTTAACCTTGAAAACAAACCGACTTGTCTTTCTTTTACTTTTAATTTACATTGTTTAAAACTCTTTTCTTCGGGTATTGAACCCAACCTTAGGATTTTTAGTACAAACCCCCCAAATTTACTTTATTGCACTTTACTTTCTTTCTTTTCTGAAATTTATCATCTAAAGTTGAAAAATTAAGTATTTATCTTACTCCTTGTGGTTCGATACCCGATAATATACTACACGGTAGGATTATATACTTGCAATCTAAATCGAAAGTGTATTTGAGGATAAAGCTTTTTATATATACCCTTTGGACGTATCAAGTTTTTGGCGCCGTTGCCAGGGAGTATAGTTTAAATACTGAGTTTTTACTTTAGCGATTTATTTCAGATTTTCTTTTACTTTTTGGAAACTAATCTAAGTTCTTTTTTTTCAGCGGTCCATGAGCGCGGGAAACACTCCTTTTCCGACGATTTTCGACGACGAGGACGAACATCTAAGCATGGAACCACCAATCATAAATCCAGTCATCAACGAGGACGACCAATCTGTCCATGAAGGGCAGGGAAGCAATCCGAGCCGCGTACGAGGAATGACCCCACCTCGTAACGGGAACCACAACAACAATGGCCGAAACAATCAACACGGCCACCGCTTCGGCTTCATTCCTCATGGCCAAGAGCCACGAGACATTAAGCCCTCTCTCATCCATCTACTTGGCCAAAGTCAATTCGGGGGAGCCCTCAACGAAGATCCACACGCCCACTTGGCAGTTTTCGAAGAACACTGCGACACTTTTGCCCGAGAAGGAGACGAGCTAGACAACCTCAAACTCAAATGCTTCCACTTGTCCCTCCGAGACAATGCAAGAACGTGGCTAAGGACCGTCAACCGGGACAACATCAACACATGGGACGACATGGAGAGGCTATTTTTAGGAAAATATTTTCCTCCATCCAAGACCCAACATTTCCGGACGAAGATCACAACGTTCAAGCAAGCCGAGGGGGAGTCTCTAACCGAGGCATGGGACCGATGGGCGGAGCTCCAACGCTTGTGCCCTAACCATGGCCTTGACATGTGGTTGCTTTTTCAATTTTTCTATGGAGGTTGTACAATAGCCACTAAAACTCACTTAAATTCTGCTACAGGTGGAAACATGTCCAAAATGGATCCCGAGCAAGCCATGCTAATGATTGAAGACATGGCGATCAACCAAAGGGAGTGGACAGCCGAGAGAGGTGGACGAGTCTCCAACACCCCGGGAATCATGAAAGTCGATGACGTCACCGCCTTGAGAGCGCAAATGGAGGCCTTGCAACATCAAATGGCACAAATGCAAAACGTAAAAGCCGTGACAAAGAAGGCTCCATGTGGCATATGTGGAGAGGCGACTCATATCACCGCCAATTGCCAAGTCCTTTTGGAAGGAGAAGATGTGGAACAAGTGAACGCCATGTTCTATAATCAAGGTGATAAGAGGAACGACCCGATCTACAATAAGGTTAGGCAAAATGACAATTTCAATTCCAATTCTTACAACCCTAACACAAGGTGGAACCATCCGAACTTCAAATGGAGGACCGAGAATGACAACTCCAACCAATACCAAGGTAATTCCAACCAATACCGATCCCACCAAAACTCTTACCAAGGTACCTCCCAACTCTCCAAGTTGGAAAAGATGATGGAAGAATACATCGATTATCAAAGAAACACCAACATCGACTTCAACAAAAAGTTTGAGTTCTTAGAAACGAAGACAAAGATGCTAGAGACACAAATAGCACAACAAGCTTCTTCATCCTCTCGCCAACAAGGCACACTTCCGGGCAAGCCAGACATCAACCCTAGGGAGCAAGCAAAAGCTATAACTTTGAGGAGCGGCACAGGATACGAAGGCCCCAAGATGCCCACCATTGAAGAGCAGCAACCACCACCTAAGGAGACACAACCTCCAGCTTCTCTCAATGCGGATACACTGGCGGCATCAAAAGAATCTCAAGAACCGGGTAATTCTATCCCGGCCAAGGTAAAACCGACTGAAACTCCTAAGTATATCCCACCACATAGGTTTATACCCTTTCCTCAAAGGTTAGTAAAGCACAAACTTGACCAACAATATGCCAAATTCGTAGAACACCTCAAGAAATTGAACATTACCATCCCTTTTACCGAAGCAATTACTCACATGCCTTCTTACGCAAAATTTTTAAAAGACATTCTATCAAACAAAAGATCGATTGAGGAAGTAGGCACGGTATCCCTTAATGAGGAGTGTAGCGCTCTTCTCTTAAACAAGCTACCTCCGAAATTAAAGGACCCCGGGAGTTTTGCAATTCCATGCACAATAGGTAATACCAAATTCGAGAGGTGCCTATGTGATTTAGGTGCAAGTGTGAGCCTTATGCCAAAGACCGTCTATCAAAGGCTAAATCTTGTTGACTTGAAACCCACAAGAATGTCATTACAACTAGCCGATAAGACGGTACGCTATCCCGAGGGAATTGCCGAAGACGTGATAGTTATGATAGGTAAGTTCTTTGTCCCGGTAGATTTTGTGGTGGTTGAAATGGAGGAGGATACTCATACTCCTCTCCTATTGGGACGGGACTTCCTAACCACGGCCGATGCAAACATTAATGTCAAAGAAGGAAAAATATCATTTGACATTGGAGGCGAGAAGGTAAATTTTCACATGTTTAATGCCATTAAATTCCCTTCAAATGATAATGATTCTATTTGTAGATTGGATGTTTTAGATTCAATTTTAGCTACTCATGAGGAGGAAGAAATGGTGAATGCACAACTCGACCAAGATCTAGAAGAAACCAGGTCTGAAAATGATCAAATTGGTGAAATTTTTCCCGAGTGCGGATCATCCACCCGCACTGCGGATCATCCACCCGCACTGCGGATCAGCCCAGCCGCACTCAGCCTTCTGAAGCAGCAGACTCGAAAGACCGAGCCCAGTGCGTCCGCACTGAGTATCCAGTGCGGATGGTTAACCCGCACTCGCCTAAATCTGAGCAGATCTTCGCCATTTCAAGCGATTCCGGTGCACCAAAGGTCGAGCTCAAACCTCTGCCACCTACCCTTCGCTATGAATACTTAGGAGAAGACGAGACATATCCGGTGATTATCAATTCAAAGCTCAACCAAGAACAAACCGAGAAGCTCCTACACGAGCTAAAGCTACATCGGAAGGCAATTGGTTACACAATCGATGATCTAACCGGAATCAGTCCGTCCCTTTGCATGCATAGAATTCTAATGGAGGTGGTCACAAACCCACCGTTGAAGCTCAAAGAAGGCTCAATCCGAATCTAAAAGAAGTGGTGAAGAAAGAGATCCTCAAGCTACTTGATGCCGGCATCATCTACCCAATTTCTGATTCTAAGTGGGTAAGCCCGGTTCATGTAGTACCAAAGAAGGGAGGCACAACAGTGGTGAAGGGTGAAGATGACAAGATGATATCCACAAGGGTGGTCACCGGATGGCGGATGTGCATCGACTACCGAAAACTCAACAATACAACAAGGAAGGACCACTTCCCTCTACCATTCGTGGACCAAATGCTTGAGAGGCTAGCTAATCACTCACATTTTTGCTACCTTGATGGGTATAGCGGATTCTTTCAAATCCCTAAGGTGGAGGTGATAGAGAAGTTGCCATACCCGACTTGTGTGAAGGATGTGCGGAGTTTTTTAGGCCATGCGGGGTTCTATCGACGGTTTATTAAGGATTTTTCAAAGATTTGCAAACCTCTTACAAATCTAACTATGAAAGATGCAGAATTTAATTTTGATAAACCTTGCATTGATGCTTTTGATAGGATAAAGAAGGCGCTAATCTCAGCCCCCATTCTTCGCCCACCGAATTGGGATGCGCCATTTGAGATTATGTGTGATGCAAGCGACTACGCCGTCGGAGCCGTACTAGGACAAAGGATCGACAACAAGCCACATGTGATCTATTATGCAAGCAAAGTCCTAGACGAGGCACAAATGAACTATACAACCACGGAAAAGGAGTTCTTAGCTGTCATATTTGCTATCAACAAGTTCCGGTCCTACTTGGTGGGATCCAAGGTGGTTGTATACTCCGATCATGCGGCTATCCGATATCTTCTCAACAAGAAAGATGCCAAACCACGTCTAATTCGGTGGATCCTCTTACTACAAGAATTTGACTTGGAAATCAAGGACAAGAAGGGAACCGAAAATTCAGTGGCGGATCATTTGTCTCGCATTACCAATGAATCAAAAGATAACGACATGCCGATTGATGACTCATTCGTAGACGAACAACTATATGCAGTCAACAAACACGAGGCGCCATGGTATGCGGATTTGGTCAATTACCTTACATGCGGTATACTACCTCCCGATCTAACTTACCAACAACGAAAAAAATTCTTTTCTGATGCGAAAAAATATTTTTGGGATGAACCGTTGTTGTTTAAGTTGGGGGTAGATGGGATCCATAGAAGATGTGTGCCCCAAGAAGAAACCGAACAAATCCTAAGATGTTGCCATTCATCCGCCTATGGAGGACACGCTTCCACCGACAAAACCGCCGCCAAAGTTCTTCAAGCCGGGTTCTTTTGGCCCACGCTCTTCCAAGACGCACGGGAATATGTGCTTAGGTGCGACAAATGTCAAAGGACCGGGAACATATCTAGAAGACATGAAATGCCCCTAAACGGAATACTAGAAGTTGAATTATTTGATGTTTGGGGTATCGACTTTATGGGTCCCTTTCCGAGTTCTTGTAACAACAAATACATACTTGTGGCAGTCGATTACGTGTCAAAATGGGTTGAAGCCATAGCTACACCAACAGCCGATTCCGCCGTGGTAAGAAAACTTTTTAAGCAAATTATATTTCCTAGGTTCGGAGTACCCCGAGTGGTGATAAGTGATGGCGGATCTCATTTCATCAACCGCCAATTTGACGCCCTACTACTCAAGTATGGAGTCAAGCACAAGGTGGCCACACCATATCATCCACAAACGAGTGGCCAAGTCGAGGTGTCCAACCGTGAGATAAAGAGCATCCTCCAAAAGGTGGTGAATATATCAAGGAAGGATTGGTCACTCAAACTAGACGAATCTCTTTGGGCATACCGGACCGCATTCAAAACACCCATAGGTATGACTCCTTTCAAACTTGTGTATGGAAAAGCATGTCATTTGCCGGTAGAGCTTGAGCATAAGGCTTATTGGGCAATAAAGGCTCTAAACTTCGACATGAGGGCAGCCGGTGAAAAGAGAATCCTCAAGTTACACGAATTGGAGGAATTGCGCCTCAATGCGTATGAAAATGCCAAATTATACAAAGAAAATACAAAAAGATGGCATGACAAACATATCATGAGGCGAGATTTTAAAGAAGGAGACACGGTTCTATTGTACAACTCAAGACTCCGACTTTTTCCCGGAAAATTGAGATCAAGATGGACCGGGCCATACAAGGTAAGGAAGGTGTTCAACCATGGCGCAATTGAGATTGAGAGCGATAAAAGTGGAGCATTTAAGGTAAATGGACATCGTCTTAAACATTTTAATTATGCAAGTCCCATAGGCGAGAATGAAAGTTTTCGCCTAAATGATCCACATTCTCAATAGTGAGCACGAATCATGTCGAGCTCACGACGTAAAATTGAGCGCTTCTTGGGAGGCAACCCAAGGTTTTTTTTTTCTTTTCTTTACTTTATGCAATTTATTTTACTTAGTTTAATTTTAACTTTTCAAATTTATAATTAACTAACCTTGAGAGATATTCCCAATAAACACAACAGTCAAACTTCCCCCAATGCGGATGATAAGCACCCGCACTGCGGATCCATGAGCCGCACCGAAGGTAAGGTTTTAAATTTTTTCGAAATTACATTTTGATCGGTGCGGATGAGGGAAGCCGCACTGCGGATGGGTGCATCCGCACCAGGGGTTCTCTTTAAACCGACCCCTCACCATTTATTCGCGCCTTTTCGTGTCTCAACTCAAAAACTCCATTTTTCTCTCTTCCAAACCCGAAAAGTCTTTTCCTAAACCCATTTCTCCTTCTCCTCTCCCTTCTCCACTCTCCACATTTCTTCTTCCAATCTTTACTCCTCCAAAAAACCGAAGAACTCATCCTCTCAAGCCGTTGAAAGCACCGATCCTCAAAAACTCGAATTTCTTCGAATTTTCTCGAAATTTTTGCGATCTACAACGAGGTTTGATCTCTCCTTACTCTAAATTTCAATTATTTATACTTAGATCTGTAAAAATGTACCAAAAATCGACCAAATCGACCAAAAATTGTGAAAACGGTTAAAATTCCAAGTCGGTGCGGATGGGTCCACCCGCACTCATTCCAGTGCGTCCGCACTCAGTCTGGCAAAACCCTAAAACCAGTCAGATTGCTCAGTGCGGATGAGAGCACACGCAGTGCGGATGAAAGGCACCCGCACTGAGCAATCTGTCAAAACCCTAAAAAGTCAGGAACCAAGTGCAGATGAGAACAAACGCAGTGCGGATGAGAACAAACGCAGTGCGGATGATAGGTACCCGCACTGAGCCCAAAATACATCCAAATCTGCCTAATTTTTAACTCTTTCCAATTTTTAATTGCAGATAAGATGGCACCAAGGGGAGCTAAGCGTATCCGGACCAATAAGGGCAAAGGTCAATCAAGCAACCCTTCCCTTCCATATCCACCTGCCGAGCCGTTGAATGATAACCAACAATTCCGCAAGAACGCGCTCGAGACCCATAGAACTCTCCAATCATCTCGGTGGATCTGCCGTTATACTCTCGGGCAGTTGGGCATCACCGACACGGTGCAGATGCTCACCGAACGCTTAGGACTATGGGGATTCCTATGTGACGAGGTCGACACTTATCGAGCCATCACCATCGAGTTCATCTCCTCATATGAGTTTGATCGGGCCTCAAGAACCATGAGCTTTAACCTTGGAGGCTATCATGTGTCGATGCACACCACCCAACTATTGCAGGCATTCGACCTAAGCCAAGAAAACGTGGAGCAGATGCGAGCCACCCTCGGGTTCTTCCCCGATATGAATGAGCACCAATTCCGCCTCCTAGCAATGCATGATGTCCTCAGTGATCAACGGGTTAAGAACATCTCTCACCCAGCAATTCGTTATCTCCAACGGGTACTTTCTCACACTCTCTTTGCCCGAGGGGAGACCGCATCGGTCTTCAACGAAGGAGATATGACCTATATTTGTAGTATGCTTCGACGGAACAATGGAGAGATGGCGTATATGCCACACATCACCTACAACCTTGCCAAGCACATAAAAACAGTGGCCAACAACATGCAACCGGGCGGTGTAGTTCGCATTGGAGGAATAATTACCAAGATTGCTCGAGCACTACACATACCAACCGGAGATGATGTAGTGGAAGGTTACACTCGCGTGGACCTTGAGGGCTTGGTGAGGGCAAGGCTTATTCGATACGATGATATCCAAGAGGCATGGATAAATTTGGGAGTGAACAATATCCGGCACCGTTTGCCTCTCCAAACTGACCTCGACCCGATGAACTATAACACATGGAAGATAGTGGATCCTCCACTTGAGCCACAAGAGCCACTACCCCCACCGCCACCGGGTGTTCAAGCAGGGCCACAACAAGTGCATCCCGATGCTGCTGCACAAGGAGGTATAAAAATGCAGCAAATGTGGGACTTTATGCAAGCCATGAACCTCAACATCAACACCCGCATGGATGCTTTTGATCAGCGCATGGATGAGGTGGAGACACATGCCGCAGCAGCCCACTACTATGCCCGCAGAGGTGTCATGAACAACACTCCTAACTACGAGGATGACCCACCAACACCGCCGTACCAACGAAGGGCTGCTCAAAGGATGGAGGCAGAGTTAGCAAGGCAACGCGAAGCGGCAGCTGCAGCTCAAGCCACACAAGAAGCCGAGGCCGCAGATCAAGAAGGAGAACAAGGTGATCAAGGTGAGAATGACGAGGAAGAAGAGGGGGCATCTGACAGGGATGCGGAGTGATCCCGCACAGCACCACCACCACCTTTAGCTTAGTCGAGTGTATCATGTTTCTTCTCTCTTATTTAGTTTATTTTCAGCACTGAGGACACTGCTTTATTTAAGCTTGGTGGATGGAAAGAAATTGTATCTGCATGCATGTTTATTTTTCAGTATTTTTTCGAACTTTTTAGGAGTTATAACCTTGATTTTTACTTGACCATGAATAGGGTTAGTAATTTTGAACTTAAATGATTGAGATTGCAAACTTGTCAAGATGTTTTACGAGGTTATGAAAAATAGAGTCTTGCATAATTGGACTTAATTGTCTAAGAATGCATAAAGTATAAAATCACGTTTAATTTTTGTGTTAAAAGTTGGCAAAAATAAAAGTTTTGATAAAATTTGAGTGATTTTCAAAAAATTAGATATTTTAATGCGAATTTTAACAAGTTTTTAGAAATACCCTTGGAATAGTTTGAAATAACCACATAATTTGGCGAAAAACTTTGTGGAAATAAAGGCTTACGAATTTGAAACATTAGGAGTTTAAATTTATTAAGGAAGCAATTTAGATGTGATATGAATTAATACCCTTGGATATGTGTATTTTTGCGAAAATTGTTCAAAACATTTAAAATTGAAAATTTGCGACTCCTCTTACCTATGATACGGCGACATGACGTACTTATGGTTATGAGTCATTGGCACTCCTGCTCCACTAGTCTCCCGATAAAATTGACATTCGTGTTAGTGGAAGGGTTAGACTAAGAGCATGCAAAACACCCTTGAATTAGAACGGTTGTGTACAGTTAACTACTTGTAACTAACCGGTGCTTAAATGAGGATGGGGAAAATAGTGCCATAAAATAAAAGAAAAATAGAAAAATCAAAATGAGCAACAAGAACAACAAAAATGTGAATTTTGCAGTATGCCAAGCTTAGGGATATTTTTTTCTTCACAAATAAAATGCATGTCTTTTAGTAAATTTGGATGAATAAAGTTTGCAAATTCTAAACCTTTAAGGAAATGAAAGTTAGAGTAATCGAATTGTGGGGTGAAGTATGATTAACCAAGGGTTGAACTTTAAATTTGTAGAAATTTACATTGAGATTTTAATTTTAGCAAGATCATACAAATTTTTTCTAATTCTTGAAGGAAAATATACTTGATATAGGGTTAAATTAAGAGATCGAATTATAGTCCAAGTTAGATATTGCTTGAGGACAAGCAAGGTTCAAGCTTGGGGGATTTTGATAACGATAAATTATATATACATTTGATCTTGATTTTATCATAAAACAACCTCAAATATCTTGTGTTTAGAATATAAAATGATTAAAATGCACCTGGAATCAAGTTACTGCGGTTATTTGGCTTTTCAATGCAGGAAATGATGCATTTTGGTGAAAATACCTCTCAGTGTGGATCATTAACACGCACTGCGGATTGATTCAACCGTACTAGGGACTTAGCCGCATTTCCAACCTCTCAGCCCTGCGCAGGATTTTTCCCGAGCCTAATGCGGACGCACTGAGAGCCGCACTGGGAGCCGCACTCAATACTTAGCCAATTTCAGAAACTTCAGAACACAGAATCCACCCGCAGTGCGAGTCAGCCATACGCAGTTCCACCCGCACTCATGTGAATTCGCAGAAAATCCAGGAAATTTAAATAAGGGAACTCAGATCCACTGCGGGTGAGATCACCCGCAGTGCGGATGAACATGACCCGCAGTCAGCCAGATTTACCCAATTTCAACACGGATTCTATTTTTGGCACTCCAAGAACACGATTTAAGAAGACAAAAATAGACATACTTGCCAGGAAAGAAATGTAAAAAGAGCACCCACTAACTCCACATTCTAGCCTCTAAATTGGGCATGATCTCTTGCTTTAAAAGGGGGGCTCATTTCCAATCACAACACATCTCATTCTCTCTCTATACACAATTCTTAGCCATAATTTCTGGAGGAGATAAAGCTTTCGAGCAAGGAGAAGAAGGGTTTCCTGAGCAAGATTCGGCAAGATAGAGGTTTTAGATTCAAAGGGTGTAATTATTCTTTTCATTTCCTTTTATTCTTTGCCAAACTTTGCGATGTTTCCCTCCAAGAGGGAGTAGTTCTCTCTCTAGGGGTTTAGGTCAATATGCATGAACTTGTTTAATTCTATTTTATTCGATTATTTGCTTTTATTATGATTGTTTTATCGGATTTGATTGTTAATTTATGTGATTTAAATAATTTGTGTCAAATACATAATTAGTACTTGAATTGTAGCATCTCGTTTTGGTTTCAAAAGAACCAAAATTGACTAGGATCAATAGGATAGTACCAAATTATGAATGCAAATACCTTAGGTTTAGATTAAGATTCTAACCAATTTAATCTAAGCCGGAACTATAGAAATTAAGGTTAGGGATTTGGTGAAGAACCTAACCGTGAAGTCAAACCCTAATTAGGGCATCTCAAATCAAGTCGGATATTGGTATCATGGACTTAATTGTGAAATACCAATATTTGAGGAGAGGAGAGACTAACAAGAGCTTATGGTCTAGGTAGTTAGGATGAAGGACTTAAACGTGAAATCCGAATTACTTAGACACGTTATTAATTCATGAAAGTGACCCTTAATGACATATTAGGTTAGAAACCTCATCAAATCGAACATGAATTTAAGCAAATACCGAATAAATAGAGTTAACAAGGGATTGTAGACCAAAGACCCCTAGATTCTCTTAACTTTGAAAACAAACCGACTTGTCTTTCTTTTACTTTTAATTTACATTGTTTAAAACTCTTTTCTTCGGGTATTGAACCCAACCTTAGGATTTTTAGTACAAACCCCCCAAATTTACTTTATTGCACTTTACTTTCTTTCTTTTCTGAAATTTATCATCTAAAGTTGAAAAATTAAGTATTTATCTTACTCCTTGTGGTTCGATACCCGATAATATACTACACGGTAGGATTGTATACTTGCAATCTAAATCGAAAGTGTATTTGAGGATAAAGCTTTTTATATATACCCTTTGGACGTATCAATGCACCGGTTATAACCTAAAGAGATGGAACTTAGAATTGACAAACCGAGTGAATAATGGAACACCCTCGACCTATACCATAGTGAAAGTACTAAGTGATACTGCATGGAGAGGCATGTACGGGCAGTTAAAGGCTACTGCAAATTTTATCATAAAAATCTACATCAAGAGAGTTCCGATAGAGTCAGGGGTTGGAAGTTCTGGCCAAAATTCAGTTGCGTCAAATTATACAACACAACCAGAACCATACACTCTCATTGTTCATTTATTCGTACTTAGCCCAGAAACATACAGTCACTTCACTCCAACATCACCCCAACCACGACCTCATACAAGATCTCCACCTAGACCCATACATGTGGCACCTTTACCATTACCGCCACTATCACCTCACCCCAGACCAACACCATTAGACGACGAAACTGGGTCGGATTTTGAAAATATTAACGAAATTTCAGAGGAAGATCTGCAAACTGGGGATGAATTTGAGAGAGCAAACTGGGACTCTGATCACTTGGAGGGTTGTGATGAAGATGGTCCAGTGCCCATTCGAAGAGAATATGGAAATATGTCGCTTAGTGGCCGGACTAATACGTACCCGTTCGCAGACTTCAATGATATATCTTCTTTTTAAGAAGCATATGTTGCTTACTATAGGAGACGGATTGAGTACAAATGTGAGCTGGCGCCAGAATAATTTTTTCAAAGCAAAGAAGAGCTGATTAAGAAAATTAGAGAGTATCATATTGATAAGAATCAGGAGATTAGAATGAAGAAAAGTGACAGGGATCAAATTCAGGTAGTGTGCAAGACTCCGGTTGTGATTACGAACTTAGGGAAAAAGTAACGGGTTTTGGAGATGCATGAGTTATTACGAGACAAAACAAACCTTACACATGTAGGTCTGAGTATACAAGGACCGACCATGAATGTCTCACGGCATCAATCATTCCCGATGTCATTGAGACCAGCATTAAGGATGACCCATGTATGAGCATCCAAGGGGTGACAAACTGTGTGAGAGTTAGGTATGACAATGTAACCCCGAAATATAATCGACTGTGGAGGGGTCGTGAACTTGCAATAGCCTGACAATTTGGGAGTTGGGAGAGTTCATACAGCTTGCTGAAACTACTGCTTATGGGAATCTGCGACAAGAATCCCAGCTCTAAGTACCAATTTATGACTTGTCTGATATGACATAACACGAAGTGCTTATTGAAGATGCTGTTCAATTTAGGGCTGTAGCCTGGGTTTTTGGTTCATGCATTGCAGCGTTCCAGTACTTGAGACCAGTGATCAACATAGATGCATGCTTCTTGTCTGGACGGTATGAGGGGAGGCTTTTGATAGCTTGCAGCTATGATGCCGAGAACCAATTGCTGCCTATTACATTTGCAATTGTGCAGAAGGAGGATAGTGAGAATTGGGGTTTTTTTTGCAGTTGTTGAGGAATGAAGTGCTTGGAGCTGATAAATTCGTCTGTGTTATATCGGACCAGCACAAGGGGATCAAATGTGCACTGACAGCAGAATACGGATGGTCTCCAAACCTTTTTGTGCACATGTTTTATATGCAGCATGTTGCTGACAACCTGGTCCAGAATTGTGGAAATGACAAGTGGTTCGGATGGAGGTTCAGACAAGGAGCCAGGAAGATGAATCAAAAAAGGTTGAAAGAGATGTTCGAAAAGTTTGCTGTGGTATGTCTAATTTATAACATTTTGTTTAGTTATTTTATAAGACTATGAGGAAAATGAAGTAACACCTCTTTATTTTTGTGCAGCTAAATTCAATGTGTAATGTATTTTTAAAGAAGGTGGGCAAAGTACGTCCTAATGATGTGATTAAGCCGTTCAATTATGAGAATATTTTCCAAACCTGTGATGGAGGTTACCGATTTGGTATCATGACAACAAACGGCTCCGAGTTGCTCAACAATGTCTTTCGGGTTAGCCGTAGAATGCCCGTAGTTGCCATAGTGGAGGATACATTCTATAAGTGCAACATATGGTTTGTTGAGCGGCGAAAGCGAGCAATGAACTTAAGAGATGCAAATCAGTTATTTTCCGACCGGGTTTTGCAAAAGATCATAAAACGGTGGAACAAAGCTGCAGAAATGCATTTGGTTCCTTATACGTACGGCGAATGTCAGTATCAAGTTTAATTCCCAATGAGTAAGTTCCAGTCACCCGCGACGCCAATGGAAGTATGGACATCATTCATAGAGAGTTTCAGTACATTGTGACACGCGGGCCCGGTAACAAAATGGAATGCACATGCAGAGGTATTCAATTAACATCTATTCCGTGTGCTCAGGTCTTAGCAGTTTGTCGTAAACAAAACTGGAGCGAGGACCAATTTGTTGCAAACTGATATACTTTGAACTATTTTGAAAGTACTTGGAGTGGGGTGTTTGTTGTTTTTGGCAATATGGAAAAATGACCCACTTGTAATAAATCTAGAATTCTTCCTAGCAAGGCCTGGATTAGAGTTAGGAGGAGAAAACACCCGTCATGTAATGACCATGGAAGAAATGCAAAGTAGGCGAATGGGACATCAGGCTCGCCGTTCCACTACCGACAGGAATCGAAGAGGTATGTAACATTCATAAAAAATTATATTTCTTTTTAATTTAGACCAACTTACTAAGTAACAAATGCAATGCAGAGGCCAGAAATGCAACAAATACGGCAGAAAATGAGCGAGTTATTACAGAGGTAACTAGGTCACAAGGGTCACAGCAAAGCACAACTATTAGCCGTTTAGCTGCATCTTGCAGAAGCAATGAAAGAGACAGTTGTCATAGGAGGAGAGGCGGTTGGGGGTGCAAGGAGAGCCATCTGGAAGCCAACCAAGGAGGTCAAATGGTAGGCGTATAAAGGCATTTGGAAGCCAAGCAGGGGCATCTGGAAGCCAAGCAGAGCCATCTGGTAGGTCATCTTCTACAACTGATCGGTTTCTCATATTTAATTTTAGGCGTAATAGTAATAAGTAATTTAAATTCTTCTTATTTGATGCATGTTGTGAACTTGTTTATTTTAGATGCTGCTTTCAGAACTATTTTATTTGCAATTTGTGTAGACTTTATTAAGACTAAGTTATGAGTTAGTTGAATGTAAGTTTTTATAACTTTACTGTTTTTTACCATATTCAAATGTAGAGAAACATCAAGTCTACATGCATGCCAATACATTAAGTCTAAATAAACTCTGAATTGATGAAATAAAATCTACAAAATAGACACTAAAGAAACTAAAAAAGTTTACAACCTTAATTCATCCAACTAAAATGCCTCCAGCTCAAATGCATTCAAATTTTAAACCCTAATAATACTACTTCTTAGAACGAGCCTTGAAAGTACATGGATAAACTTCTCGTCCGATATTACCGGATCTAGATCAGTCACAACAGACAAAGTGCTAGCCTTACTAATATAAGTATACGGAACAAACTCATCATCCGATGTTGGAGGCTCTGGATCATTCTTTTTTTTTTCAAACCAGAGCCGTAGGGGTTTTCCACAAAGTCATCGTCTGAAATTTCATACCGAATAGGCCGTCTAAGAAATTCCTCCATCATACATACTTGACAGTTCTTTTATCACAGCATACTTAACAGTTGTTTTTTTTTTCTTTTATTTTTACCTCAATCACTAATTGACCCTCCTCTCGCTAGGCCACGATAGGACGATCTACCTCGGTTACTATTGTTCATCCTTTTGCCCCCCGGGAAATCGTCTCAGAAATCGCCTTCTCTTTCTCTCTTCCTCTTCCTCTTCCTCTTCCTCTCTTTCTCTTTTGTGAGTTGAATGTGTTGTGAGAGGAATGAGAGAGAAAGATGGATATTTATAGAGTCTGAAACAGCAAAAAAAATAAAAAATTTGATAACCAGCCATTTAATAGCCGGTGGAGAAAAAAAGAAGACGGACCATTTAATTACCGGTTTAGACATTTAAAAAAAAATTCAGCTAATGGATATATTTATTAATTTTTAATTAACTTTGAATATTAATAAAAATGTCGGGCCTACGGGCATGTTAAGACAAAAAAAAAAGAAAAAAAAAGAAAAAACTCGAATTAAGATAGGCCGGTGAATGCCGCTCAGGTCAGAACAACTTTATAAATGCTTGGTCTGCCATTTTAATGCCAATACTCTCCTTCCCTTCTTTATTTTACTAAATTCGAAAGAGATAGATTAAAACTTTTCCTCCTTTTTATATAGTTTCATGGTGACCACACTGATACTTCACTTAACAATACTATTATTTCTTTTTTCTTATTTTGCATAATTAATGTCATTGAAAAAAAAACTCTAATGCAAATATTCACTGGACTACATTATTTGTAACATATTAGGAGGTTTCAAATATCGGCATTTTCTATTCCTTCTCCCTATATAGTTTTATTTATAAAATTTGAATAATTTTAAATTTAATGTTAAAAATATTAAAAAAAATAAGAAGAGTAATAACTTAACAATAGATTATCTAATAAATGATCACATATTATTCCATACATAAAATGATGATATTTGATCATGCTCATCATTCATTAAATTATTTGTAATTTCTCAACCGTATGAAATAACATTCTAAATGCATCCCGCATCACTAAGATGATATTGGAGCAACTGTCTCACTCTTCAAAACTAAAACAGGTCGACGATCAAAGACACATTACTTCAAGAATTTTGAGGGTATACATGAAATTTCCCTTATCAATTTTAGATTTTCCTCTCGGAAGCGGTGCCCTGATGGATCATAATATAAAAAACCATACTCATAATTACGTTAATAAAATAACTTATCCCTCACCCAGTTTTGTGCCATATCTGTATCCATATCAGAAGAAAACATGCTCTGTATCTCCTCTCTTTTTCACATGATGCATCTGCCCTGCACATCTGTATCTCCTCTCTGAACCTTTTTTGAAATCTGTAGCTATTTCCAAAGAGCACCAACTTGGCAAAATACACAGATATTAACACAAATGCATTAAAATGATAACAGTTATTACATATGGGAACCTTACTGAATGTATATACAGATATCAGAGAGAGGCGCAGTTATACGAGGACCTATTGAAAGAGTACAAGTACAATGCAAACTAAGAACTGAGCCCTCCAGTTTAATTATTGAACAGGTTCCAGCATATGCAAAAATAGATCCACCTTTTTTCGCCATTTCTTAAACAAATTATGGTTGACAAAAGAATCAGCCATCTTTCTTTTCCTCTTCATCAGATTGTGAGGTCCCATACATGACAGATATGTAACTCCTAAGTGTACCCTTATTGAGACCAGGAAATCGGTTCGGGTTACCAGGTCTGAAGTCCACTTTGATGAAAGGCCACTTCAGAGATTGTGCAGCATTGCACTCTTCGTGGCCATCTCCAATCGCACAGAAACGAGTTTGGGGGCTGTCATACTGATCCTTTATCCAGGTAAAACACTGCAGCTTCCCCACTTCCCAAGAACTGTAAACTAGAAGACAAGAAAGAAAAAAAAAAGTTAAATATATAATTATGGACAATGAACTGCATTTTAACATTTGTCAGATATTTGATTTTGGCTTCTCACAAATAACTTCGATCTTTTTCACTTTCTCTAAATGAAGAAATGTATCTAGTTCGCTGGATAAAGAAAAGAGTTTTAATGTTTGCCTTTGTAAATTTCGGAAAAAGGAGTGGAACTAGCAAAGTTTCCAACAGTAAGAGATAAAAATAGGTAAAATACAAATGTAACATGCTTAATAATACTTGGGTTTCTGTCTTCATGATAATTAGAGAAAATATAAACAATTGAAAAAGGTAGAAAGAGATGTCAGGAAAGAAAGCACATACTGTTATCATGAGAGATGACGTCATCAAGCTTATATAAGAGACACTTGGCAATGCTAGGAATCAGCGAACCCGATGTAACAATCAGGCTTACGCTATTATTATTGCATGCAGTATCATCTCCATTTGATGTTACACCAGATGCTTGCCGAACCAACTCATGTGCTAAAGAACAATAGAAAAATTAATCAGAGTACGAGCATTATACATTTTGTCATTAAAAGCAGCTAGTACAGCACTCATACAGTTCAAAAGTCCTGATATAGTAAACCATCAGTATTTCTCAAACAAGAACCAATAGTACATGCACCATTAGAAATCATTGATTTTCGGCCCATACACCCCTTACATTCACCCACATCTAATATATTTCCTCGTATCCTTGCATATCATGCAAATAAGTATAATTCTTTGGAGCAAAATACCCTTCTGTAATTGATGGCGAGGTTGGTCCAGATAAAAGCACTCATACAGTTCAAAAGTCCTAATATAGTAAACCATCAGTATTTCTCAAACAAGAACCAATAGTACATGCACCATTAGAAATCATTGATTTTCGGCCCATACACCCCTTACATTCACCCACATCTAATATATTTCCTCGTATCCTTGCATATCATGCAAATAAGTATAATTCTTTGGAGCAAAATACCCTTCTGTAATTGATGGCGAGGTTGGTCCAGATAAAAGCACTCATACAGTTCAAAAGTCCTAATATAGTAAACCATCAGTATTTCTCAAACAAGAACCAATAGTACATGCACCATTAGAAATCATTGATTTTCGGCCCATACACCCCTTACATTCACCCACATCTAATATATTTCCTCGTATCCTTGCATATCATGCAAATAAGTATAATTCTTTGGAGCAAAATACCCTTCTGTAATTGATGGCGAGGTTGGTCCAGATAAAAGCAAGAAACAATTGTGTGCAAGTGGGCACATGTGTGTGTGTGTGTGTGCGCGCAAGAGAGAGAGACAGACAGACAGAGAGAGATAGATCTTTACCAGCAGAAAGCCATCCATCGGTAAAACTATCAGTGAGACTATACAAATCATTCCATGCATTAAGCAATTGTTCGTCCAGCAAATTTTGCAGGCCCTGTCATCAAATCACAATCTTAGCTAAATCTCGGACAACAAGTGCTTAGAATAACAAGGTTAATTCAATGGGTGAGGCACCTTTTTATACTTGTCAGCAATTGAGCGGTGCCTATAAGCAAGCTTTTTCTTGTTTGAAATGTCATTAGGAGCAGAAAGAGAATCATTCTCAAAATCATATTTCGACAAGTCTTTCCCATCATCAAACGCGCTCAATGAATTGAGATATGGCTCATTATAGTTCTCAATCTACAAATGAAGTGTCAATTAGAAAAATAATTGACTGCAATTAAGCCAAATGTAAGAAAAACTGACGAGTCAACGGAAAACTTTCACAAAAAGTAATATTATTAAACAAAAGTGGTCTTGTAATAAACCACAACCCTTGCATTAGGAAAAGATTGAAAAACAATTAAATAAACAATTATGTCATCGAGTTTATAACAAGTTTCCAACATTACTAAAGCTATGTTAATCACTATCGCTAACAAAATCTGCGGAAAAGAAAAAACAAAAAGGAAAAGGGAAGCAATTATACAAACCTCCTCATAGTAAAAGAGTTCGTCACAAACTCGAAGAATAAGATTCTCCCATTTCTTGCCGATTTCAACTGACTTCTTCAAGTCTTTCCCACCATGGAATGAATTGGCATACGTACCATCCAACAATGACTTCAGTAAAATAAGTGTCTCATCCATGTCCCATACATATACAGTTCTCACTTTCTCTGATGATACAGGGCCGCTAGCATTGGAACTACAGTCACTCTTCTCCATACCTCAAATCTGAAACTCAAGATAAAAATAATCCAGGAAATAGATAAGAGATACTCCTATTTGTCTGATTTGATATACATTTAGTGATTTTAACTCAGTTCAATCATCACCCGGCCCAAATTTGAAGTTATGACTGCTCTTCAGGAAAACTTGAATTCTCAAATTTGAAGTCATGACTGCCTTTCAAAAGCGAAGCCAACAAGCTGAGTGCGCTTTACTTAAGGCAATATATCTATTTTTTAGCTTGATAATTCAAAACAACTAGAAGAAAAGAATTTGCAATATACTTAGTAATTTAACAAGTTTATCTCAGATAAAATTCAATAAATTAGGACCTTCTACCATATCCAGCCATAGTCGGTTGTTGCTACCATGGGTTGGAAAATCTACCGGTAGCTCACGATTGAATAATTGGGCGATTTCCCAAACCGACTGGCCGCGTTTTGAGCGAAAGAACGCTTGAATAAGATAATAAGACTCACCGTCGACTTAAGCTGATTCTTCCCTCCTTCTTTCCTTCTAGTTTATATTGTTTGCGACCGACTGATGCTTCAGATTTGATTTTTTTAGTGGATCCAGAATAGAGATTCGGGATAGCGTGAAGTAGGTTTCCCTAATGAAGCGCAAGTCGGGTGGGATCCGCTGGTTATAAACAGGCTGCTGAGAGAAAAAAAAGTTACTCGAGAATCTAAATTTCGCAATGAGAAAATATAGTTTTGACTCCTATTATAAAATTCAAGCTGTTTCTGACCAATGGAAAACAAATTTCGAATAAAATCCTTCCAGGAGGTAAAACCTCGCTTTCACTAATTCTATTAAAACCTTAGAAGTTAGAAGCAGAGATCAAATTGATGGTCGGCGTCATTGGCCAGATCATGGCTTAACTTGAGTAATAAATTGAAATCTCGTACCTTCTTCTTTCGAAATATTCTCTGATCTGATTTGTGCCATTCGAGGAGGGGGGAGAGACGGGAAGGGCCTGAAGGGGACGATCAGGTTTTATACGCCTCCGGCCTATCCGAAGCATACACACACCTCATACTTTGAAAAGTGAGAAGATATAGACGATTCCATATTTCCATATACATATTTACATTCTCTCAAGTTAAAAATACTGGAGATGATCCATTTGGAAGCTACTTCAAGATATAAACCCATATACATATTAGTCTGACAATCTCTCAAGTATTAAAATACTGGAGATTATCCATTTGAACCAAAGCTTCTGTCCTCTTTTTTATTTTTAAGCTACGTTCCTTGAAGTGATAATTAGACAAGGAATTATCCCATGTCTTGTTATGCTATGTTTGGTAGAAAAATAACTAGGTCCAAAATTTTCTGTTCATTTTGTTTAATTCTTTTGTGAGACGTTTGGTGGGGCCGTGGGGGAGAAAGTTAGATACAAATTATTTCGGTGTCTTGTTGTACTATATGATAGAGAGAGAACTAGATAAGGATTATTTCTACGCTTTATCATCATTTTATATGACAATAAAAAATATCTTCTTAATTATTAATTTCATCTTTTTATCAAATTAAGAAAAGATAAGAATTATGTATTTATAGAAATTATTATTATATAAAAAAGAGAAACATAAAACGTACCTGAATTTTCGATGGTAAAGATGGATTCATAAAGAAAATCAGATTCAACGTGTTTTATTCTGTTTCAGAAAAAATTTCATCATTCATTCTATTTTAGAAAAAAAAAATTGAGCCACTCTTACTGTTTCAAATAAATCCAGCTACTATTTCAGAAAAAAAAATCTCAATATTAATTCTTCTGTTTCAAGAAAACTCAGCCACTCTTTCAACAAAAAAAAAATATTTTTAATCTAAAAAGGAACGATTTCAAAGTTTGAATCTTGTATCTTTTATTTCGAATCCATCTATAACATCGAAAATAAAGATACTATTTCTTGTTTTTATTTATTATTTAATAATAATTTCTACAAATAAAAAAATTCCCTTCTTATTCACTTTATCAATTACATAGGGTTTTATTTTTTATGTTAGAAAGTAGAGCGAAGGAACATGTTATATGTAGCATTCATCTTAACAATGAGTCTACCTAACACGAATAATGATAGACATCGTCTCTCTACGAAGAGATGCAAAATAAATTCTTTATTTCAATAAAAAAAGGGTCATCTAATAGACATCTGAGACCGAATCCAAATCTTTGTGATGGCAAAGAAAAATATGACATCTGAGACCGAATCCAAATCTTTGGAACATACGATTCGAATTGAATGTGTCAAATTACATCGTGGACTTTTTAGGGAAAAAGTTAGTGATCTGACCAATTCGAACTGAACGGCTCTGATTTCATGCTATCACACTGCAATTATAAATATGGGGCGTATTTATTTTTATTTTTATTTTTTTTAATAAAATTGGAAATCAAGCTATTTAAATGTTTTCATATTCATAAGAGATCATCCGAATTTTAAACCTGCAGGGTCGTATTTATTTTTAATTGTTATCATCCTCTAAAATGTGACTAGCATGCAATACAAAATATGATTATTAATATGTTACCTTCTAAAAAGGTAACATATTTACTTTTTAGAAGACAATTTAACTGGTGTTTATAGAGAAGAATAGAATGCTTTATAGCATCTATATCTCTAGTACTATTAGAATATCTAATTTAATCTGATGTGACAGTTTCTAATTCAGTTTTAGAGATATGGGAGAGTTTCTTATTTAGAAATTATACAGTAAAATTTCTTATTAAGAAACTGTTTATAAACTCCATGTTGATCAAATAATTGGCTCAAATTATTTCTCCTTTTTAATTTATTGCTGATAGGGTCATGTACTAAAAAGCCTCATAAGGCCATTATAAGCCCAAATAGCAAGCTCAAGAAATAGGCCTGTCCGGGAGCTCCGTACATGACTCCACTTAAACCACTAGCCTCCAAGGTGAGTCGGTTCGAGTCCTCCGTACGAGGCTCGAATCGACTTGCCAGCTTGCGTGTAAGGCCCGTTCAAGGAACTGTACGAGACCAAAACCGACTTATAGGCCTATAAATACCCCGATATATAATAAGATCTGGACCGCAATTCAAAGATACGTAGTACATAGAGGATAGAGTTGCGTGCTGAGGAGATCCGCAACAAGTTTGAACTCGAGCACGCAATAAATACACACATAATACACACGGACTAATCATTCTCGCATTATGACGTGTTCAGACACATCGCGCCTTAATTTTTCTGGAGATAGGATGTATCAGTTGCTGACATGACTTAATAGAAATTCTAAAATTAATTTCAAAAATGTGAGAGTCAGAAATTTTAGAGACCTTAATTTCTAAAAAATAGTTAACAATTATTTAGTGATCCAATTTTGTTTTTTGATAAAAGGCATAGAATGCCCATTTCATGTATTATGAAATCAAGTTAACTTACAATCCAAGTCAAAGAAGATAACCACAGTTCTAAAGTGAGAAATAATGTCCTAACACCGAACAAAACACAAAAGCTCGGCGCTTAAGAAGCCACCAAAACACTGTTATAGAAAACTCACTATCTAAAACTAAGCCACATATAAAAGGGCTAAAGTAACGAAAGGATCCTAAACTCGGATCGATGCAACAAAAACTGGACTTCATGTTGTTCTAGGCTGGTGTACCAGCATCCCTCAAAGGCATCCCACTATGGCCGCCATCTTCAGTACCATGGTACTCTACCACTTGGGAGTCGGCCGGATCCCATACCCGTAACGGTATTGCATTGAGATCTACCGGAAGCCATTCTTCGGCAGCCTCTTTAATCCTTTTGTCCATGTGACCTGTCCAATATTAAAAAGAGAGATTATGAGTAATATGATTGTGCGAACACTTTTCCCTATACTAGAGTGAAAGCAAATTTCATTCCTTTGTTTCCAAATCGTCCAACAAACTGCACTAAATATCACTAAAAATCCTATTTGTTGAGTATAGTTAAATCGATTAGCAAAATTGAAAATATCAAGACATGAGAGCCAATTCGCCAGAAATAAGTGACTATTGCCTAGCCAAAACCAAATCTGCTGAGCTTGAGGACACCTAAGAAAAAGATGGTTAGTATCCTCATTAGAAGTGCAAAAATGACAGGTCATTATTCCATTCCATCTCCTTTTTCTTAGGTTTTTCTTAGCGAGTATTCTATTATTTAGTACTAACCACATAAAAATTCTGATTTTAGGCGGGATTGGTACTTCCCAAATAATAGCAAAATTATTAGCCTTAATGCCTCTAAAATTAAGAATTTGATAGATGGATTTAACAGTAAATTGTCTGGACGGCTCCCATCTCCAAGCTATTTTATCTAAACCATGGGTAAAGCTAGAGGAACTAATGATATGTAATAATTCATGCCATTCCCGAGCTAAAATACCATTAAGTCTTCTTCTAAATTTGATACCACACCCTTGTGAGTGTATAACTTCAGCTATGGTAATAAGTGGGGTTGTACAAATCTCATAAAGTTTCGGGTATCTAGATGCTAATGAACATTTGTCAAACCAAATAACATGCCAGAATTCTAATTGGGACTGATGACCCGGTTCATACTCTACACTAAGTTTTCCTAAAGTATCAAGGTTCATAATACCACGCCAAAATGGAGAATGCGGTAAAGGGTTAGCTAAGTAATATTGATGTAAGATTACTGATTTCCACAAAGCTGAATAGTGGTGATTATGGAATTTCCACCACCATTTTAAAAGTAATGAAATATTCATTTCTTGCAAGTTTAAGATCCCTAAACCACCATTACATTTAGCCATACAAGTGACCGACCACTTAACTAATGTGTATTTTTTCCTAGAAGAATTAGTGCCTTGCCATAGAAATCTATTCCTAATGGAGTTTAATTGTCGAATGATCGTTTTAGGAGCTCTATATAAAGAGAGAGTATATAAAGGGATAGTAGATAAGACAGCATTGATTAGAGTAAGTCTACCACCTAATGATAAAAGTTGGCCCTTCCAATTAGGTAGACGTTTTTCTACCTTATCAATCAAAAATTGCCAGTCTCGTACACTAAGTTTGCTATCTTTTAATGGTAATCCTAAGTATAGGAAAGGAAATGCACCTACTTTACATTGAAATGTACTAGCAAAAGCCTCACCCTCAGTATGAATAGGGTATAGCTTTGTTTTATTCAAATTCATTCTAATTCCCGAGAGAGCCTCAAAACTCATCATCCCCCACCATGCTGATGCCACATTATCATGAGTAGCTTTGAGAAATAATATTGTGTCATCAGCATAATGACAATTAGTAATAGCTTTACCTTCTAAGCACGGAGGACCTAATCCTACAATCCTATTAGCTTGTCTACCCTTATGGAAAATCTTACTGAGGGTATCTGCCGCTAATATAAAAAGAAAAGGTGATAGTGGATCACCTTGTCGAACACCTCGCTTACAATAGAAATAGGAGGTAAGTTCTCCATTAAAGTTAAGACAAGATTGGGAGCTATACAACCAATCCTTGATCCATCTGAACCATTTGCTACCAAAACCTCTACTTTTAAGTATTTCTAGAATATAATCCCAATGAATTTTATCGTAAGCTTTCTCAAAATCTACTTTAATCACTACTCCATGATCTTTTGTACAGTTAGTGTGATGTATTAACTCCTGACTTAAAATGACATTATCTAGGATATACCTATGTTTAATGAATGCAGATTGACTAAGATCAATAATTCTTGCCATGATAGATTCTAATCTATTGGTGAGAATTTTGGAAATTAATTTGAAACTACAATTAACTAAGCTAATAGGCCTAAATTTACTAATTACATGAGCATCTTTTTCTTTAGGGATTAAACAAATTATAGACTTATTAATTCTATTTAGATCTAAAGTATGATTGTGAAAATGACTACATAAGATATAGAGATTGTGTTTAACTACTTCCCAAAACTGCTGATAAAAGATAAATGAGAACCCATCATGGCCAGGAGCCCCTTGAGCGGAAGAAGCAAATACTGCTTCCTTAATCTCACTTTCTGTGATAGGTTTTTCTAAGTGGAATCGATCTAGATCAAGTACTTTATCTTCGAAATCCCAAAAATTATCATGCAATTTAGCAAATTTGGTACCAGGTTCACCTAATAGTTGCTTGTAAAAGGCTACAGCATGTTTTTTCATGTCACCTAAATTTGTTGTAGTAACTCCATCTATATCTAGAGAATTAATTCTATTTTTCTTGTTTCTATGCGACGCCGTAATATGAAAAAATTTGGTATTATGATCTCCTGCCTCTAACCATTGTTGCTTGGATCTATTTTTCCAATAAATTTCTTCTTCTTTGTATATCTCTTCTAATTGTGATTGCAATTGACCCCAAAATAAGTAATCCTCATCAGATAAATTAGATGAGTCGTGTAATTGTTCTAACCTATGTAATTCCTTAACTAGATGTTGCTTTACCCTTTTTTTGTCACCATAAAAATTCCGAGCCCAACCCTTAATTTTTTTTCTCATAAATTTCAGTTTGTCAACCCAACTTTTATCTACATTGTATTCATTTAAATGGTATTCGCCCCACCATTTAATCACTAAATCAAGAAACCCGTCTTGTTTAATCCACTCGGAGTCAAATCTAAAATGAAAGGTCTGAGATGGCAAGGTGTGGTTAGTAGCAAAGAGTAATGGGCAGTGATCCGATCCCCCTTTATGTAAATCGCTAATCTCACTATTCGGATAATTCTGTTCCCAAGGTAGGGAGGTAAAAATTCTATCTAATAAGGCAAAACGAGTACCATTAGACCAAGTATATTTTCGTCAAGTAAGTCTATGTTCAACTAAGGAGTGTCTATTTATGAAATCATTAAACTCTCTACTTAAAGTCATATCAAAATGAGAACCTGATTTTTCAGATTTATGTCGGATGAGATTAAAATCCCCACATATAACCCAAAGGTCAATAGTGGGAATTCGAATCTGATCTAAAGAGTG
This sequence comes from Carex myosuroides, assembly GCA_028015225.1. Lineage (NCBI taxonomy): Eukaryota > Viridiplantae > Streptophyta > Magnoliopsida > Poales > Cyperaceae > Carex > Carex myosuroides. The sequence goes on along the minus strand of CM051484.1, from coordinate 6,069,451 downwards.
TAAAAATTCTGACTTAAGATGTCTAAGAACTGGTCCATATACTATAGTGAATTGCCATGTGGTAGAGTCTAATTTATTTTCTAGGATTACATCTAAGTAAAATCTATGTTGGTTATACGAAACTACTTTGACTTTATTACTATCACATCCAAAAAGAATTCCACCAGATTTACCTATAGATGGTACCCATTGCCATTCATCTAATCTAGCTGAAATCTGTTTCAAAAATCGCAAGGTAAATTGTTCTTTTTTGGATTCCTGAACAGCAAGCAAGTCAACCTTATTATCTTTCACTAAGTCATGCAACACTTGTTTTTTCCTATTTGAATTTAACCCACGACAATTCCAATTTAAGATATTCATAAATATTCAACTATATGTAGATATAGGCAATTTTGTGCTATTCAAGTATTCAACTATATGTAGATATAAGCAAGACACATTATGTTGGCGTTGGAATAAATGGCAGGTTTATCGTCCATTCTTTCTATAGTTGGGCTTGAATACGAGGGAATTAAAAATGTAGAGTTTGATTCTGTTTGGAAGGAAAATATCTGTTTAAAATTAGATTTTTTTTGTGGTTGATGAAACAAAAGAGAGTTTTAACGAGGGTAAACCTAAGTAGAAGCATAGTGACAAATTAAAAGTTCGGGTTCGGCTCGGCGAGGTCAAAAATTCGTGATTCAGGTATAATTTGGGAATGATTCGGTACAACAAGGAAACACAAAAAAAACAGTAAAAAAAAATTCAAAAAAAATTCAAAAAAAAAAATTTGGCATTTTTTTGGCGTTTTTATCGCGAATAATTCGTAACTCGCGTTTTATTCGCGAATAAAACGTATTATACGTTTTTCTGCGTTTTATATAGAGTTCGGTTCGGTTATGTCGAAAAAACAAATTATACGCAAATTATACGCGTATAATACGCGAGTTATGTCACTATGAGTAGAAGGGGTTGGCATGGAGATGTTCCATGTCCTTTTTGTGGGGAGGACGAGACTGTAGATCATTTATTTTTACAATGCTCTTATGCTCAAATTATTTGGGAGTGGATTGCTAACTGTAATAATTTAAGTTTTGATATTGATACAATAGAGGATTTGTGGTACATTGATATCCCTCTAAAAAGACCGATTGTTGGTGGAATTAGTTAGAGGTGCGGTTTTGCGGAATATATGACTAGCGAAAAACAAGTTATGTTTTTGAGGGGTTAGAACTAAATCTCGAGCTTTGGGTGCACAAATTCTTTCTTGGGTGCAATCTAGAGATGGCTCAATGCTTAATTATCATTAATTCTCTCTAATAATGTTTTAAATATTATTATGTGATGATGTGCTTCTACAGGATTTGACGTTGGATAAGTGGAGGCCGTAATTTTTATCAATCGAAAATAAATTAAAAAAATATTGGTAAAGGGTGTCATTTTGGCGGAATTTCGAAATATAGGTAGGACGGGTTGGTTTATCCCGTCCCATGGGATGGGTCATTTTAACCCGTCTCACTAACTCATCTCCGTTTGGCTTAACCACAGCTAATCAAATTAACTGAATAGGAAAAAACTACAGACGGTATGGATCATCCCGTCCAAGGAGCGAAATTATTTTTTCAATCTGTCCCTTCCGAGACCCAGCAAAATCATTCATTATGGCCGAAATTATTTGGTTGATATAAGACAAATTATTTGGCCCAAATTCTGTCATTGGATCAATATTATTGGCATATAGATAGATATTTGTACTGCAGCACATTGGATCAATATTATTGGCCATAATGGATTGCATAGACTAAAGCAATTACAAATTTGCGCCATAATGAATGATTTTGCTGGGTCTGAATTTTTTTTTTCTCGCTTCTTGGACGGAACGATCCATACCGTTTGTGATTTTTTCCTGTTCGGTTAATTTGATTAGCTGTGGTTAAGTCAAACAGAGATAGGTTAGTGGAATGGGTTA